>CM031598.1:38293392-38303392 GCA_018398815.1 Conus ventricosus | reverse complement strand
TGGCTGGACGGGGGGGCCCGCACATTTACCCCTGAGCCACGGGGGGAGAAATTTTTTCCCCCTCCCCCTGTCTCGTTGACCTCTTCTCTCCCTCTCCTCTCTCTCTCTCCTCTCAAAGAAAATGGCACACACACACACATACAGAGAGGGAGAGAAGAGGGGAAAAGGAGAGAAGAGGAGAGGGGGAAGACGGGGAGAGAGCGAGAGAGGAAAGGCGGGAACAGGGGGGAACAAAAGGGAAAAGAGCGGCCCCGTGTGCGTGCACTTTACATCGTACAAAAACCTCAAACACGCACTCCCCCACCACACACACCCCACACACACACCCACACACACACACCACAAAAGCACGACTCACGCGCACAACACACCACCCCACACACACACACACACACACACACCACACACACACACACCCAAGGCACTCGCAGCACGCACGCACACGTTTGCACAGAGGAGAGGAGAGGAGAGAGAGAGGGAGAGAAGAGAGAGGAGGGAGAGAGAGAGAGAGAGAGGAGGACCGACGACCGAAGACAGAGAGACAGAAGCGACAGAATTGTCCAGAGAGGGAGAATTAGAGAAGAGAGCAAGAGTCTGCATTAGATTTGGCGCCCACACAGACAGATGTGGGAACTTCGGACGAGATTTAAGACATTCCTTTCGCCGTCTGGGGGGAAGAATAAAAAATCCATACGACTACAAAAGGCGTCATTTGGGGAAGGGGGCGCCGATATCGTCATTTTTTTTTTGCTTCACTCAGTTGTTATCGATGGGAAAAGGGGATCGAGAAGAGAGAGAGAGAGGGAAGAGAGAAGAGGGGAGAGAAGGGAAGAGAGAGAGGGGGGGGGGAGAGGGGATTCACGTTCACGATTCACGATATTTTATTGTCATTCCATTACGGTCTGATGAAAGGGGGGAAACATCCTCAAAAGTAATGTTCGGCACATGAAATCAATATGAAAAATTACAAAACATATCTAAACAAAACTTCAATCAGTTATAATTCATTTAACCAATAAATACATTCCCAAGCACCATCCCCACCCCCCCCAATTTCCACACACACACACGCACGCACGCACGCTCGCACGCCGCACCCCCAAAACTTACAAAAACACCCAAAACACACCACCCCACACCACACACACACAAAACACACCACACACACCAACACACACACACAACACTCCGATGCAGCATACCCACCACCTACCCCCTGCCCAAACCCATGCATAAACATATACAACATGGATAAACACGCACGCGCACGCAATCACAAATATTGAAATTCGCCCTTCCATTTATCATACGGATCTGAACATTCATTTCTACTTCTCATATTAATGGATTATGCATCTTTGAGTTAATCTTTTCTTTTCGCAATTTTGAGCCTCTGCTAAAAATTTTTTGCAACTGATTTGATAACCATCCCCATATTTGAAAGTAAAATAGATATAAATTATGAGTTTGAGCTAAAATCCGTATGAAAAAAACCCAATTTGTTCCGAATGTTACTTATCCTGTACAGGGAACAAAAAATGTTTTTCATCCCAACATCTAACTACACATGGGCATGAAGATTCTGGGGAAACCCCCAGGCAGATACCATCTTTTCTTTGTATTAAACCCCGGGGGTTCTGAATCGAAATCGAGAAAAATTTAAATCCAGCCATTTGTCTGTTAAATATATGATATTTTCCCGCTTGAAAGACATTTTTAATGAATAAAAACC
This sequence comes from Conus ventricosus, assembly GCA_018398815.1. Lineage (NCBI taxonomy): Eukaryota > Metazoa > Mollusca > Gastropoda > Neogastropoda > Conidae > Conus > Conus ventricosus. The sequence continues at coordinate 38,301,660 of CM031598.1, read as the reverse complement.
CAAAACTGTTTTTTTTCTTGTTCTCAATAGCCAAATCCCAGTTTTGTTTGTACGAACATATCAGTTCTTTTAAACCTAAAAATTTAAAGTGTCTATCATTTCCAACCCCCTGTAACATCCATACAATACCAAACCATTTACAGAAAATTTTTTTTTTACTTGTAGGCCCAAATTCTTTTTGCCATTCTCGAGTTGTTTACCTCAGTCGTTGCTTGTTTGCACAATCGAGATGGGGGCAATTTTAAAATTTTTTTTAGCCAGAATTTTTAGCACTTGACGAAAGTCTTTGTACAGGGATATCGGCCGGGTTTCTCTTTTATAGCATAGTATTAGAGGCATGAAAAAGGTAAATGAAGGAAACGTTTTATGCTAGTATCACTCTTTCATTTTCTGATTAGAGTAAAAAACCCCATATTTCACAGCATAAGTAGAAAGGTTCTATTTGGCATAAAAAAATTTCAAAATGATTACAGTCAATATTTTAGCTTTTTCAATGACTTCAAAATTTCAATTTCACCCTTTCTACCCTTTCGCTTCCCTTTTCCCCAAGAAAATTCAAACTTAACTGTTAAAAATTATCTTTCCCTGGTATCTATAAAAATTTGCAACTTTTATTTCTTTTTTCCCAAAAAAACCATTTTTCTGCTTTTAAAGGTTCCACCTTTTCTAAATACAAAAATTTTTAGTTTTTTTAAATTGACAGTTACCCTAAACGATCTGTTTCTTCTTTTAAGATTTAAATTTTGGTTCGGAGACCTATCACGTTTGAGACATTGAAGACATCGTCAGAAAACAGAAGAAAAAATATTCAAAGTTTCCTGAGATTATTGGGATACCATGTTTTCCCTTTTTTTTGTATTTCTTTGCTAACTATTAATAAAAAAAAGAAAACAATTGTGGGTCAAAAGGCAGCCTTGTTTTACACCCTTTGGACGTCAAAAAAAATTAAAATTTCACTCTTTGCCGACACGCTAGCAAAAATTTTAAAAATTTACCCGAATACCCAAATAAAGTTTTCCATTCACTCCATTTTTACGCAACACGTTCCAAAGAATATTACGATTAACAAGTCGAAACCCTTTCCCTGAAGTAAACAAAGGCTATATAGATTTTAAAATTGTAAATAATTTTTTTTTACAAGTGTATGTGTATTTTAATGGTCAATGTATATATTTCCCTTGAACCTCCCCTTTTTCTTCTAATTTTTTTCTTCTTTTTAGCCCATTTTGAAAATCTTTTTTTCAAAATATGGGGGAAACCCTTTTGTTTATAGTGTAGTGAGGCTATACCCGATAATTATTGGTTAGGAGTCCCCTTTTTTTTGTAAATTGGAATAAAAATAGTTTTACCCCTTTAAAAAGGGAAAAAAAAATTGCTTGTTAAAAAGCTCATAAAATAAGCGAACAAGATAATCAATTATGATCGAATTTGTTCTTTTAACATTTCTCCAAAATTCATCAGGTCCGCATTTTCCCTGTCTTAAATGTCTGATACCACCATTACTTCTTCTTTAAAAATGGTGTTTTTGAACAAGGGCCAGATTCACCCTCATCTCCAGTGAAACGCTTCTTCCAGAGGAAAACAGTATTATCTGAATCTTGAAGAATGCAAAAAGTAAACATCCCATTGAAAGATGGAATTTTCTTTGGGAATTTAAGCTTTTTTTATTAAGGGATCTTATTACTGCCCAAATGTTTTAGAATCGTTTGTGGTTTCTCTTTTTCTTTGTCTTTTTTCCCTAAATTCTTTGCTTTAGTTTCTTTCAGTTTTGGGTTATCTTTCGTGACACTGATATTCTACTTTTTTTTTCTTTTTTACTAGCTTTTTTTAATCTCTGAAATCTTTAAACACCTTTTTATTCTGTTTCTTTTCTCACATTCAAATAAAACCAGTCATTACTTTTATTCGCCCTTGCCCTCCGGCGGACCATACATGCAGCGCTCCATTAAAAACATTAAAAAAAAAAAGGTTTTAAAACATCATTTATTCAATACCATTTGCGGGAGGGTTTACTGTAAAAAACTTTGGAACTCCTCACTTTAAATTTTCTTTTATATTTTTGAACATTTTCATTCGACCAAAAAATTTTTTTTCTTCACCGACTGTTTTAACTGGTTATTTTCATTCCGGTGAAGTTATTCCAACAACTTCGATTGGCAAGTGCCATAAAATGAACACAGTCACCAACAGCAAATCAATTTGGGTAATAAAAACATGAATCAAAAAGTAATCAACCAACACTAACCCATTGGGGGGAACAAAAGTGAATACCCTTTTATCTCCGTCACAAAACCCATTTAAAAAATATTCATATAAAAAAAAAAAAAAAAAATCCAAAAAACTTTTTCCCCAAAAGCTATTTACAACCATATCTTTTGAATGACGTAAAAAAAGTCACCCTTTCTACAAATCAAAATACAATAGTCTTTTTTCATGCTCGTTGCATCTGACCTGTTCGAGGTTCTATACCGTTACAATGATACATCTCTTTTCAAATTTTTCCCAGTAAAGCCTCTTCAAAATAAAAGTACGCCATCTTTGATAACCTTATCATTATATGGGGCCCTCCTTCTGGAAAAATTAAAACCCAACAAAATGATTCTTTTCCACCAAAAACGTTTTTTTCTATTTTTAAAAAATTGTATTGTCAAAATTTATCTGAACTCTTTTACATATTTTTCAAAACATTTCTTAAAAAAGGAGCACACCTCCGATTTTTCTTCCATGAAATGAAAACTTTCTAGCTGAAACATGAAATTTCTAAATCTTTGAAATGCATTTATAGTCAAAAGACGAATCAAAAAGGTTTCTGTGAGGCAACAAAATCAAATTTTTAACATAATGACAAAAGAAACATCACCAGTTTTGGAAACAAATTTTCAAATTATAATTAGGAAAGCCCTTTGTTGTGGTGGCACCCCGGGTCCTTTTTGTTTTTACAGAGTTTGAACGAAAGGGCTCTGTACCCCCCGTACCCTTTCCCCACCATAGAGATTTTGCTGGAGGGTTTAAAACAGGTACGCCGATGCCCTCTGTCTGGGGGGCACAACCCCCGCCCGTGCGTGCCCCCAGGGGGGTCACGTGCGTCTGTCCCCAGGGTGCCCCTCCAGTGCACAACTCGGGGAATCCCCGCTGGTTGTCAGTCCGTACCCGCCTGGTCTTCGTGTATGCGAGGGACGTGTCCACCACTCCCGTCACCATCGTCACGCCGCAGTTAAAACCGGGGGGGCCGACTCCCATGCAGAGCGGGGGGAAAAACCGTACTGTAAGTTTTTCTCCCCCAAATCGGGTGTGTCTGGCGACTGGTCTCGTGCGTGGGGCGTTCTCATTCGAACTGTAGTGTTCTGAACATTTGTCCTGCCAGTTTTAGGTTTCCCCTTCTGTCAGTTTGCAGTCCCCCACTTCCCCCCACGGGCTTATTTTCGGGTCTGGCAATCGAGGGCTAACAGCTGACCTTTCTTAAAAAAACGCCCTCTTTCCCTTCCCCGCCTAGCTTGTGCAGTTTTTGGGGCTTGCGCTCGGTATAGTCTTAGCCACTCTATCCCGTTCCTGTAGTTGTTGTCGTGTGTTTTCGTTCTTAACAGCGACATTTTGTCTCCCAATTCAAATTTCACTATCATAGGGTTTTTATGACCCTCCGTGCTACCTATCGGTGAGCTCGCTCTATTCGTCATCTGTCCTGTCTGTCTCATTAGTACTGTTTAGAATATAACCATGTTTGGCCCTGTTCGAAGCTCGCTGGCTTGTTTTGGGGAATCCCGAAGAAGCGTAAATTGCCTGCGTGAGAATCCTCGAGTCTGTCCGTATCTATTTTTGTTTTTTGACCTTTCTTTGTTTCTTCGGTGTTTTTTGTCATTCCTGCGTCTTTCTTTTCTGTATCTGACACCGCAAACAAATGTTTTATGTTGTCGTCATGTCAGTCACGTTTTTGTCAACTGTCTATGGCCACTTCAAGCTGCAATTTTTGTTGATTCCTCACATTGTTTTTTTCACTTGATTATTCATCTTTTATTTTACTGAGATCATTTCCTGATCACTGTTTTTTGTTGAAACCCGTTGTTGTATGGTTTGTATAATTCTCCCATCAAGTCGTCTTTTTCCTGTCGTAGTATGCCACCCCCATTTCTTTTTCCGGGTTCACCTTCCGTCAGGGTTGGGGCCCCCGGGTTTGTCTCCACCACCGCAAAGCCAGCTTTCGCAGGGAAACGGCTGCCGACCCCCAAAAACAAGGACAGGCATTGCACGTGCGTGTCCCGACACATACCCGGGGTTGACACCATGAAATTTTTCAGACATGACATAGTCCCTTTCATGTTTACACTTCTGTAAAATCCATTGTCTGTTGTCACATTTTGGACAATTTTTGCAAAAAGTGTTAATAAGAGCGATGTCGCCCAGCACGTCAAAATATTACAATAACATCGAGAAAAATTATCTCGTTCACTGTCCCCTGTACTGCTCTCCGTCCGAAACCAGAATCCTTTTTTTCCGGGGAAATTTGCCTGGCATTCAATCTGCCACAAAATATGCCGATAGCGGCCCTCCACTCAAAAAAGTCCCCCATTGCACTTAGTTTCGATTTCTCTTTACTTACTGTACCATTCAAAGAATACCAACTTGAAACAGTTCAAAAAAAACCCCTATTAAAACAACATTCCTTGCTCAGTATACAAACGCTGCTATCCGGACGCCATTCCCCCTCATGCCCCCCCCCATCAGAGAGGAGGGGGGAGAGAGGGGAGAGAAGAGGGGGAGAGAGAGGAAGAGAAAAAGAGAGGAAAAAGAGAGAGAGAGAGGGGAAGAGAGAGAGAGAGCGCACCCGCAACCCCACCCACCCTCGTTTCAAACAAAAAGCAAAAGTATACATTATGATGGAAAAAATTCCAGATATATGTCCGATTATCAAGTGGAACGTTTTATGAGGCTTTTACCAAGGGTTATGGTTGGAATGAAGTATTCAACCTAAAAATACAAAAACTTAGACAAAAAGATAAAATTTGGGAGTGCAAGTACATGACATAAACAAACAAAAAATGGCTATAAATAAAAAAAGAAGGAAATAACTTATGCAATCACAAAAAATATTTTCTTGTTTTTTAATTCAGGCTGCTCAAAAAGGCGTCGTTAGTTTTTGTATTTGAACCAAGGTGTTCACACCAAAAAGGTCCAACAGACAATGTTTAAATTATTTTCAATTTTTTAAAAAGAAAGAAAACCAAAACATTACATAAAAAATGAAAGGTTATATCCGAATTATTATTTGGACCATTTTTGAGAGTCACCAAAAATATTATTTTTGGGAATAGGAAACATAGTAAAGATAAAGATATACAGAAAAAACATCATCTTTTAAAAAAATGTTGAAATTCAGAAGAAGCCCATAAAAAATTAATTATTTTAAAAAAAAAATATATGTCCATCATTTAAAACCCCCCTGTCAATCTTGCCTCATAAAAAAAATCCTCCCCCCCCCCCCTCTTCTCCCCCCGTCAACCAATCGTTTGGGACGCACGACAACCGCCATAATGGATGATTGAATTTAAAATCTTTCATTTTAAATTTTTGCCGAGTTTATTCCTTAAAAACGATTAGAGCAAACTGACAAATCACACACACACCAGCCGCGCGCCCGCACGCCGCACGCACGCCCACGCCGCACAACCCCACACACACACCCACACACACCCCAACCCAAAAACACAAAACCACACAAACACACACACACACACACACACACAACAACCACAAACGCGACGCACGGAAGCACGCACGCACAGCACGGAATAGCTGCCATTTAAAGGTGGCTGCATTCTCATTGTGACACCCTTAACGCATTACAGAGAACGGATGGCAGCCTAGGGCCCCCATTTCTGGGTTTGCCAAAGGGGGGTTTTTGCGATGGCTCACTGCGCGCGTCCCCAAAAAATGGCAATTTTTGACCCGGTTTCCTAGTGTCCCCCCCAGGGATGTTTGGAGCTCGACCCTTTTTGGATTTTTTTAGGCCTTTCTCTCCTGTTTTCTTTCTTTCTTGTTTTCTTTCTTTCTTTTCTTTTTTTTTTTCCCTTTGTTTTGTTGGTTTTTTTTCTGTTTTTTTTTCTCCATTTCCCGTTTTGTGATTTCCCCCCCTTTAAAAAATTAAAAAAAAAAACAAAAAAAAAAAAACCCAAAGATTTCCCCCTTTTCCCTCTCATTTTTTTTCGCCCCTGTCTTTTCCTTCTTACCTTATTTTCTGTCTGTTGTCTGTTGTCTGTTGTCGTCGTCTGTCTGTCTGTCTGTCGTCTCTCTCTCTCTCTCTCTCTCTCTCTCTCTCCTCTCCTTTATTTTCTTATTTTTTCAATTTCCATTTCACGGAAGTGTTTTAGCCAATGGGTTCCGTTAGTTGCGGACTGCCGATTATGATTTGGGAAACCCTTTTTTAGAGTGGGTATCTGTTTGGGGTGAAACCCTCTCTGTCCCCCCCGGCGATCCAGTTAGGGCACAGAAGGGGTTTCAATGGGGGGGGGAGAGGACAAAAAAAAGAAAGAGACTGAGAAATTACGAGACACTGGGGTTTAGAGTTCCTGCCCCCAAAAAGAAAAAAGTGTCCCTTTAAGAGTCCCCACCCAGGTTGTCCATGATGAATCCCCGTGATTTTCTTCTATATTTCGTCGTTTGTTTATTTGCAGAATTAAGATTTTCCGGTTTTTAGATGGACAGCGATAAAATCGGGTCGACCCATCGTTTCCCAATGTCTTTTTTCCACGACACGTACAGACAACCCCACATGAAGAAAAAAAAACGGGACAAAATAATACCTGCTCCAAACACTGTGTTTAAATCGGGTAAAAAAACGGGAAAGCAGTCTTTTTAACTGTACACTCTACACTGGAGGTTAATCTTTAGGGGGTTTGGGTGTGGCAGGTGGCATTGTCTCTGTAAAGGATGGGAAAGTCTCTGTAAAGGATGGCATTGTCCTGTAACGGGTGGCACTGTTCTTTTTACAGGTGGCACTGTCGCCCTTTTAGATGTTTACTGATATTTTTCCCCAGGTGTTTGCAGACCAGGTCCCGAGTCATTAAAGGGCAGGGCTGTTGGGTTGTTTGGTGGGAAACGCTTGACCGGAAATTTTTCCATGTGTTTTGTTATGATTTTAAGTAAAAAATAAAAAACCACACACACACACCCCACCCACACACAACACACACACACACACACACACCAAACCGCGTGCGCGCGCATTATAATGATTATGAGTATGTTGTATGTTGTATGTTGTTGTATGTATGTATGTTGTATGCATGTATGTAACACACACACAAACGCGCGTGTGCGGTGCTTTTATGTATGTATTTTGTTGCTGCTTGGTTTTTGAGATGTATGTATTAGTTTTTTTGTATGATGATGATGATTGTATGTTGATGTATGATGATTAGTATGTAGATGATGTATGATGCATTATGATGCATGCATGATGATGATATGCATGCTGATGTATGTATGGTTATGTATTATGTATGTATGTATGTAAGTATGTTGTATGTATTTTGTATGTATGTAGTATGCAGTATGTATGATGTATGTTCATGTTTTGGTATGTTTGTTTTTGTTTATGTTGTGTTTGTCTGTGTAGTTGTTAAAATTTTTATTATTATAGACCTTTTTGTATGGTGCATTTATGGAAATTTCCCTTTTATCTGCTGGCACCTGCTCCATCCTTCAAAATTAAAAAACCCCAAACAAAAAAATCCAGGTTTTAAACCTTACATTGCATTTTCCCCTCCATTGGGGGAAAACAACCTTTTGCCCCTTTTTCTTTTGGCATTTCCCCCCCCCCCCCCCCCCCCCCCCCCCCCCCCCCCCCCCCCCCCCCCCCCCTCCCCCCCCCCCCCCCCCCCCCCTCCTCCACATGCCACCTCTTCCGCTTGTCACGCTGGTATCTCACGGCTGACTTCCCGTGTCAGTCTCTTACGTGGTTTCCTTTATATTGAACGGATGAAACATTATAATTTTCCTTTTCTGACGAAATTTGTTTAACTTTATGAAAAGATTGCCTCTTTTGCTTTATTTATTTATGTATTTATTTTTTTCTTTTTTATAATTTCTTTTAGCTTCATGAGCAAATGAAACTATGTAAAGGATACGTTAGAACTAAGTGACCGCACACGCATAATTTTTCTTTTTTACCTTTATTTTATTTTGGCTTCCATAGAGTCTTGTCTTTCCTCCCGCTGAGAGAGAGAGAGAGAGAGAGAGAGAGAGAGAGAGAGAGAGAAGAGAGAGAGAGAGAGA
>CM031598.1:38280892-38285892 GCA_018398815.1 Conus ventricosus | reverse complement strand
CAATATGGATTGCAGACAAATGCTGACTGGAAGCTCTCTGCCATCGCTGGTAGAAAGACAGCTATTACTGGTCTGGAAAAAAAGGAACACTTTCCGACTGGCTTGCAGGCATGAAGGATTGGCCTGGTGACAACACGTCTAGTCTGTTGCATTGGGGAGCATCCTGACTGTCCAAACATCGGCCTTGCTATCTCTGTGGCTTACCCTCATTATAGCACAAACATATCATACAGAGAGAGAGAGAGAGAGAGAGAGAGAGAGAGAGAGAGAGAGAGAGAGAGAGAGGAGAGAGAGAGAGAGAGAAGAGAGAGAGAGAGAGAGAGAGAGAGAGCGAGAGAGAGAGAGAGAGAGAGAGCGAGACAGAGAGAGCGAGAGAGAGAGAGAGAGAGAGAAAAGAGAGAGAGACAGGTTGGGCAGACAGAACAGAGAGAGAGAAACAAATATACAGAGAGAGAGAGAGAGAGAGAGAGAGAGAGAGAGAGAGAGAGAGAGAGAAAGACAAAGAGACAGAGGAACAGGGGGGAGACAGAACAGAGAGAGAGAGAGAGAGAAACAAATATACAGATAGAGGTAGATAGAGAGAGAGAGAGAGAGAGAGAGAGAGAGAGAGAGAGAGAGAGAGAGAGAGAGAGACAGAACATACAGAGAGAGAAACAAATATACAGAGAGAGAGAGAGAGAGAGAGAGAGAGAGAGAGAGAGACAGAGAGAGAGAGACAGAGAGAGAGAGACAGAGACAGAGACGGTGAGAGAGGGGTATTGCAGAGAAAACAGTATCTTCAACACCAACCTGATCTCTAACATAACTTGACTGACATCAAGAAAGCTTTTGACCTAGTCTAACATAGCAGTCTGTTGCACGTCATCAGACGCTGTAATTCTGACCACAACCTCAGCGAGGTCATAACCACGCTGTACAAAAATACCAACAGTGATTGTCTCCAAAGTAAGGACTTCACCTTTTTCAAAACAAAATGTAAGTGCCACAAGACCGTCTTGTCTCCTCTCTCCTGTTACACATCCGTCTGGGAACATAACGCAGGAAACGGTCGTAACCGTCAACACTTCCAGAAACACTGGAGGGCAGCCTCGTGTGGAAGCAGCCTGAATTGTTCTGATGACATCGACTACTGAGAGACAGCGAAGCAGAATTTCTGCAACTACCCACCAGACTGGCGAAAGTATGAAATGCAAAAGGAGTGGAAGTCAGCTCAAAGAAAAGGACAAACTGTCGTGGACAATTCCTGGCGGCTGGACTGACAGACAATGGGAAAGGTGGAACACCAAAAATATCTTGGGTCCCCTTGGAGCAAAGGACGACAGCTGAATAAAGGTCAACACACACTTTGCCCAGACTGTGCCTGCCATCACGACTCAAATTAGTCTTCAGGAAAACGTCTGGTCACTTCCTATTCGAGCTGCAATGCTGCAAATCACTAGGGATGCCCCTCTTTCGTTCATGAGTTGACACCTGGACCAAATCAGCGGACAAAGTCCAGAATAAAGTACTTCTGCTTTTCAACTGTGGTTATTATTTTTTTTCCAAATACACGCGAGAAAGTCCTTTCGTGTAAGACTAGTCTATGCACGAAGTGCTTGGCATTATCTTTTGTATTATGTTTCCCTGTATGAAACGTGGAGCCGGAATTCTCAAAATGTCAGGAAAGATGTACGAGCGCTCTTGTAACAGACACCCTCAAACCCCTACATTACATAGACAGGGATGGCAAACATCCGCCCTATTATTGCTTTCTGTCCCACTAAACTGCTTTATACCAAATCCCATCTCACTTGCCACAGGGGAAACACTCGGACATCCTCTGCTCTTCCTCCCACCTTCCACGCTTCCCTACTCTCCTCCCTTGCTGTAGTCTTCCAGGTCTAGGTGCTCTCCCTTGCTGATACTGATAAATAAGTTGCGGGAAAGGGAGAGAATGAAGTGAAAAGAGGGGTCTCAGGATTGATGATGATCTGCATGGAGGACGAAGCAAAATCAGTATTCATAGGGGAAAAGGGCAGCGTTAGGTAACGATTGAGGTCAGTTTCTGTCAATCCTCATTATATTGATGTGACCAGGGGTTATGATGGAGGGGGAGGGGGGGGGGGAGGAAAGAGGAGATCAGTCCTCAAGGTGTTGATGTGACCCGGGGGTGGGGTGGGTGGGGTGTCGGGATGGAGGAGGCATGGGGACAGGGTAGATGTGAGAATTGAATGGATCTGGGACAGCCTGACAGAACCTGCCTACTCCCTCTCTTTCTCCATCCCACCCACCCCCTTCAACTACCTCCTCATCCCTGTCTGTCCTCTACACCCCTCCCCCTTTCCTCGCCTCCGTCGTTTCCCTTGCCACGAGGTTCTTGTGAAGTGGAGCAGATTTGCAATTCGTTTCCCTGCTCGGCCAAGTCCCGTCAACCGTTTGGCTTTGAAAGTGATGCCGAATCGTGCGTGTGAGGCAGCCTGGGATATCATGCCATCGATTTGTTGTCTACACAATACAGAAAGACAGACAGGCCGTACTGACAGATCACACCCAATTCATGCGGGTCATGCACATGAAGAAACAAATACACACATGTATGTGCACACACATGGACAGAAACCACACACACACACACACACACACACACACACACACACACACACACGCGCGCGCGCGCGCGCGTGCGCGCGCGCGCGCGCGCACATACACGCACACACAATCACGTTTGAGATTTGTATTCTTGGATATAGGACTATTTATATGGGTACATTAAATGCATCAGTTACTGGCTTACGTTGATAAGGACAGAAAATGACAAATTCCCATCTAAAGCATATAAAGTGTTATATGATCTTGACATTAACGGAAAGAAGACTTGGGCTACGAATAAATGTAAGTGCTTGTATACTTACCAATGTGTTTTCTTATGGGATAACCTAGGTGTTGAAAACATTACAGTTAAAAAAAATTAAATCCTTTAAACAATGAATTATCGACTGCAGATGGCAAGACTGGCATAATCATATGCACACCACTGACCGCTTTGCTGAATATAGGGCATTTAAGGTAACAGATCGTGGCGAACCTTGTACTGAAATTGTTATAAACAGATATATAAAAAGTGCGCTGACAAAACTTAGATTTGATGTGTCATACACAGACAGCAACCGATTTAGATACAGTGAAAAAGCTGATAAAGTTAAGTGTCATTTGTGTCATGTCGCTGAGAAAGATGCCATTCGTATTATACTTTGCTCTCCTGTTCTTCATGATTTGAAAATAAGATACATTCAGCCAAAGTACACACACACACACACACACACAACACACACACACACACACACACACACACACACACACACACACACGCAAAAGCGTGAGTGTGTGCACATCCATAAGTGCACGTTCACACACACACACACACACACACACACACACACACACACACACACACACACACACACACACATACACACAGACATGAACACGAAGACACACACACACACATATGCACAGAGAGAGAGAGAGAGAGAGAGAGAGGAGAGAGAGAGAGAGGAGAGAGAGAGAGAAGAGAGAGAGAGAGAGAGAGAGAGAGAGAGAGTGAGAGAGTGAGAGAGGAAACTTTGGTAGAAAAAGACCTTCAACACTGACCTGATCCCAACCACAACTTCATTGACTTCAAGAAAGCTTTTGATCCAGTCTGGCATGAATGTTTGTGGCTGGTCATCAATGCTGTAACTTTGACCGTAACCTCATCCGAGTCATAGCAGCGCTCTACTACAACACCCACAGTGATAATCTCCTCAGTAACGACTTCACTGTTCTCAAACAAAATGGGAGTGCTTCCAGGCTGTCGTATCTCCTCTCTCCTGTAAAACATCTGTCTGGGGAACATAATGCAGGAGACAGTCATAGCCTTCAAGACTTCTGTAAACTTTGGAGGGCAACCTCTTGCAAGAGCCGCCTTTTTTTCTGACGGCATTTACCTACTGAGAGACAGTGAAGCAGAACTTGTGCAACTCAGCACCAGACTTCCAACGGTTCTATGCATCTCTACATAACATGGGACGAACGACTCTGTCAAGCTATAAGATAAACCACCCACTGATACAGCAGAATCTCTCATTTCTGTTTTCCAGCGTCGTAAATAGCTCTCCCGTGGGCTGTGATTCTCTGTAGAAGACAATTTTACAGGTACCAGAGGTGGATATGTGCCTCCTCCACCTCCTCCCTAAAACGTCTTGGATGACCACACAAAGACAGGTCTGACGGTAAAACCTCTACCTTACTGCACCTGACTGGGACAGAGGTTTTGAAATGGAGGACTGCCCAGCATCCTACAACATACAGACATGGTATGACAACAGAACTCTCTTCCTCTCTCTCTCTCTCTCTCTCTCTCTCTCTCTCTCTCTCTCTCTCTCTCTCTCTCTCTGTGAATGTGTATGTATGTATGTATGTATGTATGTATGTATGTATGTGTGTGTGTGTGTGTGTGTGTGTGTGTGTGTGTGTGTGTGTGTGTGTGTGTGTGTGTGTGTTTAATATGGCGGTTCCTGCAATCTCAACATAAGAACGGAAAATCTTTTCCGATGTTTTTCTTCGTTTTAGATCAATAAGGAAAGCCTTTCAAAAACAACCATTCTTTTTCTATTTCAGCTGCTGTTATTCTGTTCCACATACGTGCAAGAAAGTCCCTTCTTGCCAGACTAATCTATGGATGAAGTGCCAGGCATTATCCTTTGTATTATGTTTCCCTACACAAACGTGGAGCCACTATTCTCAAAACGTCCAGAAAGATGCACGAGAGCCCTTGTAACAGACACCCTCAAACCCATACATTACATAGACAGGGATGGCAAACATCAGCCCTATTATTGCTTTCTGTCCCACTAAACTGCTCTATAACCAAATCCCCTCTCACTTGCCACAGGGGAAACACTCGGACATCCTTTGCTCTTCCTCCCACCTTCCACACTCCCCTCCTCTGTTCCCTTGCTGTAGCTTTCCAATACTAGGTG
>CM031598.1:38268392-38273392 GCA_018398815.1 Conus ventricosus | reverse complement strand
GAGAGGAGAGAGAGAGAGAGAGAGAACATCCTTTTGGAAGAAGAGAGAGCAGAGAAAAAGTCAGACTCTAAAGTACTCTTTGCTGCTGGTAGAACGGGGGAACGTTTGCGCTTTTACACTCTCCTCTACCCCTTTCAGCTCTTTGTGGGCAAACTCGACGTTAAGGAATGCCATCTGTACACCACAAAATGGCTGGAAGGAGGCTACGTTAAGCTTCCATACCATGTTTGGTAGCCCCCCCCCCCCCCTCCCCAATTCTCGCTCCAAACCAGCACCCACTTCTGGCTGCAGTTCTGTTGAGGCTTTGCCGAAAGTGAGTTTATGCTAAACAAAAGATCAATTACGATATTCACAGCAACGAATCGAAAGGAAGAAAACAAAATCTGCCGAGTTAAGAAGTACTTTCTCACTTTCAACCCACCCTTTCCTACTTTTAACCCACCCTTTCTATTTTTAACCCACACTTACCTATTTTAACCTATCCTTTCCTACCTTTAACCTACACTTTCCTACGTTTAACCTCCTTTTCCTATGTTTAACCCACCCTTTCCTACTTTTAACCCACCCTTTCCTTCTTTTAACCACACCCTATCCTACTTTTAACCTATACCTTCCTACTTTTAACCCACCCTTTCGTACATTTAACACACACTTTCCAATTTTTAACCCACTCTTTCTTACTTTTAACGCACACGTTCCTACGTTTAACCCACCCTTTCTTACTTTTAACCCACACTTTCCTACTTTTAACCCACCCTATCTTACTTTTAACACACACTTTCCTACTTTTAACCCACCCTTTCCTACTTTTAACCCACACCTTCCTACTTTTAACACACACTTTCCTCCTTTTTAACCCACCCGTTCTTACTTTTAACACACACTTTCCTACTTTTAACCCACCCTTTCCTACTTTTACCCCACCCTTTCCTATTTTTTAACTTACACTTTCCTACTTTTAACACACACTTTCTACTTTTAACTCACACTTTCCTACTTTTAACCTATACCTTCCTACTTTTTACCCACCTTTTCTTACTTTTAACCACCCTTTCTTACTTTTAACCACCCTTTCTTACTTTTTAAACCCACACCTTCCAATTTTTAACCCACCCTTTCTTACTTTTAACTCACACTTTCCTACTTTTAACCCACACTTTCCTACTTTTAACGCACCTTTTCTTACTTGTAACCCACACTTTCCTACTTTTAACCAACACTTTCCTACTTTTAACCCACCTTTTCTTACATTTAACACACACTTTCCTACTTTCAGCCCACACTTTCCTACTTTTAGCCCACCCTTTCTTACTTTTAACCCACACTTTCCTACTTTTAACCCACCCTTTCTTACTTTTAACTCACACTTTCCTACTTTTAACCCACACTTTCCTACTTTTAACCCACCCTTTCCTACTTTTAACCCACCCTTTCTTAATTTTAACCCACACTTTCTGACGTTTCACCCACACTTTCCTAGTTTTAACCCATATTTTCCCATTTTAACCCACCTTTTCTTACTTGTAACCCACACTTTCCACTCCTAACCCACCTTTAAAAACACACACAACTTTTTCTTAGGTATTCCTGATTTCCCTAGCCATTCCCTCTACGCCACATTCTTTCCCGTTGTTCTTCAATCTATCCTGTTTTACTGCTATTTCTGACGTTTGTCTCACCCCTTCATACTTTTCCCAATCCTTTCCTGATTTTCTTCACCCTGTCCCAGTTTTTGCCTTCCTTTTCCACTGTCCCCTCATTCTTTCCTAATTTTTCCCCCCATCATTTCCTACTTTCGACGGCCCTCTCAATTTTCCTACATCCATTCCTACGCTTTCCATCGTTCCCTATTTCTACCTCACTCCTTCCATGTTTTCCCTCATTGCTTTGCTATCATTCTCCATTCTTTCCTGCTTTCCCTGATCTTTTCTTAACCGTTCCCATCCTTTATTCAACCGTTCATACTTTCCCCCAAATTTTCCTGGTTTTCATCTACTGCTACTCTCCTTACCATTCTTTATATATATATATGTATATATATAGATCAAAGTGATTAAAATACCCAAAATGATTTTTTGAGTGCTCAACCCCTTGGGGAGCAACATTTGTTAAAATAAGGTACTAAAAAGAGAAATCGACAAATTTGTTTATATTATATATATATATAAACAGGGTTATGTCACAGTTACAGGAAAGGACGAAAGAACTGAACTATGAACAAGACTTTGTGATCGATGCAAAAACTGTTGAGACTCTATTTCTTAAGCTAAATATTAGGAAGGCAGTGGGTCCAGACAATATTTGTGGAAGACTGTTAAAGACATGTGCCTCCCAGCTCTGTGATGTTTTTAGTAAAATTTTTAATTGGTCTGTGAAAGAATACACTGTTCCTCGCATCTGGAAAAATTCGACTATCTCCCCCATCCCAAAGAAAAAGAATCCTACCACATTAAATGATTACCGTCCTGTTGCATTGACTTCAATAGTAATGAAATGCTTTGAAAAAATTGTTCTTCATCATCTCCTTACCTTTACAAATCAACAACTTGACCCCCTCCAGTTTGCCTATAAACCCCATAGAAGCACCGATGATGCCATTCTTACACTCCTTCACAATGCTTTCTTTCATTTGAATAACTCCAAATCTTTTGTTCGTGTTCTCTTCATTGACTTCTCCTCCGCTTTTAACACAATACAACCTCATCTCTTGGCCTTGAAACTGTTAACTTTACAGGTAGACCCGAAACTCATTCTCTGGATCATGAGCTTCTTACTTAATAGAACACAGTCAGTTCGTTTCCAATCTGCAATCTCATCTGAACAAACTACTTGTACTGGTGCTCCTCAGGGTACAGTGCTGTCCCCTGTACTTTTTACTTTATACACCAACGATTGCAGAGGTACAGAGAAAACTCCGGTCATCAAGTACTCTGACGATTCTGCTCTTGAAGATTTGTCAAATTGTGATACGGATTATTTTAGAGAGGTAGAAAAGTTCTGTTCTTGGTGCAAGGACAATTATCTGGACCTCAATGTTACAAAAACAAAAGAACTGCTTATCGATTTCCGTAAAGATCCACCACCAGTTCCAAAACTTACTATTGATGGAGAAACTGTTGAAAGAGTTGATGAATACCGATATTTAGGTACAGTTATAGATAAAAAGCTTACTTTTGACAAAAATGTTGAATCTGTACACAAGAAATGTCAATCTAGAATATTCTGCTTGCAAAAACTGAGAAATATTGGTGTTGCTCCTGAGATTCTACAAACCTATTATCGATGCTGTGTTGAATCTGTTCTTACCATTTCTTTTATGTGCTGGTATGGGAGTTTGAGTTTGCGATGTAAGAATGTGCTGAATGATGTTGTGAGTGTGTGTAGTAAAGTTGTGGGTGCAAGACAAACCAGTTTGAAAGCGTTGTACGACAGGAGAGTGCTGAACAAAGCCAGACAGATAGCCAGTGATGATAGCCATGTCTTGGCTAAGCATTATGAACTGTTACCATCAGGACGCCGGTACAGAACCTTGAGAGTGAAAACAAGAGCTCAAAAAACTTTTATTCCCCAGTCAATCCATCTTTTAAATCAGTAACCTTTATCATGCAAAATTTGTTTTTTAACCTATGAATTCTGAATTTGTATTAGGTGAGAGTGCGCATGTGCATGTTTGTGTGCGCATGCGTGTGCACATGTGAGTGTATGTTTGTGTATGCATGTGTGCGCGCGCGAGGGCGTGCACGTGTGTGTGGTGAGCAGGGATGGATGGATACCTGTCTGTGAGTGTGGGGATGTTTGTGCAAACTTGTGTATGTGCATGGGTGTATTTGTGGGGCTGTAAATGTGTCATATAATATCATTTATACACAAATTTGTTTGATTTAATCGTTAAATTTACATTTATAAGCATTTTTATTGTGATTTTTTTTTCTCTCTTGATAATATACAATGTAAATGATGTGACTATGTATGAATGTGCAATATAAATGATGTTATGTATAATATAATGTGCAATGAGTTTATGAAATGATTGTGTTCTGTGATGTGGATAATTTTTTTTTTTTTTTTTTTTTTTTTTTTTTTGCTTTGTGTTTGGTCGGTTTTTATTGCTGTGTTTTTGTGTGAAATGCACCTGGACCAAATTTCTCATGATGAGATAATAAAGTGTTTCTTATCTTATCTTATCTTATATATATATATATATATATATATATATATATATATATATATATATATATATATATAGATCAGTATATTTAAAATGCCTAAAACAATTTTTTTAAGTGCTCAACCCCTTGGGGAGCAACATTAGTTAAAACAAGTTAAAAGAGGAATCTTAAAACTATCAACAAATTTGTTTCAAGCGTGTTGCGCTGTCATCAGGATGGTTTTTGGTTTGCCCACCGCCGATGTTATATAGCGTGTGGGCTCCCGTTTGCGGTTGTTTGCACGTGCGGGTTGGCTGCACGTGTTTTTTTGGGGGCTTTCAGGTTTTTGTTTTGGGTGTGTTCACTAACAACGATTTCCATTTATGCCTGCAGTTGTTTACTATTTCTGTTTTGGTGTTTAAAGTTGCTAAGTGTGGTTTGCATAGTATTAACCATTTTTCAGTTAAACATAGGTTGCACCTTTTTGAAACATTGCTGTATGGTGATGCTCTTTTTATGATTTTCCAGGATATATTGTAGCTTGTTTTTGCGTCTTTAAGTTTCCAGATATATTTGCTCAGTTCTGTTTGGTTTTTATATTTTTCTTTATTAAATGACTGTTTGTGGTTTGCATATCTGGTTTTGAAGTGGTTTTCAGTGATCCCTATGTATGTTTCTTTTTCATTTGCTGATGTCACAGTAGCCTGATATACAATGTTGTTGTGAAGACATTTATTGTTTAGTGGGCACTGCTCCTTTCTGGTGCAATTGCAAGATTTCCTTTCTTCACCCTTTTTTGCTGTGTTGATTTTCATTTTGTTGGATGCATCAATTAGGTTTTTGAGGTTGGGC
>CM031598.1:38235892-38240892 GCA_018398815.1 Conus ventricosus | reverse complement strand
GGGAGGGTTGGGGTTGGGTGGTAGTGGTAGTGGTGGTGGTGGTGGTGGACGATCCTTCCTGCCAGGAAGGAGATGACAATTCCACAGCCCAAAAAATGCCGTAAGAATTTCCTCAAAACTGCCATCAAAATTTTATCGAAGAAAGTTCTTTTTATTGAGGTACTGATTGTTTGGGGTTATGTAAGATTGGATATAAGGTTAAGGCTGGAGTAGGTCAGGGTCAGTGTTAGGGTTTGACTAGTTTGTGTCATGCATAGGGTGAAGATGAGGGTCATGCGTTTGGGAGATGGAGTCTTCCAGATCTTTTATATAAAATTTCCCATCTAAAAATGCAGAAAACACGCCGCCATGAGGATGATCAACGTGCCGCCATTTTACCGGAAGCAGTGGGTCACATGATTCAGAATCATGGAGTGGGGGTCCATTTGTTGGGTTATCAGGGGAAAGAAATAAACAAATGAGCTGAAATGGTTCACACTAAAGGCTGTAGAAATAAATTTAAAAAAAAGAACCATTGCCCCAAAATAGAAGAACGAAAAGAGAGAACGAAAGCGACTAAGACAGAAAACAAGATGCGAAGCATATAAACGTACTTCCAGTTTTCCAAACCGCTTATAAATCGGCCAAGTGCTTTGTGAGATAAGAAATAAAGGCAAAATAACGGTTTTTAACGGTTTTTTTAACTGATGTACACTTTTGAAACTGGTATTTTAGTCCTCACTGGGCTAAAGCCTGTGTACATACCAAATTTCATCCAAATCGGACAATATGTCAAGAATAACAAAGCCTGTGTACATACCAAATTTTATCCAAATCGGACAATATGTCAAGAATAACGGTTTTTAACGGTCAGATTTTGAAACACTACACGGAAGTGCCATTTGTGTGTGATAACCTTTCTATATACAAAATTTCATTAAAACCCACCAATATATAAAAAAATAACGGCAAAATAACGGTTTAACGGTTATATAACCGACATACACTTTCGAAACCGGTATTTTAGTCCTCACTGGGCTAAAGCCTGTGTACATATTAAATTTCATCCAAATCGGACAATATGTCAAGAATAACGGTTTTTAACGGTCAAATTTTGAAACACTATATAGAAGTACCATTTGTGTGTGATAACCTTTCTATATACCAAATTTAATTAAAATCCACCTATATATAAGAAATAACGGCAGAATAACGGTTTTAACGGTCAAATTTAGAAACACTATATAGAAGTGCCATTTGTGTGTGATAACCTTTCTATATACCAAATTTCATTAAAATCCACCTATATATAAGAAATAACGACAGAATAACGGTTTTTTAACAGTTGTTTAATCCACTTTCAGCATTACATCACTTAGATATGAACAGAGGCTCCGATTTGTCACAAGATCATCCAAACCGCTTATAAATTGGCCAAGTACTTTCTGAGATATTCCACAAAGAAGAAAAACCGTTACAGGTCGTTACGGTTATAGCGGTAAACTAAAACATCGGACATCATCCGTGGCCCATAATGAACATACGAGGGCCACCCTATAAGTTCTCGGATGCGCAGAAACCACTGACGTCATAATTTCAATTTTTTATATCATCATCACAAGCGATGTCATACTAGCTATGACACAAAAAATGATAAAAATCGTCAGAGCCAAATTTGTTCTAGACAGCAAAATGGATGGCAAGGGGGACGGTTTTCAAAGTGTTGCAGAGAGCCTGTCTTGGAGAGATTTTTGTGCCATGATTTATTATGACTATCTTCAAAGGAAGCCTTTAAAGGAAATTTTTGTAAGTTTGACAAACTGTTTTGGCGACAAGACTCCATCATTATCCACAGTCCATAGGTGGTTCAAAGAATTTCAGTTTGGTACAATGTCGTTGGAAGATCGTGACCGTTGTGGACGTCCAGTTTCAGTTACTACCGATGGGAACGTGATCACAGTGAAGGCCATGATTACAGAAAACCCTCGAATCACGGATCGCGGAGGATGAACTCAAGGATACTCTAAACCTTTCATCAGGAAGCTTAGACCGCATTCTTCGGCACAATCTCTCTGTACGGAAGCGTTGCGCCCGTTGGGTGCCCCACCAGCTGACTGGGGAGCAGATGAGGGCTAGGGTTGAATGGTGCCAGTTTGTGCTGAAAAAATTTGACGGAGGAAGATCAGATAGGGTCTCCAATATCGTCACAGGTGACGAAACCTATGTCTACCAGTATGACCCCGAAACAAAGCAGCAGTCGTCAGTTTGGCTGTTTTCAGGGGAAACCCCACCTGTGAAATTTACGAGATCAAGAAGCTGCACAAAGCAAATGATTGCAGTTTTCTTCGCAAGATCCGGCCATGTGACTACTGTACCGCTTCTGGAAAGAAAGACGGTGAACGCCTGCCAAAAGTGTTCGAGGCTTGAAGTGCACGGCGACCACGGACCGGTATCCGCCACCTACTCCTCCACCACAACAACGCCAGCGCCCGCACGGCAGCTGCAACTTTAGACTTCCTGCAAGAGAACAGCGTGCAGCTCGTCACTCATCCTCCGTATTCTCCTGACCTAGCCCCTTGTGACTTCTTGTTGTTCCCTCGTTTGAAAAAACAACTGAAAGGAAAGCCGTTTGAGAGCCCCGAAGATGCCCGAGCGTTTGCCGAGGGCTTGATTTCTGGTATACCTAAGTCGGAGTGGGCTGGAGTGATGGATTCGTGGTTTAGAAGGATGGAAATGTGCATACACGCTGATGGAGGATACTTTGAAAAGATGGGTTAGGTAAGAAATGCCAGTGTACTTCCATCTTTTCCCATCCGAGAACTTATGGGGTGGCCCTCGTACCTACAAATTTTCAGAAAGATCGGCCTAGTAGTTTTGTCTGGAGCGAGTGGAACACATTTTGACCACGGACACACAGACACACAGACAGACACACAGACAGCATTTCTTCGTTCCCATTCTAAAGTACTCCCTGTTCTATAAGAACTGGGAGTACAAAAACATACAAACACAGAAAACAGAAGCAAAAATGACAAAAAAAAAGGAAAAAAAAAAGGAAACGCTCATAAAAATTTCAGAAAGTGTTGGAAAATATTGCAAACTGAAATAAAATTAAATCGCTGGACACGAATAAGTGAAGTGTTTTACCTAACATTTAAAGCTCTCTTTTCGTGAACAATAATCTATTTTACAAACAGCTGAGGAACAAAATCAAAAGTACGTTGCATATGTGCGTCCAAGAAACGTCAATGTTTTTCAGAGGCATGTAAAGCGAACGTGTTTGTGTCAAATAATATTGTAAATGAGTGGTATACATCAAAGCGAAATCAGTGTACGTTCTCTTCTCTCTCTCTCTCTCTCTCTCTCTCTCTCTCTCTCTCTCTCTCTCTCTCTCTCTCTCTCTCTCTCTCACACACACACACACACACACATTCATCCATCCATGCTTATATACAAACAGATAAATAGATTTGTGTGCGTGTCTGTATGTGTTCGTGTACGTGAGTGCGTGCGTGCGTGCGAGTTTGCGTGCGAGCGTGCGTGCGTACGTGCGTGCGAGCGTGCGTGCGTGCGTCCGTGCGTGCGTCCGTGTGTGTGTGTGTGTGTGTGTGTGTGTGTGTGTGTGTGTGTGTGTGTGTGTGTGTGTGTGTGAGCGTGCGTGTGTGTGTCTGAGGGTGTGCGTGCGTGCCTGCGTGCATATGTGTGTGTGTGTGTGTGTGTGTGTGTGTGTGTGTGTGTGTGTGTGCAAGTGCGCACGCGCGTGTGTTTGAAACGAAATGTTAAAAATGAATCTACACGTAAACAAGAATTATGGCGTTCCATTTCGTGTTTCCTTAAAAACAAAACAAAAAAAAACAACAAAACAACAAAAACATTATTATACAAACTTCATAATTTGAATCCCATACACTTCAGTTATGACAATTCCATTTACGTTTTCATTTTGTGCTTGAATTTCTGTCACTCTGTTGTTTTACAAGAAGCGAAATAACGTTTCTTGTCTTTTTCTTTTTCTTTGTTGATATTCAAGCAGCACAATCGAACAACTCATCTTCTGTTGTGTTGCTGTGTTGACCTTTTCCGTCTTCACTCTTTATCTCTTAACATCTTCCTTTCTCTATAACCAAGTCATTAGAGCTTGTGCGGAGCGTACAAAGAATGTTTCAGTATTGAATTTTCTGCTTTCTGAATTTTTTTATTTGGTATGGTTCTAATCTGTATTCTTACATTATAAATTCATAAACCATCAACTTACGGGATTCTCGTATCCCATTATCCACGGAGCAAATAGAAACACTGAAAATTTATCAAACAATCGCTTTAGATTTATCCTCGTGTGAATTAATCTAAATTATGGAAAAAATATATACATAAGCAGAATTTTAGTCAAAATATGGCTACTTTACCATCGTGCCCATGGCACATTGTTAGATTTATTCATAAATTAAGGCTGAAAAAATTGGAACACTAAATATTCTTATGGTATTACTTGTGTCTGCAGAGAAAACATTTCTGTACATCATCTTTTGTTTGAATGCTCAGTGTTGACCTCGATCTATCAGAAGAAAGGTATTGAGATGACTAACTTTGATAATGTCAATACAGTCTTACATGGTTCATATGTTGCTGAAATTGCCATGGTTGTTTCGTAGTCACAGGTTGCAAAATGTTTATAAAGATCAACAATTTGGTGTACCACTAGGGTATTTCACTTTTGTAAATATGCATATCTCAGACGTGGGTGTAAAAGTACTAACGTGGATGATAAGTTAAGTGTGGAGGTGTGTGTGTGTGTGTGTGTGTGTGTGTTTTAGATAAGTGTCTAATATCATCTGGCGATGAGAAGATATTAAATAAACTACTGAACTGAGACATTTTGTATGTACCTTCAAACCTTCTTTAGAAACGCGTAACACCGTCGTGTTACGTCACATGCGCTCATCGTGTTGTTTGGACGTCAAAGTCTCTTCATTTTGCTTTTCCGCTGAAAGTTAGAACTCCTTCGGCCTCATTGTTGCCTA
>CM031598.1:38215892-38220892 GCA_018398815.1 Conus ventricosus | reverse complement strand
ACAGATCTGGCAGACTGGTCATAGCTCACCATCGGCATCCAGCCACACAGATCTGGCAGACTGGTCATAGCTCACCATCGGCATCCAGCCACACAGATCTGGCAGACTGGTCATAGCTCACCATCGGCATCCAGCCACACAGATCTGGCAGACTGGTCATAGCTCACCATCGGCATCCAGCCACACAGATCTGGCAGACTGGTCATAGCTCACCATCGGCATCCAGCCACACAGATCTGGCAGACTGGTCATAGCTCACCATCGGCATCCAGCCACACAGATCTGGCAGACTGGTCATAGCTCACCATCGGCATCCAGCCACACAGATCTGGCAGACTGGTCATAGCTCACCATCGGCATCCAGCCACACAGATCTGGCAGACTGGTCATAGCTCACCATCGGCATCCAGCCACACAGATCTGGCAGACTGGTCATAGCTCACCATCGGCATCCAGCCACACAGATCTGGCAGACTGGTCATAGCTCACCATCGGCATCCAGCCACACAGATCTGGCAGACTGGTCATAGCTCACCATCGGCATCCAGCCACACAGATCTGGCAGACTGGTCATAGCTCACCATCGGCATCCAGCCACAAGATCTGGCAGATGGTATAGCACTCGGCATCAGCACACAGATCTGCGATGGTCAAGCTCACATCGCATCCAGCCACACGATCTGGCAGACTGGTCATAGCTCACCATCGGCATCCAGCCACACAGATCTGGCAGACTGGTCATAGCTCACCATCGGCATCCAGCCACACAGAT
Source organism: Conus ventricosus (assembly GCA_018398815.1). NCBI lineage: Eukaryota > Metazoa > Mollusca > Gastropoda > Neogastropoda > Conidae > Conus > Conus ventricosus. The sequence goes on along the minus strand of CM031598.1, from coordinate 38,220,120 downwards.
CTGGCAGACTGGTCATAGCTCACCATCGGCATCCAGCCACACAGATCTGGCAGATTGGTCATAGCTCACCATCGGCATCCAGCCACACAGATCTGGCAGACTGGTCATAGCTCACCATCGGCATGACTTCGTGCTGCAATGAGGCCTGCTGGCGTTTAAGTTTCGGGCTTGACAGGCTGAGCAACGCGATTGCAGGCACTGGTCGCACCTGTCCGCTATATTGTCAGTGGATAGCCGGCAGATCAGAACAGTGTTCTGTTCGGGTTACCTTCCCCTACCAGTATTCCTTGCAATTGTCCAATCAAAATCGGTTTCCCAGATCAGCAGTAAATATGCGAGGCGTACTTCCCTTCCGAAATGGCGATTGGCTCACTGACGTCGATTCAGTGAAAAATTCGATCACACAGAATAATTATTCATTAGTTCAAACATGCAGGGAATTGAAAAGACTGAATTACTTGTGCAAAGTAGAAGCGCATGCGACGACCTAAAAGCGGCTGAACGTGGAAAAAACATGTTGAATCAAGTGTGAGCCTGTGTGAAACGACGTACAAGTAGGATTCTCCCGTATGACGATGATCAAGAACTGTACGCGTATGTCAGCTAGGCTGAATAACCAGGGTCATCGGCGGGTGTCTACGTTGGTATTAAAGCATTAGTGTCTTACTGCTAATGTCTCACCGTTGCTTAAATCTTATCCTGTATTGATCCCATAACTACTGCTATTTCTTCCAATGAACGGGTAGCATTCACACAGAGTGCCCGCGCATAAAGCAAAGTGAAAGTAGGTCAGTACACGAATGTCCCAGAAGTGTGTCTGGCGTGTGGTGGGCTACATCTGCGGGGTGTGGTATGTCTTGAAAACTGTCTCCACATGGTGAAGATCTCCGTCGTCTGCGGGGCGCCTACAGGACGCCGGACTAACGGTTAGGATAACTCAGAAGTCTTTTGGCGTCCCGATTTTTTTCCCCTTTGGACATATCGGACAGGAACCCTTGTCTGCCCCCAGCAGTGAAGTGGGTGGCGACTTCCAGTCTGGCCTGTCTGAAAGCCGGCCTATGCTCTATGTCAATTTCGGCGCTGGTGCCAGAGATTCTGCTTTCAGCCGTTTTGTCCTGCAACCGGGCTGACGAGATTTTGTACCCGCTTCCAAATCCCTCTCCCATCCCCACTTTTTGATTTAAATTTTTTTTTTGGTGACATTATTATTAAATACTTAAACACTTAAAGAGTCCCCCCCCCCTTAACCCCCCTCTCCCCACGTTCTCCTCCTCCTTCCCTCAAACCAACCCCATCAGACACTCGCTTTTTATTTTTGTATTCTCTCTCGTTTGCAGACTTCTTTTCTTTTTCTTTTTTCCCCTGACAGTAACAGTTCATGCTCTAAAGGTTCGAAGATGTTCTGTCGTATATGTTTGGTTTTCATTGCTCACTGTTTCACAAATGTCATTTTATACAATGCATGTATGTTTCTCTCTCTCTCTCTCTCTCTCTCTCTCTCTCTCTCTCTCTCTCTCTCTCCTCTCTCTCTCAGCACTATGCGAATGCGTGTGCGTGTAGTGGGGACTGGGAGTGGCGAGAAGAGGGGGGGGGGGGGGGGGGGGAGGGCTGCTGCTGGGATTGAGAACAGGCGGGAAGGAGAGGGGAGGTGGTGATGGGGAGGGGAGGAGGATGTGTTTGTTGAATCCGCTAGATATGAATACTGATTTATTTGTTTATATATTATGTGCTTATTTATGTATCCATTGATCACTCTATTTATATATTTATTTATTCTAATGCTGTTTAATTACCGATTTATATGTTTCGAGCGCTGAATTTGACAGTAAAACTGTTTTATATGCATGTACATATGTATGTGTGTGCATGTATGTATGTTTGTATGTACGAATGTATGTATGCATGTATGTATGTATGTATGTATGTATGTATGTATGTATGTATGTATGTATGTATGTATGTATGTATGTATGTATGTATGTATGTATGTGTGCATGTATGTATGTAGTATGTCTCTCTGTAGTCTCTCTCTCTCTCTCTCTCTCTCTCTCTCTCTCTCTCTCTCTCTCTCTTTCTCTCTCTTTCATCATCATCATCATCATCATCATCATCATCATCATCATCATCATCATCATCTTCTTCTTCTTCTTCTTCTTCTTCTTCTCTGTGTGGGTGCGTGCGTGCATGCGTATGTGCGTGCGTGCGTGCGCGCGCGCGCGTACGTGTGTGTGTGTGAATGCATGCGAGCGTGTGCATAAGCGAGTATATGTCTTTATCTTTCTTTTCTTCTTTTTTTTTTTTTTTTTTTTAACTTTGTGGCTACCCTGAGCGGAATACTTACTCAGTGACATAACTCCTAAGCCGCCCATTCTGGCACCAACCTTCCCACCCCCTTCACACCTTGTGGACTCGTCCTGCTGAAGTTCCAGCACCAAACGCCGCAGGGCGCTTTCAATTTCAGACCGACATGAGGTAAACCAGGTCACTCAGAGGTAAACTACCTGAGGCGACGCTGTCGAAGGCTATAAACACTACTCTAAAAAAAAAAAAAAAAAAAAAAAAGGAAAAAAAAAAGAAGAGATATTTTGAAGGGAGATCACCGTTGAAAACTCCAACGACAATCTCTCTTTGAAAGAAAGAGTCTTTTTTGTCTGTTGGGATAGGATTCGTTTAAACCGCAAACACGCAAACTCATGTGTTTATCTGTTGTTGGTGTTCTAGGCCTATGTTAAGAAGTTTTTAAAATTCTGTTCGGTCTGATACTTGAGGGAAGAAAACACGGCTAAGAGAAATCGTGTTTGATTTCGAGTGATGGGTTGTCTTTCCCTGGATAGTGGTCTTGTGGTCCGTTACATCCAGACTGGTTGTGCATTCATTAGGTTTCCAGCAGTTTCCAGTTGTATTCATATTAACTAATAACACCTCATTAGCCCATTCGAACTTTATCAGTCATATTACCCAATAGTTGGTCATTAATACATTCAAACTCTATGTGTGCACCTATGTGTGTGGATAACATAGGCTTAGCCCTTTGAAACATTGTGTACACACTCATATTACCCAGCAAGCATTACTCCTTTCAAATTTTGTGTATACACTCAAACTACGCGAAAACATAGCATTAACTCTTTTGAACTTTGATTATGCACTCATATACCATTTTCCCTTTTAAGCTTAGTATATACAGCCATATCACCCAATAATATACCATTGCCTGCTGTGAGCTTTGTGTATGCACTCATATTACCCGATAATACCATTGCCTCTTTTGAACTTTGTGTTGGCACTCATGGTATCCGATAACATGCCATAAGCCTTTCTGGATTCTTTGTGCACTCATATTACCCGACAGTATCCATCAACCCTTTCGATGCCATCTGTTTTGAATCCTGGTATTCCCTACGGTCTGACCGTAAAATCATTCAGATCTGCACGGACTTGAAGTAACTTCTCCCATATCTGTCTTTAAGAAATGCAAAGAGGAACGAGTCCTGTAAATGTTACACACTGGTCTTTTTTTTCTTACTAACTCCTGCCCTTTAAAGGGTGAGGGGACCCTATGATGTATACAGTAAAATAAGCCTTTCAGCATCAGTCATTTCCGAAATGAGAGCTGGCATCAATACGACACTAACTATTAGCCTTTTACGAAAGACTCCATGAAAACCTTGTTCCGGGATGCTCCTCCTGACGTGAAGTTCGTTCCCAAGTCTTCAAACGAAACAAGCACTTGTCATGAGATTTGAGTGCTGCTTTCATGCAACATGAACAAACAGTTTTAGGCTTTAAAAAAAAAAGAAACTATCTTTATTTTTCATCTCCACCTTTCCACTTGACCTGCAAATAAATTACTTTTTCCAACTGTTTGTTTTCAAGTCGTGATATGACCTCCACGGTCGGCTGAGCGACAAACAACGTGAGCACGAACAGAAAAATGTCCTAGATATCAACTCATCTAACAGTATTTTTTTTTCAATCTAACTGCATCACCAGAATTTCCTCAACAGTTTGCTCACTCTCTGATGTTACTTCAATCACAACCACTGTGCTTTTAAGACCTATCATATGCGTACTCTGTGACAAAACAATGAAGTTGGTGTGCTGCGAATGAGGCCTGTGAGGCAGGTAGAGAAAGAGCTTGTCAGAGAACGTGATAGAATGGACAAACATCAGGCTGCCAGAACTTCAGCGAGAAGCAGAGGACAGGCCGCGATGGAGAAGAAGTTTG
>CM031598.1:38205892-38208392 GCA_018398815.1 Conus ventricosus | reverse complement strand
TCAAATTCTGTAATTCATAAACCGTTTCCATTTATCATGTGGTTTAAGTAGATCAATGTTAAAATCTCCTAAAATTATGATCTCAGACGAACGCATTGAGACATCCTCCATCATATGTTCGAACCGATCGAACCATTCAATACGTTCGTTAGGATTCCTATATAAACAGCCTAACAAAATCGTTTAGTACCCTTCACATAGATTTCTATCCATATGCATTCTATGTTATATTTATCAAAACTGTTGATCTGTTTATAATTAATCGAGTTGTGAATATAGGTCACTAAGCCTGTTTCAAACTTTGTCTTTGGATCTCTTCTTATAATATCATAACCTTGGATTGAAACTAGATTATCAGGTACTAAATTAGAAAGTCGAGATTCTGAAAAACAAAAACAATGGAAACAGTTATTGGAATTGGATAAAATGCTAGGCACATCAGAAATTTTGTTTAAAAGATGACACACGTTTAAATAGCTATTTTCAAGCCGAATTTAGACAACCATTCATTCAGTTATACATGAAATTGATGTACAAATAAACTCTACGAATTAGACAACACTATATATAAACGAGTAGAAATAATAGTCAAACAGCAGGAAAACCTGTTGTAGGTAAATTTCAGCAACAGAAAAGGCAGAAAAGATCAGCTGCCGTAAAAAAGTCAAGAAGGATAATTTTATAACTACAACAATATGCGGCAAAACTCAGCAAGAAAAAAACAAAAAACAAAACCAAAAAAAAAAAAAAAACGATAAGCAATCCGGGAGGAAATACAAACGCCGTGAACCAAAAACAGAATAGAGTTCACTTGTCCATTCCCATCACCAGGGTCCGGTATCAACAACAACACAATCCCTTTCGCACGTGGCTGCGCGCGTCACTGCGAGCGCTAACACTTAGTGCACATCCGCACATACACATACGCACTCACATACCCTCACACAAGCTCCTTTCTTCCCCTCTCTCTCTCTCTCTCCCTCTCTCTCTCTCTCCTCTCTCCCTTTTCTCTCTCTCTCTCTCCCCTCTCTCTCCCTCCCTCCCTCTCTCTCTCTCTCTCTCTCTCTCTCTTCTCTCTCTCTCTCTCTCTCTCTCTCTCTCTCTCTCTCTCTATTACATGAAAATGCTTAATTGTAATCATATCGGTGAACATGTTTTACACTTAGTGACATTTGAATTCGTTTTGTTAAGACAAATCAGACAAAGGAAACAAAGGAAGTATCCGATTCGTTGACAGTTTTTATGGTAACTACTACATGGTAATTCTCATATGGTTACTCTTACATGGTAATTCTCTCACATTTAATATTTGACAGTTCACCATTCTTCCTCCTTCATTCTCTCGCCCTCCCCCCTTCCCGCTCCACCCCGCCCCCGCTTGTTAAACCCCCACCCTTAGTTTTTTTTCAATACATACAAAAACACATGCGCACATGTGCGCATGCGCGAGTGCACACACACACACACACCCCACAACACACACACACACACACCACACACACACCACCCCTACACCCCACCCCGCACACACACGCAACTACACCATAAACAATACAGTTTCCACCCTTTTTTCTTTTGACAGTCATATAATCAGGGTGGTGTATATGGAAACTACTGAAGTCTTGACTGGTTGAGTAGCTGTGACGCCATGTTCAGCAGTTGGAGGGCGTACTCTCCAAACACACCAGGTGGTAGGGGGGCACAGCTGCCACTGGGTTCTGGAAGCTTCGCTGGGAGCTTGGTGGGACAGACTTCCAGTTGCCCTCTGTGGCTAGAAGGGGATTCTGAGAAGTGGGAGGTGGGTATGATCCGGAGGGACACCAGGGTCCTTGGAGTGAGGCCTGGGACTGGTTGGGAATAGGGGGTAGGGAGCACGGCTGGCTTCATGTACTGGGACAGGGCCTGTTGTCCTGAGGCCGACTGGAGATCGAACGCTGAAAGGCCTCGCCCACGTCGGTAGACAGCTGCTGTGAAAGAACAGGCCCCCTGTTGAAGGGAGCTGATAGGCCTCAGTGGTGTCGGGAACGGAGCTGTGAGGGACCAGGTCTCTGTTGATGGGAGCTGAACGGCCTCGACGGCGTCGTAACGCTGTTGCTGCGGAACACGTCGAACAGGAACGGCGTCCTCGGGTTGAGCCTGGTGTAGCCTGGGGTCGGTCCATCCTCCCTGTCTCTGGGACGGCAGCATGGGGTAGTGGATCATGGAAGAGATGGAGGGGGCGCCACCGCATAGCCACCACGTCCTGAACACTGACCAAACTCAGGGCGTGAGTTTACCCCGCCACCGTGCCGGGTGCTAACAAAAGCATCTGGCCGCTGTTCTATTTGCCCATCACTTTCGGGCTGTCGCTGTGACGAAAGGCCACCTTCACCATGTCGGCTGTTGGTCTGACGAGATAGACGTGGCAAAAACTGCATAAAATTGGTGGCTAGTTTGCAGTACCTTTAAGACTGGGGTGAACAGGATCTTTGTAATATGCGCGTCGTGGGGCACCATTCTT
>CM031598.1:38173392-38193392 GCA_018398815.1 Conus ventricosus | reverse complement strand
CCAAGCACCCATCCGTAACACTCCCCTAGGGTGAATTTGGGCACGTGCTCTTTCTCATTTGCCGGGGAGTGATTTGGAGGGAGGAGAGATTATGGTAAATTACACCACAGACTCTTTCATTAGAAATCATTGTACTCCTGCCTAAAGGAAGCTCTGGATTATTTATTTCCTCCTCCTCCTCCACCTCCTCTCTCTCTCTCTCTCTCTCTCTCGCAGACGATGAGCCGTGATCACGCGTGCAGCACGCATTCCAAACACATGTACAAGATCCCACGGCAAAATGGGAGTCGACCCTGACAACATTTTCGTCATCTTCTTTTGCTACTTCTCCTTTATTTATTCTAGTTTAACATCAATGTATCTAGGTGGCAACTAACGGAGAAAATAAAAGACGGGCGCTACATCGACGCTTTCTCCCCGTGGGAGAGAAGACCGAAGAGACAATAATTCTGTCGGTGATCCTTGTGACACGGGAGACAAACTAATTCACAGTTCCCCACGATCTTGACAAACAATTCCAGTGAACACTCCTCATATATCATGGAACATCTGTCATTGTCTTATCAGGGCTGTCAAATCGGAACCGGGGAGTAACTGTCGAAAAAGCATCACTGCGCTATCTTTAGTTCAAGGGCGTCATACCCTCTCTTTGTTTTCAACCTGAACGTATTTTCTCCGTGAAGGCACCGAGTTCAGTAAGGCTGTGGCAGGACTGAAGAAAAGGCACTCTGTGTGTGTGCAAGGGTGATGTTCTTTTGCATTAAAGATAAAGAAAAACACTCTGTCCTTCCGTTGACTCCTTTTCTTTTTGTTCTCCGAACTTCTCTATTACACACAGTGACGTCTGTTGTGATGATAATTTTTGATCCGTACATTCAACGGAGGTGTTGCAGCACGCTTCTGAGTATTGCTTATCACGTAGAGCGAGAATGACAAACAGTGAATGCCACCGATTCTCTCTGCCAATCGCATGCTCGTTAACAGAAGTAGATGAATTGCCCCTACATATGAATGAACATGTAAAAGAAAAAGAAGAGACAGAGATAAAAACAAAACAAATTAAAGACAAAATGGAATAATCAAGTTTTGTCTGCAGTTCCTTTCCATTTACAATTCACTTGACCTTTGAAAAGAACAAGGTAAATGCTGTCTGAAAGGCTTACAGGTCATTAAAATATCTTGTCGAATTAAAAAATCATTAAACCACACTACTGTCTCCCACGCGCCAAAAATAGAACAGCCTTCTGATTGGCAGGAGGACCCTTGGACATTCTGTCTCTTGAAAAAAACAACAACAACCAACTAAACATACAAAAAAAAGCCAACAACAAAAAAACGATCCTTGCAGTTCATCAGACCAATAACCATTCATGGAATAATATTAGACGAATCGACGAAGCCGACATAGATACAAGTATGCAGAAGCGGAGGTGAATGACATAGAAACAAAAGAGGTTAAACAACGCATTTGATACAGCTTCTTTCCGTTTATAAGCAGCCTTCCATTCCAGCTGGATAAAACGTTGTTTCGAGGGAAAGGGGTCGGAAAGGAAATCCTCATCGGATCGAAACACAGTTCGTTCAGCGAACGACTCGTTCTTCAGCACTACACGCTGAATAGGGCGTTCGTCTCAACATCTACATCAAGATTCTGTTTACTAGTTACGTAGCCTACTGGTTTGTTGGTTGGTTTGCAGTACATCTTTGATGGTAACATCCTCTGACTAGAGGACAATGTTGTTTGTAGCCTCCCCCCCCCCCCCCCCCCCCTCCACACACACATCACACACTCAAAATTATACTCATAGCGCGTACCGTGTTAATCAAGCTCTCAAGTTCTGGTCAGCGGCGCTCTTTCTAACTCTCCCGTTGTTGTTTTCTTTCGCTTAATCATGTATGTATCTTGCTAAAATTCTCTGCACACGACAGCCCCATGGCCCGCCTTTTATGATGTGTAGTCTGTGGACTAGCCCGCACCCAGTGACGCCTCCACGGTGAAACCATCATTTTAAAACAAACTGGGTTCTTAATAGTCATTTTCGGTTTATTTCAGCTAGAGAACAGTAATATGCCGACTCTACCCCACTTGCTCCTCCACCAAGTTTTCGGGCGAAAGTGCCCTAGAATCAGCATATTACTGTTCTCTGACAAGTAAGACTTCAATAACCAAAAAATAACGATTATCTACAAACAAACATACTGTGCAGGGTTATCCGTTTTTAATACTAATTTACTAAAGTTTTCAGAGAGTAGCGTAGGGGAAAGTAGCCGGGACTGAACACGCCCCATAGAGTAACGTAGGGAAAAGCAGCCGTGACTGAACGCGCTTCATATACAAACGGTGTCTGTTCCCACGGCTTTCTTTTCAGTACTGTCAACTCTGTCAGGGCGTGTCAACGGCCCTGCTCTGCAGGTGGTAGGTAAGCTTTTAATTGCTAGTTGCCGGCCTACCTGCCCAGCATTTGGGGGTGTTTATTTCTCCCATGCGTGGGGGTGTGAGTTTGCATATGGCACAAAATATAGCTGCAGTTTTAGAAGGCAGTGTGGATTCAAAAGTTAAAAAGTTTTTGAATCACAAATACTTTTTCAACAGCTTTATAATTAAATTGTGTGGAAGACATGGAATCAGCTACAACTTCTAACAAGCTCAAAATTTCCCATACTGCTCCCAACAACCCAACGGAATTGTGGACAAGGAAGAAAAGAAATGCTTTAAAATGAAATATAAGATACTTGAAAAATGATTGAGAGCGCTCGTAAAGCACACACACACACACACACACGTACGCACGCAGGGCACGCGCACAACACACCCCCACACAAACACAACACACACACACACACACACACACACACCACACACACCACACACCACACACACACACTCTTTTCCTCTCTCCACACCCCACACAGGCCAAAAAATCAATACTGCCGCACCTCCTCTATCCCTCTTCCCCCCTCCTCTTAAACCCCCTTCCTCCTGCCTAGCATTACATAAAGCCTTCTAGAACGCCCTGTCCTACGCCAACACCCCCCGCGGGGCGGCGCTGTTCCCCAGCCCGGCCAATCAGCGAGTTAAGCGTAGCCTTACGGCCCTCACGACTAGGTTAACCCACACATTCTTCCACTGACTGCCGGGCAAGCACGACGCGTTTTACTGTCTCTGGTGTGTAACCGGGTTTAAAGCGAAGAACAGAATTTGTACTTAAAGGTTTTTTGGGCTCGTTGAAGACAATATTGTTGACAAAGATACAGCCAGTTTTTAAATACGGTTTTGGCTATCGATGAGAAAAATGGCGCTGCATTGTTGAAAGTCAGCCGAAGCAAAACAATTCATCACGCGATACTGGGACTTGGCAGAAAGACGCGGTGTTTTTTCAGTGAAAAAAGGTGTTTGAAAGGGCCCTGCTTACAAACTGCGACCAAAAAATCCAATAAAGCGCATCGAGGCTGTCACGGGGACAAGCCCGGGTTCTGCTAGACTGTCACTGTTCACTCCCCCTTTGTGGCCGCCACGTCGCAAACCTGTGAAGGTGGTGGTGTATTGAGAAGATATTTTACCGGGTTTTGTGGGGGTTGGTTTTGTTTATATAATATTTGATCAGGGCAGAACAAAGACAGTGGGAGTTTTCTAAGCTGACAATACTTGAAGAGCATGTGAGTACCATGCACAATTTGTTAGTGCTTTGGATGATTTTGGGACGGGCAGCCCATCCTCAAGGGTAAGAAACTAACCCGCCTTCCCTAAACCACCAAAAAGAAAGCTTCTGATTTGTAGGGAGAAGCAAGCAAAAAAACAAAAGATGACACCAGAAGAACTCCACCAATACTTGAAAACAAAAGAGGTTGATGTGGGAATGACGGGTTAGGAAAGAATTTTCGTTTTTGGGCAGAGGAAAAAAACGTCTATTGCTGTTCCCTATTGATAAACTGAAGGAGGGTTATAGGCAGCTTCAAAGGCAGGAAGCTACAACAATGTTTTTTTTAACTTGCAATATGGTTGGCTTTTAAAAACAGACCTTCAAGCCTTTTCACAAGAAAAAGACAGGGGAAAGCGCATACTCAAAATGGGATGAGTGGTTGAAGGGGCAATTTTAGGGATATCCCCTTCATATTCCCCGCAAACTAAGAGAGATTGCTTGTTTGTTGAATCCAATGCTAAAAGGTTTTCTACAGTTGGTCTTTCTTTCATAGAAGTTTACCCCTAGAGGAAGGATTTGAATTTAATTTTTTTAAAGCAGTGAGGAGTTAGAAATTATTGGACTACTTTTGTACAAGAACCAATACAACTCCAAACACAATCCTCTCAAAGTCCGCAGCAGTGAGAGAGAACTAGCGCTCTACCCTAGAGCAGTCAAAGGCCCAGTGGAAAAGCCGTTTCTTCAGCGCTCTACCCTAGAGCAGTCAAAGGTCACAGTGGCAAGCCGTTTCTTTCATCGCTCTACCCTAGAGCGGTAAAAGGGTTTCACAGTGGCAAGCCGTTTCTTAAACCCCCACCGCTTCACCCTAGAGCGGTCAAGGGTTATCAGCAGTGAGATCAACTTTTTTTTTGCTGCTTTGTCGCTTTGCTGTCTACGCTTCACCTGCTTAAAACGTCCTGCTTCTACCCCCTGTTACAAACTTTTAGGCTGCCTTTTTAGCTCTGCCAAAGCAGTATTTTACTTTAAAAAAACAACAAAAAACACTAACTCTGCCAATGCCAGCCCCAAAGCCTGGATGAAAAAAAAGGAGGGTGTGGTATAAACTTTTTTTTTTGTGCACTTGGGGCTGCTTTGAACTTGCAACAAAAGAGCCAAATTTGCATCACAAAAACGCAAGCACTGTCTTGCACCAAGTGGTTTACAACATGACAAATAAAAAAGCTCTGTGTACACCACACACACTCCCACCCCCAAGTCACCCCAAGTTCTTAATTAAGTTTTTAATTAAGTCACCCCAAGTTCTTAATTAAGTTTTAATAAGTTACTTCAAGTTCTAATAATTCTTGATTAAGTTCTTGATTAAGTCACCTCAAGTCATAACTAAGTCATCCTTTTAAGTACAACCAAGTTCTTATTCAAGTTACTTATAATTATCAAAAAATCCCAATCTATGTTTTTATCTTAAATAGCAAAATGTCAATATAGTAACACACGCCTCAAAAAAACGCGTCATCGTTGAGGATGTCTTCCCTCAGCGTTCTCTGCATAGATCTTAATGAAGGTCTTACATCCTAAGCAACCGCATTGATTACAATTCGGTCTATGGAAATGTCTTTTATAGACTCCTTGGCCCTTTTTTATTGATTTTAATCATTTTATAATACGCCATGATCTATTTCTATTAAAAAAATTTTAAAATATTATTGCATTATAAATGGATCAAAATAAATCTTTTGTTGTTGGCGGTTTTGGCGTGCAGTTGTTTTTTCTGTATTTAGTGGTTCAGTTTTTTAACCTTCTTTTGTTTTTGTTGCCATTGGTTATATATTTTTTTAAACCGTAATAACAGCCCCCAGCAGCAGCAAGGGCGCCAAAAAATGGCAACAGTTTTAAGTTCAATATACCATGAAGACTTCGGGCCCTTGAATCGCATGGAGTTTTTATAGCGGGCATTGAATCAACTTGTCGGCTTGGCGGGTTTTTGTTTTCATGATGAGGGATATTCTGTAACATTAATTTTTTTTGTCTGTTCCACTCTGCTAATTTTTTCCTGCTTCAACACCGCCCAGGATTTTAATGGGCTCCACCGATTCAGCGTTTTTCCCGCTGATTTTCTGGCTTGGTTACTTTCTCCACCTGATTCAGTGTTTTCTGATTCTGCTGATTTTCCAGCTCGTTCATTTTGAAGGGAAATAAAAACTATAGGGTTAAAAGTTTTTTAATCCCATGATTAATGGCGATAACAATGTTCCAAATCTGTAGTATAGATCACATCCTAGAGACTCTAATGACTTTTTAAAACTGATCTTGCGTTAAATCATACGTAAAGATCTTGTTCAGAATCAATGGGGGCAAATCTACTGACTAGTTTAGTGTACAAAACTAAGAACCGTTTGCCCCCCACTTTTCACCATTCTAGACCCCAGCTGCGCTTTATACCTTTATGATACTTTAAAATGTCTTTTGGCGACATCTGTTGAATCTGTTCAATGCTGAATTAGTTCTGAGGAACTGTTTTGTTTTTCCAAAACGCTGCCAAAGAATACAGCCTCTCCTTTTTGGGCATAGAAACCCGGTCTCAACTTGGTCCCTTCATAAGTTCAGGAAGGGTTTTGGCTGCCTTGTAGCTGTAGTAGATCATCCTGTTCATGTTTTTTATTAATTATAATTATTTTATTTTAAAAAAATGAGCACCGAAAAAACTGTTACCAACCTTTTATACCATTCGCTGTTATTGGAGGACTAATGTAGGATACTCAATCTTGGTAAAAGCCTGTTAAGAATTAAACCAGCAGATCTTGGCAAACTAGACTTTTAGGATTCAGCAAAGCTGATTGCTATTGTTGCAGCTTCGTTTGCTACGAAAGAATTTTCAGTTAAGCAAGGAATAATTCCAGACAATATAAATATTAAGAAAAAAAATACATTTTATAAAAAATGGCTTCACTCGCAATAATGATAGGCGGCGCTGTGGTGAATGCGCTTGCTTTTAGCGGAAGTAATTTCGCATTTAGTAAACTGCGGGATGACGGCGAGAGAAAAAGACATAACAAAGCTATGGAGGAACTAGCAGCTGCACAAGACGCCTATGAAAAACAGAGACTGAGCAGTTAGATTTTATTAATGACACACTAAAAAACAGGGCATGCAGCTTACACATTTAAAAAAAGTTGATCAGCAATAAAACAATATTATCTTGTAACAGGCAAACCAATCGAGACATTGCCCCCACCAAAATTCAGTGACTTTTATCAACCATCAGAAAAACAAAAGATGCAAAAAATCGGGTTTATTGTCGTTGGTATGACCGTTGTGTATTTTTGTTGCACATAATATTGGCTGAGTAAAAAATGAACAAAATTTATTATTCGCCAAAAGGATATTGGAAGGGAATCACGGCAATCAAAAAGCTAAGCCAAGCAGCTGGGGTCAGTGAAAAAACAGCAAAAGAATGGTTATCTAAACAAGCGATTTGGCAAATTTATTTACCGGCGCCTAGACGAATACAGAGACCACACTTTGTCAATACAACTCCAAAAACCCACACCCATCAAATGGGTCTTCTATATTTACCCCTCTGATAGGATTAGACGAAAAAGATTTAAGTACGCACTCACAGTCATTGACATAGCTTCAAGGTACAAAGATGCAGAACCATTAACACAAAAGAGTGCTTCTGCTGTTGCTGTTTTCCATACAGCTGATATACCAACGAGGGCCACTAACTTATCCTCGCATGATTCAAGTCGATGATGGAAAAGAATTTAAAGGCCAAGTGAATCAATTATTGTTGAAACATAGAGTTACCGGCCAAAAAAGGCATTCCGGGAGTTCACAGATCACAGCTTTAGTTGAAAACTTTAACAAACAGTTAGCCGAAAGACTTTTCTCCTACCAGTATCAAGAGGGGCTGATTGACAATTCTCGCAACACAGAATGGGTTAGAAGATTGCCCTCAGTTTTGCGCGCAATGAATAATGAAGAATTAAAAGGGGTTAAAACCCGTACAAGCAATCAAAAGAAAAACAATAAATGTTTTGCTGAAGGAGAGTCTTCATCCAGCAAACCCATTACCATTTGGATTGAAAGTAAGGTACCTTTATTTTACCGGGGGAAGCAGAAGGGACACTCGCACAGGGCAACCGATCCAATTTGGAGTGTTACCCGTACGAAATAAAAAGAATTGTAAAAATGAATCCGCCCTTTTAATTTTTTACGAGAAACTGACACAACAAAACAACCAGCTCCTCAAAGATTTTTTTGTGAAAGAAGAACTGCAGATAATTCCGCCAGACACAGTTCCGCTTTTAATTAATTACGGTTCTCCAGTGCCCAATTGCATATGAAAACTCTGGATTAACAAACCAACCCGTTTTGTGTTTGTTCTATCTAATACTTCTTTGTTACAACAGTTGTGTTGATCTCAGTAGATTAGATCGCAGTTTTACGTTGTCATGAAAAAATCTTATTGCCAAACAATGCTTTCTTTGTAGTTGTCATGTGATATGTTTTGACTGCACAACGCTGCGAAATATTCCCTTTTCTTTTTTAATGATTTCTCCCCGGCTCGAAAATACTGTACATTTTTGACCTTAAACCAACAAACTCCTTGATCACCTTTCCGATAATTCATCCTTCATCTTTCCCAAAACCTTCTTGTTAACAGTTGAATGCAAAGGCAATCTTTTTGGATAAATCAATGTGTCGTACCATCCCGCCCTGACCTTTAGCCACTTCGGTTTTCCATGTCTTTATAGATGTCTTTAGTAGAATATCTAAAACAAAACTGTCTGTATCTGTGTAAAGTACTCTGGACTCAGGATACGAGGGGTTAAAATAGTCATAAGAAACTCTAACATCAAAAGCTTTGATAATTCAAAAACAGTAAACCCAATAAATACAGGGTTTTTTTCTAATTTGACTTTCTTTTTTGTTCATCATTATGCCGAAAAGCTGATCATGAAATCGTCTGAAGTCCTGATAATTGGGTTTTGAAAGTTAGCTTAATTGCTTCGTTTCTCTTTGGTGACCAATCTGAACGTCTTTGCCGCTTGTGCGATAGCTCCAGAGTTCTTTCCAAAACAGTCTGTTGTTCATCAACTGAAAAAGTCTTTTTCTGAAGCATCTGTGGATTTAGTTCTGAGAGCAGTGTTTCTTCATGATGTATGGTTTCATGAACTGTCTTGATCAAAAGCGATAATACGATGAACAGCTTTAACTTAAAAACATGTCCACTTAAATAAAAATTGTAGAAGGTCCCGTAATGGCAGACATAATTTTTTTTGCCCTGAAGATTAGGCACAAGTTAGCGCTCTTCTTGGATTCATCTTTAGACTTTCGGCTGCCAATGGATAGTCATTAATGCCAGTCATGGAGTTTCATGAGGATATACTAATCAACTTCTAGAGAATGAAACCACGCTGTTGATCAGGCTTTTAAACTGCCAACCACTTAATATGCCTTTTGAATATTGTTCGGATCACCGCCTGTTACATTTTAAAGTTGCGTAATGGAAGGGATTGCGCCATAGCCCCATCCATACAGAGTGTTGCATCGAAATACATAAGATAGTTATAACCTTTATCTCGGATCATAGTCGTCCAATATTGTTGTTGCTTTACAGTATTTGCGATGCATAACTAATTCCTCCACCAATCCGTTTTCATCAATCTGAAGCATTGTAAATCTGACAATAAATCAATTTGTACACCATAAACGTTAAGAAAGCGTCCCCAGCCTCATCCCCGGGCGCAAAATATAATGCGCGGGATCCAGCTATAATGTTTCATGCAGGTCTTTCTATAATTTTCAAAGACGTCCCCAACAACATACATCTGCCATTAAATAAGGAGTCATGATGGTCCTCCAATCGTTTTAACTATCGAACTTTGCCAAGGCACTGAGCATGCTGGGTAACAAGTCGCTGATGTCCTTTCCTCTAAGACTAAATAGAACGCGACTTTAGGCGAAGTATATCCTCGTCAAACCCTTTCCCAACCTGGTCATGTATCATAAGGGTAAACACCCTTTCTAACAAGAGTTGAGTCAAAATATTTTTTCCGTTATTGGGCAGGACTTTAAGGACATAGCCGTGCCTCTAATGACCATCATGTTGGCATAGAGTCGTAAAAGACAGGTTTTAAAAGTAAACTCGATGTACTGTCTGATGACTTGCATTGCATCTACCCAGAAGGCGCTGTTACTGCTTGCATTTATAAGGTGAGATCATAACCTCGCAAGTTGAGAAAGAATACAGGCAGCTTCCATGTCTTTGGATCAAACGTTAGTGTGAAGAGTGCAATTTACTTGCGCTGCACCTCTAAACTTCCCACGAATGTGATCTTGGCTCTTACTGGTGGGGTTACACTCTTGGCGTTAGCTCTAAACCGCAATCCAACAATGCGTGCTGAGTCCATAACTGTTGGTGGACTAAGGCGCCATTATGATTTCAGATAATGAGATTATAGAACAGGCGTTTACGGCACTGGCTGCATGCCGGTGAAAATGTTTCTGCAGCATCTGGTCCTCGAATATAATTCCGGCTCGAATAAACGCCAGCCGACTAACAATAATGAAAGGTAAATGAACAAATCTGATGAATTATACTCATTAAAAACCTTTTGGCGAGTTTTTGTGTGCTGGGACCTTCATAAAGGAACAATAAGCGACTCGAAGTCTGCGTAAACTACGTATGGACTTGTTTGCATCCGTTTCCAGTCCTTAAACTAACTTTAGAACCTGGCGGGCGTAGTAGTTCTGTCTTTACAGTCTACCGAACTTTTAACAATTTTTATATGTTCAAGCCGGCTTGAGCCGTTTGGAATTCCGTTGGTAAACATTTTCTACAGAATCTTGGTTATGTTCATGCTTTGAAGTAATGCGCTATTAATCTGCTCAGTGTGCGTATCAAATGTTAATGGGGCAGCCCTGGCTGGCGAAAACATTAGGATATCCACATGACTTTGTGGCTGGTTTCGGCCTATTGTTGGACTGTTTCTTGACACGTTAATGGCACCAAAATGTGTTCCCTCATCCCATGGTATACATTAAACAGGTTATTGGGTTTGTTTTGTCTCAAACCTGATCATTTTGGTCTACACTTCAGAAAGGATATTCCAGTGAAGTTAAGTTCGTTGCGTATTGGCCGATAGTTAGTCACTATTTCTGCGTGTTCGCGGACAGATTCAGCCGTGCAAGAACGCACCACAAGTAAACATTTTGTTGTCCTGAATTTTTTATATGTTTAAAAAACTGCTCTCTTTAAAACCAACTCCCGAGTAGCGGAAATGTAAGCCTTGCCTACATTACAATCCGTGCATACTTACCTGTTTTATTCTAATCTCTAAGACTCGCCCTCGACCAACCCGAGCCACTCAGTTTAGCTTCGTCAGCAGCGGCAGCGTCAAACGGTGTAAGCAGTTCGTCCGCCAACCAGGTGTGAAGTCATGAGAGAAAGAATAGTCTGCTGTTTAGGTGAGACCCAGACTTCTAGCGAGTGTCCGTCATTTATTGTTATATAGTCCCGATTAAAACGCTAAATTACTTAACTGGCGGTCTATTGTTAGTTACTTGGAACTGAGAAATACATTACAAAACGCTAGCCTGTAGCGTTCGGGTGGGTCATTGACTTCTAAATCAATGATCATTCATGCTCTTGATAATCCTCTCTCTCAAGCTTCTTCATACAATTCAGCTGGGCCTTCATATATCTTAGCCATGCTGTCTTTCTTTCTAAGCCAACATATTTATTTAAATAAAAAAAAATACAACGGCTAATCAGAATCAATAGCAACGTCATTTTGTGCTTAGACTCATAAACAAAAGTAGAAACACCCTTTCGAGTTGTTACTGGT
Source organism: Conus ventricosus (assembly GCA_018398815.1). Classification (NCBI taxonomy): domain Eukaryota; kingdom Metazoa; phylum Mollusca; class Gastropoda; order Neogastropoda; family Conidae; genus Conus; species Conus ventricosus. Next base: position 38,181,898 of record CM031598.1, on the reverse strand, counting down.
GAGCTGTTTAGAACAGAGTTTAATGTCTCGTTTTACTTTTTTTAAGCATCCTTTTTTATCTGCTCGGCGTCTGGCTGTTGAGAAAAACTGTCCTTGCCGTTCTTTGAAGATCAAACGTTTGTCTTTGTAATCATCAAAATCGGCCCTGTAAACAATAAATTCTTCATCCGCGATGGTTGAGTCACTACCTTATTTATTGCAGTTTTAAATCGAGCTAATTTAGCTGTTAATTAGTTGAACCATAGCTGTGTGCTTTTGGAGTTTAGTTTTTATTTTTTGCCAGCCGCACTTACAGCCTAATGAACAAAGGCCGAGACTAAAGACAAACCGCCTAGAGTTAAGCTGCGGTGCCCTATGCCCGTTGCTAAAAGACCAACACTCGTTCCTGCTGATAAGCGCTTATAGTCGATGTTCCAGTATTAACATATGTACAAGCATTCTTGGCTGCAGAATACCTTTCGTTTGGTTTTGCTCTGTATTTTGAAAGGTCTTGCTCTAGTTTTTGTTTGCATTTGTGTAATGTTTGTTAATCTAAAGTTTTAATGCCGGGGTTCTACTTCTCTTCTCTTGGCGATGGTGGACTCTGGCGGCGGAGGTACTTTTTGGATAAACCTGAACTGACATGCCGTTTATAAAATAAAAATAATTTATATTGTATATCCTTTTAAATCTGTTTATTTTCATATTCAAGCTGCGCATCATAATTAAAACAAATGTAACATAAGCGGTTATCGGCTTCTTCTTCTTTTATCAATTTGAAATGGTAGGTACGTCTCCCACAGTTCGCCCCGCTTCCATGTAAATGATTAGCCTCCGTTGACTTAGGTCAATCCCATACACGTATTTTGTTGTTAAATAATCACAAGTCTACCTGTGAAGGTGTAGAGCCTTTAGCCACAAGGTCAACTTTGGATTTCTACACCTCCCACCTCAAACAGTTATGTTCTTAGATTTCATCAAAATGCTGATAGGTTAAGCCCGCTAGCATAAGATTTGGTAGGACTGCCCTCAATCGAACATGGTACTTTCGATATTTTAGGATTAAAAAACTTTCACTTCCTCTTTGGAACGGTTTTCTTTCTTCATCTTAACACAGCAATAAAATACCTTTAAGCGATCTTGCCGAGACGCTAAAACTAAAATTCCATATAGCGTCTGCCTGCTTCTAGGATATGTTTGTATAATGAATCACTCTTTCGTAATATCTTGCCATTTTGACGGATATGTTGCTCTCAATTCACCTTGCAAAATTAGGGCGCTAAACACTCAAAACTCTAACGCGATGTAGAAATGCGGTAACTTGCTTCGGTGTCCGGTTGATCTATAACACGTGTGTATTCGGTTAAAAGGTAGTTCATAATAGACATCCCTCTTTTTAATGCGCCTTGAAAGTATGAGCATGCGCTTTTAACAACGCAAAATCTAAGGGAATGAAAAAGCGAATTCCAAACGCAAAATTTACAGGCCCACATACTTTTGCCGTCTTAGTACTGCGGGCACCTATTCATTTTTAGTGCTGCACTCGCCTTCATTTTCTATTCCTTGAAACGCAACAAAGTCAGCCTTTCAGTCCGGTTACCAGAGATCAGAATAGGTAAAAATATGTCCTGCATTGTGAAAGAAAATATTTCTTGCCCCTCAAGTTTTATAGAAATTTTCTAACGATTGCCCGCCCGCAGATTCTGTACAACGTCCGTTTGGTCTGTTTTTGAAGCGAGCGCTAGTTTGAAAGTAAACGCGCAGAGCCTGGCACAATCACGTCATTTGCTCCTAGGTCTGAAATTTGACAGTAAGAATTTGGATCTGCATCATAGGAATGGATTATTTGGAACAGAATATCCGCTTTTTTCCCTTCACGCCAAAGGGTTCTTTCAGTCTTCTATGCGGGCAAGAATCGAGCCCGGTGCTTGTGACATTTTTATGAAGCAAATTAAAAAATTAATTATTTAAAAACATGCAGGAATTGAAGATGAAGAAATTGATGTTTTGATCCGGAGACGACATGAGTGAATTGATCCCGTTGACACGGCAATCGCTCAATGCTCTCAATGGCGGCGTGAATTAACAGAAAGGACGGTCGGAGCATGTTACAAAAGTTTAGGCTTAAAACCCCCCGAATTTATAGACCCAAATGATTTTGAATTAGAAATGCCAATTTGTCTGTGAAAACCGACCAGGACAACTTTTCGTCTACAACTAAACCCAACCCCATCAAAGTTTTTAGCCAAGAGTACAATAATACAAAGACTCTGTGTGAAAGATCAAAATCTGGGGGGGGGGGGGGGGGGGGGCCTTGGCATTGTCAACCATAAAATAGATCAGAATGCAGTTGCTAAACTTCAAAACACACTACAAGAACTCCCGACAGATAACCAAATGCTAAACATGGAACTTAAAGGAAGTAAATCAATCGGCAGACGAATTAATAAATGCCATAGAAGCAGAATCCAGTTTTTCAGAAAAACACATTAAAAACTATACACGACTCACCGCTACCCATAGCGAGAAATAACGGCCCTTGGAGCATATGCTTTAAAAGAAACCATCAAAGGCGAATTAACAAACATTTAGCAAAACTAGTGAACTAATGAGCATATAAAAAGAGAAAAAGAAAAACTCGCCTGAGACTGACGACCGCATCGTACGCATGAGAATTAAAGAAAGAATACCCAAAGACTAAAAAAAATCTTGAGCAAGAAAGATCAGCAAACCTAGAAAGCGCTAACTACTAAACCGACCAATTAACGAACTCAAGTGAATAGAATAAGAGAAACTAACGAAAAAATGTTATATGAAAGACACGACACTAGCAGAACGAATACGAACACGGTTTAAGTCAAGAGGCACATTGCAAGCGTTATAACTTCCTAGGATTTGCAATATACATTGGTGTTGGCTATTTACAGGCGGGCGGTGCCAAATCAGTACCTCCACCGCCATCGCCTCCCACCTGATAAATCACTGTAAAAAAAACAGCTTGATCAGCGTGCGAATGTATTAAAAACATTAGCTGGTAAAAGCCGTAAACGCTTTAACCAGGAAGATTGGGATATTGTCACTGGCTTTTTCTTCTGCAACAAAGTATTGGCTTTATGCCGAGAACTTATGGGCATTAGTTTCGAGTAAAGTTGGTTACTAGTTAGTAGATAAAGACCAAGTAATCTATGCCAGTTAATCCAAGAACAAGCGCGTCTTTTCGTAGTTCATGTCATCGCGAACAGAGTCCTCGAGCCTTGCTGAGTCTTCAATGACTTTGGGGTATTTGACATCGGGAATTAATGACTTAAATTCTTGGGGCGTTCTTTTATTGTTTGTAATATTACTTACTGGCTCAGAATTTAATTCTTTTCCCAACCTTCTGGCCTTGCCTGCATAAGAATTTCATTATTATAGTTTATTATTGTACCTATCTGGAGTCTGAGGTCAGAAGGCAGCATGTATAAACCAGTGCCAACAGCAAAGTCTACTTTCGATCTTGCGTATTGTAAAACATGTTGGTACCTTTGAATACTTGAAGGTAAATCAACTGTAGAATTAATGGCGTCCTCTAAATTTGCTAAGTATTGTTTTTGTGCGTCAAAGCCAGTAGAAAGATCAGTTATGCTCGATCTCGCCTGTGCTTGCGAACCTAGCAAACACCAAACGTAAGTACGAATAGAGTCGTTTATTCGTTCTATTCCCGCTCTAGTTAGGCCCTTAGAAGTGTCTAAGATAAATGTTGTCCATGCTGTTTTATGCTCTTGCTGTAGGGACCCGGCTGAACAGTTGGGCCAAAAAAGAAAGTTTTGAAAGGAGGATGCCAGTCATAGTTATACTTTCTGTGCGTGCCCCGAAAATAAAGGTCGCCTAGGCCATGATTAAGATCCAACTTTTGTCTAAAGTCTGTCTTGATGTTAATATTGAATTCGTTACAGATCCTTTCAAAAGCCTTCATGTCTATCTGTTGCTGAGTGGATTAAACGGTTTGTCATTTGGCAATGGCGCTTGCAATTCAGTCAAAATACGTCTAAAGGTGTAATAGAAATGAATCTGTACACTGACCTCACCAAAGGATCATGGTGATTTAAATGATCAGCATACGACACTCCACACCCAGTTGATGCGCAAACACAGCAAAGTTTAACTGGTTCTGATAAAACTGCATCGGATGACTAACCACGCTTTCTTGATGTGGTCGTTTTCAATAGGGGGGTTAAGATAGCTCTTCAATGGAGTACTCACCTTTTTATGAAAAGAGGCAGTCTGGGTCACAGCAATGACAAGATATCAGTTGTTATATACTCAGAGGCATAAAAAACGCGAAAACAAACTGTATAGAAATTTTGATGTAATTTGGCTACCGATTCCTTTGAACTGGTAATAGAAAGTGAGAAAAAGCAATCGAACACCGCAAAAGTGTCCTTTCAAAGTTCATTCTGGTAGAAAATAAGGTCACATGAACTTGACCTTGACCCTGTGTTAACAGCAGAATGTCAGTATCTGGTGTGACCACCTCGAGCATTCGATCACAGCTGTGCACCTGCGGTACATCGAGCGCACCAGAGTGTTGGTCTGCCTCTGGGGGACTTGCCACCACACCTGGCCCACAGCAACAGCAAGCTGAGCTGCTGTCTGGGGTCTGGGTTGAGCTGGTTCAACTGCCTCTGAAGGGCATCCCAGAAATGCTCTATTGGGTTAAGGTCGGGAGAACGGGCTGGGTGAGGCAGCAGATTGATGTTGTTCTGCCTCAGGAAGTTCTGCGTAGCACGGGCAGTGTGCGGCCTTGCGTTGTCCTGCTGAAACAGGTTCTGTGGATGCCGCTGGAAAATGCGGCAGGATGTGGGGCCTCAGAACTTGGTCGATGTAATGAACAGCAGTGACCCCGTTACCACGTCCTGGACCCACATTCGGAAGATGACTGGCCCAATACGGCGATTTATGCCGATAGCCCCCCAGACCATGATGCTTTCACCACCCCATGGGTCCCTTTCGGTGATGTTGGCATCCGTGAAGCGTTCCCCCGCTCTTCTCCAGATCCGGATGCGGCCATCGCCTGGGTCGACGCAGAACGGCTTTCATCACTGAAGAGGACTCGGCCCCAGTCCCGATGGCGCCAATGCACGTGGATCTGTGCCCACTGCAGACGGTTCTGGCGATGCTGGAGTGTCAGGATAGGTCGCCGGGCTGGACGCCTGCATTGGAGACCAACTGTGTTCAGTCGGCGACGCACGGTCCTGTTGCTGATTGGCCTGCCATGGTTGCCGACGGTGTTCCTGGCTGTGTTGGCAGCGGTTTGGTAAGGCTCCCGTCGATGCTGACGAAGAAGATGGCGGTCTTGGGCTGCTGTGGTGACCCTCGGTCTGCCGCTCCTCGGTCTGTCATCAGTGGTGTTTCTTGCTTGAAAGCGGTCCAGAAGGCGATAGACGGTGGAAATGTGGACTCCGAATGCGATAGCGACCTGCCTCATTGGAACCCCGGCCTGCAGTTGCCCCATTGCTATGCAACGATCTTGACGAGAAAGTCTCGGCATTATGTTGGCGCCTCTGGAAGGGATGATTTGAACTTTTTGGGGTTTGGAAATTTATAGCCCCACAATGGGGGCCACATTGAGTTGCAATTCACATTGATGCACGTGGCGTAGGTAGTCCACATGGCAAATGCACTCCTCGTGCCAAAAACGCTGACCCGGCAACATTCACCCACTGTTACGAGGTTACAACCGGCCAAGACACCACGTACTGCTAATGTTGCACGTGCCAACGACATTGCTTACGTCCTGTTCACAATGTGAACAATCGTGCACTGTCTCTATTTTTTCGCGTTTTTTATGCCTCTGAGTATATTTTTAAGATTGTAGTGCGGCCCAACAGAATATTTTGCATCAGTATATTTTGAACGCGCTCATTTTATTTCGTTCAAAAAATGTTTGTAACAATAACAACCCAAGACCGTCCTTCGTTTTTAGAACATGCTATTGATAACAATTGCGGGGCCAAAACGGTCGCGCTCCATGAAATATTCTACAAAGTTGTATGGTTTAATATAAGTGAATCCAAGGAAAATAATAAGGTTCTAAAAGTTGACAAAACAGGAGCCAAAGTTAGCCAGTTAACAATACCCGATGGTTATTACGGGTTTTGCTCACTAAAAGAAGCAATGAGTAACTTCGACATTACTCTTAAACTTAACAATGCAAATCTAAAAACAATGTTAACATTCAAGCCTGAAGAAGAAGGAGGTTACTATTTTGATAAAGAGCTAGCTAAAATGTTAGGCTTTGCAGCTAACAATTATAGATTTAGAGTTACACCAAACAAAACTACTTATGAGGAGAAAATCCGCTCGATCTTGCATTACATTCATTACTCTATGTTCATTTGGACGAGCTGAGCACTGATGAAAACTTACATGATGGAAGGCCCTCAACTGTTTTAAGAGCTCTTCCATCAGGGAAAGCTGCATATTGCGATTATGAAATTATACAATTCCCTAATTTACAGTTTAAAAGATTAGTTTGTGGGAGGGTTGGATCATTTAATATAAAAATTGCAGACAAAGGGGGGAAAGTTGTGAAATGTGATAACCTACACATTGTTTTGGAAATAAAATAATAAGTTGTTCTAAAAAATAATGTCGCGGGGGCCAGAAGAATCAGGAGTTACATTAGCGCCTGTGAGGTGTATAACCTTAGAATTAAAAGACCTTGCAGACGTTGCGGACTTTGAACAGAACGGTGAGATAGGCGCTTTGTATGGTTTTGAGTACACTAAAGATGGTGATTATAAACGCAAAGAGGTTGGCGACAGCAAAAAGTTTCCTAAACTAGAACAACTGCGCAATCTAGAGGCAAATAATGTTGGCCAGTATGAATATAAAATAGTTCGAAAACCTGACCTCAAATGGCACTTAGAACCATATTTAGAATGGGACATAAAATTTGAATTCATAAGCCCATTTACATATTTTAGCCGTCAAAAAAGTTTCAGAAAAGCATTCAACGCTGGCCCTTTACATGTAAGTCTTATGCCGGACGACAATAGTCGGAAAGAAATTGAAATAACGCCGTATGGGAAAAAGCAGTACATCCTCCACAGAAAAGAAACAGTTGTAAAAAAAGCTTCTACAAAATTACAGTTCTTTCCAAGCAGAAAATTAGGAGACACGTTCACAATGATATTTGAAATTTCTGTCTTTAAAGATGTGGAGAGGGATGGGGTTGTGGGCGTTAGTGATGACCTTATAAAAGGAATTAATATTAGCTGGCAAAACTTAGACGTTAAACGCCTTAACGTTACCATCGTCGTTCTTCACAATGGCGAGGATATTAAGATCATAACAACAAGCAACAAAATCAATGTTGACTTAAATAGAAACAATCTTACAGAACTAAATTGGATTAATCTTACACATTTAGGCCTCATAGGGTTTTATTATACTGAACAAGTTTTGACGGAGAGTATGATAAAAATAATAACTGGATTAGATTAAACTCTGTTATAAAACTATGGAGCAGTTAAACTTTATGGCAAAAACTCCTCATTGCTCATTGATTGTGGGCAGACTGGTTGTGGAAAAACAATATTTATCCTCGACCTGTTACAAACAGTGTATCGTTATAATTTTAATCATATTGTGGTTTTCTGTCCAACACTTAAATGGAACAAAGCATATCATGATAGAAGGTTTATATGGGCAGATGATGACATATATTTAGTTGATCCTAGCAATAAACTGAGTGAGTGTTTAGAACAGTTTTATAGACTGTTTGAAGGAACGCAGACACTATTTATTATAGATGACTGTTCAGCAGAAAGAGACATAGTTAAAAAGAGAAACACTTTGTCGAAACTAGCTTTCAGCAGAAGACATGCTGGGATAAGTGTGTGGATTTTATGCCAGAAATATAACTCGGTTTTAAAAGACTTTAGAGAACAGTTAAAGACTGTAGTTTTATTTCACATGAAAGACAGAGACTCATTTGAAGAATGTTTGCGCGAAAATGATGTTATTGAAAATGACCAGGAAAAAACACAGGATTAAGCAAAAATTAAAATCTGAAAAGTTTAGTAAATTAGTATTAAAAACGGATAACCCTGCACAGTATGTTTGTTTGTAGATAATCGTTATTTTTTGGTTATTGAAGTCTTACTTGTCAGAGAACAGTAATATGCTGATTCTAGGGCACTTTCGCCCGAAAACTTGGTGGAGGAGCAAGTGGGGTAGAGTCGGCATATTACTGTTCTCTCAGCTTCAGGTTTCTGAAGTCTCGTTAGAGACCTGTTCACCGTCGCGCCTTGCATCATGGCGCCAAACATTTGGTATGCTCTGGGTTTCTATACTGCCAACTGGTGCCATATTTAGTTGGTAGACATGCCCAGAAAGTATCAAAAGTGGACTTGAAGGTACAAAGCGAACTGAACGTCAAGTCCATCGGATGGGGACTATAAGCGAGTCAGACCCGTGTGTCTTCCTGGCCCCCTGCACACGTTAAAGGACCCACGACAGTTGAAAATCGAAAAGAGAAGGG
>CM031598.1:38166841-38171568 GCA_018398815.1 Conus ventricosus | reverse complement strand
CTTGTCGGTTGGTTTCCATGACAACTGGCCGTACACGAGGTCACACAAGGGGCTTGTACGGTTAGACAACGGCCTTTTTGTCTACTGCTCGAAAGAGTGCCAAACCACTCTCGACGATTATGTTGGCTTATAATTCCGCTTACCGTTCGGTTGAACCATTTGTACTCTGACGTGGAACAGGTTTTAGAGTGCAATTCGAGAATGCGAGAAGTGCTTTTCCCATACAGTTTCCAAATACATGCGAAAAGACACAAATACGAACTAAACGCCATACAAATGCGAACTATACGCCATACAAATGAGAACTATACGCTATCTGCTGGCACACAGTAAACCACTTCATACACCTCACGCGTAATTCTGTAAGTATGACCGGGTTGGCATCCAAGTCATCTGATATACTGACGTCATGTGGAACTTCAAAGACTGTAAGTAAAACCAAGATACATTGCTCTATATCAACAGGCGACGATCAGTAGTCTATAACAGATCACACAAGAATGCTACATATAAGACATATGTGTATGCCCTATATGATACAAAGACATACATCCAAGTGAATATGTACACTTCACCCACGCGCGCGAAAGTTACTCGAGTTTCTTTTGCTGAATTCACGTGATGGGAGAACGACTGACGTGGCAAAAGAAGACCTACATTTCGATAACTCCAAGTATAACTTCCTTGATTAGACCTACATTTCGATAACTCCAAGTATAACTTCCTTGGTAAGACCTACATTTCGATAACTCCAAGTATAACTTCCTTGGTAAGACCTACATTTCGATAACTCCAAGTATAACTTCCTTGGTAAGACCTACATTTCGATAACTCCAAGTATAACTTCCTTGGTAAGACCTACATTTCGATAACTCCAAGTATAACTTCCTTGGTAAGACCTACATTTCGATAACTCCAAGTATAAATTCCTTGGTAAGACCTACATTTCGATAACTCCAAGTATAACTTCCTTGGTAAGACCTACATTTCGATAACTCCAAGTATAACTTCCTTGGTAAGACCTACATTTCGATAACTCCAAGTATAACTTCCTTGGTAAGACCTACATTTCGATAACTCCAAGTATAACTTCCTTGGTAAGACCTACATTTCGATAACTCCAAGCATAACTTCCTTGGTAAGACCTACATTTCGATAACTCCAAGTATAACTTCCTTGGTAAGACCTACATTTCGATAACTCCAAGTATAAATTCCTTGGTAAGACCTACATTTCGATAACTCCAAGTATAACTTCCTTGGTAAGACCTACATTTCGATAACTCCAAGTATAACTTCCTTGGTAAGACCTACATTTCGATAACTCCAAGTATAACTTCCTTGGTAAGACCTACATTTCGATAACTCCAAGTATAAATTCCTTGGTAAAACCTACATTTCGATAACTCCAAGTATAACTTCCTTGATTAGACCTACATTTCGAGAACTCCAAGTATAACTTCCTTGATTAGACCTACATTTCGAGAACTCCAAGTATAACTTCCTTGGTAAGACCTACATTTCGATAACTCCAAGTATAACTTCCTTGATAAGACCTACATTTCGATAACTCCAAGTATAACTTCCTTGATTAGACCTACATTTCGATAACTCCAAGTATAACTTCCTTGATATGCAAAGTTGCTCTTGACTAGTTTTTGTGTGTTAGAAAACAAAAGGCGTGACTTCTTCGTCAAATTCACAATCCCTTCTTTTCATTGTTTTCTGCTCGTTACTCCTCGTTTGGCGCATTTCATCATCTCTCTCATTCTTCCTTCATTGCTCTTTCTCTCATATCTTCCTTGTCCTCTTTCTCTCACTGTCTTATCTTCCATTGTCCGTCTTTCTCTCACTGTCTTACTTCCATTGTCCTCTTTCTCTCACTGTCTTATCTTCCATTGTCCGTCTTTCTCTCACTGTCTTATCTTCCATTGTCCCTCTTTCTCTCACTGTCTTATCTTCCATTGTCCTCTTTCTCTCACTGTCTATCTTCCATTGTCCTCTTTCTCTCACTGTCTTATCTTCCATTGTCCCTCTTTCTCTCACTGTCTCATCTTCCATTGTCCGTCTTTCTCTCACTGTCTTATCTTCCATTGTCCCGTCTTTCTCTCACTGTCTTCATCTTCCATTGTCCTCTTTCTCTCACTGTCTTATCTTCCATTGTCCGTCTTTCTCTCACTGTCTTATCTTCCATTGTCCCTCTTTCTCTCACTGTCTTATCTTCCATTGTCCGTCTTTCTCTCACTGTCTTATCTTCCATTGTCCGTCTTTCTCTCACTGTCTTATCTTCCATTGTCCGTCTTTCTCTCACTGTCTTATCTTCCATTGTCCTCTTTCTCTCACTGTCTTATCTTCCATTGTCCGTCTTTCTCTCACTGTCTTATCTTCCATTGTCCCTCTTTCTCTCACTGTCTTATCTTCCATTGTCCTCTTTCTCTCACTGTCTTATCTTCCATTGTCCTCTTTCTCTCACTGTCTTATCTTCCATTGTCCGCTCTTTCTCTCACTGTCTTATCTTCCATTGTCCGTCTTTCTCTCACTGTCTTATCTTCCATTGTCCGTCTTTCTCTCACTGTCTTATCTTCCATTGTCCGTCTTTCTCTCACTGTCTTATCTTCCATTGTCCCTCTTTCTCTCACTGTCTTATCTTCCATTGTCCTCTTTCTCTCACTGTCTTATCTTCCATTGTCCCTCTTTCTCTCACTTTCTTATCTTCCATTGTCCTCTTTCTCTCACTGTCTTATCTTCCATTGTCCGTCTTTCTCTCACTTTCTTATCTTCCATTGTCCTCTTTCTCTCACTGTCTTATCTTCCATTGTCCCTCTTTCTCTCACTGTCTTATCTTCCATTGTCCTCTTTCTCTCACTGTCTTATCTTCCATTGTCCCTCTTTCTCTCACTGTCTTATCTTCCATTGTCCGTCTTTCTCTCACTGTCTTATCTTCCATTGTCCGTCTTTCTCTCACTGTCTTATCTTCCATTGTCCGTCTTTCTCTCACTGTCTTATCTTCCATTGTCCGTCTTTCTCTCACTGTCTTATCTTCCATTGTCCGTCTTTCTCTCACTGTCTTATCTTCCATTGTCCGTCTTTCTCTCACTGTCTTATCTTCCATTGTCCGTCTTTCTCTCACTGTCTTATCTTCCATTGTCCGTCTTTCTCTCACTGTCTTATCTTCCATTGTCCGTCTTTCTCTCACTGTCTTATCTTCCATTGTCCGTCTTTCTCTCACTGTCTTATCTTCCATTGTCCGTCTTTCTCTCACTGTCTTATCTTCCATTGTCCGTCTTTCTCTCACTGTCTTATCTTCCATTGTCCGTCTTTCTCTCACTGTCTTATCTTCCATTGTCCCGTCTTTCTCTCACTGTCTTATCTTCCATTGTCCGTCTTTCTCTCACTGTCTTATCTTCCATTGTCCGTCTTTCTCTCACTGTCTTATCTTCCATTGTCCGTCTTTCTCTCACTGTCTTATCTTCCATTGTCCGTCTTTCTCTCACTGTCTTATCTTCCATTGTCCGTCTTTCTCTCACTGTCTTATCTTCCATTGTCCTCTTTCTCTCACTGTCTTATCTTCCATTGTCCGTCTTTCTCTCACTTTCTTATCTTCCATTGTCCCGTCTTTCTCTCACTGTCTTATCTTCCATTGTCCGTCTTTCTCTCACTTTCTTATCTTCCATTGTCCGTCTTTCTCTCACTGTCTTATCTTCCATTGTCCGTCTTTCTCTCACTGTCTTATCTTCCATTGTCCTCTTTCTCTCACTGTCTTATCTTCCATTGTCCGTCTTTCTCTCACTGTCTTATCTTCCATTGTCCGTCTTTCTCTCACTGTCTTATCTTCCATTGTCCGTCTTTCTCTCACTGTCTTATCTTCCATTGTCCGTCTTTCTCTCACTGTCTTATCTTCCATTGTCCGTCTTTCTCTCACTGTCTTATCTTCCATTGTCCGTCTTTCTCTCACTGTCTTATCTTCCATTGTCCTCTTTCTCTCACTGTCTTATCTTCCATTGTCCGTCTTTCTCTCACTGTCTTATCTTCCATTGTCCGTCTTTCTCTCACTGTCTTATCTTCCATTGTCCGTCTTTCTCTCACTGTCTTATCTTCCATTGTCCGTCTTTCTCTCACTGTCTTATCTTCCATTGTCCGTCTTTCTCTCACTGTCTTATCTTCCATTGTCCCTCTTTCTCTCACTGTCTTATCTTCCATTGTCCGTCTTTCTCTCACTGTCTTATCTTCCATTGTCCGTCTTTCTCTCACTGTCTTATCTTCCATTGTCCCTCTTTCTCTCACTGTCTTATCTTCCATTGTCCGTCTTTCTCACACTGTCTTATCTTCCATTGTCCGTCTTTCTCTCACTGTCTTATCTTCCATTGTCCGTCTTTCTCTCACTTTCTTATCTTCCATTGTCCCTCTTTCCTCTCACTTCTTATCTTCCATTGTCCCTCTTTCTCTCACTGTCTTATCTTCCATTGTCCGTCTTTCTCTCACTTTCTTATCTTCCATTGTCCGTCTTTCTCTCACTGTCTTATCTTCCATTGTCCGTCTTTCTCTCACTTTCTTATCTTCCATTGTCCCTCTTTCTCTCACTGTCTTATCTTCCATTGTCCCTCTTTCTCTCACTGTCTTATCTTCCATTGTCCGTCTTTCTCTCACTGTCTTATCTTCCATTGTCCTCTTCTCTCACTGTCTTATCTTCCATTGTCCCTCTTTTCTCTCACTGTCTTATCTTCCATT
>CM031598.1:38141841-38151841 GCA_018398815.1 Conus ventricosus | reverse complement strand
GGGATGGTAAAACAAAAGGAAACTTACAAGCAAACAAACAAACAAAAACTACAGAGAGAGAGGTCAGAGGAGGGTGGGGAAGAGAGAATGGTAGGTAGGGGGGGGAGAAAAGGGATGGTAGACAGAGTGGGAGTGGGGACGAGTGATTTTAACGGAGTAGGTTTTATGTTTAGACGATTTATTCAAAGTATAGTTCACAGAAGACTTAGCGAATGGACGCTAATCATTATAATCAAATAATTTAACTACTGAGACATAAAATGTTTATGCAAATGTTCCTTGAAAAGTTTTAAAGTATTCATGTTTTGTAGATTTGGTGGAAGTGAGTTCCAGACATATGGTCCAGAGTAAGCTAGACTTGTTTTGTATAGATCAATGCGTGGGTAGGGAAGAAGGAATTTCGTCGAGCCAGAAAAGCTGTTCGATCTTGTAAAAAGGGCATTGATATAACATGGCATAGTATCTGAGAGAGAGAGAGAGAGAGAGAGAGAGGAGAGAGAGAGAGAGAGAGAGAGAGAGAGAGAGAGAGAGAGAGAGAGAGAGAGAGAGAGAGAAGAAAGACAGAGAAGAAGAAGAAGAAGAAGAAGAAGAAGAAGAAGAGAAGAAGAAGAAGAAGAAGAAGGGATAACTGGAAAAGCATTATGGGGGGGGAAAAAGAAGCGGTAAAGTGACGGGGCGGAAGGAAGAGAATTGGGGTAGAGGTGAGGATAGTGGTAGTGTATTGACGCAACAGAAGAAAAAGTTAAACGCTTACATCTGCAGAAATGGCAAACTGGTTAAAACAAACATAAACCAGAAAACTACGCGAGGAAATCGCTGGATCAGGAAGTAGAAAGGAGTCCAATCATTCATCAACCTCCACCTCACACCACTCCGTTTCCCTTCTCCACCCCCTCCCCCCTCCCAATTTTTTCTACCCCCTTTGCCTTTCTCTGCATGGCGGCACTCGAGCCGGCGATGATTACAGCCTCCAAACGTGCTTGAGCTTCTTTGTGATAACTAGTTTCACTTTTTTTCTGTTTTTTTTTTTAAATATATTTTTTACTCCAGTTATTACACCCCGCTAGTATTATTTTCTCGTGAAATTGCTTATAACTACAAATTTTGAAACTCATCTGGCGCAATACGCTTGGCATGGAAGAGATCAGGAACTGCGGGGACTTGTGAGCATCAGAGCAAACTATTGTTGTGAACAATTATCTGTCATAGTGTTTATTTTCAACGCACGCAACTTACTGTGATCCGATGTTCCGACGTTGATTTTCTCTCCTCTCTCTCTCTCTCTTCTCTCTCTCTCTCTCTCTCTCTCTCTCTCTCTCTTCATGCCAAATTATATTCAAGCGATTGCTTTGTGACGTAGCGTGCATTCAGATCACGTCTGGAGCCGAAGAAATACATCAGCTCCATCACTATCATTAAATTAAGATAAACAGTGACCAGAGTCAGGCTCGGATTGTGTCAGCTGAATGTGAACAACAGATATTCACAGAAATCAAAAGACCGTCAGCATCACACTTCTTCTTTAGTTGGTCCATCTGGCCACTCTTTAAGGAAAAAAAAAAACGTTCTGAAACATTGCAAGAACCCAGTCGAACAAACAATGTCCCATTTGTTTTCAGCGTTAAAATGTTAAATGCTCAAGAGACACTGCCATGGAGAGCTTCATGCTTTAACATCAAGTGAAAAATTGCTAGCTCGGCAACCATTCGTGGGGAGTAAAGTTTTGCAGTTTGCTTCAGCACAAAATGTTAAGAATTAGAAACTTTTGTTTGTTGTTTGTTTGTTTTTTTTGGGGGGGGGGGGGGGGGGGGGGGGGGGGGGAGGGGATGGGGGCAAGCTCATATTTGTGTAGGGGTCATTAGCCTCACAATTAAAACTCCGTTTTTTCCGAATCTCTCTCTTTCGCTTTCTCTCATTCTCTCTGTCGGCCTGTCTGTCGGTCTGTCTGTCGGTCTGTCTCTGTGGTGAAGAGTAGGTCATTCGTCCTACTCCATTTCCTCTCAGAGAGAGATTTGAAGCATGGGCAGTTCCAACTCTTCTTTCTGCCCCTCTCTACTCTATTTGCCTTCACCCGCTACACCCTTCTCCTTCCATCTCGCCACCCACTCCTTCACCCCTCCCACTGCTTCACCCCACTCCTCCACCCCACTCTTCATCCCAGCCCATTCACCTCCACTCCTCCACCCCACCCCTTCATCCCCACTCCTCCACCCCACCCCTTCATCCCCATTCCTCCACCCCACCCCTTCATCCCCACTCCTCCACCCCACCCCTTCATCCCCATTCCTCCACCCCACCCCTTCATCCCCACTCCTCCACCCCAACCCTCCATCACATCTCCACCATCCCTCCATCACCTCCTCCACCAACCCCTCCATCACCTCTTCTACCATCCCTCCAACACCACTCCACCATCCCTCCATCACCTCTCCTTCATCCCTCCATCAAACCTCTCCACCATCCCTCCATCACTCACCACCATCCACCACCACACACCACCATCGTCTCCATCACCCTTTCCTTCATCCCTCCATCACTTCTCCACCATCCCTCCATCACCTCTCCACCACCCTCCATCACCTCACCACCATCCCTCACATCACCTCACCACCATGCCCTCCAACACCTCTCCTTCATCCCCTCCCTCACCACTCCACCATCCCTCCACCATCCCTGCCATCACCTCTCTACATCCCCCATCACTCTCCTTCATCCCTCCATCCACCTCTCCACATCACCTCCATCAACTCTTCCACCATCCCTCCAACCCTCTCCACAGCCTCCATCACCTCTCCTTCATCCCTCCATCAGCACTCCTTGAACCCACCATCACCATCTCCACCATCACCACCATCACCTCTCCAACCATCCTCTCCATCATTCCTCACCCACCATCTCTCCATCACCTCTCCTTGTCGCATCCCTCCAATCACACTCCACATTCCCATCACCTCTCCACCATCCCTCCATCACCCTCACCCTCTCTAACCATCCCCTATCCCACCATCACCATCTCTACCATCCCTCATCACCTCTCCATCATCCCCTCCATCCTCTTCACCATCCCTCCATCCCCTCACCACCATCCCCCTGTCACACCACTCCACAACTCTCCATCACCTCTCCACCATCCCCTCCACACCTCGCTACCATCCCTCTCCATCACCTCACTTTCATCCCTCCATCACCTCTCCTTCATCCTCCATCACCTCATCCTTCATTCCTCCATCACCTCTTCTACCATCCCTCCAACACCTCTCCACCATCACTCCATCACCTCTCATTCATCCCCCCATCACCTCTCCTTCTCCCACCATCACCTCTCTCCACCAACCCTCCATCACCATCGTCCACCATCCCTCCATCACCTCTTCCACATCCCTCCATCACGCCCCACTCCTTCATCCCTCAATCACCTCTCCACCCCCCCCCATCCCTCCAACACATCTCCTTTTCATCCCTCCATCACCTCTACCCTACCATCCCTCCATCACCATCGTTCTTCATCCCTCCCATCACCTCATACACCATCCCCTCCAACACCTCTCTTACCATCCCTTGTCCATCACCTCTTCCGCCATCCCTCCATCACCTCTCCACCATCCCTCATCACCTCCTCCACCATCCCTCCCATCACCTCTCCTTCATCCCACCATCACCTCTACACCATCCTCCATCACCACTCTAAAACCACCCTCCATCACCTCTCCTTCATCCCTCCATCACCTCCCCCTCCACCATCCCTCCATCACCTCTCTTCATCCCTCCATCACCTCGTCCTTCATTCCCCATCACCCTCTCTACCATCCCTCCATCACTCTCCACCATCTCTCTCTCCATCACCTCTCCCTTCCATCCCTCCATCACCCTCTCCACCATCCCTCATCAACCTCTTCACCATCCCTCTCCTCCTTCATCCCTCTCCATCACCCTCCACCATCCCTCCATCACCTCTCAACCATCCCTCCATCACCTCTCGCTCCACATCCTCCCCTCCATCACATCTCCACCATCCCTCCACACCTCTCTCACCATCCCTCCATCACCTCTCTACCACCCCTCCATCACCCTCCTTCATCCTCCATCACCTATCTACCATCCCTCCATCACCTCTCTACACCATCCCCTCCATCACCTCTCCCACCATCTTCTCCATCACCTCTCCACCATCCCTCCATCACCTCTCCCACCCATCCCATCCATCACCTCTCCACCATCCCTCCATCATCCACCTTCATCCCTCCATCACCCTCCACCATCCCTCCATCACCTCCCTCCACCATCCCTCCATCACCTCTCCTTCATCCCCTCCATGCACCTCTGCCACCATCCCTCCATCACCACTCCTTCATCCCTCCATCACCTCTCCAACCATCCCTCCTCACCTCTCCACCATTCCTTCATCAAACCTCTCCACCATCCTCCATCACCCACTCTCACCATCCCTCCATCACCTCTCCACCATACCTCCATCACCTCTCCACCATCCCTCCAATCACCTCTCCACCATCCTCCCTCCATCAACCTCTGTCCACCATCCCTCCAACCACCTCTCCACCATCCCTCCATCACCTCTCCACCACTCTCCATCATCTCTCTCACCTCCATCACCTCTCCACCACCAACCCTCCACCCTCTCCCACCATTTCTCTCCATCATCTCTCCTTCAACCCTCGGCTCACCTCTCCAACCTCCGCCCCATCACCTCTCCACCTCCCTCCATCACCTCTCCTTCAACCTCCATCACCTCTCCCACCATCCCTCCATCACCTCTCCTTCATCCCCTGCCATCACCTCTCACCATTCCCTCCATCACCTCTCCACCATCCTCCATCACCTTCCATCATTGCCCCCATCAACCTCTCTCCACCAACCTCCATCACCTCTCATCCTCCTTCATCCCTCCATCAACCTCTCCAACCATCCCTCCATCAACATCTCCTTCATCCCTCCATTCACCTCTCCACCATCCCATCCATCACCTCTCACACCATCCTCCATCACCTCTCCACCATCCTCCATCACTCTCTCCTTCATACCCGCCATCACCTCTTCCTTCATCCATCCATCACCTCTCCACCATCCGTCCATCACCTCTCCACTCATCCCCCATCACCTCTCCTTCATCCCTCCATCACGTCTCCATCATCCTCCACACCTCTCCAACCATCCCTCCATCACATCTCCACCATCCCTCCATCACCTACTCCTTTCATCCCTCCATCACTCTCTCCCCCATCCCTCCATCCATCACCTCTCCACCATCCCTACCATCACCTCTCCTCCTTCATCCCTCCATCACCTCTCCCACCATCCCTCCATCACCTCTCCACCATCCCTCCATCACCACTCCACCATTCCCACCATGTCACCTCTTCTACCATCCCTCCATCACCTCTCCACCATCCCTCCATCACCTCTCCAACCTTCCCTCTATCACCACTCACCACCATCCCTCTCCAACACCTCTCCAACCATCCCTCCATCACAATTCCACCATCACCTCCCATCATCTCTTTACCAATCCCTCCAACACCTCTCCACCATCCCTCCTCACCTCTCTACCATCCCTCCAACACCCTAAACACCATCCCTCCAACACCTCTACAACCAACCCACCATCACCTCACACTATCCCTCCCACCAACCCTCCATTCACACTCCACCATCCCTCCATCACCTCTCACAACCTCTCCATCACCTATACACCATCCCTCAACACCGTCTACAACCATCCCACCATCACCTCAACCACATCCTCCACCATCCCTCCATCACCACATCCACCACCCTCCATCACCTCTCCACCATCCCTCCATACACCTCTCCACCAACCCCCATCACCTCACCACCATCCCTCCCAACACCTCTCTAACCATCCCTCCATCACCTCACCTTCATCCCACCATCCCTCTCCTCGTCCACCATCCCTCCAACACCTCTCCACCATCCCACCATCACAACCTCTCTCCACCTTCTCTCCATCCCTCTCCACCATACCATCCATCACCTCTCCACCATGCCACTCCATCACCTCTCCACCATCCCTCCCCCTCCAAAAAAAATCACACACCACTCCACCATCTCACCATCACATCATCCACCATCCCTCCAACACCACACCATCAATCCCTCCATCACACCTCTCCACCATCCCTCCATCACCTCTCCTCCCTCCCTCCATCACCTCTCCACCAACCCTCCAACACCTCTCCACCATCCCTACCATCACCTCTCCACCATCCCTCCATACATCCCCTCTCCTTCAACCCTCCAATCACCTCTCCCCCATCCCCCAACCCCTCTCCACCATCCCTCCATCACCTCTCCACCAACCCCATCCCTCACCTCTCTACCATCCCTCCATCACCTAAACCCCAACCCACCTCACCACTACACCATCCCACCATCACCTACCACTTATCCCCCCCCAACCACCATCACCACTCCACCCCTCCTCCATCACCTCGCCACCAACCCATCCAGACGACCTCTCCCTACAATCCACCTCACCTCGACCACCAAATGCCCTCCATCACCGATACACCATCCCTTTCCCTCCATCACCAACTTACACCATCCCTCCATCACCTTCCCCACCATCCCTCCACCATCCCCCCGAATCCACCTCCCACCATCCCACCACCACCTCTCCACCATACCCACCATCACCACTCCACCCACCCTCCTCACTCTCCACCATCCCTCCATCAGCCACTCCCCCATCCCTCCATCACCTCACCTTCATACCCTCCCAACACCTCTCCACTATCCCCCCATCACCTCTCCACCATCCCCTCCATCACCTCTCTACCATCCCTCCATCACCACTCCATCAATCCCTCCATCACCTCTCCACCATCCCTCCATCATACCTCACCACCATCCCACCATCACCTCATCCTTCAACCCACCATCACCTCTCCCCATACCACCAACACCTCACCACCATCCCTCCTGTTGCACCTCCCTACAAACCCTCCACACCCTCCACCAACCCTTGCAATCCCTCACCTTCATCCCCTCCATCACCTCCTCCACCCACCCACGCATGCCACCACAACCACCATCCCCTTGCCATCACCTCTCCACCATCCCCTCCATCACCACTCCACCAACCCTCCCTCACCTCGTCCACCAACCCTCGCATCCACCTGCTCCTTCAACCCACCATCACCACTCACTTTATCCCTCCATCACTCTCCACCATCCCCTCCAACACCTCTCCTTCTCCCTCCCAACACCTCACCCACCCACCCACCAACACCACACCGACAACCCTCCATCACCTCTCCACCAACCCCTCACCATCACCCTCTCAACATCCTCCATCACCTCTCCTTCAACGCCACCACTCACGCTCTCCACCAATCCCACTCCATCACCTCTCCATTCATCCCACCATCTCCACCCACCTTCATCCCTGGCATCACCTCTCCACCATCCCTCCAATCACCACTCCACCATCCCTGTCCATGGCACCTCTCCACATCCCTCCATCACCTCTCCCCCATCCCAACCATCACCTCTCCACAACACTCCAACAACCCTCCTTCATCCCCTCCATCACCCTCTCCACCAACCCTCCATCACCTCTACACCATCCCTCCACACGTCACCACCAACCCACCATCACCTCTCCTTCATCCCTCCATCACCTCTCCACCATCCCTTCATCACTCTCCATCCATCCCTCCATCACCTCTCCACATCCCTCCATCACCCTCTCCTCTTCACTCTCCCATCACCTCTCCACCATCCCTCCATCACCTCTTCCTTCAACCCTCATCACCTCTCCACAATCCCTCCATCACCTTCTCCTTCATCCCTCCATCACCTCTCCTTCATCCCATCCATCACCTCTCCACCAAACCCTTCATCCCCAACTCCTTCACCCTCCATCACCTCTCCACCATCCCACCATCACCTCTCTCCCAACCATCCTCCAACACGTCACCTTCATCACTCCATCACCATCTCCTTCATCCCTCCATCACCTCTCCTGGTATAACCTGCTGCCATCACCTCACCACCATCCTCCATCACCTCTCCTGTCATCCCTACCAGCACCCTCCACCATCCCTCCAACACCTCTCCACCATCCCTCCAACACCTCTCCTTCATTCCCTCCATCACCTCTCCACCATCCGGAGCCATCAACTCTCCTTCATCCCTCCATAACCTCTCCACCATCCCTCCCATTCAACCTCTTCCACCATCCCTGCCATCACCGTGCTCCACCATCCCTCCATCACCTCGTCCTTCATCCCTCTATCACCTCTCACCATCCTGCTTCCATCACCTCTCTCCTTCATCTCTCCATCACCTCTCCACCATCCCTCCATCACCTCTCCTTCATCCCTTCCATCACCCTCACCATCCCTCCATCCACCTCTCCTTCACCCTCCAGCACCACTGCTCCACCATCCCCTTACCACTCACCTCTCCTTCATCACACTATCTAAGAGGGGGGGGGGGGGGAATGAAAGAATTATAATATAAAAATGAATAAGATGAAAGATAAAAATAATAAATAAAATAATTCATAAATAATAAAGAACATATAAAAAATAACTCCATACCTCTCCAACATCCCTCCATCACCTCTCCACCATCCCTACTTCACCTCTCCACCATCCCTCCATCACATTCCACCATCCCTCCATCTCTCTTTACCATCCCTCCATCACCTCTCCACCATCCCTCCATCACCTCTCTACCATCCCTCCATCACCTCTCCACCATCCCTCCATCACCTCTCCAAACCAACCCTCCATCAACCTCACCCACCATCCCTCCATCACCTCACCACAACCCTCCATCACATCTCCTAAACATCCCACCATCGCACAGATCTGCTTCAAACACAGTGAGCAGTGCAGAACGTACATGCTCTTTGTTTGGTCAGTTAGATTCGCAAGCCATACCCAATTATGTGTTTCCATTTTCATTGGGCGACCCTTTTAGAGATAGGAGAGAGAGAGATGAGAGAGAGAGAGAGAGAGAGTCGAGAGAGAGAAGAGAGAGAGATAGAGGAGATAAAGAGACCAGAGAGAGAGAGAAAGAGAGGCCGAGACAGAGAGAGAAGACAGAGAGGTGTTCTTTAAATGCTTAAGCATGAAGAATAACAGAACGAGGCCTATTCTCAAAAATACTGTCCTCGCCATGGCCTACATCACACCCCACACGAATCATTCACAGCTGCACTAAGTCCACAAAACCCCCTGACTAAACCACATAATGTACTGACAAAATCCACATATCACACTAACTAACACCCACATAACACACTGAACGAATCTACATATCATACAGACTAATCAACATAAACACACAGACAAATCCACATATCATACAGACTAAATCCACATATCAATACTGATAACTTTAATTTCAAATCTTTGTGCCAAGTCATTGAGCAATAATGATTGGAAGAAAGTGTGTTAATCTGCACTGATGTTTGTTCCCACAACTTAATTGTTCGCACAATACCATAAATGTCTGAAAGACTCGTCGGGTCATCTGCCAAAAGAAAAGAGAAATGTAGAGATGGTTTATAATGAGAGACAGACAGTCACAAGGATAAGCTTTAAGGCGCTCTTCAGTAAGTAATAAGAATTCTGCACATCTCAGTTCACAATATTCAGAACTGTTTTTTTTTTTCATGAATATTTTACAGTATATCAGAGTGTAAGCTTACATACTTGTAAATTAGCTCATTTGTAAGCTAAGCTGAAAAGAACAAAGTGAAGGCTTTATTGGGTATTGGAATGGTTTAACCTTTTCTCATGCGCACTTAATATGCCTTTACTTACCACGGCATTGAAGCCTACTCCCAATTTAACTGGGATATACAAAGGACTGAAACGTCAATCGTAAGATCCCCCCAATCATTCTGTGAGTGTCACGTTCACACAGGACTGAAACGTCTATCGTAAGATCCCCCCAATCATTCTGGAGTGTCACGTTCACATAGGACTCAAACGTCTATCTTAAGATC
>CM031598.1:38127343-38136255 GCA_018398815.1 Conus ventricosus | reverse complement strand
CCAATCGATATTAAAAGCACCGGTCATTGTTTAAAAAAAGCAAGCAACCAAACAGACCAAATTATTACAAATCTCTATTTACCACAAAGCTACAACGCCAAAATGGGGAGTTTGTTTTATACCCCCTTTTTGGGTAGTTTTACTTACCTGTCGGGAAAATGGGCTTTACGGCAGTTAGTCTCTCTGCCGGGGCCGAATTTTTTGTGTGGCTATGCAGTGAAAAGGAATTTCCGTGGTGCCCCCCCTTCCGCCGTAGGGAGAAGCCGGTGTATTTTCCCCCCTTACGTCATTCATCGGGGGCCTGCGCGCAAGGTAACCCAAAACCCTTGGCGCTAGGGGGAAGGGTTTTAGGGGGGGCATTGAGTCTGACATGGTAAGTTTTTATTTACCCAAAACGGGGTTAAACAAACCCCCCTTTTTGGGTTTATACTGTCCATGTAAGACAATAGCAGAATTCATGAAAAAAGGGGAGGGGAGTGCCCTAGGGGTTTCCTGGGGTTCCCCGATAGGGAAAGCATTAGCCCCCCCCAAAGGATTTTCCCATTGAACCATCGGGCCCTGGTCATGGGGGAATGCCCCTCAAAAAAATTTTTTAGGGAAGGGATTCCCCGAACCCCAAGAAGGCTCCCTCCAGGAGGGTGGCGCAGGGGGCCCGAGTGTGGAATGTCCCAAAATTTGGCCAGCGCTCTGCCTCAGGGGGCCGGGGGGGGAAGGGACGGGGAGACCCTCGGATGCCGGGGGTTTAGGCAGTTCTGACCGTTTTGGAGGCCCCTAGAAAAACAGTCCCAGCTGAGTGTTTTTCGTGTTACTGGGTTTGAGGGAAAATTTTGAAAAAGAGTTTTTGCAAAAACGCCCCTGGGGCGCGGGGGCTTTTCCATTTTAGTGTGTTGGGCATCGAAAAAGGGAAAAAGGGCTATGCCCAAAAAGAGGTGTGCCCCTAGTGTACCCGCCAGGGGCGGATGATGGGTAAGGGGGGGGGGACTGCCGGGGTTTTCCTGGTTCTTGGTGGGAATGGGGGGGAACTTAAGAGAGACGGGGGCCGTCTCTGGGGAAGGGGGCAATGTCTTGGGGCCCCCGTAAGGGCATGGATCCGCCTCCCCGTTCGGGGAAAGGCGGGGCGAGGGGGGAAGGGTTTGTCTTCTTGGACAAAAGGTCGAAAGGAATGGGGGGGAAAAAAGGTAAAAGGGGGGTTTTTTATTGTGGAGTCAAGAACAGTGAAGAGGCCCCCAAAGGGGAACACGTTTTTAGGGGTTTGGGGCCCTCCCGAAGGGGAAGCCCCTTGGAGATCTCTCTAAAGAAGGAAATCATTCTAAAAGGAAGGTGGGGCCAAATTTGGAGGAGGGGTGTGCAGAGGGCCCCCCTGTAGCCCCTGTGGGGTAGCAAAAGGGGTTTTAAGTTGGGCCGGGAAAAATTTCCTATTTGGATGTTGGGGGGGGCGAATTGTGAGGGGAATTTTTGGCTTTGCCCATGAGCCCCCTTTTCCCTCCATCTGCAGTCATAAAGGGCCCCGTGCTAGCTCTGGGGAGAGGAATGGCTGGGGTTCGGAGTTCCTGAGACCCCCCGGCGAGGAGAGGGTATTGAGGAGGAAAAGGGGGACCTGTCCGTTCGAGAGGGGGTTTTGGGATTTTCGAAAACCCGGGTGACCAAAAGCCAGGCGTGGAGGTGAAAAACCGGGGGTTGGGGGGAGGGGGGCCCCAAAGGGGGTTTCCCTGAGCATGCCCCACCTGGGTTTTCCCCTGGAGGGGGGGTTCGTAAAGTGAGGGACTTAAAGGTTTCCGGGGGAACCAGGATGATTTGGGCCCCCATGGGGCTATGAGAATGAGCTGGGTTTTCTCGAGTCCCCCTTTCCCTGATCCCCTTGTGGGGGGAAAGGGGAAGGGGGGGAAAGGCCCGTAAAGTATGACCCGGCCCAAAGGGAAAGGGGGGAAAGGGCGTCGATGGCGAAACCCTGGGGGCCCGGGGCCGGGGACACATACATGGCGGGCGGGGTTTTTAAAACCGTGTGGAAAAGAGGTCGATCATTGGTGTAAACCCAAAATTTTCCCCACAGGGTTAAAAGGGGTAACCCGGCTGAGGGCCCATTCCTTTGTGGAGGACAGACTTGGATCGGCTGAGGGGTGTCCTGCCAGGATTTTGGGTGACCCCTGCTATTTGTCTCGCGCAAAGGGGTGCCCCCCTGCGTGTGACACCAGCGGAGGGGGCCTTGTACGGGGGAGAGGCGATGGAGTGTGCCCCACCCCCTTTTGATTTTAAAAGTTCCGAAGTGTTGTCGTAAAAAAAGGAAAACCCAATCGGTGGGCGCTAGGGATGGAAACTGGAGGAGGGCGGTTTGACCCCCCCAGTTCAAGATTTTGTTTGTGAAGACGAGCGTAGGGGACCCAAAAACCCCCGAGGCGTGCTGCTCTCCAGTTTGGGCCCCCCGCCCGAGTTGGGGGGCGTCTGTGAAAAGTTCGGGGCCCGGGGAGGGGGAGGGAGTTTGGGAACCCCGGGGGGCCAGGGTTTGGGCTGACCCATCCCCCCGTGGCCCAAACAAACAAGGCCCTGGGGGGGGGGGGCGGGGGGTTTTCCAGCTGTCGTTGGTCTGGGACCAACGACGGGGGAAAAAACTCCCTCTGAAGCTGTCGTTTTTGGGAATTGGGGTGGGGGAATGAGAGGAGACAGGGACCCCAATCACCCCTAGGGGGGAGGAAAGTTTTTGCCGAAGTGAGGGGAGAGAGGCGAAGGGGGGAAATGAGTTTCCACTGGGCCCGAGGGGAAACCTCCCCCGGGGGGGGGGAGACTCCCATGGAGGTGGTGTTCGAATCTCACCCCGGAAGGTAAATTGCTAAATGGGCGAGAGCTCCCCATTTTGCGGGGTTGGTGCAAACCCCAGGAGGGGAAAAGCTGAAGTAGCTTTGGGGTGTGGGTTTGGGGGCTGGGCCTGAGAGGGGGCCGGAAAGACCCAGTCGTCGAGGTAGAAAAGGAGGCGAATTTCCCCCTTTTTGGCAAGGGAGGCCATCTCCTTGACTCCTTCGGGGAAGGGGAAAGGGGGGAGCCAGGGAGGGGTCCGAATGGGGGCCCTTTGAATAAAAACCCCGGGCCCCCGCCAGACGAAACGAAGGTATCGTCTGGGGGAGGGGGGATGAGGATTGGAAGTAAGGATTTTGGGATCTATCGAGGGGGCCCCAAAGTCCAGATGGTGGATGGAGCCCCTGATTTGGGCCGGGGTCTCCATTTTGGGAATCGGGTTTGTTGGGGAATCTTTGAGAGGGGAAAGGTCGAGGAGGGGCCTCCGGCCCCGAGGCCTTTGGGCCTAAAAGATGCGAGAGAAAAACCCGGGGGTTTGGGGTTGGGGGGGTCCCTGGGTAAATTGGCCCCCCTTGGGGAGAAGCTCCTCGTTTTTCCCAGGGGGAAGGGCCTCGCCTGGGGGGGAGGGGGGTCGCGGGGGAAGGAGGGGGGAGGACAGGAGGGGAGGGCTTTCTTTGTCCCCGGGGTAGAGGGGAAACCCATCCTGCGAACAAAAACCCCCCAAGGGGTTGAGACCAGGGCGCCGCCCGGGTTTGGGGGTCCCGGGAAACGACTGCCTGCCGGGGGGCAGAGGGGCTGGGGTGTGTCTGGAAGACTGACATGTCCCGCCCCCCCGGAAGGGGGGTTTGGGGCTGGGTCACCTCCGGGGGGGCCTTTTTGGGCCGAACCGAAAATTCTTTTGGGGGTTTTTTTTGGGTTTTGGGGCCCCGTGGGGGGTTTTGGGCGGGCTCGAGGGCGTGCTTGGGTAGGGCGGGGGTTTGGCTGGGGGTGGGCCCGACAAAAAGAATGGTTTTAAAAGGGCGGTGTGACGAGGGTTTTTGGTCCCCAAAAAAAGCGGCCTGTTTGCGCTCCTCGACGGAGGGGAAAGGACCGCAGGGGAAAAATCCCCAAAAAGGGCGATTTGCTCCGGGCCCCGGGGAATGCAGCTTTAAGGCCCCCTTGAGCGCTGGGGAGAGATGGGGGCCCGTGATAGCAGGGCGTCTCTCACTGCCAGAGGCCCGTTAAAAATGGGCTCCCGGGTGCGCTGTCCGGGCCCCAAACCCCAAGGGGGGTGGCATCTTTGACAAGAAAACGCATTAAAGGGGGGCATCAAACAGGTTTGGGGGTGCCTCAGTGTGGGCCCCCGGGTTTAAAAGGAGGGGGGAGACAATGCCCCCCTCATTTGGCCGGTTCCTCCGTCGCTGTAGGAAAATGGGGCAATGAAGGCATTTCCCCCCCCCCGGGGGTGTGGAATTTCCCGCTCTGGCGTTTCTGTCCCCCTCTGTCAGGGTTTTTATAGGGGAAAAAAAAAAAAAGGGGATGTGGGAGGGGGGGGGTTGGGGGTGGCCTGAGGTCAGCCGGGGAATGGCAATTTTCCCTGGTGGCCGGATTTGGCGAAAAGAGAGAAAAAAATGAGGGGCCAGCGAGGGTCCTTTTAGGGGAAAATCCTTTGGGGGGCCCCGGGTTTGGGGGCTTTATAAAAAAGTCAAATCCCCGGGGGGGAACGGCATGTGTACCCCTGGGGAGGGAGGCCGATCTGCCCCCCAAAGGGGGTGATGGTCTGGGGGGCGGCTTCCCTTGGGCCCTGATCGTTGGGGAGGGGGTGACCCGGGGAAACGGGAAAGGGCGAAGATGTTTTTAGAGGGAGGGGATTTCCCACAAAAGATAGGGGGGCCCCGCTCTCCAAAATGGAAAGGTCCCCCGACTGGGGGAGGGGAAATTTTCAAACCCCTCCCAAATTTTGGGGGGCAGTCTGATCGTGAAGGGGAAATTTCAGGTCCCCCTTGGAGGCCAAAGTCGGGGTGGGTAGGAAGGGGGGGGGCCCTGGGAAATCGTTGGGAAAGAGGGGGGAAAAAAGAGGACGACTCCCGGGGGGTTTTCCCTTAAACGGCGTGAAAATTGGGGGACTGCCGAATCGGACAGCGGCCCCAGGGAATGGGGCCCAGGTCGATCCAGGGTTTTGGGAAAGGGCCCGGGTGGGCCCCAAAGAGGCCAAAAAAAAGGGGTTTGGGGAAGAGGTTCCCAGCTAAGCCCCTGATTCCCCTTTGGGGGAATTTGAAACCCCGGGCCGGGGGAAAAAAGGAGGGCTGTGGAGGCCCAGAGGCGAGGGTTCCCCGGGGACCCGGGTAACCTTGCGCACCCCGGGGGGGAGCACTGCCTTTCCCGCATCTCCCGGGGTTGGGGGGCCACAAGGGCCCCCTTGGGGTGGCAGGGGGTCGGGGAGTGTTACGATCGCCGGGGCTCCTGGCCGGGGGGGGGGGTAGCGGCGGGGGTGGTTTAGACGACGCGGGGGAAAACTCAAGGGGCGGGGGTTTTTCCCCTGGTCCCCCTGGTCGATCCTCCCCCCTGAGGAACGGGACCCCGGACGTTGCCAAAAAAAAGGGGTGGGGGGAAGAAGTCTGCTCCCCAAAAGTCCTGTACCCCCAGGGGAGATTGGGGACGATCGGGTCGGGGGGGGGGTTTGACCATCGGGGGGGGAGGTCGCAGATCCCAAACACTCGATGCCTTTTGGGACCTGACCCGGGGTTTTGGGTTTAGTGGGGGGGTTCCACCCAAAAAATTTGGCCCCATTCCCTCCCCCGGGGTTTTTGCGCCCTCGTGTCCCGGGGCGTGGCTTGGGAAACCCCGGGCCCGGGTTTTGGGGGAGGTCCTGAGACTGTGTGGAAAGTTAGTGGAGGGGCTAGGGGTCAAAAAGTCTCAAAAGATGGGTGAAAGCGGGTGATTCCGGGCGCGAGTCGCCACCCGTGCCGGTCCGGGTTTTGGCAAGGGTCCCCCGGGGGCCCATGTTTGCCGGGCGCGGGCCCTTTTGGGAGAGGGTCTCTTACGCGGGGAAGTCGAACCCGGGCGAAAACCCGTCGGGAACGGGAAAAAATTTTTTGAACGGGAAGGTCCCCTTTTTGGGAGCCTTGCCCCCTTTGGGGGATTTTGGGCTTAGGGAAGGAAGCCCAAAAGAAAAAAAAGTCGGGAAAGACTGCCCTTTTTTCTTCCCATGGGACTGAATGTTGGACTTCGATCGCGACGTCGGGTATCCGCCGGTCGGGGAGAGGGGGGAAACGGAATGATTGGGGCCCCGGTCCCCTCACGGAACCCTCCTCTTTCAAACCCAACCCTTTCGTCATGTTTTGCGTGAGCGGTTTGTCCCGTGGAATCGAAAACCCACCCCTCCCGGGGGAAGGCGACTGCCCAAAAAGTGGAGCGCCTCGAGCCCTTAGTGTCCCCTTTACCCCTGTTGGGACTGGTGGTGGGGAACAAAAAACAAAGGCCCCCCACGTCGCCCAAAAAAAAGGGGACAAAGGGTGGATTGAGGGGTAGAAAAAGGGTCAAACCCAAAGTCGTGAGAGACACTGAAATTGTTTTAAATGCAACGAGAAGTCAGGGAGGGGCGAGGCCCGGTCGATGTAAGTGACGCGGTTTTGGCCCGGGTTCCCAAAAAAAAAATGGCGGAAAGACCGGGCGAAAAAAATGGGAAACCGAGTGGACTCCGGGGAAAGTTAGGAATCGGGGTTTCCCAAAGGAAGGGGGAAAGGGGAGATTTGTTTAAAAAAAGGGGGCCCTTTAAAACCAAAACTGGGGGGGAAAGGGGCGAAAAACCCGGGGGGGGTTTTCCCACTTTTTGAAGATCGAAAGCGCCCAATGCAAAATCGCAAGTGCCAAGAAAAGGGGAAAAGGCGAGGATGGGGTGGTTTTAAAAAAATGAATTAAAAAACACCAAACAAAAAGCCCCACCCGGGTTTAAGGAAAGAAAAAGGGGGAAAACGCGCAAGCCACAAAAATAAGCAAAGAAGCAAACCCAAGGCCCATCTAAACACAACGGCCCAAAAAGAAGGCGAGACAGAGCACAAGGCCCTTTTCGGTTTGGGCGGGCAGGCCCAGAGAGGGGAAGGGAAGGGTTTTTGGGGGAATTACACTGGCTTCTCCCTCGGCGGGAAAATGGGTTGGGCACCCGTGACTGTCTTATCACTGGGATTGCCACACAAAACTTCGGGCCCGGCAGAAAACAGCTAACTGCCCTGAAAAGCTATTGTCTGACTGGGACAGTATTTGACGGGAAAAAAAAATTTTTGGTTAAAATGTATTTTTTTCCCCGCGCCTTCACCTGACAAAAAAGTGAAAACAAATCAGCAGGAGGAACGGACCACGGAAAAAAAGATGTTCGCATCAGAAACATCTGGTTTTCGTCCTTTAAAAACCACCCAGAAAGGGTGATGGGGCTAGGAAAGCTTTGGACCTCGATTTTTGTCCCAGTCTCCCCTGGCAGGCAGTAACTCTTTTATTGGGTTCCCTTTTAAAACCCCTGGGCCCTCAAAAACCCAAACTGGAGTTACATACACCCCCAGTGTCGATCAAGAAATTTTCTTTTAGTAGATTGAAAAAGGGACCATGAAGTGGATAGAAGTCAGCAGTGAGGTAAAAAGGTTTCCCCATTTGGGTGCATGACACCCCCCCCCCCCCTACACCAAGGAGACAGATTGGGCTGGTAAATGTCAAATCGAATATAAAAAAAAAATTCCTTTCAGTCCCCTCACATGAAGATCAGAATATTTTTCTTTAAATCGTCATGGGTCATAGGCTATGGCCCAACGAATCATCGGGACTGGTTGTCCTCTGACCAATGTCAGCTGACGGAACAATTCATCAACCCACTCCTGTCAATCACATCGATCCGACCAATGGCATTCAGCCAATCACCTGCCACCGCATGATGAGCTCAGCCCCAGACCCAAATCGATTTGGTGGGACTTTACAACGCCCTCTGTGGGCACCCAAGTGCTCTACACCAACAATACAGAAAGGACATCGACGTTGCTATGATGACCAGGGCACCCAAGTGCTCTACACCAACAATGCAGAAAGGACATCGACGTTGCTATGATGACCAGGGCACCCAAGTGCTCCACACCAACAATGCAGAAAGGACATCGACGTTGTTATGATGACCAGGGCAAAACTGACAAGCTTTATTGTGAGAGAAGATCAGTTATCACTTTGTGTCCACAAGTTTCTGAACGCGATATCCATGCTAAAAAAATCGCATATTATGCACTGAAACGTTTGGTCGACCACTGGGATCATCTTCACTGTGACGAACACCATTTTCCATTCTGTAGTAGCAAAAATACATATAAAAATGGTAAACACATATAAAAATTGCTGAACCAGCTCAGAATTATATGCCCTTGACTTTTTTCAGTATGGTAGTGCTTGTTTTATAGCTTTCTTCCTTCCTCATTTCAAATTTTATTTAGTTATGTGATGGCACTATAGAACTGATACCGACCCCTTGTGGGTGCAGTGTTTCTGCTGGTGAGAGAGGAAAATTATGCCAAGAAGAAGAAGAAAAACAAGAAGAAAAGCAACAACAAGAAGAAAAGCAATATGGAAAAGAAAAGAATGCCAATTTATAAGATGAAATAAGATTTTTTTAAAAACGCAAAAAAAAACCCCACAACTATTTTCCCTATATCTTCCACTCAAATGTTTTCAGGACATGATCAATTTTGGGATGCAGTCTACAATGAAATTTCCTTAGAAAAACAAACAAACAAACAAGCAAAAAACAACACCATGTTATCACTCTCCCTGCTTTGCCTCCCTTCCCCCTCCCCTTGTTGTCCCGTTTCCCCACCGCCATCTTTCCCTCATCGCTTTTTCTCTCTCACCCCCTGTCAACTGATAATACACATGTCAGTCGCAGCAGATAGGATGCTGGCGGCCTTTCATCGCAACTGATAATACACATGTCAGTCGCAGCAGATAGGATGCTGGCGGCCTTTCATCGCAAAGGATGCTGCCCCAGACATGCGTGTCCGCCTGTGTTCCCATTATCGTCGATTGTGTCGCTGGTGCAGACCCTGACGGCAGTGAAGATCATGGAGACAGGGCCAGATTGGCTTGAAGGCTGATGTGTGTTTGATGCAAGGAAATAG
>CM031598.1:38107343-38117343 GCA_018398815.1 Conus ventricosus | reverse complement strand
AAACCAACCACTACATCAGAAGATACTGCCTCCAAATGATACTGCCAGAACTGTCCTTATCTGCAGCCACCAATTTGCCTGAGAGCCTGCACATTATACGACACAAAACCCCATCACGCTGATTTGATACAACAGATAGAAGCATCCTCGACAGCTGTGTCAAACAAACTCACGCTATGTGTTTCTTCGCTTGTTTTTACAATAGAATTTTTTTTGGGATTGTCGTTGTAGCGAATGACAAGATAACATAGAAGTGATTGTCTTTCACTGATGCCCCATCAATCAGTCATGAGAAGATAACCCCCGATAGTGTCACGTCACAAAGGATTATCACAGGGAAGGTGACGATAGTTCGTGCTGCTGGCATCATGCTGTACCACAGATGGTGTTCCTGGGAAATTCCCGTCATGACATTACCAGTTATCATGCAGCAGCATGTTCTCTGAGAGAGGAATGCATTTATTACGCGTTAATTTTTCATTGCAGACCTTTCGCAAAGGCCAGGGCTGGATTAAAAAAATCCACACCGGCACTATGCCCGTAAATAACGAATTCTCTCTCTCTCCTCTCTCTCTCTCTCTCTCCTCTCTCTCTCTCTCTCTCTCTCTCTCTCTCTCTCTCTCTCAGTATACTATCATTGTTTGATTCATATATAATAATAATAATAATAATAATAATAATAATAATAATAATAATAATAATAATAATAATGGTTTCTTATATAGCGCTTAATCAAACGAATTTCTCTAAGCGGTTTACAAAGTCATACTACATTCACCCTTCTCATATACGATAGTACACCCTACACCTAGCTACAAATACTATTACTACAATAACAAACAAATCCTAATCCTATGAGTGTGACATTCACTTATTTTTCAAGTATCACTGCAAACACTTAATCCTATAACGTTCAGTCATACAACAAATACATGTAATGGAGAACATACACATACACTACATTTAAACAGGCCCAGACGGCTATGAGTTAGGTTGTCCCCCCCCCCCCCCCCCACACACCCCACAGCATTGATTAATTATGAGAAAATAGATGGGTTTTAAGTTTAGACTTGAAAGAAGGGATAGCATCTGAATGTCTGAGAGAGTCTGGCAGTCTGTTCCACGTCGCTGGAGCTTGAAAAGAGAAAGATCTTTCACCAGTAGTAGTCCTGCAGCGAGTCATTCGTAGAAGGCGGTCGTCAGCACAGGAGCGTAGTTGTCAAGAGGGGGTGTAGATTTTAAGGAGATCTGTGAGATAAGAAGGTCCATTTTCAAAGAGAGCAGAGAAAATGAGAGTTGAGATTTTGTACGAGATACGGTTTGAGACAGATAGCCAGTGAAGAGAGTGAAGTAGAGGCGAAATGTGATCATATTTTCCTGCTCTACAGACGACTCGGGCTGCATGATTTGGGATTCGCTTGAATCTTTCTATCAGGTATTTTGGAAGGCCGGCCAAACGTGAGTTGCAGTAATCTATTCTAGATAAGACAAATGCACAAATGAGAGTTTTTGTAGCATCTGTAGAGAGAAGGTGACGTACGGAGCTGATTCTTCTTAGTTCTAAATTGGCAATCTTGCAAATATTTGAAACCTGTTTCTCAAAGGTGAGGGATTGGTCAAGAATGACCCCTAGACTGCGGACAGAGGTGGAGACAGAGACAGTACAGTCATTGATAGTGACAGTTGAAGGCAGAGAAGGATGGTTAGGCTGTTTTGTCACGAACATTAGCTCCGTCTTGTCGTCGTTTAGTTGTAGTTTGATGGTTGTCATCCAGTCCTTCAGGTCTGCAATGCAGCCCCGCGTCCGAGAAATCAGTGAGTCAATTTCAGCAATGGGAGCCGACTGATGAAGCTGAGTATCATCAGCAAAGCTCTCATGCGATATGGCGTGACCACTGATGACGTCAGACACAGGACTAGCATACAGCACAAAAAGGACTGGCCCCAGTATAGAACCCTGAGGCACACCGTACCTAAGAGGAGAACTGTCTGAGTATCTACCCTGTACACACACTGTCTGAGTCCTTCCAGTCAAGTAAGAGATAATCCAGTCGAGAGCTGTGTCTTTGAATCCAAAGGAAGTTTGAAGCCGTGAGAACAAAATATTATGATCGATCGTGTCAAATGCTGCGGAGAGGTCTAACATAGCTAATAAGGAAACATTCCCATCGTCAAGCCCGCAGAGGAGGTCATTGACTATACGGAGGAGTGCTGTCTCACAACTATGGCCTTGTCTGTAAGCAGACTGATGAGGATTCAAAAGATGATTCTTTTCGAGATGTTCTAGAATTTGTTCCAAAACGATCTTCTCCAATAATTTTGATAGAAATGACAAATTTGATACAGGCCGATAATTCTTTAAAACATTTTTATCTAAAGAAGGTTTCTTGATCAATGGACCGGAAGATTTCAGGAACGTGACTATTATGTGATTTTTTAAAAATTTTATCATAGACCTCTGCTTGGAACAGAGACCGAATGTAAGGTAAATCAAAAATTCTCATTTATTATCCGAAAAACAAACAAAAACAAACATGGCGACTTTTTTTTAAGGAAAGACAAAACATATGGTAATTCTAAGAAGGATGGAGGATGTTCTTGTCTTCTTTTTTTTTTGCTAGAGGAATATCAATGGAGTAACTATAACTGAATGAATGTGTCAGCATACCATATATACCGTAGTACATGAACAAACCCAGACATTAATCGCAAATGCAAAAACACAAACATCAGCAAGAGTATGTCCATCTGTAACAAACAGTTATTGCACGGTGAGAGTGAGTCAGTCAAAAAAAAAAAGAAAAAAAAAAAAAGAAAAGCGAAGGAAAAGAAAGAAAATAGTAAGCTAAAAATAAAAGAATGGAGTCCCGACATAAAAAACGTTTTTAAAAAAGGGGGAGAGAATGAGGTTGGAGGACCAAAAAATCGTAATTTAAAGGAAAAAAAAAAGAAGAGAGAGATGCTCGTATATCGCCATCTTTCTCTTTTGACAGCCACGAAACCAAATCGATGTGAACAATAGAATGGCACAGAAACGTCCACTGCGGCCGGTCGGATGTGCTATAAACAACGCGAAATGAACTGAGAGACTCTTCAGCCGCTGAAATCAATACACTTTGAATTCTGAATGCAGTAATGAATACCTGCTGTGAGTGTGATGAACTCTCTGAGTTTGTTTGTTTGGACTATCAGCGTGGAATCAATACAGATTCAGTTTTACCTGTAGGAACTGTGTTGCTGCATTGGGAATGCGTTTTGTGTTCTTGCTGGTTTCCTAACTGATGTTTCATTCATGGGGCAGGACTTGGCTGTTCAACAGTTGTTGTAGGATACTAACGAATGTTCGTCGGAGAACAGCTTTGCGAAGCAGAGATGGGATTATGACATATGTTACAACACACTTCATTTTTGAAAAAAAAATGTACGTCTCCATGACATTTACACACACACACACACACACATACACACGCACGCACCACACACACACACACACACACACACACACACACACACACACACACACACACGCACGTACGCACGCACGCACGCATGCACACACACACGTACGCACACACACACACACAATCACGCACGCACGCACGCACGCACGCACGCACGCACGCACGCACGCGCACACACACACACGCACACACACACACACACACACACGGACGCACGCACGCGCGCACGCACGCACGCGCGCGCGCCCACGAATACGTTTATTCATTCATTCATCCATCCATTCATTCACTTATGCATTCATTCATTCATTCATTCATTCATCCATCCATTCATTCACTTATGCATTCATTCATTCATTCATTTGTTCAACATTTACATTGATGACAAGAATACAGCAAACAGAAAGCACGGTCGACTGTGTGATTCATATTTCCAGTTTGGAGACAAAAAAAGCCTGTTATATGAGATGCCTGACCATGCCGTCCACCCATCAGGGAAATGTGTTTTGCGCATCTTTACGTTTGTCGTATGTGACAAGTGAAACAACACGTGCTTAACGCTTCTCGAAAATCCACTTTGTTTCTTTCGTATTGTGCACTGAATAAACAATACTCTGCGCCTTACGTGTGTGCGTATAAAGCCCCCAGCACTATGTGCACATCTACGCACTGAATATATATATATATATATATATATATATATATATATATATATATATATATATATATATATATATATATATATATAGAAGCGCACCTGCTGCGTGAATGAATCATACAACAAAACGGCGCTGTGATACGTAATTGGACGGCAAACGGATCAATTTGACATCAAACAAATGCATGTTGTGCAAGGCGAAAGGCTGGGGAAGGGGGATGAGGGAAAGGCTGGGGAAGGGGGATGAGGGAAAGGCTGGGGAAGGGGGATGAGGGAAAGGCTGGGGAAGGGGATGAGGGAAAGGCTGGGGAAGGGGGATGAGGGAAAGGCTGGGGAAGGGGGATGAGGGATAGGGAACAAAGAGGAGGGAGCAGGGGTCCAGAAACTCTGAAAGATCCTCCTCCTCCCCCCCCTCCCCCCCCCCCCCGCGCGCTCAAGGCCCTGAGTCACCTAAAACAATGGAGACATGGCAGACAGGGGGAATCGTCCTGGGACAGTAGGAGAAGGGGTACTATCTACAACTCACTAGTGGGGCAAGGGGAACTATCCGCAACTCACTGGTGGGAAAAGGGGAACTGTCTACATCTCACCAGTGGGGGGAGTAGAACTATCAACAACTCACTTGTGGGAGAAAGGGAACTATCTACAACTCACTAGTAGGGTAAGGGGAACTATCTACAGCTCACTAGTAGGGTAAGGGGAACTATCTACAACTCACTAATGGGAGAAAGGGAACTATCTACAACTCACTAGTAGGGTAAGGGGAACTATCTACAACTCACCAGTGGGAGAAAGGGAACTATCTACAACTCACTAGTGGGAGAAAGGGAACTATCTACAGCTCACTAGTGAGGAAATGGAAACTATCTACAACTCACTAATGGGAGAAAGGGAACTATCTACAACTCACTAGTAGGGTAAGGGGAACTATCTACAACTCACTAGTGGGAGAAAGGGATCTATCTACAACTCACTAGTGGGAGAAAGGGATCTATCTACAACTGACTAGTGGGAGAAAGGGATCTATCTACAACTCACTAATGGGAGAAAGGGCACTATCTCCAACTCACTAGTGGGAGAAAGGGAACTATCTACAACTCACTAATGAGGGAAGGGGAACTATCTACAACTCACTAGTGGGGGAAGGGGAACTATCTACAACTCACTAGCGGGGGAAGGGGAACTATCTACAACTCACTAGTGGGAGAAAGGGAACTATCTACAACTCACTAGTGGGGGAAGGGGAACTCTCTACAACTCACTAGTGGGGGAAGGGGAACTCTCTACAACTCACTAATGGGGGAAGGGGAACTATCTATAACTCACTAATGGGGGAAGGGGAACTATCTACAACTCACTAATGGGGGAAGGGGAACTATCTGCAACTCACTAGTGGGGAAGGGGAACGATCTACAACTCACTAGTGGGGAAGGGGAACTATCTACATCTAACTAGTGTGGAGATGGAAACTATCTAGAACTCACTAGTGGGGATATTGGGAACTACCTACAACTCACGAACACCTCTAGAAACGGCAACGCAGAAGGACGGGCAATGTAAATAGCGTTATTTTGCATCGTTGACGCAAGCGGGATTCGAAACTCATAACACCTGTCCGCAGAATCGGTGCTTAACCACTTCACCCACCCCACATAACACACTTAATCTCAAAACACATCTCTATGTAACCCGGCTATAGCTGACGTGATCTGATCCAAACTGGAAGAGTGAAGAGAGAAAACGCATCAACCTGATAAGTGTGCAACATTAAATTTATGATCCTCTGATGGCCTCCGAAAACACCGCTATAAAAGGTGGGTAACTCAGTCTAAATAGAACTAAATTACCTCCCCTACCGGTGGGCTCATCCTGTTCGTTGCTTTTCTCTCCGACAAAACGTTTATCTCACCTGGCCATCAGGGGGGAAAAAAACGAAAAGGAAAGAGGCAAGGTGCGCAGAGAACCGAGGACTGGCACTCTCTGTACAGTTCTCAAAAAGACCGTTTTCACGTTTCTCCGGGTGAAAAACTTCACAACGTGACAGCTGGTTGACTCCAGGACATCGCCCGCTACAAAGTCCATGCTTTTCATCCGGTTCTTCAGTCACTGGCTGATCTGATTTCGGATTCCAAATACAGCTCATTTTACTAGATTGTTCTGATACCAAAAGGCCAGAGAGAGAGAGAGAGAGAGAGAGAGAGAATGACGATGACAATTATAATTGTTCTTTTTTTTTACAACGGTAAAAATGTTGGATTGGTTTGCCATTTTTCATATTGTACCGTAGTTATTCTTCTGCGCTAGTACTAAACTGACACAACAAATGCATTAAAATACTGGTACATTTCTTTTTCTTGGAGACCTTATCAACCAACCAACCAACCAACCAAGTAGAAACCGCTGATATAAACGATAAAATAAACAAATGAAAAATTATCATAAATATTCACACACACACACACACACACACACACACCACACCCACACACACACACACACCACACACACACACATGCGCGCACATACGCTCGCACGTATACACACACTCTGAAAAACACACATAGACATAGCACAGTCTCGAATGGCATTTGAAAATAAAGAAGATAAAAAAGAATGAACACAAAAAAATCCAAAGAAACAAGAAGAATAAATTACACCGTATGCAGGTAAATCAATCATGCGTAAAAGAATAAAATGAGGAGAAAGTACATGAAAAAGATTTATTGGACTCTCTCTCTCTCTCTCTCTCTCTCTTGTCTCTCTCTCTCCTCTCTCTCTCTCTCTCTCTCTCTCTCTCTCTCTCTCTCTCCTCTCTCTCTCTCTCTCCTCTCTGGTATTCACGGACATAGCAATCCTGATACTGGCGCGAGAGCTTTGCTTCAAATTCAGCTAAAATACCGTATGTGATTGTGACGGACCGTATTTCGTCCGGTCCCAAATTTTGTGGACTCGTTTGAGCGGAACAGGTAAACCTGTACAACCGGTTGACCTGTTAACCCGACAGCTACTGACCTGCGTTTTGTGTAAGTCAGGTGAGCAAGGATTTCCCTTCAGTCTCCGAAGAGTTATCGGCCCAGCGACATTTTCAGAGAGCCGAAGGGAACCTGAAGGCAGGTCCTCATTGGCAGTCAGTGCCCCAGGTGTCGGTGAAGCCCCCGTGTCCGACCTGAACTGACTGTCATCCGGGTGTGGGGGTGCAGCCCGTGCCCAGCCACTGTCTCTACCCTGTGGGGGTATGGAGAGGCTGACCGAGGGTCAGTGGACATCCTGTGTGCACTGCCAACCAGGTGTGGGGTGTGCAACACGAGCCCAGCCGCTGTCTCCGCCCCGTGGGGGGGGGGGGGGGGGGGGGGGGGGGTTGAGAGGCTGTCCGTGTACGAGCTGGAGTGTGAAAGGGCTTCAGAGTTCGTCGGGACGACGACTTGTTTTGTGTGGGAGTCCCTATAAGGACTCCATGAACTACTTCCGTGAGCGGCTTCGTTTTCCGTCGAGTCGACGTGTGTTGTTCTGTAGTGTGGGAGTCCCTGGAAGGACTCCACGAACTGCTCCCGTGAGTGGTTTCTGAACTGTGTGAGGACTGTGTGACTTGGGCCAGATGCGGCCAAGTGCATGGATTGTGGTGACACTGTTGTGGGCGCCAGCTTGCTTTGATGTGACAATATAGTATCCAGTGTCGTTGTGCGCCCTTTGGTGGTGGCGAGAACTTTATGCTGTGCCTGTTCATGCTTGTTTATGTATTTGTTATGATTTGATGGTTCAGGTAGCAAAAGAAAAAAAAGAAACTTGTTCCCTGGCTATCTATGTTCGTGTGGTGTGGGGTGTGTGTAGAAGAAAGTCGTACGCGCATTCACACTTCTTCAGGTGAGAGTCAGACAGCAAAACACGCCCCGCACACCATCCGTTACAGTGTTGCAGCGTGTGCTCAAGGATCTGATTTGAGTGTGGACATTTGATAGTATACATAGCTTGATATTTGCCAGTGCATATTCACATGTTTTATCTGGTTGGAAACTATTGAAAAAGAGGACATATTTTATGTTTCTCTGACACAAACAAGCCAAAAAAGAGAAAGAAACAAATAGAACTATAAAAACCCTAAATAGGGAAAATTAAAGCAAATATATACAAATACAGACTCGTAAAAAAAAGAGGAAGAATACGCGCGCGTTCTTCCCCCCCCCCTCCCCCCCCCCCACACACATACTTAACACACCACACACACACACACACACACACACACACACACACACACACACACACACACACACGTGTGTGTGTACACACACACGCATGCGCACGCTCAAACACACACACGCACACACACACACACATACACACACACGCACACGCAAACACATGGACGCACAAATGCAAGCGGATGTGCACAAACAGGCAGCGGCACATATACTGTTCGAGTTGAAGAAATAGAAGTTGTCAAAAACGAAGTATCTGAAAAGATTTTCCCTGAAACAGGAAATCGCAGCCGTCGTTGTGACATTTACAGAGAGAGAGAGAGAGAGAGAGAGAGAGAGAGAGAGAGAGAGAGAGAGAGAGAGAGAGAGAGAGAGAGAGAGAGAACAGCATTTTACCAATCCTGACTCACTTGCTCCACCACCGAGTTTTTGGGCAAAAGTGGCCTAAAAGCAGCCTTTTCCTGTGGCGGAAGAGAGAGAGAGAGAATTACCGGCAGACAGACA
Organism: Conus ventricosus; assembly: GCA_018398815.1. Classification (NCBI taxonomy): domain Eukaryota; kingdom Metazoa; phylum Mollusca; class Gastropoda; order Neogastropoda; family Conidae; genus Conus; species Conus ventricosus. Next base: position 38,108,527 of record CM031598.1, on the reverse strand, counting down.
GAGAAGAGAGAGACAGAGAGAGAGACAGACAGACAGACAGAGAGGCGGGCAGACACACACACACACACACACACACACTCTTTCCCTCTCTCAATTAAATGACATAAAATCCGCACACTTCTTCTGACTAATTTCCACCTACAAACTTTGTACACGGGGCTGAAATCTGATCACTTAATTTACGGCTCGCGGCAGTTTGCACCTAGCCTGTCCTGTGTAAACGAAACACACTCAGTTGGGTTGCACCACATTTGGAAAAGTCTAGATTGCCACGTTGTCGCATTAGATCGAGGCTGTTGACGTGGCACGACTGGGGCTGTCATTGTGTTGGAGCTATTGAACAGGAAGGCTGTGTGTTTTCACTGCGCTCTGTTGTGACCACTGTGTTTTAATTGTGTTATTTTAAAATGGCTAAAACGTTACTGAAGAACAGGTTTGTTATTCGAGGCCATAAGTTTTATTTTAACTGCATGTTAGAGTATTTGTTGAAAGAATTAGTTGAGTCAGTCAGTGAAGGCAAGCCAACTATTCACATGTTTGCCCGCACAGCGGGCGTTGTTAACACGTTCCTCGCTATACAGCGAGAGCCGCCTCTTTCTCTGTTCTTCATTGCGATTAACTGGTAGTTGAAGGCGGAGGTAAACACGACTGATTCGTATTTGAAACATTTTTGCTGTTCCTCCCAAGTAAAAAATGTTCTCAGTTTGTATTAGACTTGATTGATTGTTAACTATAGATTCAGTGTTCATGTGGCAAGCTGATTTGTGTATTAAGATGTGTATACTTTTCTACTTTTTTAATTCTAACCAGTTCATCTACCTTCAAGTGTGCTCTTATGCAACTGAATGGCGATTTCGAATGTTCTGGCAAACAAACTAGATAGGGTTAGGCAGACCTTAGTACATCTACCAGTATGGAGAGGAGTAGTGTGTGGCTAGCACTATCTTCATATAAATGCTTCAAATATACAATGACGGATGTACTACAACCTACAAAACTATGTGTAACAGATAGGCTGACACAGCGAGACGCGCGACCTTGTTCACACAGCGCACGGCAAGCGACCAAAAAATCAATAAAGCGAGAGACTGGGCTTGCCAGGTGAGGGGTGGGGGTGGGGGGGGTGTATTCATTTCAGGTTGACAGCGCGCCAGTGTCGTAGCGCGGTGTATTGTCTTAGCGGT
>CM031598.1:38093518-38107243 GCA_018398815.1 Conus ventricosus | reverse complement strand
CATTAACCAGCAATCACACTAATGTGCTATAAATTGTCACTGCGAATAAAAAAAGGACTGTAAAGCAGAAAAAAAGATAGTGAAAGAATGATCACTTTAATGTGGAGAATCAAAGAAACGAAAACAGGTGAATATGAATTAACCAGAAGTGAATTGCAGCGATATAGAGCAACGTTTCTTGTCCATGATTTTGTAATCATGAGATAAGACAAATGGAACCAAATCAAAACAGATTAAAACGCTCTGATTGTTTTCATGTCAAGGGTAGCAATTCTGACAAATTTGTTTCTTGTTTTATGTCAGAATTATTGTGTATAGTATCCTAATATCATTTATCTATCTGAAACACTTGGCTGTTTGTTTCATTTCATTCATTTCAGCCAAAAACTAGAGGGAACAGGAAATGTATTTTCGTGGTTCACTGGTTGGGGTTCTATTGCGTACATTGAGGACCTCTTCCTGTTAATCTGATTGGCTCTATAGGCGTGGAACGTTAGTCCCAGATGTAGATAAAACACCAGGTAATATCCTTAGTTTTTTTTTTTCTCCAAGCAGCAGCTGCCTTCCTAAAAACCAACTGTTACTTCTTTTTAAAAAAAGTGATATCCATCATCTCAAGTTAAAACCCTTGTCAAATGTCTATAATTGTATTTATAAATTAAGCGATCTAATTACACGTGGACAGACATTCTTTCTAGTCATCTTCTTCAATGGCCTGTTATGGGCAAACGTGATCTACAGATAGTTATAAATTATAGTTGATTCTGGACAGATGTTCTGGAAACAAAAGCAATGCTCTAAATACTAGAACAAGATGTGCATGTGAAAACTTGTACGGAATTACCTGCCAAATCACTATGGCAAGATAAACGTATTTAACCCGGGAAAGATAGATTGTGTTCGCAAAAAGCATAAAAAGAAAACTGTTTACGCTTTGAAAGAGTTCGTATTATGACAGAGTTTCTTTCCCACATTCAATTTTAAAAAATATGTTATTTTTACTGATTTTATGACTTGTTTACAGAAATAACTGAGATCAACTATTGAAATAAAATCGTTCTTAGTGCTATTACCTGTGGATGCTAATAACTGGTATTCACTATCAAAATCAAATATAATATTTGTTATCAAAATCTATAAATATGTCAGTGTTTCATCAGGTTATAGCAATTGTTTGCAGTGTATTAAAAAGTTCAAAGTTACATGGTTAGACGTTAATTGAAAAAAAAGAGAATACAGTGCTTGACGGACAGCACTATCCTGTAACCTACTCATCACCAGAAATCATATTTTCTATTTTCAAAGAAACGGAAGTAAACCATGAACGGTTTCAGTGAGAATTTTGCACAAAAGCTTCAGTAAAGGTGTCCTTTTGAAAATAAATGCAGTTAATAACGTAAACTAATGACAAACGTATTCTTTAGTAGCTTACACAAAGACAGTGCTGGGAACCTGAAGCGTTCTTGTGTTCAAAACTTTGTAACGTGTTCAGTGATTTGGTGATAGAAAAATGCACGAACGCACCAGAAACATGTCTCACAGAATCACATTATGAGGGTTGATGCGAGACTTACTGCTGGCTTTTTTCTGCTTCATTACACTTTTGGACAGCCAAACAAAACTGAAATAAAAAAACAAAACAAAAAGAAACACCCCAAAACATTATGTACGTGAAAATCAATTGGGCAATTCCCAAAAGTAACAGCTTCCTAAAAACCCTTGAACATTGAATGAAAATCGAATGTCATACCTCCTATAAAGCGTACATGAATCATGCTGATTCATTTACCAACTGGCTGACAAATAAGCCATTAGTTTTCCATATTTGATACGCACACACACACAACACACACACACACACACACACACACACACACACACACACACACATATATAATATATATATATATATATAAATATAAAATATATATATATATATATATATATATATATATATATATATATAAAAATATATATATATATATATATATAAAAGTTTGATTATTTGACATTTCGGTTAACTTGCTAAAAAAAAAGGAATCTCATTCTCGTATGCTGATGATGGACAAAAAATATTGTGAAAAAATGTATGGTGCCGTCATCCTTCTGGGTGTACTCTTTGTGTGCATTTTGAAGAATAGAGTGTATTTGTGAAGTGTGGAAAAAGACTCCCAAATTCTCACATCTCTTTATATTTGAGTTGTTAAACAGGCATTACTTTGCACTTTGATTTCTTGTTGATTGTACTTTGTCTTGTTTCTCACAAACGCTGCCGTCTGTTTTGATCTTTATAACATGCTTTGTTTGCTACAGTCAAGCGTATTCGGCGTGTTTATAATTCATTGAATTATCTGTCTGTCTCGCAATTCAGTTCACAAGGTGATGAAATGTGATCCACCCGACGTTTGTTGTTTATGCGTGAATGGTTATGCATTGCACAGTACAATTCGATGGACACGACAAGGGAACACGGAAAGAGAGAGAGAGAGCGAGAGAGAGAGAAGAGAGAGAGAGAGAGAGAGAGAGAGAGAGAGAGAGAGAGAGAGAGAAGAGAGACAGACAGACAGACAGACAGACAGACAGACGGACAGACAGACAGACAGACAAACAGACAGACAGATAGACAGTGAGAGACAGAGAAAGACAGAGAGAAAACGAGAGAGAGAGAGAGAGTACACTCACGTCGATGGATGGCTCAGACATAGAGAAGGGGGGGGAGGGGAGAGAGAGAGAGTGAGGGAGAAAGAGAGAGAGAGAGAGAGAGAGAGAGAGAGAGAGAGAGAGAGAGAAGAGAGAGAGAGAGAAAGAGGGAGAGAGCGAGAGAGAGACACACAGACAGACAGACAGACAGACAGACAGACAGACAGACACACAGACAGACAGATAGACGGACAGACAGACTAACAGAGACAGAGACAGACCTCGACCTCGACCTCAGTCAACAGCTGACTTCGAGATGAAAACTTCGCATGGGCAAACAATGACACTAGAGACATATTTCCTTTCTGTTCATGCGAATTGAAAAGACCGTTACTACTCTATCAGCTCCACGCCAGTCCCTGCCCAGCTTGACCAAGCCACTCCTGGAGGAAAGCTCCAACCACAGCGATAGCATTTCGACCCTTTCACAATGCATACATCAAAGGCCTTCGTCTCTTCTGGCACACGATGCTCCTTTCATCTTCACAGGGGGAGAGATGCCAGGCTGCAGGGGGTATAACTGACAATTACTGTCGATCCTTAATCCATTTGACTAGGGTAATGATCTTCTGTCTGGAATGAGACGGTCCGTTCCTGTCTAAACGTCTGGAAACGCTTTTGAAAATGAGCTTTTGTATCTGTCATGTTTCATGTCTTTCTTGCTGAAAACACGCTTTCATTCCTTTATTTTTTTCCGGATGTCTTCTGTGTTTTCATCTTTCTTTCTTTCTCTTTTCCATCTTTTCTCCTTCCCCTCCTCCTCCTCCTCCTCTCCTTCTCCTCTTCCTCCTCTTCTTTTTTTACCTTTAAAAAAATTGTTAACTTTTTACAATATTTTACACAGTACGGACAAAAAGAAAAAAGAAAAAAAGGGTGAGAAATTAACAACAACAGTAACAACATCATCTTCCAAACTCCCCTCCCCCTCACCTCACAACAGTAACAACATCATCTTCCAAACTCCCCTCCCCCTCACCTCACAACAGTAACAACATCATCTTCCAAACTCCCCTCCCCCTCACCTCACAACAGTAACAACATCATCTTCCAAACTCCCCTCCCCGAACAAATACCAACCCACTACCTCCCTCCTCATCCACTCCCCCCCCCCTCACCTCACAACAGTAACAACATCATCTTCCAAACTCCCCTCCCCGAACAAATACCAACCCACTACCTCCCTCCTCATCCACTCCCCCCCCCTCACCTCACAACAGTAACAACATCATCTTCCAAACTCCCCTCCCCGAACAAATACCAACCCACTACCTCCCTCCTCATCCACTCCCCCCCCCCCCCTCACCTCACAACAGTAACAACATCATCTTCCAAACTCCCCTCCCCGAACAAATAGCAACCCACTACCTCCCTCCTCATCCACTCCCCCCCCCCTCACCTCACAACAGTAACAACATCATCTTCCAAACTCCCCTCCCCGAACAAATACCAACCCACTACCTCCCTCCTCATCCACTCCCCCCCCCCCTCACCTCACAACAGTAACAACATCATCTTCCAAACTCCCCTCCCCGAACAAATACCAACCCACTACCTCCCTCCTCATCCACTCCCCCCCCCCCCTCACCTCGTGAAGTTGTTGACAATATGTTGATCAGATAGTGCTACACATGTATCTATCTTTTAACATGGTTACAATGTGATATACGGTAAAGTATTCAATAAAGCGTGCATATTACAATTATATCAAAGTATAATCATGTCCGGGGGCGGGGGGGTACAGAGCATAGGTGGACAGACCGATAAATACATACATGCATACATACACATAAACACTAGGGAAGGAAATACAGACAAAATGTTGTAGGACAGAATGGGTTGGACATTAAAGAGCCGAGAGAATGCAGATATCTTGAACTGTTTTCCAACAGTTGTAATAATGAGTCTCATTGATCGTTCTAGTGATAAATTACATTGATATAAAAAGAAAGGTTTACCACCATACAAACAATGTCATATGTCATAAAAAGGAAAAAGGCACCCCCTGTTTACAAGGAAGTCGATCAAACCTTTAAACAGGGAAGACAAGTGGTTCATATGTCAGCCATTTAGTGTGGAAATCTTTATAATTCATGTTTATGTACGCGTTATGTTTTTCAATCTTGTATCGAAATTGTAATGTTTTCAGAAACCCTGTTACATGTGGAAGGCTGCTTTTTATTTTACATGTGTACATAATTGTTTTGCCAAAAGAATGATGAAGTAGAAAATACAATCAATAGTGATCGTTGCATCAAATCTTAAGAGAACTAGTGCTTCTGTTAGATGTATATTCTGGGCATTGATATATTTCTCTGTTATTAGTTCAGTAAAAGTGTCCCAGAAACGCTGAGCATAAGTACACTTCTAAAACATGTTATGGTCTTCTTCTTCTTGTTCTTCCTTTTTTTGTGCTCTTTTTTGTTTTTATTCTTCCTGTTCTTGTTCTTGTTCTTGTTGTCGTCGTTGTTGTTGTTCTTCTTCTCCTCTGCCATCTGCCTCCATCCCTCTCTTCCCTTTCTATTTGTTTCTTTTTCCATATGCACAGGCACGCATGCATGTACACGTGCACGTGCTCGCACATATTCTCACACACGAGAGAGAGAGAGAGAGAGAGAGAGAGAGAGAGAGAGAGAGAGAGAGAGAGAGAGAGAGGAGAGAGAGAGAGAGAGAGAGAGAGAGAGAGAGAGAGAGAGAGAGAGAGAAACGATTATACTGCCCTGAAGACAAACAGAAAAAACCGAACAAACAAACCAACAGACAGACTGACATACGACTATGCAGACAAATTATAGTCATGCAACAAGAAGCAAAGACAAACAAACTTCAATCGCCTGCCGAACATATTGTCGTTCTTGTCGTTTGTGTTTGGTCGCTGAAGACGACTTCACCTGACAAGTGATATTTACCTGTCTCAGGTCACTGTACCCTGTTGCTGCTGCTGCTGCTGCTGCTGCTTTGAAACTCTGGCCAGATGTAGGCCACACTACTGCGAGGATATTAGAGAGGTATCATGCGATGGAATCATGAACATTCACAGACAGGATGGACGACAGAGGAGGAAGGAAGGGAGGAAGGGATGGTGTGGAGGGAAAGTTGTCAGGTTTTGTAGGATTGAATGCGGAAGAGCACGCCCTCTCTTTCTCTCTCTCTCTCTCTCTCTCTCTCTCTCTCTCTCTCTCTCTCTCTCTCTCTCTCTCTGTGTGATTGTGTGAGTGATGTGAGATACGAGGGCTTCATGCTAAATGTTAAACGTGTTTCTCAAGTTGTTACTGGATAATAGCGTCAGATGACTCAACATTTATTCCTCTTTCATCTTGCTGATGGAAGAAAAGGAACTAATGGACGAAGTTTTGAAGAGATAAAGAAATCAAAGTCTGCAACAAAAAGCAAAACACAGAAAGTTATTGGCAGACAGAGAGTGTGGGAGGTGCACACAGTGAGAGAGAGAGAGAGAGAGAGAGAGAGAGAGAGAGAGAGAGAGAGAGAGAGAGAGAGAGAGAGAGAGAGAGAGAGAGAGAGAGAGAGAGAGAGAGAGAGAGAGAGAGAGAGAGAGAACGATTATACTGCTTTGAAGACAAGCAGAAAACAAACGAAGAAAGAAACAAACAATCAGACTCACATACCAACCGTTAAGCCGTTACAAATCACAGTCATGCAAGACCAGCAGAGAAGAACAAGCCTCAATCGCACGCAGAACAGATTGTTGTCTTGGCTGTCGTTCGTGTTTGGTCGCTGTAGACGATTCCACCTGACAAGCGACATTTACCTGTCTCAGGTCACTGTACCCTGTTGCTGCTGCTGCTGCTGCTGCTGCTTTGAAACTCTGGCCAGATGTAGGCCACACTACTGCGAGGATATTAGAGAGGTATCATGCGATGGAATCATGAACATTCACAGACAGGATGGACAACAGAGGAGGAAGGAAGGGAGGAAGGGATGGTGTGGAGGGAAGGTTATCAGGTTTTGTAGGATTGAATGCGGAGGAGCATATATCTCTCTCTCTCCTCCCTCCCCCTCTCCTCTCTCTCTCTCTCTCTTCTCTTCTCTCTCTCTCTCTCTCCTCTCTCTCTCTCTCTCTCTCTCTCTCTCTCTCTCTCTCTCTCTCTCTCTCATTGTTTGAGTTATGTGAGATACACGGGCTGTATGCTAAAGGTCAAGCGTCTTTCTAAGTTTGTGACACAATACCAGCGTCAGGTGACTCAACATTTTTTTTTTCGTTTTTTTTTTTATCTTGTGGATGGAAGAAAAGGAGCTCACAGACAGAGTTCTGCTGAATTAGAAAAATCTGCAGGAAAAGCAAAACCTTTAAAGTTATTGGTAGACAGAGAGTGTCAGAAGTAAAGTGAAACAGGGAGCAGGGGAAAGAGCGAGGGGAGGCTGGCAGACAGAGAGAGAGAGAGAGAGAGAGAGAGAGAGAGAGAGAGAGAGAGAGAGAGAGAGAGAGAGAGAGAGAGAGAGAGAGACAGAGACAGAGAGAGAGAGACAGAGAGAGAGAGAAAGAGAGAGAGAGAGAGAGAGAGAGAGAGAGAGAGAGAGAGAGAGAGAGAGAGAGAGGAGATATCATGCTCCTCCGCATTCAATTCTACAAAACCTGACAAAGAGAGAGAGAGAGAGAGGAGAGAGAGAGAGAGAGAGAGAGAGAGAGAGAGAGAGAGAGAGAGAGAGGAGAGAGAGAGAGGTACAGACGGACGAACAGAAACACAGAGAGAGAGAAAGAGAGCGACAGAGAGCGACAGCAAGGTAGAAAAAACAGACAGATAGATAGATAGATAGATAGATAGATAGATAGATAGATAGATAGATAGATAGATAGACAGACAGACAGACAGACAGAAAGATAGGTAGATCGATCCTTACTATAACCTTTCTGAACTTACCCAGACCAACGTAAGCAAGTACACGGGTACATTAAGTGCGTGAGACTTTAAAGGAGAGACCCTTTTTAACGGCACTGTCTTCCTCAATCGCCAAACTGAACGCACTCACTCCATCATATCCATCACGCCTAACAGGCCGTCACCACACCGACCTGACAAGGCGTCAAAGGATGAGGGATGGGAGGGACGTTTCATCTTGACGGAGCGTGCTATCGATGTCTGTCTCTTTCCGACACCCTGCTGACCACCTGTGACCCCATACGGATCGTCTGTAGACAGGAGAGTCAATAGGCACAGCAATGTCCACAGAAATATGGCTGGTGTGGATGACACGTTACACACAGCAAGCACCCTGCATGAGAAATGGAAAGATTGACGGAAATAACTAAACTGAGTGAACGATATTGACTGGATGACACGGAAAACGGACTGAATGAACCCCCAGCTGGCAGCTCTTCAGTCGGCACTTCCCAGGTAGGCAGCTCGTTGTGTAAACGAGTGTTGATTGTAAAGCGCTTAGAGCTTGGTGTCTAGCCGAGAATAGGCGCTGTGTAAGTATTCGTCGTCATCATCATTCATCATCATCATCATCATCATCATCATCATCATTCATCATTATAACAAATTAAAATGTCCACAGACATGGTATTTCCCAGAATGGATTGTCGACAAACACATGATTGTCGACATACACAGGATTGTCGACAGACACAGGATTGTCCACAGACACAGGATTGTCGACAGACACAGGATTGTCGACAGACACATGATTGTCGACAGACACAGGATTGTCCACAGACACAGCAGACAGGAGGTCTTTTCCCCAAGGACCGAGCGTCTGCGCAAGAAATTGTGGAGCAAAGCAACATTTTCTGCTCGGTTGCTCTAGCACCCTCTCCACTCTCTCCTTCTCTCCCCCTTTCTACCTTCCCCCCTCCGTCTGTCTCCCTCCTCATCCCTACCCCCTGCTGTCGTGATTCTCCTGTCTGTCGGTCGGCCACCAGTCGTTCTGGTGACTGGTCTGCCAATTGTCTGCCGATTTTTCCTTCGTGGCTGGGACTGGCAGACGGTGTGCCTTGGGATTGTAGAGTTCTGCCATAGCAACCGTTGAGGGAAGAGTGGACGGTTTTGGTGAGGGGGGGGGCGGGGGGGGGGGGGGGGGGGGGGGGAGTGGGAGGACAGGAAAAGAAGAATAAATGCTTAGCTATTAGTTTTGGTCTCTCTTCTCTCTCTCTCTCTCTCTCTCTCTCTCCTTTCATTTTCAGGTGAATTACAGATAGCTGGCAAACATTTTTTTTTTATCCTGAGGCATTTCAGTTTTGTTGTTGTCATGAGTCGGCCGAATGTTCTCGAGCATTTAGGCAAATTAAGGGTAGTTTTGCTGTTGTTGAGAGCAAGTCCTTGGGTTCTTCAAGTGTGCGAATTCAGGCATCACCAGAGGGGAATACCCGAGTCGCTTTACTGAAGGAGGGAGAGTTACGGGGAAAGGGTGTTTGCATGCCCGGGAGGGATAGTGACAAGGATTTGCCGACCTGCCGGTCCTGGGTAGAGGAGTTGTCTAGTCCGAAAAACTGGCTGGCTATTCACGGGGTTCTCCAGTGGGCCTGAAGGGAAGGCGATCGTGTTCAGGTGACCGTCACGGGTAGGTGACCGTCACCCTGCAGGCAGAGTACAGCGCCCATTCAGTCGTCCTAGTTCTGGGGAAATTTGAATGGAAGGCTTCGGCCTATTGAGTGGTTTGGCGCCTTGTTGTCTATAGAGGTTTAGTAACTATCGAAGCATCAGTCCTGGCTGGTAGAGGAGTCCAGGTGTTAGTCAATGGGTAGCTTCGGGGAAGCGAACATGAGTTTGAATGGGAGGTTATGCTTTAAACCCACTTGGTCCCCAAAGTTTTGGTTAGTGCTAGAAAGCTGTTGTGTGTGTGTGTAGTGTAGGTGACTAGTGATTCCATTGGTGGAATAAAATAATTGGAATTTATTGGTACAAATCGTGTGATGTGTGTGTACCAGTGATTCCTTTGGGTTTTGAGCCAGTTAAACTCGGGTTCTCTCTTGTTTGAGAATGAATATAAAGGCGCTTGAAAAACCAGGAAGTGTGTGACTCACTTAAAGGGAAAATGACTCGCCCATCTTGCTGAGGGCTCAAGAAAATACAGCGTGAAGCAGAGGTTAGCCCGTCACCTCGGGTTGTTCCTGGGTGGGGGGTATGACGTGGAGGGTTGCTGTAGCCCCGGAGCGACGACCCGGGGGGGAAAAAATTTGGTTCCCCCGTGTGGGACGGTCGGACAGCAAGACGTGTCACCCTTTGTTGGACCCTGGGGACAGGGAGCTCCCAGAAAAAGGTTTGGGGTGTTTGCAGCCAAAAGGAAGACCTGTGGGAAAAGGCCGGACAGGGGGCCCTTTCCATGGAGGGGCAAAAAGTACGGTGGGGCCCGGGGAAGACTCGGTTTTGGGGTGGATAAAGTACGTTGCCAGTGCCCAAAAAGGGGAAAATTTGGCCAATCAGGAGGACACAAGGGGGTGGCTGTTTTCAGCCTGTGTCGCACAGTGTATGAGAAAAAACCAGCGGAAACCAAAGGAATGCGGGAAAGTTAGGGACGTTTTTTTTTTGTTTTTTTAAGTTTTTTAAGTGTGCAAAAAAACGTGGAATTTTGTCTTTCCGGGTTTAATAAAGGGATTTAATTTAAAGGAAGGGGATGCGTTTTTATGAGATTGTCTGTATGATTTTTTACATTTTTGTAGGTTTACGAAAGTTTTGTTGTGTAGTGAGGGGGGGGGGTGGGAAAGGTCAAGTTAAAAAAAGTTGTTTTTTTTCTATAAAAATGTTATTGGTTTCCCCTTTTCACCTTTTTTGCGGGGCCCAATGTGATTTGGCCAGAGTGCTTTGGGGCCTATGCAAAGAGTGCTTTTTGGTTGGGGAAAAAAAGCTTTAAATATTTGTCAAAACCCCCCTGCACCCCTGAATATAAAAATTTTTTTAATAACAAAGGGGGGAAACCCGTCGGAGCCCCGTCAAAAATTGGGGGACTGTGTTCCGGGATGAACATTTTTTGGGATTCACATAAGTGTTTTTGATTCTGGGTTTTTTAAATTTCCCCAAGGGGATTTGAAATTTGTGAAATTGTGGAAAAAATAGTTTTTTTTTTTTCCCTAAAAAGGGTTTTTTAGTCCATTTTGTGTTTGTTTTGATCTTCTTTTTTTTTATGACGGGGCCTTGTTTTTGGGAAATGTTTGGGGTTTTGGGTTGTGTTGGGGTTTGATTGTTTTTTTTAGCACAACTTTTTTTTGGATGGGCTTTTTACAAAGTGATCGGGGTGGATATCTCGGTTTTAAACTGGGGGTTGAAATTAATTTAGCTGTTCGAGGGTTGGGGCCCAGCTTAAAAATGTGACTGAAGAGGGTCCCTGGGGAAAATAGGTCACTGAAAAGGGGGACCCCCATAGAAAAAGGGAAAAGCTTTGGACAAAAGGGGGTCCGGAACTGAAGGCATATGTAGATGGGAAATGGCCCGGTAATGGGGGGGCTCAGAAAATAAAAAGGGGGCGGGGAAGAAAGAGGGGAAAAAAAAAAAAAGGTTTTGAAAAAAGAGGGGAGAAAAAAGGAAGGGGGGAAAAAAAAAGGGAGAGAAAAAGAGAAGGGGAAAAAGGAGGAGGGGAGAACGGGAAAAGGGGGGGAGGGGAAAAGGGGGAAAGAGAGGAGAGAGAAAAGGGGAAGGGGGGAAAAGAGAGGAGAGAGAATGGGGCGGGGAAAGAGGGAAAAGAGAAAGAGAACGGAAAAGGAGAAGGGGGGGGAGAAAGAAAACGGGAAAGAGAGGGAAAGGAGGGGGAAGATAAAGGGAGTTTATTGGGGGAAAAAAAAAGGGGGGGAAAGGGGAAAGGGGGGGGAAACTTGGGAAAGGGGGGCAAAACCTAAAAAGGGGGGAAACTTTTTGGCCCCCCATGGGGGGGTCCCCTTGATAAATGGGGGCCAAAGGGGTTCGGGGATAACCCGGCCCATTTAGAGGTTTTTTCATTTCGAAATTTTAAAAGGGGGGTTTTTGCCAAAGATCAGGGCATACCCGGAAAGGTTTGGGCCCAAAAATTTTGTCGGCGTTGCTGCACCCAAGCTAGGGTTGTTTTTTTCTGTTTACCCCCGGGAAAAAAAAAACGGGACGATTATGAAAAGGGGTGCGGGACTTCTTGTAAACCCTTTGGAATGCGCAAACTATCGCCCCAGGTACTATTGGAAAGCCAAAAACGGGGGGTTAAAGATTGAGAGGGGCAGGAGTGGGTTTAAGGGTTGGATTTAAAGCCCCCTGGGGTTGCTGTTGAAAGAAATGAACAACGAAGCAGGCCAAGGGTTTTTAGGAGCAATCCCTACAGGCGGGCTGTGTTTGGGGGTTGGTGGTTGTGGCAGTCTCTATTACGGGCAGCTTCCTTTTTGAATAATGTAGCTGGCGGGTTTTGTGTTATTTTGTTTTGCCCCGGGTATGGGGGGGGGGTTGGGGGCCTAGGTTCATGTGTTTTTTTTAGTTTTTGTTTTATGTTGCTTTTGTTCTTTGCCCTTTATGGAGGGGGGATCGTACGTGCTCACGTGTTTTGTTTTATGTTTTTTTGGGTTGATTGTTTGTTCATGTTGTTTTGCCCCATCTGGGTTTTAAAGGGGTTAAAAATTATGTTGTGCATCGGATAAATGTTTGATTTGCTATTGTTGTGTGGGGGGACCTTTTGTGAGCAGATTGGGGCCACACGCCTGAATTTGATTTTGATGGTTTCGTAAGCTGGGGCCCCCACGCCCGGGAAATTTTAATCTTGGGCTTTTGGATTGTGGCCCCACGCCTGAATTTGATTTAGATGTTAAGTAGGCGGGCCACACCCCCTGGGAAATTTTAAGCTTGGGTTAATCGGGGGGGGGGGTGTTTAAAAAAATTTGAAGTGAATGGAATGATTAAATTGGGGTATGCATGGGGCATTTCCCCATGTAAGGTATAGAGGGGGTTTTTGTTTTTATGTGGCCCGGGATTGAGTTTAAATGTTGTGCACGTCGTATGACTGACCCAAAAAGTGATTTTTTGGATTATTGTTGATTATTGGTTTTTTAAATTTGGGTTTTCATTTTTCTTGTTAGAGATGGTTTATGGAATGATGTCTTCAAGCATTGGGGGGGGGAGTACGTTTTAAAACCGCATTTCAACTGGTTTGTTTTATCCCAACTGGAAAAACAAACCCTCCCGGAGGAAAAAGTTGATTGGAAAAATTCTTTGGTACGGGGGGGGGTTTTATGGTCGGCCCGAATGTTTTGGAGAAATTTTGGGGGAAATTTTAAAAGGGTTAGTTTTGCTGTTTTGACGGGAAGTCCTTGGGTTCCCTTTAAGTGTGCGAAATTTAGACATCCCCCAGAGGGGGGAAAACCCGAAATCGCATACGGGAAAGGGGGAGAGTTACTGGGAAAATGTTTCGCATTGGGGCCCAGGGATTTTGACAAGGAGTTGCCGACCTGCCGGTCTTTGGGTTTGAGGAGTGTCTAGGGCCGGGAAAAATGGCTGGGTATTTTTCCCGGGTTTTTCCAGTGGGCTGAAGGGGGGGGCGAAAGTTTTCAGGTGACCGTCACGGGTAGGTGACCGTTTTAGCCCGGCCGGAGAAGGGGGAAAGGGGGAATTAGGGGAGGAGGAAGAAGGGGCCCGGGAAAGAGGGGGGGGGGTTAAGGGGAGGAAAACCCGGGAAAAATTGGGTTTTTTTGGAGAGGAGTTTTCCGGGCTTTTTGGTTTTTTGGGTATTGGGGGGGGGGGGGGGTTTTTTGGGGGGGGGGGTTAGATTAAATTTTGGACCCGTTTGGTTGGGCTTTCAGTGTTTGGGGGGGGGGGGGGGGGAGGGGAGGGGGGGATAGTGGATTTCCTTTGGGGTTTTAAATAAAATAAATTTGGGTTTTTGGTAAAACCGGGGTTTTGGTGTGTGGTTTTTTCCCGTGATTAGGGTAGGAGTTTCTCGGGGTTCTCAATTGTTTTTAGAAGGGGGGGAGGCTTTTTAAAAAAAGGAAGGGTTTGGGGGGGGGGGGGGAATTTTTTTAAGGGAAAGGAACTGGAAATTTTGGTGGGGGGGTTCAAGAAAATCGCGTAAACCCAAGGGTTTTTTGTTGCCTCATTTTTTTTGGGTGGGGAGTATGACCAATTT
>CM031598.1:38081018-38083518 GCA_018398815.1 Conus ventricosus | reverse complement strand
GTGTGTGTGTGTGTGTTTGTGTGTGTGTGTGTGTGAGTTCTCAACAACTTATGCCTGTACAACTAGCGTTGATGATTATTTTGTCTGCAGGAGATAGGGGCTGAGAAATCTTTCTAAATGAAAAATATCGTTCTTTGGAGAAAAAAAAATTAAACTAATTGTATTTTGATAAGTTTTCTTTATTTTGTATGCATCAGTAACGATTTTAAAAAAAAGTGTGAAGACATACTGGAATCAATTCGCAGGTTTCTTTTTTTATGTCGTATCATTGAAAATGCTCTCTCTCTCTCTCTCTCTCTCTCTCTCTCTCTCTCTCTCTCTCTCCTCTCTCTCTCTTCTCTCTCTCCTCTCTCAATGTACGCGTGACATTATTTTTTTTTATTTTTTAAAATTTTTTTCCGAATCAGCGCTGGTAAATTAAATTACGCACATAACCTTGATCCTAGTCTATCGCGAAACAAAAACCAGCTTTAGTTTGGGTTTCGCGATGGCTCAGGGGAGCCTAAAACAAGCTCTTGACGTCACTGGCGAGGTGTCTAGAATAACGTCACGACATGCAGTAGTCCGGGACGAACAGCGCGTGACGTTAGTGACATTTGATCGGAGTCAGTACCCCTTATTACCAAACAACAGGCCCATGCTGAGGTCTCCATCTCCCAATTCGAAGGAACAAAACAAAATTGGACAAATCATTTTGCCTGACATGTACAATAATATTCATGAATGTGTGTGTGTGTGTGTGTGTGTGTATGAGAGAGAGAGAGAGAGAGAGAGAGAGAGAGAGAGAGAGAGAGAGAGAGAAGAGAGAGAGAGAGAGATGAGAAACAAGGTCGACATTTAAAGACTGTATATTCTTATTTATTTTGTTCCCGTTCAAAATCAACTTTGCCTTCGGTATGAACAAGATAAATGTGATGAAGGGCCAGTGACGTACACGAGGAAATGTTTCTGAATTGTGTTCAGTCATTGACTTCGTACTTGCGCAGAAAAAAAGGTGACGCATTCTGATTGGTAGATGGAGACCATAGCATTCTCATTCTCGAAAAACATCCATAGCAAGGTAGAAGCATCAAGTCAGCAGTCAGGGGAGGTAATTTACTCACCAGGAATACTTAACCAGACCCCGTGAAATCTCTGACCTAAGTCAACTATTTACGAAGGGAAAGATTTAGGACGAAACCTTAAAACAGGAAAGCTGCTTTGGCTCCTGTGCAAGCAGCTTTAGCATAACATGACTTGGGTTCCCATTGCAAGCAGCTTTAGCATAACATGACTTGGGGTTCCCATTGCAAGCAGCTTTAGCATAACATGACTTGGGGATCCCATTGCAAGCAGCTTTAGCATAACATGACTTGGGGATCCCATTGCAAGCAGCTTTAGCATAACATGACTTGGGGTTCCCATTTATCTGGCACTAATGCAATTACAATACATGCAGAATGAACAAAGATAGTTTCGCTGAAGGGAAACAAACGATTGTTTTTCTGCTCTTGATGCTGCATTCATATGACACGAAGCAGCTTTTCTTTGGAGTAATGGATGCTTAGTAGCTTCACTATGGATCAAACGTTACTTCCCTTAGTAGCTTCACTATGGAGCAAAAGTTACTTCCCTTGTGCGTTATTCTTTCTTTGGGCACCAGTACAACGTCTGAAATATTAGTTGGCCTTGGATACCGAACTTGTCAAAAAAAAAGGCTTTTACCACTTCAGTTTTCTATATTTAATACCTTAATAATTTATTTATCTATTTAAATTATTGTCCGTTTGCTTATTTATTTATTCCGTCTACTGTTCTGGTTGACTGACAATTGCCGGTTTTACAGTTGTCTATAGTTTTCATTGACAGACATTGGTCAGTTTCACTGTTGTTTGCAATGTTGAATGACAGATAATTGCCAGTTTCACAGTTGTCAACAGTTTTAAATTACATACAATTGTCAGTTTTACTACTGTCAACAGTTTTGATTGACAAATAATTGTCAGTTTCACACTTATCTCCACGTTTGACTGACAGACGAATGTTCAGCTTCATTTCCGTTTTCTATTCTGATTGACAGAAAGGTGCCATTGTAACTTTCGTCCACCCCCTTACTTATTCCCCTCACAATATTCATCTTATCTACCTCCTCTATCCCTCCCTTCACGCCCCCCCCCCACGCCGCTCTCCTCCCCCCCCCCCCCCCTCCTTCACCCTCTTCATATTTCCCTGCTGTAATCTCTTTAAGCAAAGAGATGCCGTTAGCTTTGCTGTCTTCTGTATTTCAGACGTCACTGTTGTTGAAATATACGTCCACCGTTTTCTGTTTCAAATATTGACAGCTACATCTTTCGATTTTTGTTTATTATCTAAAGTATCCAGTGTTAGGTTGAAGACAATAATGACGAAGATCGAATATCAGAAGGGAATGCATGATATTAACTTTGTCTCTGTCACATAACACACACTGCGCGCGCGCTCGCGCATACACACACACACGCACACGCACGCACGCACGCAC
>CM031598.1:38071018-38076018 GCA_018398815.1 Conus ventricosus | reverse complement strand
CCTGCATTGGAGACCAACTGTGTTCAGTCGGCGACGCACGGTCCTGTTGCTGATTGGCCTGCCATGGTTGCCGACGGTGTTCCTGGCTGTGTTGGCAGCGGTTTGGTAAGGCTCCCGTCGATGCTGACGAAGAAGATGGCGGTCTTGGGCTGCTGTGGTGACCCTCGGTCTGCCGCTCCTCGGTCTGTCATCAGTGGTGTTTCTTGCTTGAAAGCGGTCCAGAAGGCGATAGACGGTGGAAATGTGGACTCCGAATGCAATAGCGACCTGCCTCATTGGAACCCCGGCCTGCAGTTGCCCCATTGCTATGCAACGATCTTGACGAGAAAGTCTCGGCATTATGTTGGCGCCTCTGGAAGGGATGATTTGAACTTTTTGGGGTTTGGAAATTTATAGCCCCACAATGGGGGCCACATTGAGTTGCAATTCACATTGATGCACGTGGCGTAGGTAGTCCACATGGCAAATGCACTCCTCGTGCCAAAAACGCTGACCCGGCAACATTCACCCACTGTTACGAGGTTACAACCGGCCAAGACACCACGTACTGCTAATGTTGCACGTGCCAACGACATTGCTTACGTCCTGTTCACAATGTGAACAATCGTGCACTGTCTCTATTTTTTCGCGTTTTTTATGCCTCTGAGTATATATGATTTTATACTTTTTATAGAGAAAAAGAGAGAGGGACTGAGAGAGGAGAGAGGGGGAGTCAGAGACAGAGACAAAGACAGAGAGATAGAGACTGAGACAGAGATGGGGAGAGATAAAGACAGACAGACCAACAAAAAAACCCAGACAGACAGACTGAGAGACAGATAGATAGACGGACGGACAGACAAACAAACAGACAGGCAGGCAGACAGAGACATGGAGACATAGTTACGCAGAGACATAGAGATATAAGCTTTCACACAAATACTGTATCTCCCTGTCTCTATCTCTGTCTCTGTGCCTTTCTGCCTGCCTGCTTGCCTGTCGGTCTGTCTGTCTGTTTGTCTGTCTGTCTCTCTCTCAATCTCTGTGTCTGTATGTCTGTCTGTCTCTGTCTGTCTGTCTGTCTGTCTGTCTCTCTCAATCTCTGTGTCTGTATGTCTGTCTGTCTGTCTCTATCAATCTCTGTGTCTGTATGTCTGTCTGTCTCTGTCTCTGTCTGTCTGTCTGTCTGTCTGTCTGTCTCTCTCTCTCTCCCTCTCTCTCTCTCTCTCTCTCTCTCTCTCTCTCCTCTCTCTCTCTCTCTCTCTCTCTCCCTCTCTCTCTCTCTCGTGATCGATTTCCCTTGGCACGAACAGGAGTCTTGTCCCCGACTTTGACAGATGTTCGATTTGTAGAAAAGTTAAACAACGCTTTTTGAACAGAACACTAAAATCAATTTGGAGTAGATTCTCTATGTACAGTCTTGAGAAGTTCAGATGTTGAGTTACTACAGCTGTTATTCATGGGAATGGATATACATGTAAATAAAGGCAAATTTACAATTTCAACTCTTTGTATGAGGCAAGAAGACGCAGAGTGTGCAGAGATTTAAGAGATATGATTTGAGATTAACAGTGTACTGTACTATGTCTGTTGTATTCCATATAAGAAAACATGTCATTTTTTTAGCAGCATCGAAGGTGATTTTTATTGGGGGAAAAACGTTCTTTCGTAGAATTGCAAGAAGAAATTGAATACATCAAATGTCGACAGTCATGAAATGAAGTGTGGTCAAGAGAGAAGGCCCTCTGTTGCCTTCCTTAGCTGTTTGGTCTAAAATTCATCGTTAAAATGATCGTACGGATATTAATTCCTTCTGTTCATATGGAAACAGTTCAACGTTTTTGTGCGCTTTCTCTCTCTCTCTCTCTCTCTCTCTCTCTCTCTCTCTCTCTCTCCTCTCTCTCTCTCTCTCTCTCTCTCTCTCTGTCTTTCTTTGCCTTTGTCTCTGTTTCTTTGTCTGTCTGTCTGTTTCTCTTTGTCTCTGTCTCTTTCTCTGTCTCGCTCTCTCTTCCTCTCTCTTGGCCTTTGTGTCTGTCTTTGTCTCTCTCTCTGTCTCTCTTTGTCTCTGTCTCTGTCTCTGTCTCTCTCTCTCTCTCTCTCTCTCGGTTACCTTTCCTCAATGCCAGTTGGCTTCTCACCACACTTTTAAATCCAAAGTCTCAAACTACAGTGTTTGGATTCCCCCACTCCCACCCCTACTCCCACCCCCACCCCCTTTCTCAATCAGTTCCTCCAGGTCTGGCACTCTGAATCATGCTGACCCTAGACACCCCATCCCCCCCCCACCCCACCCCACCTCCACACACCTCCCCTCTGTTCTCTAGGTTTCTGTGTCTCCATACCACTACTTTCATTGTTACAGAATCTCCTTGACAACTGTGGCATTGAATTCAAGACGATCTCCTGGTGACGACGAAGAGACTCAAATTCTTGCTCTGTGAAGGACATGTCACCCGACGTAGGACTGGGACTGAGGTGAATGAAAAGAGCTGGTTTCCGACGGTCCATGTTGCAACCTGTGGTTGACTGACAGCCAGACAGGATGGGTCGAGTCCGGTAACAAGTTTAAAGTCTGCACTCCTAGCAAAGGAATCACACACAAGTTCAGTCTTTATATGCCCGTAAAGGAAGACGAGTCCTTTTAACAGGATTCCGAACTGTCTGTCTGTCTGTCTGTCTGTCTGTCCGTCTGTCCGTCTGTCCGTCTGTCTGTCTGTCCGTCTGTCTGTCTGTCCGTCTGTCTGTCTATCCGTCTGTCTGTCTGTCTCTGTCTGTCTGTCTTAAACAACCATAGCCCAGCTGCTGCTTATCAAGAAATCAAAAGCTTTAGAATGAAGAAACAGTACTGTCAACTAAAATGCATGGGTCTTTTCCAAAAGTTGAAAAAAAAGAAAAAACTTATTATAACCGATCAAACTGCATATAACTCCCCCCAAAATGGTAACTAGAATGCTCTGGATGTTTCTGGTTCTTTCCAGAGGGGTCTAGGTGTCTCAGGAAACTTCCAGAGTTAAGTATGTGTATATCGCATGCGTTTGTCATTCGGTATATTAACGTCACACGGAAGAATGTTTTAAACGTGTCAAGCCCAGCTGCAATTGATCTGAAGCAACAAACGTTGCAAAGCAAATTCCAGCCGTTGGTATCAGTCTGTCACCGTGCAGTGTGTCGCCAGTCATCTCTTATCTAACAACCCTCGGTCCCCACCCCTTCCCTCTCCACTCCCATCTGCCCATTTCCTCTCCCCCCTCCCCCCCCCGCACCCCCCCCCCCCCCCCCCATTCCCTGTATGCTTTCAAAAAAATGTACAAGATTTTATCTACGATCCAGACCAGGCAGAAAAGAGATGAAAACACACAGACGATGCAATGCAACCACAATACAAATGTAACCCGAATCCAGTGTGTTTTAATGAGATAAAGCAACAAACACAATTTCAACACAGCGAAAACGCCTTTCAACAGCAGAATAAAAACAAATAAACAAACGGAAGCTACCCTCACCTCCACCCCTCCATACGCAACCGCCTCGCCCAAGATATATTTGGAAATATTGTATGAAAGCTATCGAACATTCCATGACTGCCTTCAGAGGGTTAGCCACATATATTTTGTTCTAGAGACATAACGTCATTGCTTTTGTAGACATTATATCATTGGCTAGAATAACGAAAGTTTTATACAGCTTAAGCGTGACAACTCTAGCAATTATATTCTAGAAACGTTGTTGTACAACTCATTTATTTTGATTGCATTTGGGTGGAGCTGGAGCTATCTAGGTAGAATCATTTCAGGATATGTTCTTAAATGGTGGATGCAAGCAGTTGGACATAAAGTGAAATTCATCATTATCGTTGATCTAAAATGACACATAAGCCAAAGTCTTTCGTATTCTGGAATACCTGATTATCGTTGGGTGTGAATTACGACATTCAAACTGGAGGCCCTCTAACAAGTGTCCTCCAGTCCCATTTGTTTGGCCGTTCATCACGCCACAAAACACGATTTATGCTGGAATCTAGAAGACAAGACTTCGGCAAAATCATCAGAGAACAAATAACGCATCAACTATGGACACACAAAAAACACTTACTACTGCCAATAAGCAGTAAGACAAGGACACTTTCTTCCGAACAATTCATTGTAAGGAACGCATGCACCTACTCACGTTTTCCCTGCCAGTTCGAGAGAGCTTTTAAAAATTCACGTGACACGCCTAAACACACCTCATCCTACTCGCACTCGCTCCCTCAACATCCTTCCTCTCCCCAATCTCACCCCCCCCTCCCCCCATTTTGCTAATCCCAGTTTCCGCATAACATTGTCTGAATCTCCCATTCCAGTCCTGTAGGTCTTCCACTCCGAAAACCAATCACCATGACTTCCCCTTCCTCCTCCCCTCTCCCCTTGGTACCCCTCCCACCCCTATGTTCGTCTCCCCGCCCTTTACATTTCCCTGTCTCTCACTGTTTACGCTTCTGCTGAATTTCCGTGACAACCGTGGCGTGGGTCTCAGCAGCATCTTTTTCACTCACTACACACTGTCACCAACCTGTCCCCCTCTCCCTTGCCACCTAGATCTACCCCCTCCCTCCATCAGACACCGCCTTCCCCAAACGGTCTTCTTTCCCCAATTTCCCTGGGCTATCGTTTCGCTTGAGATGGCCATTAGCAAGTCATCCTTTTCCCTACTAACTAGGTTATTGGGTAGATCGTTGGAAGGAAAAACAGGATTTTTTGTAGCGATGCAGAGGCGGGTTTCCAATATAGATTTAAACAGTGACCCCCTTCTCCATCCTTCTCACAAACATTCCTCTTTCCCCTACCCACCCTCTTCACAAACACTCATATTCCCCCTACCCACCCTACTCCAAAACTCTCATATTTTCCCTGTCCACCCTCTTAACAAACACTCCTCTTTCCCCTACCAGCCTCCTCACAAACACTCCTATATCCCCTACCAGCCTCCTCACAAACACTCCTCTATCCCCTACCCTCCTTCCTCACAAACACTCCTCTATC
>CM031598.1:38053518-38066018 GCA_018398815.1 Conus ventricosus | reverse complement strand
AGTACATCTACCAGTATGGAGAGGAGTAGTGTGTAGCCAGCACTATCTCCATATAAATGCTCCAAATATAAAATTTACGGATGTACTACTACTGGCGATTAGAGCCGCCATAAAAGCTTGGCTACAGCAGTAACTGCTGTAACTCTGCCAAAGCCAGTTGCAAGCCTGGTTGAGAAAAAGAGGAGCACAGCAGCGAACTAGGTCAAACGTTCCTTGTAAGAACGCTTGACCTGCAAAGCGCAGCAGTAAACTAGGTCAAACGTTCCTTGTAAGAACGTTTGGCCTAGTTGCTGGCCTTCAGTCACAAAGAAAGTGGCCCCAGTTCTACTTTGAGACACTTGGCACCTTCACCCCCAAGTCACCCCCAAGTCACCCCAAGTCCTTAATTAAGTTCTTGATTAAGTTACCCCAAGTCCTTAATTAAGTTTTTAATCAAATCACCCCAAGTTCTTAATTAAGTTCTTAATTAAGTTCTTAATTAAGTTACATCAAGTTCTTAATAAGTTCTTGATTAAGTCACCTCAAGTCGTCCTCAAGTCATCCTCAAGTCATCCTTTAAGTACAACCAAGTTCTTATTCAAGTTATCTTATAATTATCAAAAAAAATACAATCTATGTTTTTGTCTTAAATAGTAGATGCCTAATATAGTACACACACGCCTCAAAAAACGCGTCATCGCTAAGGATGTTTTGCTCAGCGTTCTCTGCGCGAGATCGGTCAGCATAAATCTTAATAAAGTTCTTACATCCTAAGCAACCACATTGATTACAATTCTGGTCTATGGAAATGTCTTTTATAGACCCATGTCTTTATTTATTGACTCCATCATTTTATAATACGCCATGATCTATTTTTATCAAAAAACAAAAAATTAAGTTCTTAAAATATTATTACATTTCAAATGGATCAAAACGATCTTTTGTTGTTGGTGGTTTTGGCAAGCTTTTGTCTTCTGTATTTAGTGGTTCAGATTCTTTGACTGCTTTGGTTCTTGTTGCCATTGTTTATATATTTTATAACAGTAATAACCACCCCCAGCAGCAGCAAGGGCGCCAAAAATGGCAACAGTTTTAAGTTCAATATTCCATGAAGACTTTGGTGCTGTAGCCTTGAATCACATGGAGTTTTTATAGCTGGCATTGAATCAACTTGTTCTGGCGTTGGCGGTTTATTATGAGTTATATTCTGTGATTGTAACTGTAATTTTTTTGTCTGTTCCACTCTGCTAATTTTCTTCCTGCTTTAACACGCCAGGATGCTTTTCACTGGTCTCCACCTGATTCAGTGTTTTCTGATTCTGCTGATTTTCTGGCTTGATTACTTTCTCCACCTGATTCAGTGTTTTCTGATTCTGCTGATTTTCTGGCTCGGTCATTTTGAAGGGAAATAAAATCTATATGATTAAAAGTAATTAATCCCATGATTAATGGCGATAACAATGTTCCAAATCTGTAATATAGATCACAGCTTAGAGACTCTAATGACTTTGTTAAAACTGGATCCTGCGTTAAATCATACATAAAGTCTTGTTCAGAATTAATGGGAGCAAATTTACTAACTAGTTTAGTGTACAAACTAAGAACCGTTTCCCGACGCTTTTCACCATTCTCGACCCCAGCTGCGCTTCATACCTGTTGTGATACTTTAAAATGTCTTGTGGCGACATCTGTTGAATCTGTTCAATGCTGAATTCAGTTCCGAGGAACTGTTTTGTTTTTCCACATGCTGCTAAAGAATACAGCCTCTCCTTTTTGGGCATAATAGCTTGGTCATCAACTTGGTCATTCATAAGTTCAGAAGGTTTAGGCCGCCCTGTAGCTGCAGTAGATCATCGCTGTTCATTTTTTATTAATTATAATTATTTATTTTTTAAAAATGAGCACCGAAAAAACTGTCGCCAACCTTGTATACCATTCTGCTGTTATTGGGGGCCTAAGTGTAGGATACACGATGCTTGGTAAAAGCCTGTTAAAAATTAAACCGGCAGATCTTGGCAAACTAGACTTTGAAGACTCAGCAAAGCTAATCGCTATTATTATAGCTTCGTTTGCTACGAAAGATTTTCTAGTTAAGCAAGATATAATTCCAGAGAATATAAATATGTAAAAAAAAATACATTTATAAAAAATGGCTTCACTCGTAATGATGATAGGCGGTGCAGTAGTGAATGCGCTTGCTTTTAGCGGAAGTAATTACGCACTTAGTAAACTACAGGATGATGGTGAGAGAAAAAGACATAACAAAGCTGTGGAGCAACTAGCCGCAGCACAAGATCGCTATGAAAAGCAGAGAATTGAGCAGTTAGATTTTATTAACGACACACTGAAAAAACAGGGACATGCAGCTTACACATTTAAAGATGTTGATCAAGCAATAAAAGAGTATTATCTAGTAACAGGCAAACCAATCGAGACATTGCCCCCACCAAAATTCAGTGACTTTTATCATCCATCAGAAAAACAAAAGATGCAAGAAATCGCGTTTATTGCCGTTGGTATGACCGTTGTGTATTTTGTTGCGCATAATATTGGCTGAATAAAAAAATGAACAAAATCTATTATTCACCAAAGGATATTGGAAGGGAATAACAGCAATTAAAAAGCTAAGCCAAGCAGCTGGAGTCAGTGAACAAACAGCAAAAGAATGGTTATCTAAACAAGCGATTTGGCAAATTTATTTACCTGCACCTAACGAATACAGAGGCCACACTTCGTCAACACAATACCGAACGACACCCATCAAATGGACCTTCTATATTTACCCCATGATACGATTAGACGAAAAAGATTTAAGTACGCACTCACAGTCATTGACATAGCTTCAAGATACAAAGATGCGGAACCATTAACACAAAAGAGTGCTTCTGCTGTTGCTGTTGCCATACAACTGATATACCAACGAGGTCCCTTAACTTATCCTCGCATGATTCAAGTCGATGATGGAAAAGAATTTAAAGGCCAAGTGAATCAATTATTGTTAAAACATAGAGTTACCATTAAAAGAGGCATTCCAGGAGTTCACAGATCACAGGCTTTAGTCGAAAACTTTAACAAACAATTAGCCGAAAGACTTTTCTCCCACCAGTATCACAGAGAGCTTATTGACAATTCTCGCAACACAGAATGGGTTAGAAGACTGCCCTCAGTTCTACGTGCAATGAATAATGAAGAATTTAAAGGGCTAAAACCAGTACAAGCAATCAAAAAACAAACAATAAATGCTGTTGAAGGAGAGTCTTCTCCAGCAAACAATTACCGTTTTTTTTAAAAGTGGGGTACCTTTTTTTACCGGGGAAGAAAAAGGGACACCGCATCGGGGCAACTGACCAGTTTGGAGCTTTGATCCATATGAAATAAAAAGAATTGTAAAAAATAATCCGCCCGTGTTTTATTTACAAAAAAAAAACTTACTAACAAAAAACCCCGGTCCCAAAGATTTTTTGGAAAGAAGAACGCGGTAATCCCGCCAGCACATTCCGCTTTTAATTTAAAATTTTACGGTTCACAATGTCCATAGCATAGAAAACTCGGATAAAAACACAATTTTTGTTTTGTTCTATCTAATGACTTCTTGTTACAACCGTTTTTTTTATCTCAGTAGATTAGATCGCATTTTATTGTCATGATGAAAAGTCTTTTTGTCAAACTGCTTTTTTGTAGTTGTCATGAGATATGTTTGACTGACAACACTGCGAAAATTTTCCCTTTTTGGCTTTTTTAAAGGGTTTTTCCCGGCAAAAAAATCTGTCATTTTCGACCTTAACCCAAATACCCCTTGATCCCCTTTTTTCCAGAAAATTTCACCCTTTCTCTTTCCTAAAACCTTCGTTAGTAATTGAAATAAAAGGCGAATCTTTGGGGTAATCGGATGTGTCATACCACCTGCTGCCCTTTAGCTCTTCTAATTCCGGGCTTTATGATGTCTTCAGTAGGGATATCAAACAAAAACTTCTGTATCTGTGTAAAGTACTCGGGACTCTGGATACAGGGGTTTAAAGATCATAAAAAAAATTTCTAACATCAAAAGCTTTAAAATTCAAAAACGGTAAACCCAAAAAAATACGGTTTGTCCAATTTACTTCTTTTTTTTTTCCCCATTATGCCAAAAAGTGATCAGAAATTTTCTGAATCTGAAAATTTGGGGTTAGAATCAGCTTTTTTCTTCGTTCTCTTTGGTGACCAATCTGACACTTTCCTTTGTGCGGTTTTCCCTATCTTCCAAAAACAGCTTTTTGTTCTTTCAGCGAAAAAGCTTTTTCTGAAGCATTGCGGATTTTTTCTGAATCGGTTTTTCTGATGTATGGTTTCAGAACGTTCTTGATCAAAACAATTACGATAAACTCTTTCAACTTCAAACCAGCTAAAAAAAATTTGCAAAGTCTGAATGACAACAAATTTTTTTTGCCCAAGATTAGGCACAAGTTTAGGCTTTTTCTTTTTTCCCCATTTTCAATTTTTCGCCGCTAAGGGATAGTCATTATGAAAGCAGGGTTCTGAGGATATTCTAAGTCAACTTCTAGAAGTATCCAGCGGTTGACAGGCGTCAAACTGCCCAACCATTTTAAATGTTTTTAAATATTTTTTGTCCTTGTACATCTTGAATTTTACAAAGGGAAAGGTTGCGCCATTGCCCACCCATACAATTGTTTAAACTAAATACATGAATAGTTAACCTTTTATTTGGGGGCTGTTGTCAAATATTTGTTGTTTGCTTTACAGTAATGTGGACACCATACAATTCCCCAGCAATCCGTTTCAATCCTGAATCATTGGTAAATCGAAAATAAATCAATCGGTACCCCAGAAAACTTTAAAGAAAGCATCCCAACTAAACCCAGGCGCAGTATAAATGCGGGGGACCCAAAACTGTAAGTTTCAGCAGGTTTTCAAATTTTAAAAAGCGTCCGCCAACAAACAACTCAGCCATCAAGTAGGGCATGATAGTCTCCTTCGTTTTCCCCAAAACTTCTGCCCGAAAATTTGAGCATGCTGGTAATCGGAATCACTGATGTCCTTTCCTCTGAGACTAGAAAAGAACGCGCTTTAGGCAAAAGGTATTCGAAAAACCTTTCCCAACTGTTTGTACTCATAAGGGTAAACGCCCTTTTAACAAGATTGGGGTTTAAAATATTCTTCCGTTATTGGGCGGGACTTTAAGGACATAGCCAGCGACTCAATAACCCACATTGTTGCATAGAGTCAAAAAAGACTGTTTTTCAGTTTAAAAACACATGTACTTTTCGATGATGTGCAATGCATGACACCTAAAGGCTTTGGGTTTACTGCTTGCATTAAAAGGTAGGTCTAACCTCGCAAGTTATGAAAGAATACGGGCGCCCCATTTTTTGGTTCAAACTTTAGTTAAAGATTGCTTTTACTGTGGCGCACCCTAAATTTCCCCACTAATGGATCAGGTTCTTACTTTTGGTTTCGGGTCTGTAGACCTAACCCAAACCAACAATGTTGGTGAGTCATACGTTGTTGGCTTGGGGCCCTTTGATTTCAAAAAATTCAGATTTTTAGAACAATCATACGCACTTGTTGCATGCGTTTTTAAAATTTTTTGCAGCTTTTGGTCCTTGAAAATTTTCGGCTTGGAATAGCGCCACCGACCTGACAATAAAAAAGCAAATAAAACAAACGAGTTTACTCACAAAGGCTGTTTTTGGAAGTTTCTGGGGTTGGCCCCCAAAGGAACAATAGTGATTCAAGTCGCAAAAACTATGAGAATTTGCAGTTTTTTTCCATTCAAAATAATTTTGATCCTGGGGGGGCGTAGTATTCGAACAGTCAACGGGCCCCGAACAATGTTTTTTTTTTCGCTCGCGGCTTGAGCAATGGAATCTTGTAAATTTTTTCTGCAGATTCTTGTTTGCCAAAATTTTTTGTAGTAGCCCCAAATAACACTCATTGTGCGTATAAAATTGCGTAAGGGCGGGACCCCCGCGGGCGAAAACATCAGTAGAAGTCAACAATTTTTTTTGTCGGGTTCGCCAATCGTGGCTGTTCTTGGCACTCAATACAGTAATTTTTTTTTCCTCTCCCTGTTAGATATTAACTTTTTGGGTTTTGTTTTTGTTCTTCAAACTGATCTTTTGGTCTATACCAACGGAAAGGATATTCCACAAATTTAAGATCATTGATGAAGGGTATAGTTGACCTCTCTCTGCGTTTTTTGCGGATAAAGCACCCTTGCGAGAACACACCAATAAAACTTTTGTTGCTTATTTTTATGTTTGAACTGCCTTTTGCAACTAATGCTGGGGGTAGTGGAATGTAAGCCTTACCAACAACGGCGCATCTTAGACTTTTTAATCTGATCTCTGGACTTCGCCCTCGCCAACCAGAGCCTTCATTTTGGCTTCTTCAGCGGCCACTAAAATTGTTAAGCACTGGTCGCCAAACCGGGGTTAAGTCTTATGAGAAAGAATAGTCTGCGTTAGTTAGACCCAACTTCTAGTTTTTCTTCATTATTGTTATATGTCGTTAAAACAGCAACTTTTTTTAAACTGGGGGTCTATTGTTAGTTTACCCAACTTGAAAAAAATAGCAGAGAACACTTGCCGACGTTTGCTGGTTTAATGACTTCAAAATCAATATCATTCAGTGCTCTTGATAAATCTTTTGCATTGCTTCAAACATTGTCTGGGCCTTCATATTTTACCCTGCAGTTTTTTTCAAACTCAAAATATTTATTTAAACAAAAAAAAAATTAAAAATATCGAGGTTTTTTTGTGTTTAACCATAAAAAAGTATAAAAAAACCCTTTGGCGGTTAATGCGAGCTTTTTAGGGCAGAGTTTAATTTTTCGTTTATTTTTTTTAAAAACATTCCTTTTTATCGTTCGGTGTCGGGCTGTTGAGAAAAACTTGCCTTTTGCTTTCTTTAAAGATCAAATTTTTGTTTTTTGTGTCTTTAAAAATCACCCTGTAAACGGCTAAATTTTCTTCCCCGTGATGTTTGGGGTCCTAGCTTTATTTATTTAAATTTAAAAGGGAGCTAAGTTTACTGTTTTATTGAACCGGGGCGTGGCTTTTGGGTTTAGTTTTTTTTTTTTTTGCTAGCACACCTACAGTAATGAAACAGGCCGAGACTAAAAAAAAAACCCGCCTAGGGGTAAAGCTGCGGGTGCCATGCCCTTGCTAAGGACCAACACTCGTCCTGCGATGCGGCGCTTATAGCGATGCTCCGTATTAACAAAAGTAACAGCATTAAAGACAGCAATCCCTTTCGTTGGCTTTGCTGTATTTTAAAAGGCTTGCTCTAGTTTTTGTTGCATTTGTGTAATGTTTGTAACAAAGGGTTTTTCTTCACAGCGCAGAGACGCCCCGGGGTCGATTTGCCTCTACTTTTCTTTAGGTATTTTTGGATAATTTCTAACAGACTGCTTTTTTAAAAAGAAAAAAAAATTTTTTTTTATAGTTTCTAATCTGTTATTTCAATTTTTCGCTGCGCACATTAAAAAAAACAAAACACTTTAAAGTGGTTTGGGCCCTCTTTTTTTTTTATAAATTTAATTTTTTAAGTTTTAAAAACCTTTCTTCCACTTCCAACAACCATTATCCCCTGTCGACCTTAGGTAAACCCATAAGCCGATTTTGGGTTTTTTAAAAAATGACAAGCAACGCTGTGAAAGAGATCTTTAGCACAAGGCCCCAACTTTTGGTTTTTCTACATCTCCCGCCCCAAACTTTTCTTTTTTTCATCAAATGAGATAAGGTTTAAGCCCGCAGCGTAAAATTTGGGTTTTGGGGCCCCCTCAATTGGCATTGCATTCGTTATTTTGGATTAAAAATTTTCAGTTTGTCTTTTGAAGGGTTTTTTCATCTTCGCACAGCAATAAAAACCTTTAACGTCTTCGGGGCGCAAAACAAAATTCCATTAGTGTCTGCCCTGTTTTTGGGGTATGTTGAATGATGATGCCTTTTGAAAATTTGCAAATCTTGATTTTTTGTTGCTCAATCACCTTGCAAAATTCGTTGCAAACAACGTAAAACTCTACGGATGTCAGAAATGCTGTATTTTGTTTCGGGTCTGATGTTTTGATAACACGTTGTATTCATTAAAAGTTGTTCTATGTCAATTGTCTTTTGCCTTGAAAGTAGGGGGCTGCCTTTTAACCCAAAATCAAAGGGTATGGAAAGCGTTCCCTACCATAACTTACAGCTAAACCTTTTCTGCTTTTAGCTCTCAGGATTTCGGCTTACCCTAATTTTTAGTGTTCTTTTTTTTTCGTTCCTTTGAAATGCAAATCCTCCCTTTCATTCGCGGTTAGCCATAGATCAAATGTTAAAAAAAATGTCTGCATGTGAAAAGAAAATCTTCTTTCCCCTAAAGTTTTTATAGAAATTTTCTTAACGATTGCCCCCCAAATTCGGGAACGTCCTTTTTGGGGTCGTTTCTGATTTTTTTCTATTTTGAAAGAAGTCCAGAGCCTGGCAAAATCACATCACCCGCTCCTAGGTTTGGAAATCAAACAGTAAAATTTGTCCCCCAACAATGAATGGATTATTTGGAACAGAAAATTTTCCGTTTATTTCCCTGCAGGCCTGGGGGCTTTTCAGTTTTCTATGCGGGTTGAAATTGACCCTTTTATATTTGTGACATTTTTTATAAAACAAAAAAAAAATTTAAATTTATTAAAAACATGGGGGGAAATTTAAACTATAAGATTTAGCTATTTTAGAGCTGGAGACAACATGGGTGAGAAACGGGGTCCTTTTATACAAAACGTCAACGCTCTCTTGCGGGCCAAATAAAAAAAAAGTGCGGTCGGACTTTTACAAAAATTTGATATAAACCCCCCAAAATTTTTTTAAACCCAATATTTTTAACTAAAAGATGGCCCTTTGTTTGAAAAAACGGCCCCCACCGGAACAAAATTTTTTAGCTTAAATATAAACAGACCAAAAAAAGTTTAAAGGGAGAAACCCTTATCAAAAACTTGGGCAGAAGATCGAAACGCCCAGGCATTGTTGAACCAAAATCACAAGAGAAACAGTCTAAACCACCAAAAAGATAAGGGAAAAGGGTGATAAACTTCAAAACATCACAAGAACTCCCAACATTCCCCCAAAAAAAAAGAATTCAAAATTAAATTTCCAAAACCCGACAAAATAACAAATTAATAGAAGAAGCAGAAACCATTTTTTTAAAGAAACAGATTAAAAACAATTAATGATCCCCCAATACCCCCGAAGAATTTAGGCCATTAAACGCACGTAAAAAAAAAAATTTAAGGCAATTAACAGACAATTTGCAAACGGAAAATAATAAGAAATAAAAAGAGAAAAAGAAAAACTCGTTGAGGCCGATGAGACAACTTAGGGCGTGATGTTAAAAAAGAAATAACCCAAAAACTAAAAAACTTGAAGAAGAAAGACGGCAAACTAAAAGCGGTGTCCCCAAATTTCGAGTCAATTACGATCTCAACGACCAATAAGAGAAACTACAAAAAATTTACAGAAGACACAAAACAGCAGAAGAAAAAGAACGCTGTTTAAGAGCAAGGGTCACATTGGGAAGCGTTATAACGCCTTAGGATTTGCAAAATCACTGGGGTGGGTATTACAGGCGGGGGGTGGGGGGCAAAGTTCAGTGCCTCCATCGCATCTCCGATAAAACTGGTAAAAAAAAAAACTTGACACTGCGAGTTATTAAAAAAATTTGCTGGGAAAACTATGACCTTTACCTGGTAATTTGGGGTGTTTTTTAGCTGGCTTTTGCTACTGCAAGCAAAGATTGTTTTAAGGGGCCCAGCATTATGGGATAGTTTCTCTTATAGTTGGGGGAATATTTAGTAAATAAAGACCCAAATAATCCCTGGCAGTTAATCCAAAAACAATGCGTCTTTTTTAATTCCCCGGTCATTACTTTTTTTTGGGGGTCTTCAACGTCTTGGGCTTTGGACCTTGGGGTTGGGTACTTTTAACTTGGGTGTTTTTTTTTTTTATTTTTTCAATATTTTCTGGCCCCCGAATTTTATGTCGTTTTTTTTTTCCCACCTTCGGTTTATTGCCCCTTAATGATTTCATTGTTGTATTTATTTTTTCCTACCTGGAGTCGGGTTTCAGAAGGCAGCTGTATAAACCCTGCCAACGCAAAGTTACTTTCGTCTTTGGGGATTGTAAAAACTTGGTACCTTTGAATATTAAAAATACATCACTGTAAATTTTACGTCCTCTAAAATTTCTAAGTATTGTTTTTTTTTGGGTCCAAACAAAAAGAACATTAGCTCGATCCGTTTTTTTCTTGCGAACCGCAAACACAAACGTAAGCGAATAGAGTGTTTTTTTTCGTTCATTTTTTCTTCAGTTAGGGCCCCCTTGAAATGTCTAAAAAAATGTTTTCCATGCTGTTTTTTTCTCTGCCTATGGACCCAGGTGAACAGTTGGCCTGAAAGAAAGATGTTTTAAGGAGGGCCCGTCAAATTAACTTTCGGCCGCCCCAAAAAAAAAGGGGGCCTAAGCCCGATTAAAATCCACTTTTTTTTTAAAGTCTGTCTTAAAAATTTAAATTGAATTCGTACGATCTTTAAAGCCTTTAGCAATCGGTTTTTGAATGGATTAAAAGGTTTTGTCATTTGGTATGAATTTTATCAAAAATATCTGAAGGGGTAATAGAAATGAAATCGACACTGACCTAACCAAAGGATTTGGGTGATTTGTGCACATACGACCCCTCCACACCCAGTTGAGCCAAACACAGCGTTTAAAGGTTCGATAAACTGCATCGGGTACTAAACCACACTTTTTGGGGGTTTGTCTTTTTATGGGGGGGTAAGATACTGCTTAAGGAGTACTCCCTTTTTATGAAAAAATCAGGCCCGGGCCACAAAAAACAAAGTACAGTTTTTTATATTTTTAAGTTTGAGTGCGGCCCCAAAAGAATATTTTTTTTTCCCGTATATTTAAAAAGCACTCATTTTTTTTTTCGTTTAAAAAAAAGTTTTTTAAACAAAAACAACTCAAGAGACCTTTGTTTTTTAAAAAGCATTGATAACAAAGTGGGGCAAAGGCCCCCCCACGAAAATTTTACAAAGTCGATGGTTTAAAAAAAGTGAATCCAGGAAAAAAAGATTCTAAAATGACAAAAAAGAGACAAAATTACCATTAACTTTTCCTGGGGTTTAGGGTTTTTTCTCACTAAAAGAAACAATGAGTAAATTCGACATTATCCCCAACTTAAAAAACAAACAAAAACATGTTAACATTAAGCCTGAAGAGAAGCAGGTTCTTTTTGATAAAAACTGGGTAAAAGTTAGGTTTGCGCTGGCGTTCAAAATTTAGGTTACCCAACAAAACTACTAGAGGGGAAAAGCCCCGCTCGATCTTTCATTTCATTCATTACTCTTTTCATTTGGTGACTAAGCACTGATGAAAACTTTATGGGAAGGCCCTCTACTGTTTTAAGAGCCTTCCCTCAGGGAAAGCTCATATTTTCGATTAGAAATTATCAATCCCAATTTTAAATTTAAAAGTTTGTTTGTGGGAGGTTGGACATTTTAAATAGATCACAGACAAAAAGGGGAAAGTGTAAAGTATAACCTACACATGTTTTGGAAATAAAATAAAAAACTGTACAAAAATGCGCGGGGGCCCGAAGAACCGGGAGTTTCATTGGCGCCTGTAAGGGGTATAACTTTTTGAAATTTAAAAACCTTGCAGACGTTGCGGGGCTTTAACGAAGGGGAGAAAGGCGCTTTGTATGGTTTTTAGTCACTAAAAAGGCGATTATAAACGCAAAGAGGTGGCGCCCGCAAAAAGTTTCCCAAACTAAAAAACTGCGAACTTTGGCAAATAATGTTGGCCCTTGAATATAAAAATTTTTGAAAACCGACCCCCAAAAGGCACTTGGAAACCCAATTTTAAATGGAAATAAATTTAATTAAAAGCCCTTTACATTTTTGGCCGTCAAAAAAATTTCAGAAAAGCATTTAACCTGGCCCTTTACAGTAAGTCTTATGCCGGGCGACAATAGTCGGGAAAAAGGGTTTTAAATAAAAACCCTTGGGAAAAAACAGTACATCCTCCACGAAAAAAAACGGGGTTTTTAAAAAATGCTTCTACAAAATTTCAGTTCATTTCCCCAAATGAAATTAGGAACAGTTCCCCAAGTATTTGAAATTTCGTCTTAAAAAAATAAGGGAGGGATGGGTTGTGGGCGTTAGGGCCCTTTTAAAGGAAATTTTAATTAGCTGGCAAAACTTAGACTACAGTCTTAAAGTTACTGGCCCCTTCTTCACAATGGTGAGGATATGGATAACAAAGCAAAAAAATCAATATTTGTCTAAAAAAAAAATCTTACACACTGATTGATTAACACACATTTTGACCTTATAGGATTTTAATAGAACAAGTTTGATGGAAGCATGATAAAAATAAAACTGGAATTTGATTAAGTTCGAAAAAAATAGGAGCCGTTTTTAAATTTATGACAAAACCCCCATTGTTCATTATTTGTGGCAAATGGTTGTGGGGAAAACAAATTGTCCCAAACCC
>CM031598.1:38038518-38046018 GCA_018398815.1 Conus ventricosus | reverse complement strand
AGAATTTTAGTTTGTTGTTTGATTTTGCGAACTGTTTACTAGGCAGTCCTATGGGACATTTGATATAGTTTGTGCTGTGATTCAAAATAGTTCTTTCTTTCTTTTTTTTCTATTGTACTGTAAAGATTGTAATGATGCCTTTTTTATATATATAATTGCAAGATAACCCACCCACCTCCTCATGCTTCCCCTCACCACATCCTTTTTCTTTGTCTAATATTACTTGATGTGGAGAGACGTTAAATTGAAGACAACAACAACAACAACAACAACAACACACACACACACACACACACACACACACACACACACACACACACACACACACACACACACACACACACACAGAACAACAACAACAACACACACACACACACACACACACACACACACACACACACACACACACACACACACACACGTTCTGTGCTTATCGCTATTAGATTTACACCCAAACAATGACTTGTTTCTGCAGAAACATAATTTGCCGTTGTCTATATTAGATCTATTTCCAGGTAAACACTCCCATGTCATAAAGTTTTCTTTTTTTTATTATTTATTCCTTTGTTTTGGTGCCGGAGGTTATAACATATTTAAATCCTAATAAAGAATACCTCCCTAAGAAGGTAGGTGTGTGTGTGTGGTGTGTGTGTGTGTGTGTGGTGTGTGTGTGTGTGTGTGTGTGTGTGTGTTCAGTTCAGTTCAGTGGTTTATTTAACGTCTGTTCACCATTGATGATATTAGACGAAAAATAATTTAAAAAGTCATCTCTAACTAACAAAGCTTAACCTCAAAGATAAAAAATAACAACAAGAACTTTTTGAATTAGTGGTAAAAATAGACACGCATCAAAGCAACTTGGCAATTTCAGATCGTGCGATAATAGTAGCAATGTTTATGATAGAAGGGCTGGACAATATTTGACTGATATCTTGGACGTTGATATCAATAGAATGTTCCTTATAAATTGGAGTTAAGACCGAACATTCTATCAACAAATGATGCACTGAAATAGGCTTACCACAAGTACAAAAAACATGGCAAGAATATTTTGTGTTCCATGCATTTAACTTGAGTTTTGTTACTATCTTGGAAATGTGACGAGGACAAGTATTTACATATTTGAGATTTTCTCCGCAATTTCTGTTATAAACACAATTTTTTAACTTTAGCAACATTTCTGACGAAGATGCTTTCAGTGAAGATAATAAATTACAATCAAGGCAATGTTTAGCTCCAGTTTTAGCAAGTATATCTGCTGCTTCATTCCATTTCAACCCACTATGAGAGGGAACCCAGCAAAAGTCAATACATATTCCATGAATCCTTAAACAGTGTATAAGGTGATGAATATCAAAAAGTAAATCTTTCCGAGCCTTACCATCCCAATGTTCCAGAGACTGCAAGACAGATTTTGAATCAACACATATGAGAATATTATCAAAAGCCATGGGAGCATCATAAATGTAGCTCAAAGCCTTCAATATTGCATATAATTCTGCTGTAAATATGGAAAACCCTTTGCCAATATGATAATTCTTTTTCACATTAAGGCTAGGAATGACAAAACCAGAACCACTACCAATGTTATCTAGGACTGAACCATCAGTGTAAATTTTCAGGTGATTGCTATAAAAATTGTCAAGATGAACCCTGACCTCACTAACCAAGAGATTAACGTTTTCAGTCTTAGAAACACTTGTGTAATTATAATCAAAATTTCCACACAAATGCTCCCAAGGGGGAATCTTAGGCGTGATGGGATCTTCAGAAACGGTTGATAAATCAATGTTACAATCAGACATAAGTTTATACGCGTAATTTCTAATTGGTTGTAAATATAAAATATTTCTAGCTCGTTTGGGATAATCTTTGTTGGAATCCATCAATAGTTCTGTTGTATTTGAGTTCTTAACTGACAGACTTCTAATCATATATTTTGATACGTCTAAGAGCCGTTGTTCTTGAAAAGGTAAAACCTCTGCAGCTTGATAACTTTTGATAGTATTTGCATGAACTGGTACACCTAAGGCCAGTTTCACTGCTTTGCTATCCAAACTTTGTAGCTTTTTTAACAGATATTTTGGAGCAGAATAGTATACTTCTTGGCCATACTTTAATTTGGATCGAACTAAAGAAGTAGACAAATGCACTAAAGTTTTTGTGTCTTGTCCCCAGGGCTGATAGTTGATTATTTTTTAAAAGTTTAATCTTTTTCTTGCCTTGGTTAATAAATTTTCTATATGCTTTTTCCAACTAAGTTTTGTTGTCAAAAAGACTCCTAAAAATTTAACACAGTTTTGATATTTCAAGATATTGTCCTCTAAGTTCAAAATAGGTAATATGGAAGGATTTTCACTATTATTAAATAGCATCAAACATATTTTTTCACCTGACAATTTTAAACCATTTTCTTTTATATAATTTGATAAATTGTTTAGTTCCTGCTGACAAATTGTCTGCACATGACTGACAATCCTCTTATTCGAACTTTTTCTTAAACTAGTGTTTATCCATACTGCAATGTCATCAGCGTATTGAACCACATGTGTGTTCTTAGACAAAGCTTTTGGGAGGTCACAAACAAAAATGGAGAATAAAATTGGAGCAATGATCGAACCTTGTGGAATCCCCATATCTACACTTCTGAACGATGAGTAGGTATTACCAATTTTTGTACACATGTGTCTATCCTTCAAAAAGGCTTTAATATATCCATACAATTTGCCACAAATTCCAATCTCCTTTAATTTGAACAATATTCTGGCATGCCAAACACTATCATAAGCTTTTTTAACGTAAAAAAATGTAGCTAGTGTACTTTTTCTTCGTGAAAATTGACGTTTGACCTGAGTAGTAAGCTTAACCAAATGATCTGTAGTGCATCTCCCTTTCCTAAAGCCAGCCTGCTGAACTGGAATGATGTTATTTTTTTTCACAATAAAAAGTGATCCGTTTGAGTATAATTTTTTCCATAATTTTTCCAACATGAGAAGTAAGCGAAATTGGTCTATAGCTGTTGACCGAAGATCTAATTTTGCCCTCTTTTAGAACTGGTACAACTACTGAACTCTTCCAGATTTTAGGAATAGCGCCAATATCCCAACATTTTTGGAATATAGAATGTAGCAAACCTATCCAAGAAGAAGGCATGTGACAGAGCATCTGGTAAGAAACGCCATCTAGACCAACTGCTGAAATTGAAGAAGAAATAGAAGCTAATGCTTCTTTCAATTCTGTAATTTGTAAAGGAGAATTTAAATAGTGTTCTTAAATTGGGCTAGGGTCTGAATACATATCTTTTTTTTTTCTTCGGTTGTTCTAAAAAGCTTAGCCTCTGAATTCAGACTTGCAGAACAACTGTTACATGAAAAAGTATTCACAAATGCCTCAGCCTTATCCAAAGCAGTTGGAAATTCCGTATCTAGTTTCACAGGAAATGACTGTGTCCTGTTACAATTTTTCATCTCTTTTATTTTTTCCAAACCTTGTACATATCCTTTGATTCTGTAATCTCCGAGTTGCAAAATATTTCCCAATATGTCTTTTTTGCTTGAGCGATGACCTTTTTGCAAATATTTTTCTGTATTTTCATGGACTGAAAATTTTCTTCAGTCTTATTTCTAATCCATGACTTAAATGCCTTGCGCTTTGATGTCTCATGATCCTGATTCAATAATCAATGAAGATATCGATAAATTCTATTCAAATTTTAAGAAAATATTACTACTTGCAGCTGATAAGGCGATACCAAAATGTGGTTACAAGAAAATTGGTAAATATATTGGTAATGTGTGGTGGACGGAGGAGTGCAAAATAGCAGTGTGTGTGTGTGTGTGTGTGTGTGTGTGTGTGTGTGTGGTGTGTGTGTGTGTGTGTGTGTGATTGAGTTTGTGTGTGTCTGTGTGTGTGTGTGTGTGTCTGTGTGTATGTGACTTTGCTTTGTGCAATCGTATGTTGTTCTTTCAGATAACATTTCAAAACTGGGGTTAAAACAGGATTCTCTCCCTTTACAAACTTATTTCTCTATGAACGCATGCTTCCCATCCCCTCCCCTTCCCCCACCCCCCTTCGGCTGTTTCTAGATTCATCGCCCAGTACAGGCACAACCTTTAGAGTTTTGTTTTTCCGTTGTTGATTTTTCCGATTCTTAGGCCATACTTAGAGTTACCGCCAATGAAATCTCGTCCCTTTAGTGACTTTTTTAAAAAGATTCCTTAAACGAAACTTTTTTGTGAATACTACATTTATCTACGAACGGAAACCCTTGCCCTCCAAACTCTCTCTCTCTGTTCGTGGATCTGTTTTCGTGAAACATTTTTGTTTGTGTTCAACACTATATTTAACTCCCAAGTCAAAGATCCAATTCATTGAAAGTCTAGTTTTAATGAAACTTTTTGTTTAACCTCCCTAATTAGCATTTCCTTTTTTAAAAATAAATTTTGCTTTCAAAAAGTTTGCCTCGACATCAGATCTATTTCCACATAAAGCATCCTTTCAAAACAGACCTGTCATTTTTTATTTTTTTGTGCTCTTATCTCTATTATATTTAACTTTCAGAATAAAAAGGAGCAATCCTTTTAAGAAGCCAATAGAGTTTATATTAAGCATCTCTGGCAGTTTTTTTTTTTAATGAAATGTTTTACCGAACTAGTCAAATATTAGCTAAATGAACAGTGAAACAAGGAATGACAAACAGTAATACGGAAGAGTTTTTCCAACAAAAATCCTTATCTGTGTATTTTGAGCCGGAACATTAGAACAATCCAATGCAATTTAACACTAGTTTATTCTTCTTCCGATTAAAATGTGCTCAAGCGCACTCACAGAACCACACGTAAGCACAGATACCCGTGGATCAGATAAAGAAATACAAGACTTTGAAATTATTTTTGGAGTTTTGGAAAAACAAATTAACAAAGTTTAACACATGCTGCAGGGGAGACAATTAAAAGAAAAGTGATAGCCAGGCAGGCTGTTTGATAGAAATCACTGGATATCCAGCCAGTCAGTCATTCCGTGGAATCAGTCGCTAGGAAATTTCTACAAGTCGGCGAAGGGCGCTACACTACTGTATGTTGAGAGAGAGAGAGAGAGAGAGAGAGAGAGAGAGAGAGAGAGAGAGAGAGAGAGAGAGAGAGAGAGATATTGAACATCAGTTTTTTTCCTTTAAAATCTTTCACCCCCCCCCCCTCCCCACCCACCCACCCACACACACATACACGGAGAGAGAGAGAGAGAGAGAGAGAGATATTGAACATCAGTTTTTTTCCTTTAAAATCTTTCACCCCCCCCCCCTCCCTACCCACCCACCCACACACACATACACGGAGAGAGAGAGAGAGAGAGAGAGAGAGAGAGAGAGAGAGAGAGAGAGAGAGAGAGAGTATTCAACCTTTCTTTCTGCAAAAAACGTCCAATTACAGCGAGATGGCATAAGAAGTGCCGCAGTGGGGGTGGTGGGGGGGGGGGGGGGGGGGGGGGGGGGGGGGGGGGGGGGGGGGGGGGGGGGGGAGGGGGGGTAGGGCATGGGGAGTCCCCTGGAGTGTGGGGGCGGTCGGCGTGGAGCGCTGCAGTCTCATACGATCCGTGGAGAACGATGACGCGGGTCGCTGGGGTCACCTCTGGGATAGGGCCTGGAAAAATGGGGCGGTCGGCATGGAGGGCTGCTCTCGACTACGATCACCGTGGCGGCAACCAGGCCTCGGTCGGCATGGAGAAACCCTCTCGGTAGGGCTGAAAATGCCCCTTGACCGAGAGCACTGAGAGAGATAGGAGGGAAGACGAGCCCGCACCAGCGACGCCCTCTTTGCTCCGAGGCGGACTCACGCGGCGGGACACATCGCCACGGAGAAAACAACCATCTGGTAGTCCAGAAACCAGTCCCTGGGGGGGGGAGCAAGGCAGAGAGAGAGAGAGAGAAGAGAGAGAGAGAGAGAGCAGAAGAGAGAGAGAGAACAAAGGACGGCACATTAACCGAAACCAGACCACGTTGGCAGCATTCACAGGAGAGGACCCAACTCCAGCAAGACGACAACCGAAAGACGGAAGCCCCCGTCGAGCCAGCCAGACTTGAACCAACGACTAGACATCCTGACACCAAAAACTACAGAGGTTTCGGTCTGGGACACCACGTCCTTAAGGGCATCAAGCCGATATGACGTTAATCTCACATCTATCCTAACATTAGAAAAACCTGTCTTACTATGACGTTAATCTCACATCTAACCTAACATTAGAAAACCTGCCTTACTATGACGTTAATATCA
The DNA here is from genome assembly GCA_018398815.1 of Conus ventricosus. Classification (NCBI taxonomy): domain Eukaryota; kingdom Metazoa; phylum Mollusca; class Gastropoda; order Neogastropoda; family Conidae; genus Conus; species Conus ventricosus. The sequence continues at coordinate 38,039,749 of CM031598.1, read as the reverse complement.
CATCAGACCTGACAATAGAAAACCTGTCTTACTATGACGTTATTCTCACATCTAACCAAACATTAGAAAACCTGCCTTACTATGACATTAATATCACATCTGACATAACATTAAAAAACCTGTCTTACTCCACGATACAAACCAGACCAATGTTGTACTGTAAGAGCAGGAGGTCAGCAAGAACATTTGTCCTAATGATATACCGTCATCGGTTTTCCTCCTAGTATACTGCAATATTCCCCCCCCCCCCCCCCCCTCCCCTTGATGTCTCGCCATTTTACACTTCTAATGTTTTATCATTCCTAATCTTTTCTTCGGGCTTACTGCAATGGGTTTGGGGTTTCTTTTGATGTACAGTCATTATTTTTTCCTCTGGTGTACCGCAATTTTTTTTTCTTCCGATGTACTGCATTTACTTTTTCTCCTGATGTACTGCCGTGAATTTTCTCTCCACTTATACAGACATCGTTTTTTTTTTTATCTCTCCAAACATTTTATTCTTTGTTTCTCCTGATTTATCTCCCTGATTATTTTCCCGATGTGCCGCCATTACTTTTGCTCCTAATTTATCGCCATTATTTTTTTTTCTCATGATCAACCGCTGTACATAATCTGTTTTCTCCACGTGTACATCTATACATTTCTTTGAGCTGATGTACGCCATTCTCTTTTCTCTTGATTTACCACAAATATTTCATCTCCTCCTATACCACTATTGTTTATTACATTCCTAATTTATTACCATTGGGGCTTTTTTTCTCCTGATTTGTCATTAGCATCTTTTTTTTTTATCCAGATATACAGATACATATTTTTTTAATCTCTCCTGATGCACCACCATTTTTTTTCTCTCCTGATTTATCGCCATTAGTTTTTGTCCTAACATGCCGCCATGATTTTTTTCTCCTAGTTTATTGTCATTAGCTTTTCCTCCTGATATACTGCCATGAATTGTTAGTCTTTGTGTGTCATCGTTTTGTTTTTGTTTGTTTTTTTCGCTGACTTAAAGATTAACACCATTTTGTTTCTCCCAATTGACTTCCATTGTTTTTTTTATATTTAAGGTACCGCCGTTGTTGTTTTTTCTCCTGATGTACGGTAGTTATTTTTCTCCTGGGGTACCGCTATTGTTTGTTTTTTTTCTCCTGATGTACCGCCAGTATTTTCTTTTCCCAATGTACCGTTATTATTTTCTTTCCCGATGTACAGCAATCGTTTTGTCTCCTGATGT
>CM031598.1:38026018-38028518 GCA_018398815.1 Conus ventricosus | reverse complement strand
TGTCCGTGAAATCCGGTGAAAAACATATTGATCTGTGAAATCTCCCCAGTGGTGTAATATATGAGATGGGAAGGGTTAGTCATTTAGGTTCAGATCCTCTCTGCTTTCGACCCTTTTTTGATCCCAGCAAAGTTTCTGTGTCTTCTGACCTGTCCAAGAGCTTAGGACATGGGGTGGAGATGGGTGGAAGAGTGGGTGGGGGAAGGCAGAAAAGGGTTTGGGGACAGTCATCATTCAAATGAGTGTAATTGACGAGGCGTGGATTTCAGCGCCTCGGCGCGTGTAGTTTATAGAGAGTACAAGGTGTCTAAGACTTTCTGAAAGAGTGTTTCATCTTCGGCGTAATCAGGTGGCATTACGTCCATTCCGCTCATCCCAGCTCTCCTGTGCATAGCCACACCGGGGTTCGTCATGTCGCAGTAGAGAATGTTGGTCTACAGGGAACAATCGATATCGCTTCACCATCGAGCAACCCACCAGAGGAGACACTGCACGTCTCTTTGGTAGTGTTCAGGGACACATGTTCGGATCCACCGCAGTCAGGATATAGTCTAATAAGCACCCCCCCCCCCCCTACTGCCGACAACGGTTTGTTTGTTACAGACCTATACAATCCATCGTAATCGGGACATAGTCTAAAAGCCCTCCTCCTACTGACGACAACGCTAGCGCTTTCTTTGCTGCACATCTCATGACTGAGCGAAGCCGTCTCATCCCCCGACACTGGCGACATCCACCCGTCTCATCCCCCGACACTGGCGACATCTACCCGTCTCATCCCCCGACACTGGCGACATCCACCCCTCTCATCCCCCGACACTGGCGACATCCACCCGTCTCATCCCCGACACTGGCGACATCCACCCGTCTCATCCCCGACACTGGCGACATCCACCCGTCTCATCCCCCGACACTGGCGACATCCACCCGTCTCATCCCCCGACACTGGCGACATCCACCCGTCTCATCCCCCGACACTGGCGACATCCACCCGTCTCATCCCCCGACACTGGCGACATCCACCCGTCTCATCCCCCGACACTGGCGACATCCACCGTCTCATCCCCCGACACTGGCGACATCCACCCGTCTCATCCCCCGACACTGGCGACATCCACCCGTCTCATCCCCGACACTGGCGACATCCACCCGTCTCATCCCCCGACACTGGCGACATCCACCAGTCTCATCCCCGACACTGGCGACATCCACCCGAAGTCATGGCAGACGTGAGTGTGGAGAGGGGTCTGCTATTTCCTCATGGTTACAGTGGTCACCCGCTACATCAGGAACAGACTACACGACAGGAGAACAGCTGTCATGGTTACAGTGGTCACCCGCTACATCAGGAACAGACTGCACGACAGGAGAACAGCTGTCATGGTTACAGTGGTCACCTGCTACATCAGGAACAGACTGCACGACAGGAGAACAGCTGTCATGGTTACAGTGGTCACCCGCTACATCAGGAACAGACTGCACGACAGGAGAACAGCTGTCATGGTTACAGTGGTCACCCGCTACATCAGGAACAGACTGCACGACAGGAGAACAGCTGTCATGGTTACAGTGGTCACCCGCTACATCAGGAACAGACTACACGACAGGAGAACAGCTGTCATGGTTACAGTGGTCACCCGCTACATCAGGAACAGACTACACGACAGGAGAACAGCTGTCATGGTTACAGTGGTCACCCGCTACATCAGGAACAGACTACACGACAGGAGAACAGCTGTCATGGTTACAGTGGTCACCCGCTACATCAGGAACAGACTACACGACAGGTGAACAGCTGTCAAGGTTACAGTGGTCACCCGCTACATCAGGAACAGACTACACGACAGGAGAACAGCTGTCATGGTTACAGTGGTCACCCGCTACATCAGGAACAGACTACACGACAGGAGAACAGCTGTCATGGTTACAGTGGTCACCCGCTACATCAGGTACAGACTGCACGACGGAGAACAGCTGTCATGGTTACAGTGGTCACCCGCTACATCAGGAACAGACTACACGACAGGAGAACAGCTGTCATTGTTACAGTGGTCACCCGCTACATCAGGTACAGACTACACGACAGGAGAACAGCTGTCATGGTTACAGTGGTCACCCGCTACATCAGGTACAGACTGCACGACAGAACAGCTGTAGAAAAAAACGAGAACCACAAGTTGTTCACTCGTCTCTGTCCTTAGGGGTTCATCTTGAAATATCATACACCATGGGTTTTCATCTGTTTGTTTGAAAATACGAGGAGTGGTAAGAAACGAATAGCTGGTGAAGCACAGCTTTTTCCTGTCTCTATTCAGAGACTTGATGTACGCTAATGCCTTGTGTCCCGAAAATGACTGACTGCAGGAAAACACAACAAACAGTTGTGCCACATTCCGGTGATCAGTTTACTGCCGGGTCACTAATGGCCGAACAACCCCACCACTTCCGCTCTGACCCAAAGCTGGTGCCACCTCTACTTCTGACATAGAAATTGAGGATG
>CM031598.1:38018518-38021018 GCA_018398815.1 Conus ventricosus | reverse complement strand
CGACGACGACGACGACGACGACGACAACAACACCAACACCACCACCACCACCAACAACAACAACAACAACGACAGTTGATAGTTTTGTCGATTGTTACAACTTGTCGACTGGCAATACATTTTAAATATGAGAACTGTTGACGAAACCGTTGAACATTTCACTGATACTTTCATGAGTCTAGCTAAGCAATGTATGCCAACTAAAGTTGTTACAGTCTACCCAATTAATGATGTACCTTGGATGACCGATGAAATACGACTCTTAATGGAGGACCTTTACTAAAGCTAGCAACAGTGGGGATCAGAGGGAAACCACTGGACGTTTTTTCGCGATTACCTACATAACAGACAACAATCAGTAGTTATAAAAGGCGAAAAGTCTGAGTTGAAAAGAATTCCAGCAGGTGTTCCCCAAGGATCTGTCCTTGGCCCTTTACTGTTTTTGTTATACATTAACGACATTGTAAATGGAATCCAGGCGACAATTAAATTGTTTGCCGACGATACTAGTTTATCGCTCGCCTTAAATGATCCACACATCACGGGAGAAATTTTAAATTCTGACCTTCAGAAAGTTGCCCGTTGGGCCAAACTTTGGAAAATTAACTTTAACGAGAATAAAACCGAACTTTTCAATGTTACCCGTGATCAATGCCAAATTTTACCACTCACATTTGAAAGGAAGACTTTGGAGCCGTCAAAATCCCACAAACATTTAGGAGTTACTTTTCGAGACAACTGCAAATGGGACGAACACATCCAATTCATAGCCAACAAAGTGAATATGTTAATTGCGTGTCTTAAAAAATAAAAATATAGACTAACTAGAAAAACTTTGGAGACGATGTACAGATCCTTTATTTTACCCCATTTTGACTACGCAGACATTTTGTGGGATAACTGCACAGACACCCAGTCAATTATGTTAGAAAAGCTACACCTAGAAGCAATTCGTATCATCATTGGTGGAGTTAAGGGAACAAGTCACCAGAAATTATACGAAGAGTCTGGCTCTTGTTCATTACAAGAAAGACGGAAAAGACACAAGCTTACACAATTTCATAAAATGGTTAATGGCGTCTGAACAAACTATTTAGCTGATCTTCTCCCTTCTCTAGTCGCTGACCAAAATCGTTACCATAGGCGTCGCCCCCTAGACAGAACAGTGCCACAATTTAGAACTGAATTATACAAAAATTCATTTTACCTAGTACAGTCATTTTGTGGAACAACCTTCCAGACGACATTAAGTCAACAAACTCTATCAGCCAATTTAAACGGTTTCTGACTACGTCAGACACCACTGTTCCCTCCTACTATTACATTGGGTCGAGGCAGGATCAAATAAACCATTGTAGATTACGCTTAGGAATGAGTAACATTAATCACGACTTACACAACAGACATCTACTGGCTGATCCAAAATGTGCGTGTGGCCATCACACAGAAAACACAGAGCACTACCTGCTAGATTGTTCAAACTACATACAGATAAGAACGAATACGATATTCACTCTCAATCCTAACTGTATTGATATTCACACACTTCTTTTTGGTGACCAAACATTAACCAAGGAAGAAAACGAAAGAATTGTCAAAACAGTGCAGCAGTTTATCGCCCAAAGTAAACGTTTTTAATATTATAGCGAATTAGTTGTTTTTCGTCATCTTCCTGTTCTTCTTCAGGTACTTGTTCTTCCTTATCTTGTTCATCTCCTTATGCTTGTTCATCTTCTTGTTTCTCTTATTCTTTTTCTTCTTCTTCTCCACGACGTTGCTGTCAGGTTGGCCCTCGGATGGCTGTATATGGTGATTTAGTATTCCCTCAGTTTATGACTTTGTATTAGACCCACTACGACACGGGGCTGGGCTCTTTGGTGTTTTAGGAGATGGACGCATCTCTCTCTCTCTCTCTCTCTCTCTCTCTCTCTCTCTCTCTCTCTCTCTCTCTCTTCAAATTTGTGTAAGTTCAGTGCGTGGGGAATCATGGTATTTGTTGTGTAGATTGCCTGCTTGCATCGCTGTTAGATTCTTCTGATCAGTTCTATCTTCTTTCCTGTTAAACTAAGGTTTCTACAAATTTTCCCATCTGATATTCAACATTTTCCTATCTCTCTTACGTATCAATGTTGATTATGCAATCCGCCGATGTGTTTTTTGTTGTTAAAATTTCCGTCACTGAGCACATTATAAGCATTTGCTTGTTGCTTCAGTTCAATAAGTTGTCTATGTACACATCTGTTCAATAAAGAAATGTTAAAAAAACAACAACAAAACAAACAACGACAACGACAACAACACCAACAACCACAACAAACACATCGGTCACTTACCCCCCGCGATCCTGCGGATGACCAATGTCCCCGTCGTGGTGGTATTGGTGGTGGTCCTCGCCCAATCCTTGCGGATCGTTGGTGACGACATACGGCAGTTCCAACAGCTCCTTGGCCACCAGACCGTTGGTGCAGAAGTGACAAAACGTCATGGTGCTAATGTACAA
>CM031598.1:38011018-38013518 GCA_018398815.1 Conus ventricosus | reverse complement strand
TGAGTCGGAGAAGAACTGAAGAAGGAGCAAACAGCGAAAAGGAGAGCGATGGCCTGGATGACAATGGAGGAGAAAAAGACCAACCACGAGGAGGAGGAGGAGGAGGAGAAAGAGGAGGAGGAGGAGGAGAAGGAGGAGGAGGAAGAGGAAGGGAAGGAGGAAGAGGAAGGAAAGGAAGAGGAAAAGAGAGAAGTGAAGAGAAAACACAAATGGAAGAAGAAGAGAAACATAAGACTATGGAGAAGAGGAGAAAGAGGAGGAGGAGGAAGAGGAGGAGAAAGAGGAGGAGGAGGAGGAAGAGGAGGAGGAGGAAGAGGAAGGGAAGGAGGAAGAGGAAGGAAAGGAAGAGGAAAAGAGAGAAGTGAAGAGAAAACACAAATGGAAGAAAAAGAGAGACATAAGACTATGGAGAAGAGGAAGACCAAGCATGGGGAGAGAAAGAGGAGAAAGAGGAGAAGGAGAGAAGAGGAGGAGAAAGAGGAGGAGGAGGAAGAGGAGGAGAAAGAGGAGGAGGAGGAAGAGGGAGGAGAAAGAGGAGGAGGAGGAAGAGGAGGAGAAAGAGGAGGAAGAGGAGGAGAAAGAGGAGGAGGAGGAGAGGAGGAGGAGGAGGAGGAAGAGGAGGAGGAGGAAGAGGAGGAGAAAGAGGAGGAGGAAGAGGAGGAGAAAGAGGAGGAGGAAGAGGAGGAGGAGGAAGAGGAGGAGAAAGAGGAGGAGGAGGAAGAGGAGGAGAAAGAGGAGGAGGAAGAGGAGGAGGAGGAAGAGGAGGAGAAAGAGGAGGAGGAGGAAGAGGAGGAGGAAGAGGAGGAGAAAGAGGGAGGAGGAAGAGGAGGAGGAGGAAGAGGAGGAGAAAGAGGAGGAGGAGGAAGAGGAGGTGAAAGAGGAGGAGAAAGAGGAGGAGGAGGAAGAGGAGGAGAAAGAGGAGGAGGAGGAAGAGGAGGAGGAAGAGGAGGAGAAAGAGGAGGGAGGAGGAAGAGGAGGAGAAAGAGGAGGAGGAGGAAGAGGAGGTGAAGATGAGGGGAAGAGGAGGAGAAAATGAAGAAATGGGGAAGGAAGAGGAAAAGCGAGAAGAAGTGGAGAAAGACACAAGCGGACGGAAGAAGATAGAGAGGAAAACAATAAATAAAGGCAAGATGAAGAAAGAGGAGGAGCAGGACACGAAGAGACGAAGGATAAGAACCAAAAGAGGAGAGAAGAATGAAAAGAGGAGGGAACAGGACAAAGAAAGTGACAAATGAAAAATGACAAGCGAGAGGAGAAAGAAGCAAAGGAGACGAAACAGACAAAGACCAAGAAGAAAGGAAAAAAGAAAGAGAAAGGCGAGGTAGAGAAGAAGGAGAAGAATGAATAGTGGAAAGAGAAAGGCGAGGTAGAGAAGAAGGAGAAGAATGAATAGTGGAAAGAGAAAGGCGAGGTAGAGAAGAAGGAGAAGAATGAATAGTGGAAAGAGAAAGGCGAGGTAGAGAAGAAGGAGAAGAATGAATAGTGGAAAGAGAAAGGCGAGGTAGAGAAGAAGGAGAAGAATGAATAGTGGAAAGAGAAAGGCGAGGTAGAGAAGAAGGAGAAGAATGAATAGTGGAAAGAGAAAGGCGAGGTAGAGAAGAAGGAGAAGAATGAATAGTGGAAAGAGAAAGGCGAGGTAGAGAAGAAGGAGAAGAATGAATAGTGGAAAGAGAAAGGCGAGGTAGAGAAGAAGGAGAAGAATGAATAGTGGAAAGAGAAAGGCGAGGTAGAGAAGAAGGAGAAGAATGAATAGTGGAAAGAGAAAGGCGAGGTAGAGAAGAAGGAGAAGAATGAATAGTGGAAAGAGAAAGGCGAGGTAGAGAAGAAGGAGAAGAATGAATAGTGGAAAGAGAAAGGCGAGGTAGAGAAGAAGGAGAAGAATGAATAGTGGAAAGAGAAAGGCGAGGTAGAGAAGAAGGAGAAGAATGAATAGTGGAAAGAGAAAGGCGAGGTAGAGAAGAAGGAGAAGAATGAATAGTGGAAAGAGAAAGGCGAGGTAGAGAAGAAGGAGAAGAATGAATAGTGGAAAGAGAAAGGCGAGGTAGAGAAGAAGGAGAAGAATGAATAGTGGAAAAGAGAAAGGCGAGGTAGAGAAGAAGGAGAAGAATGAATAGTGGAAAGAGAAAGGCGAGGTAGAGAAAAAGGAGAAGAATGAATAGTGGAAAGAGAAAGGCGAGGTAGAGAAGAAGGAGAAGAATGAATAGTGGAAAGAGAAAGGCGAGGTAGAGAAGAAGGAGAAGAATGAATAGTGGAAAGAGAAAGGCGAGGTAGAGAAGAAGGAGAAGAATGAATAGTGGAAAGAGAAAGGCGAGGTAGAGAAGAAGGAGAAGAATGAATAGTGGAAAGAGAAAGGCGAGGTAGAGAAGAAGGAGAAGAATGAATAGTGGAAAGAGAAAGGCGAGGTAGAGAAGAAGGAGAAGAATGAATAGTGGAAAGAGAAAGGCGAGGTAGAGAAGAAGGAGAAGAATGAATAGTGGAAAGAGAAAGGCGAGGTAGAGAA
>CM031598.1:37986018-37988518 GCA_018398815.1 Conus ventricosus | reverse complement strand
CGGTACATATCTTTACTTGTTACAGACCCGTTCCACTCCTGCATATAAACATCCTTCAATCTCTGTTTAAACTCTGCTATAAAAGTTTGTTCACAACCTACACCTTGTTCCAGCCACACGCATCCAAACCCAGACGTGAAAAGAATGTTCTTTACTAAAGACACCCAACATTTTTTACCGTTCTCATCTAGGTTTCGTAACATTAAATATGCTTGCCTGGGTAATCTATACCCCTCCATCTTTGTCAGCCTCAGCCAGTAACGAATGCATCTTACTGCACTATTTACATACAAAGGATAGCGGCCCAGTTCGCCAAGCGCAAACTTGTTTGGTACTCTGAGGGTATACTTAAAAAGCGCTTACAAGCCAACGAGTGTATTTTTTCAATAGAATCAAGTCTATGGAGTCCCCACATTTCAGAGGCATAAAGGAGAACGGGCTGTACCTGCGCATCAAATATTCGGAAAAAAACAGTTCTTTGAAATGTCATTCAGTTTCGTGATATATCTGATGCAATCAAGACATGCTCTCTTACCTTTCACTGCAAGGGCGTCTACTCCTCTAGTTATACTCATTTTTGTTGTAAATACAAATCCCAGGTAATTATACTCGTTAACTATATCCAGTTGCACACCATCAATATTCCACTTTTCATGTTTTCCCAAAAAAACACCCTTCCGAAAAACCATTACCTTAGTCTTGTCAGTGTTAACATTCAGAAATAGTCTTTTGCACGCATTATTCAACAAATTAATTTGATTTTGCAAACCAACTGCAGTGTTAGACATTAGTACAATATCATCTGCAAACAAAAGCAAATACAGATCTACCAGACCGGGTAAAAACTGAATTCCATGCATCCCATTATTTTTACACTTGATGCAATTTCATTTATAAATAAAGAAAACAACACTGGACTCAAGATACAACCCTGCCTTACACCAACTGGACAATGAAAATACTTAGTAAATTTATCTTCGATACGCACACAAGAAGTGACACATTTATACATAGCAGTTACAGCATTCATAAATTTTCCACGTATTCCATTTTGCAATAAAACATCGAACAAAAGTTGGCGTTGAACTGAATCAAATGCTTTCTTCAGATCTACAAAACAAGCGTAGAGTTTACCTCCTTTCTTAGATAGACACTTTTCAACGATAGCATTAAGTGTGAAAATATGATCTGTTGTGGAGTAGCCACGTCTAAACCCAGCTTGTGACTCAGTCAACTTTTTGTTTTCTTCAACCCATTTGACCAGTCTCTGATTCAATACAGACGTGTAACATTTACTTACTAAACTCAGTAAAGAAACACCCCTGTAGTTATCTGGTAAACTGGTATCTCCTTTCTTAAAGATAGGTACAATAATTGCCTTAGCCCATTGCTCCGGGTACATTCCTTTATCAAATAGTATGTTAAACAGCTTTGTAAAAAACTTCACTGCAGTGCTGTCTGCCGATTTAACATTTCCGCAAAGATATTATCTGGCCCACAGGCTTTCCCTTTTTCAATTTTTGTACAGCGCTGTAGACTTCCTGTTCTGAAATGGCTCTGTTAAGTTCATAGATACCGTTATTAGTTTGCTCATCCTGTGTGTGATCGTGTGTTGGATCCTGACCAGTTGCGACTTCGTTCTCGTTAAACAGCCGTTTAAAGTGAGCATACCACTGGTTTTCTGTTATTTCTTTACAGAGTCCCGTTTTATTTCTTCCTGAAATTTGTCTAAGTTCTTTCCAGAACTGTTTGCTGTTGTTGCTCATGGAAGCCAGCTGCCTAGCTTTATCGCGTTTATAACTCGTTTGCTTTGACCTACTTAGATCTTTATATTCTTTGCGAGCTTTAACGTATAGCAGTCGATCATTAGATTTCTTCGTTTGTCTGAACCTATCTAGAAGTTGTCTGGTAAAAGGTTTTGCGAAGCTACAATCCGCATCAAACCACTTATGTTCTTTCTTATCACTATCGATGGAAATGCACTTTTTCATACACTCACTTGCCTTTAACAATGCAGCCGTAAATTGTTCCAGTGCCTGGTTAACATTATTATCTAAGAGACGAAATGCATTATTACAAATCTCTTGAACTTCATTTGAGTGAAAGGTTTCCATAAAATTGGCTTCCTTGGTGGGATCCCAAACTATTTTTTTCAGTTTTCCTTATCTTTGATGCATTATTACCACATCCAGTGTTTTCCTTTGTACAAATAGTCAATGCCACAGGGAAATGTGGTGAATCGATGAAAGAAAGGACATTCAAGAGCTAACCACATCTTCACTGCACAGATCTTTGGACATTACAGCATAGTCAATTGTACTTCCACCAGTATTACAAACAAACGTCAATGAGTCATCACAGTGAAATCGACACAGTCCATTGATTATAACACAATCAAATGCTGAACACATACCCAAGAGTTGTTTACCGAAAGCATTAGTTTCTTTATCATCGGATTTACGTTCAAATAAATGATCAACATCTTCACTCGTGTCCATAC
>CM031598.1:37957205-37972344 GCA_018398815.1 Conus ventricosus | reverse complement strand
CCTCTCTCTCTCTCTCTCTCTCTCTCTCTCTCTTAATATGAACTATGCTCTCTCCTCCCTCCTCTCTCTCTCTCTCTCTCTCTCTCTCTCTCTCTTTATATGAACTATGCTTTCTCCTCCCCCCTCTCTCTCTCTTATTATAACAAATAAATGGCACAGGGATACTTAGCAAGATTTAGGATGAGAACGTTAGGACTGTTTATAAATAGAAGCTGGTATTTAAAAGAAGTTCCTGAAAATGCTGTATGTCCATTGTGTTCAGACGGACTAGAGGACGAAGCACATTTTTGTTCGTGTGTAAGGAATATGATGGTTTACGTATGACATGTGGTTTATTTGGTAATCGTGATGTGATGAGACATGATCTTGTTGGTATTCTTTCAACGGAAAATGAGGATACTATTAAATTGCTTGGTAAGTTCATTAACGACGCATATAACCTTAAGGCAGAAAAGACTTTCTATTTTGAATTAGGCCTAATCTAAGATAATTTTACGTTATTAGGTGTTACGAGTCACTCAAGATATAAGCGATATCCATGTTGTCATCATATGTATGTATTTGTATTTTTGTCGGTTGATCGAACACATAGGGTGGGAAATCTAGCCCTGTGTGGAATTAGGCTTTCCTCTTTAAAATGTGTACTGTCCTTAGATATATGTTTCATTATGTTTGTCGTTTTTGTGTCATTATTGACGTTGACCAGTTTCGGACACATAGTGGTTTGTGATTAGTTGATTTACTTGGTTTGATGCATTATATGCCGCATTTGCCGTATTTTTGTATTTTTGCACTTCCATGCATTAGAGCCATTCAGGCTATTGTCATTAAAGATGTCATTGTCATTGTCATTGTCTCTCTCTCCTCCTCTCTCTTCTCTCTCTCACTCTCCTCTTCTCTCTCTCTCTCTTAATATGAACTATGCTCTCTCCCCTCCTCTCTCTCTCTCTCTCTTAATATGAACTATGCTCTCTCCTCCCCCCCTCTCCTCTCTCTCTCTCTCTTAATATGAAGTATGCTCTCTCCTCTCTCCCCCCCCCCCTCTCTCTCTCCTCTCTTTTAATATGAACTATGCTCTCTCCTCCCCCCCCCTCTCTCTCTTCTCTCTCTTAATATGAACTATGCTCTCTCCCCCTCTCTCTCTCTCTCCCTCTCTCTCTCTCTACTCTCTTAATATGAACTATGCTCTCTCTCCCTCTCTCTCTCTCTCTCTCTCTCGCTCTCTTAATATGAACTATGCTCTCTCCTCCCCCCCTCTCCTCTCTCTCTCTTAATATGAACTATGCTCTCTCTCCCCTCTCTCTCTCCTCTCTCTCTAATATGAACTATGCTCTCTCCCCCCCCCTCTCTCTCTTCTCTTTATATGAACTATGCTCTCTCTCTCCCCTCTCTCTCTCCTCTCTCTCTTAATATGAACTATGCTCTCTCCTCCCCCCTCTCTCTCTCTCTCTCTCTTTATGTGAACTATGCTCTCTCCTCCCCCCCTCTCCTCTCTCTCTCTTAATAGAACTATGCTCTCTCCTCCCCCCCCCCTCTCTCTCTCTCTCTCTTAATATGAAATATGCTCTCATCCTCCCCCCCTCTCTCTCTCTCTCTTATATGAACTATGCTCTCTCCCCTCCTCTCTCTCCTCCCCTCTCTTATATGAACATACTCTCTCCTCCCCCCCCATCTCTCTCTCTCTCTCTTAATATGAACTAAGCTCTCTCCCCCCTCTCCTCTCTCTCTCTCTCTCTTAATATGAACTATGCTCTCTCTACCCCCCCCTCTCTCTCTCTCTTTATATGAACTATGCTCTCTCCCCCCCCCCCCTCTCTCTCTCTCTCTCTCTCTCTCTCTCTTTATATGAACTATGCTCTCTCCTCCCCCCCCTCCTCTCTCTCTTCTCTCTTATATGAACTATGCTCTCTCTCCTCCTCCCCCTCTCTCTCTCTCTCCTCTCTTATATGAACTATGCTCTCTCCCCTCTCTCTCTCTCTCTCTCTTAATATGAACTATGCTCTCTCCCCTCTCTCTCTCTCCTCTCTTTATATGAACTATGCTCTCTCCCCTCTCTCGCTCTCTCTCTCTCTCTTTATATGAACTATGCTCTCTCTCCCCCCCTCTCTCTCCTCTCTTAATATGAACTATACTCTCTCCCCCTCTCTCTCTCTCTCTCTCTCTCCTCTTTATATGAACTATGCCTCTCTTCCCTCCCCCCTCTCTCTCTCCTTAATATGAACTATGCCTCTCCTCCTCCCCCTCTCTCTCTCTCTCTCTTAATATGACTATGCTTTCCTCCTCCCCCCTCTCTCTCTCTCTCTTAATATGAACTATGCTCTCTCCCCTCTCTCTCTCTCTCTCTTTATATGAACTATTCTTTCTCCTCCCCTCTCTCTCTCTTCTCTCTCCTCTCTCTCTTTATATAAAACTTGCTCTCCCCTCTCTCTCTCTCTCTTTATATGAACTATGCTTTTCTCCTCCCTCCTCTCTCTCTCTCTCTCTCTTAATTGAACTATGCTCCCCTCCCCCCCTCTCTCTCTCTCTCTTTAAATATGAACTATGCTCTCTCCCCATCTCTCTCTCTCTTTATATGAACTATGTCTCCCCCCCTCTCTCCTCTCTCTCTCTTAATATGAACTATGCTCCCCTCCTCCCTCCTCTCTCTTCTCTCCTTAATATGAACTATGCTCTCCTCCCTTCCCTCCCCTCTCTCTCTCTCTCTCTCTCCTCTCTCTCTCTTCTCTCTCTCTCTTAATATGATCTTGCCGGTGACAGTCCAACATTGTGTGTTGTCAAATGAGCACGTGAGACACGCAGCAGAGAGTAAAAACCATTTCATCTCGTGTCCAGCATGTCACTTTATTCTCCGTGTTTATGACACAAGCGGTGACGCTCGTGACACAATTCGCATGAATGAGAAAGCGAGTGTGATTGATTGTAAAGATGAAGGTTTTGAGAATGATGCCATGGTGTCAGAAGAAAACACAGATTCTCTTTTTTGTTCAACCATTGCTTCTAATGCATGTAAAAATGTTTTGATGAAGGATGACTATTTGATGACAAAGGAAGATTATGTGAAATATTCAGTGATGGCGATGTTATGTATATGCCTGTAGATAATATGTCCAACACTGCATATGAGAAAGATGTTCTGAGGGCATTAGATATTGTAGGCAGAGGGGAAGAGTGTGCTGAAGATAGGATAATGGAGAGGCTGGGGTGTAGTGATGACATGATAAGGAAAGGAAATGGGAATGAAAAGGATAAGACAGGGGAGAAGGTGGGAAGGAGTGACATGACAAGGAAGGAGAGGGAGTAATGACTATTTTGGCATGTGAACTTGAAGAAGAGGATAACAATAATCAGCTGAATGGGAAGGGAGCTGATATGGATGATACGTTTTGTTCTGCGAATTCTGTAAATATGGGTACATGTTTGGATAAAATGTCTTTTCTTCATTGGAATGTGTGTGGATTGCTTTCAAAACTTGAGGATATAGATTTTTTTTGAGTTCATTTCTTCATTCGATTTTGTATGTCTTGTAGAAACTTTTCTTGAAAAGTTGAGTCTAGTTTGTTTAAAGAGCATGCGTTATTTGTAAACCAGCTGTTAAGCTGGCACGACATGGGAGGTGTTCGGGAGGCATTGTCTGTCTTGTACGTAAACCTCTAGTTCCCCACATACGCTATATTGATGATGATAGTGATCTTTGTATGTATTTTGTATTAGATAAAGAATTTTTTCAGTTTTAAAAAAAACTTTTCTGTTTGTTTGCACATATGTACCTCCTGAACATTCACCATATTATTCTACATACAATTGTGATAATGGGATTAGTATACTTGAAGAAAGTCTTGTTGACAAGATGTTTTTGTTTGATGATGCTCATGTAATACTGTGTGGTGATTTGAATGCAAGAACTTCCGATTGTTCCCTGATTACTTTGATGAAAGCAGATTGCATGACAATTATACAAAACATTCTTTAGACCAGAAGAAAAGAATGTCCCATGATACAGTAATGAATTCTTACGGTAAAAATTGCTGGACCTCAGTACGGCTTTGGGACTATGTATTTTAAATGGTTTATGTCATGGTGATGAAAATGGTCAGTATACATATGTAGCCGATCAAGGGTGCAGTGTGAATGATTATTTTAACTTCCACATCTTTCTTTGATAGCGCGTGCGAGTTTATGACTCTAAGTGTCCTTGACAGATTAGAATCAGATCATTTGCCTCTTTTGTTGTGCTTTAATAATCAAACACGAATCACTTCCATCAGGAATTCTGTGAATAAGAGTGAAGACATGTTCATTGATAAATATAAATGGATTTTATCATATGAGCAGACATTTTTTGACTCAATGAACTCGAATAAAGTAAAAAAAAAAGAGTTAGAAGTTGCCACGGGACTTAATCAATGTTGATGTTATATAGCGATAGATATGTTTAACCAGATTTTTAAAGACCAGGCAGGACATATGAGAAAACGAATACCGATACATAAACAGTCAAGCAAAGGATGGTTTGACCATGAATGCAAATCAAACAAACGAAAAGTGAAAAGACTTCATAGATTGTTTAAGCGTTCACTGGATAAAAATGACCGAATTAGATTTTGTATAGTTTAGAAGAGAATATAAAAACATGATTATGAGGAAGAAGGAGGAACGAAATGAATCAATGTTAAAAGAACTGCTTGATTCTGTTAAATGCCAAAAGACATTTTGGGAACGGTTAAGAAATTCTCTCGTAAAGAAACACAGCCACAAAACACATATCCATTGATCAGTGGTTTGGTCATTTTAAGATATTGTTAAAATAGAGAAACACATGATTTTCCAGATTATGATACAGTAGATGATGGTGATGAGATATATGACAGGCCAATATCTAGGGACGAAGTAATGATAGCAGTTAGAAAGCTGAAAAATGGTAAATCGGCTGGACCTGATAATTTAATCGGAGAGTTCTTTAAGAACGCAGGAGAGCCAGTGTTAATGTTTTTTAGTGAAATTATTTAACCATTTATTCAATAATGGAATCTATCCAGATGACTGGACTGAGTCAACTTTATACCACTTTTTAGAAAGGCGAAGTCAATAATATGAACAACTACAGAGGTATATCATTGTGTAAATATAAGTAGTAAGTTATATAGCTCAATAATCAACAGCAGATTACAAGAGTGGGTAAATTTGAATAACATAACTGGGGAACATCAAGCAGGGTTTAAGAAGGACTACTGTACGACAGACCATATTTACATTGCTGGCTGCCATTCAGAAACAGTTTGCAAAGAATCAAAGTTGTATGTTGCATTTGTAGATTTTGAGAAAGCTTTCGACTCCATTTCTAGAAATTTGCTATGGCCTGTGTTGCTAAAAAATAGTGTCAGTGGTAAATTATATAGATGCATTAAGAGTATGTATAGAGATGTAAAGGCTAGGATTAGAAGTGGGGGTAAATTATCAGATGTTGTGAATTGTACAAGGGGAGTAAAGCAAGGTGATGTTGCAGCCCGATTCTCTTTTCGTTGTTCGTCAACGAACTTGCACTAGAAATTATAGAAAAGGCAAACATGGTGTGTCCTTTGATTTGATAGAATTGTTCATATTACTTTTTGCGGATGATATTATCTTGTTATCAATATCAGTTGTTGGCCTACAAAGACAGTTGAATAGTTTGTATGCAGCTGCAATGAGACTGGAGCTAAAAGTGAATATGGAGAAACAAATGTCATTGTTTTTCGCAAGGGTGGATATCTGGCTAGACATGAACACTGGATGTATGGAAATGAGCCAGTAAAAGTAGTAAACGTATATAAGTATCTGGGTATATCTTTTCAACCAGGCTGAGTTTTACCTATGCATGTAGAAAATATAGTTAACAGAGCAAAAAGAGCGGTTCTAATTATACTTAAGGTAATGTATAAACTTGACTGTAGTTCGTTTAATATATTTAAAAAAAGTTATTTGATTCACAAGTTCAATCAATTTTACAATATGGGCTGAAAATATGGGCTTTCGAAAGTAGCAATGTTATCGAAAAGCTGCATTTGTTTGCCATGAAACGCTTTTTGAACGTCGACAGTCGCACTCCTAATGATTTGGTATATGGAGAAATAGGGAGATATCCTATCTATTTAAACTCATACGTTAAATGCATCAGTTACTGGCTAAAATTGACAGGGATGGAAAATTACAAGTTACCATTTAAAGCTTTATAAAGTGTTATATGATCTTGATATTAATGGAAAGAAGACGTGGGCCACAAATGTTCGTAAGTGCCTATATTCTAATGGTTTTGCTTTTGTTATGGATAACCAAGGTGTCGAAAATATTGCAGCCTTTATTAAATGCTTTAAACAAAGGATCATTGATTGTAGGTGGCAAGACTGGCATAGTCACATGCACACCAGCGACCGATTTGATGAATATAGGACATTTAAGACAACACATCTTGTGGAACCGTAGTTGACATTGCTATGAATAGATATTGTTAAAAGTGCTCAAAACAAAAACTAAGATTTTGGTGTGTCAGATATAGCCAGCCACCGATTTAGATACAGTGGAAAAGCAGATGAAGTTTATGTGTCGCTTGTGTCATGTTTCTAAGGAAGATGCCATTCATATTTTTCTGTGTTGCCCTGTTCTTCATGATTTGAGGATAGATATATTCAAGCCCAAGTTTTATAATGACCCATGTCAGTTCAGGTTTAATCTACTTATGGCATGTAGAAATGAGTGTGATTATCTAATGTAGCACTATTCACTTATAAAGCTTTAAAAACGTTTGTGTATTGCTTCAACATAAAAAAGTGCTATTGATGGACCACAGACCAATGACATTTTTTTTTCTGTTTTGCTTTGTTTTGCTTTACTTTATTTTTGTTTAGTACATGACAAATGCTTTATGACCAGTGTCTAAATTCCATGATATGTATGTATATATATATATATGTGTATGTATTATATGAGTCGGTGAACGACCATCCCCTTCAGGTAGGGGCCTAGGCCTAAAATCTGAATAAACATTCGCATTCGCATTCGCATTCGCATTCTCTCTTAATATGAACTATGCTCTCTCCTCCCCCCTCTCTCTCTCTCTCTCTTTATATGAACTATGCTCTCTCCCCTCTCTCTCTCTCTCTTAATATGAACTATGCCTCTCCTCCCCCCCTCTCTCTCTCTTAATATGAACTATGCTCTCTCCCCTCTCTCTCTCTCTTAATATGAACTATGCTCTCTCCCCCCCTCTCTCTCTCTCTCTTAATATGAACTATGCTCTCTCCTCCCCCCCCCTCTCTCTCTCTCTCTCTCTTTATATAACTATGTTCTCTCCTCCCTCCTCTCTCTCTCTCTTTATATGAACTATGCTCTCTCCCCCCCCTCTCTCTCTCTCTCTCTCTCTTAATATGAACTATGCTCTCCCCTCTCTCTCTCTCTCTCCTTAATATGAACTATGCTCTCTCCTCCCCCCTCTCTCTCTCTCTCTTTATATGAACTATGCTCTCTCCTCCCCCCCCCTCTCTCTCTCTCTCTTTATATGAACTATCTCTCCCCCCCCCCCCTCTCTCTCTCTCTATATGAACTATGCTCTCTCCCCCCCCCTCTCTATCTCTCTCTCTCTCTCTCTTAATATGAACTATGCTCTCTCCTCCCTCCTCTCTCTCTCTCTCTCTCTCTCTCTCTCTCTCTTTAAAATGAACTATGCTCTCTCCTCTCCCCTCTCTTCTCTCTCTCTTAATATGAACTATGCCCCTCCCCTTCTCTTTTCTCTCTCTCTCTCTCTCTCTCTCTTTATGACTTGCTCTCTCCCCCCCCCTCTCTCTCCTCTCTCTCTCTCTTATATGAACTATGCTCTCTCCTCCCCCCCTCTCTCTCTCTCTCTTAATATGAACTATGCTCTCTCCCCCCCTCTCTCTCTCTCTCTTCTCTCTCTCTTTATATGAATATGCTCTCTCCTCCCCCCTCTCTCTCTCTTATATGAACTATGCGCTCTCTCCCCCCCCTCTCTCTCCTCTCTCTCTTTATATGAACTATGCTCTCTCCTCCCCCCTCTCTCTCTCTCTCTCTTTATAATGAACTATGCTCTCTCCCCCTTCCTCTTTCTCTCTCTTCTCTCTCTCTCTCTCTCTCTTTATATGAACTATGCTCTCTCCTCCCCCCCCTCTCTCTTTCTCTCCTCTTTAATATGAACTATGCCTCTCTCCTCCCTCCTCTTCTCTCTTTTCTCTCTCTTATAAGAACTATGCTCTCTCCCCCCTCTCTCTCTCTCTCTCTCTCTCTCTCTTTATATGAACTATGCCCCTCCTCCCCCCTCTCTCTCTCTCTTTATGAACTATGCTTCTCTCCCCTCTTCTCTCTCTCTTAATATGAACTATGCTCTCTCCTCCCTCCCCCCTCTCTCTCTCTCTCTTAATATGAACTATGCTCTCTCCTCCCCCCCCCCTCTCTCTCTCTCTCTTAATATGAACTATGCTCCTCCTCCCCCCTCTCTCTCTCTCTCTCTTAATATGAACTATGCTCTCTCCCTCCCTCTCCTCTCTCTCTCT
This sequence comes from Conus ventricosus, assembly GCA_018398815.1. Classification (NCBI taxonomy): domain Eukaryota; kingdom Metazoa; phylum Mollusca; class Gastropoda; order Neogastropoda; family Conidae; genus Conus; species Conus ventricosus. The sequence goes on along the minus strand of CM031598.1, from coordinate 37,963,804 downwards.
CTTAATATGAACTATGCTCTCTCCCCTCTCTCTCTCTCTCTCTTAATATGAACTATGCTCTCTCCTCCCCCTCTCTCTCTCTCTCTCCCTTTAATATGAACTATGCTCTCTCCTCCCCCCTCTCTCTCTCTCTTAACATGAACTATGCTCTCTCCTCCCCCTCTCTCTCTCTCTCCTCTCTTAATATGAACTATGCTCTCTCCCCTCTCTCTCTCTCTCTCTCTCTTAATATGAAAATATGCTCTCTCCCCTCTCTCTCTTTTCTTAATATGAACTATGCTCTCCTCCCCCTCTCTCTCTCTCTCTCTCTCTCTCTCTCTCTCTTAATATGAACTATGCTCTCTCCTCCCCCTCTCTCTCTCTCTCTTCTATGAACTATGCTCTCTCCTCCCCTCTCTCTCTCTCTCTCTCTCTCTTAATATGAACTATGCTCTCTCTCCTCCCTCTCTCTCTCTCTCTCTTAATATGAACTATGCTCTCTCCTCCCCTCTCTCTCTCTCTCTCTCTTAATATGAACTATGCTCTCTCCTCCCCTCTCTCTCTCTCTTTATATGAACTATGCTCTCTCCTCCCCCCTCTCTCTCTCTCTCTCTTAAAAATGAACTATGCTCTCTCCCCCTCTCTCTCTCTCTCTCTCTTCTTAATATGAACTAAAGCTCCCCTCCTCCCCCCCCCCTCTCTCTCTCTCTTAATATGAACTATGCTCTCTCCTCTCTCTCTCTTCTCTCTCTCTCTCTTATATGAACTATGCTCTCTCCTCCCCCTCTCTCCTCTCTCTCTCTCTCTCTCCTCTTAATATGGAACTATGCTCTCTTCTCCCCCCTCTCTCTCTCTCTCTCTTAATATGAACTATGCTCTCTCCTCCCCCTCTTCTCTCTCTCTCTCTTAATATGAACTATGCTCTCTCTCCCTCTCCTCTCTCTCTCTCTCTCTTAATATGAACTATTGCTCCCCCCCCCCCTCTCTCTCTCTCTCTTAATATGAACTATGCTCTCTCCTCCCCGCTCTCTCTCTCTCTCTCTCTCTCTCTCTCTCTCTCTCTCTCTCTCTCTTAATATGAACTATCTGCTCTCTCCCCCTCTCTCTCTTCTCTCTTTATATGAACTATGCTCGCTCTCTCCCCCTCTCTCTCTCTCTTAATATAACTATTGCTCTCTTCCTCCTCTCTCTGTCTCTCTCTCTCTCTTAATATGAACTATGCTCTTCACCTCCCCTCTCTCTCTCTCTCTCTCTCTTTATATGAACTATGCTCTCTCCTCCCCTCTCTTTTCTCTCTTTAAAAATTGAACTATGCTCTCTCCTCCCCCCCCCCCTCCTCCCTCTCTCTCTCTCTCTTAATATGACTATGCTCTCTCCTCCCTCTCTCTCTCTCTCTTAATATGAACTATGCTCTCTCCTCCCCCCCTCTCTTTCTTCTCTCTCTTTATATGAACTATTGCTCTCTCCTCCCCCCCCCTCTCTCTCTCTCTCTCTCTTTATATGAACTATGCTCTCTCCTCCCCCCTCTCTCTCTCTCTCTAATATGAACTATGCTCTCTCTCCTCTCGCTCTCTCTTATATGAACTATGCTCTCTCCTCCCCTCTCTCTCTCTCTCTCTCTCTCTTAATATGAACTATGCTCTCCTCCCCTCTCGCTCTCTCTTAATATGAACTATGCTCTCTCCTCCTCCTCTTCTCTCTCTCTCTCTCTTAACATGAACTATGCTCTCTCCACCTCTCTCTTTCTCTTAATATGAACTATGCTCCCCCCTCTCTCTCTTAATATGAACTATGCTCTTCCGTCATTCCTCTCTCTTCTCTCTCTCTCTCTCTCTCTCTCTGTCTCTGTCTCTCTGTCTCTGTCTCTCTCTCTCTTCTCTTCTCTCTCTCCTCTCTCTCTCTCTCTCTCTCACGTCTTCCTTGAATACCCTCTTTCTTTTACCACCCCCTGTCTGTCCACCTGTCTCATTCTCTCGTCTGTGTCTTCTGTCTCTGTCTGTCCTGTCTGTCTGTCTGTCTGTCTGTCTGTCTCTCTCTCTCTCTCTCTCTCTCTCTCTCTCTCTCTCTCTCTCTCTCTCTCCTTAACTTGTTGTTGTGTGTGTGTGTGTGTGGTAGTGTTGTGGTGTGTGTGTGTGCTGGTTGTGTATGTGTATGTGTTGTGTGTGTGTGTGTGTGTGTGTGTGTGTGTGTGGTGTGTGTGTGTGTGTGGTGTGGTGTGGTGGTGTGTGTGTGTGTGTGTGTGTGTGTGTGTGGTGTGTGTGTGGTGTGCGGTGCGTGCGTGTGTCTGCCTGTATGTCTGTATGTCTGCTGTGTCGAGCGTCTGAGTGTGTTGTTAGTGCTTTTTTAGCGTGCATTTGTGGTTTTTCAGCTTCTCTTACTTCTAGTCTAAAAGCTATGAATATAGTTTTTGGGCATGGACTTGGACCTACAAAAATCCCATGAACATGTTGATACCGACACCTTCGTCACCAGCATACCTTGGGCATGGACTGGGACCTACGAAAAATCCCATGAACATGTCGATACCGACAACGTCGTCACCGCTGACCTTGGGGATGGACTGGGACCTACGAAAAATCCCATGAACATGTCGATACCGACACCTTCGTCACCAGCATAACTTTGGGCATGGACTTGGACCTACAAAAATCCCATGAACATGTTGATACCGACACCTTCGTCACCAGCATAACCTTGGGCATGGACTTGGACCTACGACAAATCCCATGAACATGTCGATACCGACAACGTCGTCACCAGCATAACCTTGGGCATGGACTGGGACCTACGACAAATCCCATGAACATGTCGATACCGACAACGTCGTCACCAGCATAACCTTGGGCATGGACTGGGACCTACGACAAATCCCATGAACATATCGATACCGACACCTTCGTCACCAGCATAACTTTGGGCATGGACTTGGACCTACAAAAAATCCCATGAACATGTCGATACCGACACCTTCGTCACCAGCATAACCTTGGGCATGGACTTGGACCTACGACAAATCCCATGAACATGTCGATACCGACAACGTCGTCACCAGCATGACCTTGGGCATGGACTTGGACCTACGACAAATCCCATGAACATGCCGATACCGACAACGTCGTCACCAGCATAACCTTGGGCATGGACTGGGACCTACGACAAATCCCATGAACATGTCGATACCGACAATGTCGTCACCAGCATAACCTTGGGCATGGACTGGGACCTACGACAAATCCCATAAACATGTCGATACCGACAACGTCGTCACCAGCATAACCTTGGGCATGGACTTGGACCTACGACAAATCCCATGAACATGTCGATACCGACAACGTCGTCACCAGCATAACCTTGGGCATGGACTTGGACAGAAGATCGACATTGAGGTCAGTACGAGAGCGGGGCATGAGGAGCCGCAGAATCTGGAGACATTTTCAGGCTGAGTGAGGAGGATGCAGATGATGTTACGGAGTTCCATTTCGGTTAAAAACCTACATGACGGGGCTGTAGCCTACCCTGCGTTTCCTTTCATAATACATCCACGCGCCAACCACGTTCGAAAGATGCAGACACCTGCAGCGTTGGTCGATAAATCTGAGCCATTCTAACAGACATACATCTATTGGTGGATGATAAACTGCCCTGTGTGATTACGGTCTTCCCTGTGGATTCCACAACACTCTCATCTCCCGGTAGGAGCCAGCTGAGGCCAAAACATTCCACAGATGATTTCCTCTGATGGGAGTCGAACCCACGACTTCCCAGTCTGCATGTCCCCGATGCTAACCACTGAGCCACGAAGGTTGCCATTCAGTGGTTTCTAACAAATGGTAGATCAATGCCATGCTCTCAGATCTATTATACTGCAAAGTAACACGAACCAAACCATCCGCAAACAACAGCGGACAAACGATGACATAATGCTGGTTCAGCTCACCAAGGATAATGTCCTTTGCTGCATGCAGGCTGGCTCAGCTCACCAAGGATAATGTCCTTTGCTGCATGCAGGCTGGCTCAGCTCACCAAGGATAATGTCCTTTGCTGCATGCAGGCTGGTTCAGCTCACCAAGGATAAATGTCCTTTGCTGCATGCAGGCTGGTTCAGCTCACCAAGGATAATGTCCTTTTGGTGCATGCAGGCTGGTTCAGCTCACCAAGGATAATGTCCTTTGCTGCATGCAGGCTGGCTCAGCTCACCAAGGATAATGTCCTTTGGTGCATGCAGGCTGGTTCAGCTCACCAAGGATAATGTCCTTTGGTGCATGCAGGCTGGTTCAGCTCACCAAGGATAATGTCCTTTGGTGCATGCAGGCTGGTACAGCTCACCAAGGATAATGTCCTTTGGTGCATGCAGGCTGGTTCAGCTCACCAAGGATAATGTCCTTTGGTGCATGCAGGCTGGTTAAGCTCACCAAGGATAATGTCCTTTGCTGCATGCAGGCTCGTTCAGCTCACCAAGGATAATGTCCTTTGGTGCATGCAGGCTTACTTTTCAAAATCTCTTACATGCGAACTAACCGACTTTTTGCCGGTACATTACATTCTCGAACACCCAGATGCCAGCTGAATGTAACAACGTGGGTACGACCGTGTGCCAAATGATTTAAAGAATGTCTGGAAGATGAACAACCTAAACTGATTCACGACATTCTAGACATTCCTGCAGCTCATTTGCTCGTCTTCGTAATTAGATTTCTGTAGCGAGTTTAAACCAAACAAGTTTTAAACTGAGGCCTTATCATGTTTAAGAGTTTGCAGTTACTGTTTAGATCTAATGCTGCCTTATATGCTTCTTCTTCTTCTTCTTCTTCTTCTTCTTCTTGCTTCTTCTTCTTCTTCTTGCTTCTTCGTCTTCTTCTTCTTCTTCTTCTTCTTTCTTCTTCTTCTTCTTCTTCTTCTTCTTCTTCTTCTTCTTCTTCTTCTTCTTTCTTCTTCAGTTCTTCTTCTTCTTCTCTTTCTTCTTCTTCTTTCTTCTTTCTTCTTCATTTCTTCTTCTTCTTCTTCTCTTCTTCTTCTTCTTCTTCTTCTTCTATACAGAAGTCTGCTATAAAATAAAAATAAAGAAATTTTCTCTGTCAAGATAACATTTCCAACACTTTTTCTTTCCCACATGTACATAACAAAGTATGTTAGCAAAATAGATTTCTGTATTGTTGTTTACTCTTCTTTTCTTCTTTCTTTGATCCATGCTCGGCTATTGTGTTTGTATGTATACAATAGCAGAATTTGAATAAGGGGAAAAAAGCAGTAATCACTTACTTGCATTTTTCAGTTCCACGAATACGTGTATTAAATTCCTGATACATAAAACTGTACCTTTCACGCTAAAATTTATTTTCTTTTAAAATCCAGACATAGAATTTTCTTTGCGAAAGTCCATGAGGCGACGAAGAACGTTTGTGTGAGTTATGTTGTAGCATAGTCTACAGTGTACAGACATGACCAGACATACAGTTTTTGTGTTTGAAAACTCGCCTGTGATTCTACATTCACCACTACTTTGAGCCCATTTTGTGAGTAGAGCCTTCAGAATGAGGGATTACAATGTGCACACATAATCACATAACTTTAAACCCTAATGCCCTGACAGTTCACTAGATGTTCATGATTTTTTCTTAATTAAAAAAAAACACTGGTATGATTACAGATTCACCTCATTTCCTGGGAAACTGCTTTTAGAAAACGAAGCATTACAATATTCTAACAGAAAGAGAATGGTAGTCTGACTTGATTTCAGAATTCCATTTAAAACGTGGAATGTTGAATCAGCAGCTTTTCCCGATTGGGAGTGTTTATAAAAGTCTGCTTCGTCTATGTCTCAGTTAATGGCATCTAAATCATCGTCTGTGTCTCAGTTAATGGCATCTAAATCATCGTCTATGTCTCAGTTAATGGCATCTAAATCATCGTCTGTGTCACCAGTTTCTAATTCTGCATCAGCTGCAGCATCATAGTTGACATGATTTTGCCAAGTATTAAAATGGTCTCCTTCGAGAACGCTGTCTTTGATTTCTAAGTTTGGAAAATTTCATGTTAATTGCTAAAAAAAAAAAAAAGAATAACAAAGGTTATATTTCTTTCTAAATAGCCGAGTTTTGTGTCCTCACTGCAAACGCTTTTAGGGACAAATTGTTCTTTGGCGGTGGTCTTGGACGCCTTGGCTAATAGGTTCATTGTGGAGTTGGTCGGTGTTGTTGTTCGATGGCGGTGGTCTTGGACGCCTTGGCTAATAGGTTCATGGTGGAGTTGGTCGGTGTTGTTGTTCGATGGCGGTGGTCGTTAACTTTGTCTTCCTTCCTTGTGGTTGCTGGTGTCCCTTTCGTCTTTCTCTGGAGTGGATTAGAACCAGTCGTCGAAAGTATTTGACCCCTAACAAAATGTTTAAAAATGATCTTTCCTTTCTTGTATACACACACTCACACACACACACACACACACACACACACACACACACACACACACACACACACACATACACACACACACACATACACACACACATACACACACATACACACACACACACACACACACACACACACACACACACACACACACACACACACACAAGCAAGCACGCGCACGCTCGCACACACACACACACACACACACACACACAC
>CM031598.1:37939705-37942205 GCA_018398815.1 Conus ventricosus | reverse complement strand
TCATTGGAGAAGAAGGTTACCACTAGAGTTGGACCTCCTCACTAGCGTTTTGTGACGCACTTTGTTCATCTCTCGCTGTAACTGACGCTTTTGTCGAAATGTTCATTTCTGCCTCCATTCTTGGCAAGGCTAGCATCACCAGCCCATAACCCTCATCCCAAAAACTCCAATGTGGGGCTGGCTGGAAGAAAACAATCAGTGGCCTTAGCTTGGGCGTTATATCCTGCTTCTATTGTTCCCCTTGCCCTTCATGTTGCTTGAGCGGCGCCTCTGAAATAGGGCAGAGGGCATGGCACAGTGCGCTGCGTGGCTTGGCCGGGGAGCACGTGCGTGATCAAGACTGTCCGCTCAAGTCTCCAGGGGGCGGGTCGAGAAGAAGGCCTGTGGTGTGGAATTGCAATTGAAGAGAAGGCAAAAATGAAGAAACAAAGAGGGAGAAACAAAATAGAGGAAGATAAGGAGAGAGGGGAAAATAATAGAGAGAGAGAGGGGGGTACAAGGGGAGGGGAGAAAGACAGAGCCAGAGAGGGGAGAAGAGAGAGAGAGAAGAGAGAGAGGAGAGAGAAAGAGAGAAGAGGAGAGGAGAGGAAAAGAGGAGAGAGAGAAGGAGAGAGGGAGGGAGAAAGAAGAGAGAGAGAGGAGAGAGAGGGGGGGGGGTGAAGAGAGGGGAGAGAGAGACAGAGACAGAGAGAAGAGAGAGAGACAGACAGAAGAGAGAGGGGAGAGAAAGAGAGTGAGAGGAGAGGAAGGAGAGAGAGAGAGCGAGAGAGAGAGAGAGAGAGGTGAGAGAGAAAAGGAGAGAGAGAGAGGAGAGAGGGAGAGAGAGAGAAGGAGAGAGAAGAGAGAAAAAGGGAGAGAGAGAGAGACGAAGAGAGGGGAACGAGGGGAGAGAGAGAGAGAAGAGTGAGGAGAGAGAGAAGAGGAGAAAAAGGAGAGAACAGGAGATACAGAAAGACAAGAGAGAAGAGAGAAGAGAGAGAGGGGAGAGAGAGAAAGAGAAGAGAGAAAGGAGATACAGAAGACAAAGAGAGAAGAGAGAAGAGAGAGAGGAGACAAGAGAGAGAGAGAGAGAACACAGACAATAAAGAGAGGAGAGAGAGAGAGGAGAGAGAGGAGAGAGAGAGAGAGAGAGAGAGAGAGAGAGAACATCAGACAATGAAGAGAGAGAGAGAAGAGAGACGAGAGAGAGGAGAGGAGAGAGAGAGAGAGGGGAAAAGGACGAGAGAGAGAGAAAAAGAGAGAGAGAGAGAGAGGAGAGAGAAGAGAGAGAGAGGAGAGAAAAAGAGGAGAGAGAAGAGAGAGAGAGAGAGACAGAGACAGAGACAGAGAGACAGAGAGAGAACGGCAGGGGGTGTGAGACGAACTGTTCAAAGTGTTGGGGCACGGAGGGGGGGTGACAACGCACAGAGTGAGAGCAGGCGTGAAGACAGTCTCCGTGTGTTCACGTGAGCTTCCAGCAAGCAGTACACAGCGCCTGAGACTGACTGGCATTGCCTTTCAGACCAGTGCAATGCCAGACAGTGGCGACGCAACACACTCTGCCCTTTTCTGCATTCCTCGTTTGCTTCTCTCTTGACCAGTCCATTGAGAATGTCACCGAACACACACTGTCCTTCATTTTCTTCAGCAGCAGAAGCTGTTGTGGCAGAAATCTAATTGATAGTAGTTGCCGTATAAACGAAAAGCAGCAGCAGCAGCAACAGTAGTACCACAGCAGCAGCAGCAGCAGCAGCCAGTAGTAGTAGTAGTAGTGGTAGAAGTAGAGGTAGGAGTAGTAATAAGAGTAGTAGTACTAATAATGGTGCCAGCTACAACAGTAGCAGCAACAGTCAAAGAAGCCAAAGCGGCAACAGTAGAGAGAGTATTGTACTAGTAGTACATCAGCATCGTCAGCAGTATATCATCATCATCATCATCATCATCGTCATCGTCATCGTCAATCTCATCATCATCATCACCATCATCATCATCACCATCACCATTCATCATCATTCATCATCTCATCACTAATAGCAGCAACAGTGACAACACAAGCAGTAGTAGCAACAGCAACAGCAGCAGCAGTAGCAGCAACAGCAGCGGTTGTAGTAGTAAAGGTAGTATTATAGTGGCAGCAGCAACAGCAGCGGAACCGGGGGACACAGGAGCAATATTAGCAGCGGCAGCAGCGGCGACAGAAGCAACAGAAATTAGTAGCATTAGAAGTAGTAGCGGTAGTAGTAGTCGTAGCAGTAGCAGCAGCAGCAGCAGCAATAGCACCTGCAATAACTAAACCAGCAGCGGCGGAACAAATGATCCCAATAGTATTGTATGGCACAGTCCTTAAATCATCAAACATGACCACCAACTCCAAAGGAAGCAGCGACGACCAAAAAAGAAAAAAAAAAAAAAAGGAAAGAAAAAGAAAAAGGAAAAGAAAAAGGACAGAACCTCGGCAATTGGTGTGAATTATTAACAACCCATGGTAATGAAAGCACAAAGTCTCACTGGTGATGAGAAT
>CM031598.1:37924705-37934705 GCA_018398815.1 Conus ventricosus | reverse complement strand
TGAATGATTTTATATCTCGAAAACAGATTTTAAAGGGAAACAAGAAAGCGGAATTCCTGGAACTCACCAACCAACTTACCATATATGTGTATATGCATATGCTATCTGACATCTCACTGAAGTTAGGGAGACGGTTATTTCTGATCCTGACAAAGCAATGAACAAGAATTTGTCGACACGGAGAATTTCGTATTTCTGTTTTATATTAGATTAACGCCCGAGAGTAGAAAAGGGGAATGAAAGGAGGTAGCTTTGCGAGTTACACCGGTAAATGATTGTTCCAATGAATGAAAATGACAGGCCACACAACACGCTTATACAGCGACTGAATTTCAATTTATCGTATAATGAATTCTTTGTTCCCCACTCCATTGTCGGCGAATGCCCACCCGTTAAAATCATTGGCTGACTTGATCTTCAAATCTTGAAGACAAATAAGCTTAACAAAAAAAAGAAAAAGAAAAAAAAGAACACGATAAAAGAAACAATGAAGCATAATGTCTTTAACCTCGTGACGTAACAAGACATCTTGAGCTTTTTTAAAATATATATTATAAAACGTATTACTTAAGCAAAGGTTTTGGCTTTTTTTGGTTTCAGAAAAGGAGGGAAGGACGGAAGACAGATAAGTCTGGAAAACAAACGGAAAGGAAGATGAAGAAAGAAAGAAAGAAAAAGAAAGAAAGAAAGAAAAAGAAAGAAAGAAAAGAAAGAAAGAAAGAAAAAGAAAGCAGAGAAAGAGGCAAAGACAGAAGGACGGAAAGAAGACTGAGGAAGAGTTTGTATCCTCGTGTAGTTAGTTAATTACAGCTGGGTTGTTTGATTGGCTAATTCAACACACCCGCACCCCACTTCCCACCCTTCTCTCCACGCCCATATCTACCTCCCCCACCTACTCTCTCTCTTCTTCTCTCTCTCTCTTCTCTCTCTTCTCTCTCTCTCTCTCTCTCTCTCTCTCTCTCCACCCCCAGCAAGAACAGAAGACAAAATCAGATCATGCAGTATTTCACACATTCATTTCTTTTTCTCCTTATTTTCCAAGTTGCTCTATCTTGCCAGCCTTCAGTCTGTCCAAGACGCCACGCCATCAAAAATATCATTACCAGTGGCAACAAATTCCATTCGATAACAGCATTTGCACCTTAAATCGAATAATGAAGAAAAGATTCTGCCTTGAGGACTATCCAGGAAAACCGTTTCGGCTAGAAGAAACATGCATGATTTTAGACTAAGCCACAACAAGTTACCAGATCAGAATCAACAAGGATAAGAAATTGCCAGAAAACAAAGACTTTGTTTCATGTCCGATATAAATGAAACAGACACTGGGATTTCGTTGTCTGTCCAATTGCTCACAGCCGCTACTGACAGAGAACCGTGAAGAGTCACGATGTTAAATACCACCCAAAAATGGTCACAATGCGCGAATCGTTTGGCAGCATTTCTATAACAAAATCATGAAAACTGTCATGTTTTCTAAGCGTAGTATTTTCATGGTTCTAGCCACTGACAAAAGAAAAGAGACATTTTCTTTTCTTTCTTTTTTAAATCGTAGAAAATACTGCCAGCTTCAGATGTTAAGTCGTTTTTCCAAAATATAATTTTTTCATTTTACATTGTTCCACTTTTACACTGGCCAGTCATCCTTTTACATAGTCCAACTGGTCGTTTCTTGTAAATCTTTCATTTTATCTCCCGTCCTCTTTCACCTATCCCCCCAGCCCCCCCCCCCCCCCCCCCCCCACCCCCCCCCCCCCCACCCCGCCTCCGTCCTCTGCCTACCCTTTCCTTTTTTGTGTGATCTGTTTTGTTTATGTTTTGGCTTTGGTTTATTCGACTAATCATTATTGACCTACTGATTTAACTTATTTAGATACAAAACTCAGTGACGTCGATTAACGGCATATAAATAAATGAACCAGCCAACCAACATTTCGGAAATAGGATTCAGGTAACTGAGTGAATGCGCTAGAGCTATGAGATGTAGGATTCAGGTACCTGAGGGAATGCGCTAGAGCTATGAGATATAGGTTTCAGGTACCTGAGGGAATGCGCTAGAGCTATGAGATATAGGTTTCAGGTACCAGAGGGAATGCGCTAGAGCTATGAGATATAGGTTTCAGGTAACTGAGTGAATGCGCTAGAGCTATGAGATATAGGTTTCAGGTACCTGAGGGAATGCGCTAGAGCTATGAGATATAGGTTCCAGGTACCTGAGAGAATACGCCAGAGCTATGAGATATAGGTTCCAGGTACCTGAGTGAATGCGCTAGAGCTATGAGATATAGGTTTCAGGTACCTGAGGGAATGCGCTAGCGCTATGAGATATAGGTTTCAGGTAACTGAGTGAATGCGCTAGAGCTATGAGATATAGGTTTCAGGTAACTGAGTGAATGCGCTAGAGCTATGAGATATAGGTTTCAGGTAACTGAGTGAATGCGCTAGAGCTATGAGATATAGGTTTCAGGTAACTGAGTAAATGCGCTAGAGCTATGAGATATAGGTTTCAGGTAACCCTTACAGCAAGGGTACTAGGGTCCACCTAGGTTCTAGCTAGCTCCAGCTTGGACAAGCTGAATCTAGCCAGAACCTAAGTGGGCCCTAGATGGGTCCTAGGACCCTTGCTGTCTGGGAACTGAGTGAATGCGCTAGAGCTATGAGATATAGGTTTCAGGTAACTGAGTGAATGCGCTAGAGCTATGAGATATAGGTTTCAGTAACTGAGTGAATGCGCTAGAGCTATGAGATATAGGTTTCAGGTAACTGAGTGAATGCGCTAGAGCTATGAGATATAGGTTTCAGGTAACTGAGTGAATGCGCTAGAGCTATCAGATATAGGTTTCAGGTACCTGAGTGAATGCGCTAGAGCTATCAGATATAGGTTTCAGGTACCTGAGGGAATGCGCTAGAGCTATCAGATATAGGTTCCAGGTACCTGAGGGAATGCGCTAGAGCTATGAGATATAGTTTTCAGGTACCTGAGGGAATGCGCTAGAGCTATGAGATATAGGTTTCAGGTAACTGAGGGAATGCGCTTGAGCTATGAGATATAGGTTTCAGGTACCTGAGGGAATGCGCTAGAGCTATGAGATATAGGTTTCAGGTACCTGAGGGAATGCGCTAGAGCTATGAGATATAGGTTTCAGGTACCTGAGGGAATGCGCTAGAGCTATGAGATATAGGTTTCAGGTACCTGAGGGAATGCGCTAGAGCTATGAGATATGTATTCCCAGTGTATCGTTATGTTTCTAATCTTGTTTTCGATTCACCTTTGTACCGTATTAGATTTGTTTTATGTTGATATGACGTCAACATACATATTTGCAGTCTCCTATTTTGGCATTAAAGCCCACATCGAGCTGTGTCACAAATCTTGCGAAATCGTGTGACAGACTATACCTGCAAGAATTTTCTCGTGGATGTGTTCTTTTACAAGCTGAGCGGAAAATACCACACATTGAATTCTGTTTTTTTTAAAAAGGGACTCTTCGATCCCTTTCTTGCCCAATCCCTCCTCTACTTTCCCCCAGCTCTTCACATCCCCCCCCCCCTACCCCCACCCACCCTCACCTCCCTCCGCCTACCCTCCCTCCTCCCACCTCCTCCTCCATCTCTGATCCTCTCCAATGCCGCCTCTCCTCCCCCCCCCCCCCCCCTCCCGTCCCTTTTCCCCATTTCTGTGAGAGGTCCAGCGTGGCGCTATACAAACGCATGAAATCATTTGATGCGTTCAGCTGGCACTTTCATTTCACAAGGTGTTCACTATTTGTGGCTGCAAGCGTTGTTCATCCTTCATCAGCCTACCTTCCAGCGATAGAAATGCGGAGAATTTGTTCTTTTTATTTCTTTTTTGGCACGTTTACAAGGAAATGCATGTCATCATTACGACGTGTAAAGGTAAAGCAATCGATCTAGTAACTATGGTACAATGCATTCCACAACACATCGAATTGTTACAGTAATCCAAGGCAAATTCCTATGAATACTACAATCTGTGAAAAAAATATTGGAATGTCTACATTTTTACAGAATTTGTTCTTTGTTTTTTCCTTTATTTAAACACTTATCAACGGCATCGACAGTATGATAGTAACGGAATGCTACGATTCAAAACAGCTAACAACGAAACTGGCGCAAAACTTCTGGACATTACAACAGTAAAAAGAATCGATTTTTCGTGAGGAAACCAGTCATCATCCTCACGAGTTACGGTGATAGTCACTTTTTTTCCCTGTAAAAAACAATAATGGCCAGCGTATAACAAGAGTAATTATGACATTTAAAGAGAAACGTTCGGGTGAAAAACAACCATTTTCACTTGTCTTGACGCTGTTTCTATGTCAGCTAAAAAGTAAAGAGAAGGATAACAAATATATAGGATAAAGAATCAATAGAAAAAAACCTAGACTACCAGATAGTCAAGAGAACGGAAGGTGCCACAACAAATTAAGAATGAAGAGAAGAAAACTAACATATCAAATAAAGAGCCGAAAGAAATCGAACTGGGACATCAGAGAAGGTCATGAGAACGAAACCTTTAACATCGGATAAAGTCAGTCAGAAAACGAAAACTATAGCACCAAATAAGCGATCTAAAGAAAGAACATTAAGATACCAATGACAAGATGAAAAAAGAGAAAGTTAAAATATTAGATGAAGAATCAAGACAAAGAAAACGACATCAGAAAAAGAGTCAAGACAAAGAAAACAACAACATCAGAAAAAGAGTCAAGACAAAGAAAACAACAACATCAGAAAAAGAGTCAAGACAAAGAAAACAACAACATCAGAAAAAGAGTCAAGACAAAGAAAACAACAACATCAGAAAAAGAGTCAAGAGAAATAGAACTAAGACATTATGTACAGAGTGAAGAGGAAGAAAACTATGACATTATACAAAGAGACAAAACAAAGAAAACTGCATCACGGAAAGAGTCAAGACAAAAATAAGCATTATGAAAAGAAAGAGTCAAAAGAAATTAAACTAAGACATCAGGATTTTTTTTAATATGAAAAATAGCAGAAAGAAAATTAAGACATTATATAAAGAGTCAAGACACAGAAAATGAGACATCCAAACAACAATAATTTAAAAAAAAATAAAAGAGAGAGAGAGACTTCAGAGAAAGAGTCAAGAGAAAAGAAAAAAAAGACAGCAGATACAGCCAAGAAATGGAAAACGACCTTACTGGCTGGACAATAGCTGTGAGAAAAAAAAGTTGACAACAGTAGTAGTCATATCCAGCTTTCGACATTCTGCACCTCGGTAAAGCAGTCAGTCTGTCTTGTAAAGACCTACACTCCACGCAACAATAGCAGTGCGCATCATCTCGGTCAGAGCTCCTTTTCACGGGTGATGATATCTGTTGTCATGGAGATCCCATTTCACCATCACATCAGGCCGAAATTCCAGAAAACGCGTACCTACCAAGGAGAATGAATGAGAACTGCCGTGTTCAGATGAAGACATAAACTATCGAGAGTTTTGTCGAGATATGTTTACTGTTTTACAGAGAAAAAGGATTACAACGGGGATTGAAAACTAGTAAGCTTCCAGACGGATAAATCGGAGTTACCGAACTTCCTTGCCAATAGCGTTCTCACGGAAGCTCTGGCGCTGTCAGCTAACTTTGTTTTCTGTTGGACTTGGAAAAGGCCTAGCGTCATTCAGACCGTTTTTTGTTTTTAAGCCAGTCGGGGTGTTGTTTAGGTACGAAAAGGTGGAAAAGAATATTGAACGGTGAAAAGGGAAGAAAGAGAAGATCGCGAAAGGTAGGGAAAGGAGGAACAGGTTGGATACATCAGAGAGAGAGAGAGAGAAGAGAGAGAGGAGAGAGAGAGAGAGAGAGAGAGAGAGAGAGAGAGAGAGAGAGAGAGAGAGAGAAACGCATGGGGAAGTGCAGGAAAGTTTTGGGGAAAAAACTGAAGAAGAAAAAGCTACAAAAATATACAACATAAAGAAGGGTTCTCAGAGTAGAAAATCCAGGGCAAAAAAAAAAAAAACAAAGCACATACACTGACACAGATACACACACACACACCACACACACACACACACACACACACAACACACACCTTGCACGCACGATGCACGACACAACACACACACACACACACACCGCACGCACGCACGCACGCACCACGCACGCACGCACCACAGCACCACACACACACACACACACAACACACACACACACACACACATGTAACATTGTTTTTTTCTTTTTTTACACAATTTGAAACAAAGTGGATTTTCGACAAGTATGTTTTCCTCAGAGGAAGTCACAATATATACACCTAAAAGTTACGCAAACTCACACTCCCACATCCCAGAATGATTCTGGCAGGGGAGTGTTGATTTGTACATGTCATATACATTACTAGTAATGTCCGCAGAATACAATCCTAGAAGACATCCTCCAGGAAGACATCCTCCAGGAAGACATCCTCCAGAAGACATCCTCCAGGAAGATCCTCCAGAAATGTGTGCTCGTCTGTTTATATGTGTATTGAAAGAAATGGCACTTCTCTTGCCTTGTTGCCAGTTACTTTAACTTCTCTTGCCTTGTTTGCAGTTAGTTACTTCTCTTGCCTTGTTTGCAGTAATTACTTCCCCTTCCCCTTGTTTGCAGTAGTTACTTCTCTGCCTTGTTTGCAGTGGTTACTTCTCTTGCCTTGTTTGCCAGTTAGTTACTTCTCTGCCTTTTTGCAGTTGTTACTTCTCTTGCCTTGTTTGCAGTTAGTTACTTCTTTGCCTGTTTGCAGTTAGTTACTTCTCTTAGCCTTGTTTGCAGTTATTACTTCCTTGCCTTGTTTGCATAGTTACTTCTCTTGCCTTTTTGCAGTTAGTTACTTCTCTTGCCTTGTTTGCATTTTAGTTACTTCTTTCATTGTTTGCAGTTAGTTACTTCTCTTGCCTTGTTGCACTTGTCATTTCTCTTGCCTTGTTTCAGTTAGTTATTCTTTTTCCCTGTTTGCAGTTAATTACTTCTCTTGCCTTGTTTGCAGTTAGTTACGCTGTTTCAGTCTCCTCGTAAATGTTATGACATGCGAATACGGTAAGATAAAGTAGGAAACTAGAAAGTTAGGAAAGAATAGAACAAAGCAGGAAAAGAAAGAACAAAGCAGGAAAAGAAGAGAACAAAGCAGGAAATCTCCTAGGAAAAGTTATGACAATGAGGAGATGGCAAGATAAATTAGGAAACTGAAATTCGGAAAAAGAAAAATAGAAAAAAAAAAAAGTAGGAAATCTCCCGAAGTTATGGCATTGAGGAGATGGATAGACAGGGTCGAAAAAACGTGAAAATCGGGGGAAACGATGCAATAAAGAAGAAAAGATTGGAAAACCAGGAACGCAGTGTAGGAAATGGAACCAAATACAAACCAAAGTGAGAAAAAGTGAAAAGAGGTTATGGAAAAAAGAAAAAAAAAGCTGCGACTAGTAAAAATAAGTTGAAAAGGCGGAAAGAAAATAGAAAGAGATAAAGGAAGAAGGAAAAGGTGAATGAAAGTAGGAGAAGGCACATAAAGTTAAGGGAAAATATAATGCTCAGGAAGAAATGAAGACTGCATAGATGTCTCGAAGCAAATTTTTCACGAATCTCGAAGAAAATGTTTCTTTTCAATATTGCAAAGTCACGTATTCACTAACTCTTTTCTTTCACTGTTGGGAGTTTCATTTATATTGAAGTTTAGTTTGGTTTTCTTCCCACAAATTCTTTATCAATTTCTTATCAGGTTTTTAAAAAAAATAAAAATCTATTTTGACTGTAATTTTGTCGCGAACTGATAAAGAAGAATTAGACGAATGTATCTTCGTCTGTGTGTTTTGATCTTTTTTGCAGCTTTCTCTCTCTCTCTCTCTCCTCTCTCTCTTCTCTCTCTCTCTCTCTCCTCTCTCTCTCTCTCTCTTTTTTTTTTTTAACACAGATATGCTATATATTTGAGAAAGCAGCATTGATTCCGTAAGAAACAACTGAAATTCAACACATGCATAGTCATCCATGCAGAGCTATCGGAAACACTGGAAAGTGTTTGAAACACTGTCTAAAGGGCGGTTTAGTGACGCAGTTTTCAAGACCAACGGCTTTCACTTCTGCATTTCTTGAAAAAAGAGAGAAAAAAACAACAACAAAAAATGGGGGGGGGGGGGGGGGGGGGGGGGGGGCTTGTTCCCATAATGAAACAAAAGTACAGAACGTGTCAAGATATCGTGACCCGGCCCGTTCAGTATAAAACAGGTAAACTGAGATTTTATCAACTACCAATCGCTTGGAAGTTTACAGACTTGCCGAATCAGGTAGCTCGACACATCTATCAGAAGATAATGAAGAAAAAAAAAGTCAGAGAGGAAAAATAAAGATGAAGATCAAACCACCGGGTCTGTAACTTAAAAATCTAATTCATGTTTGATACCTACTAGATAGATAATACTTTCAAAGGGAGGTGACTGCAGACTGAAGCTGAAACCAGCTTCAAAGGAAACTTACTGCACCGCCGAACGAAAGAGACAAACACATTACCAGGCAAAACACGACGCGTTTCGACCTCTTTGGTCTTCTTCAGGTAAGACAAAAATAACACTGAAGACACTGAAAAACGAAGAGCGAACAATCACTTAATTATCTCCTCACATTGGGCGCACAATGCACGTGGGTCCTGATCAGATAGACCTTGTCTGACAGGGAGAAAGTACATCCTGATCAGATAGACCTTGTCTGACAGGGAGAAAGTACATCCTGATCCGATAGACCTTGTCTGACAGGGAGAAAGTACATCCTGATCAGATAGACCTTGTCTGACAGGGAACAAGTACATCCTGATCAGATAGACCTTGTCTGACAGGGAGCAAGTACATCCTGATCAGATAGACCTTGTCTGACAGGGATAAAGTACAGAAGGGAACTCTGTTCTAATCAAGTTCAGGATTCCCTGCCCCACCCCTTCTCATGATCGGCTAGAATTTACTGGCTTTTATTTCTTCTTCTCTCTCCCCCCCCCCCCCGGGAAACAAGAATTACCTTCCTTGTGTATTGTCAACGGTTTCCACCTCTCCTTCTGTAACTGAGTTGACCACCTGTGGTGGGTAAGGTATTCACATTAATTATAGGACAGGCATGAGAAATCTAACAACAGCAACAATAATAATAATGATAATGATAATGGTGATAATAATGATAATAATAATGATAATAATTATTCTACTACTACGACTCAGAAGAAAGAGACGAACAATAATAATGTTGTTAATAATAAAGATAATGATACTACTACTACTACTACTACTAATAATAATAATAACAAGAGAGAGAGAGAGAGAGTGAGACTGATTGGATACAAAGGATACTTTCCGATCGCAGCGAAGTTTATTTTGATATGGCGGGGAGTCGGTAAAGAAGAGAGAAGAGCTGTGGCGATGTTGGGGGGTAGGGGGTGAAAGAAAGAATGAGAAGAGCGGAGCGGTGAGAATCGGATGGTAAATGAGGTAGTTACAGTCCTTTGTCTGGAGTGAATTCACAGCCCTTACAAAGAAGAAAATGTGAACAGTCTTAATAAACACATGACAGGTACATCAAATTCCATGAAAAATTCTAGATAGGTAGACACACCCACTTACACGGTACAACACCCTGCCACAAAATGTGATTCTCAAAATTCTCTTAAAAATCAGTTTAACACAGTGGGAGCTGTACCTAAGTGGTAAGTGAAATTAGCACCTTGTGGGCGAGTTCTGTTCTACCAATGGTCCAAGGCAAACAGCGCGTCTCCAGGAAACCCGTTCTTATTACTATGTAGCATGCTGTCCCCTGTGGGAGGGGGGGGGGGGGGGATTGGAAATCTCAAGAGTGATTTATCACAGTGTGGCCATATTAGAAAGCCCCTGTGGTGGTCAGGGGCGACAGCTTGTGTGGCAAAACCATGTTAACTTACTTCCCTTTCTTTGTCTTTTTCTGGTCCACCATCTGTTGTTCTTCTTCTTTGGGATTGTTTCTTTCTGTCT
>CM031598.1:37917205-37919705 GCA_018398815.1 Conus ventricosus | reverse complement strand
GTGTGTGTGTGTGTGTGTGTGTGTGTGTGTGTTGTGTGCGTGCGTGCGTGAGTGTGTGCGCCCCTGTGTTTGAGAAAAACAGTGCATCAATCGATCGTGAGTGTGTGTGTGTGTGTGCGTGCGTGCGTGCGTGGTGGTGCGTGCGTGCGTGCGTGCGTGCGTTGTGTGGTGTGTGTGTGTGTGTGTGTGTGTGTGTGTGTGTGTGTGTGTGTGTGTGGCGTGCGTGCGTGCGTGTGGTGGTGCAAAGAGAAAGAGAGAGAGAGAGAAGGAGAGAGAGACAGAGAGACAGAGAGACAGAGAGACAGAGACAGACAGAACACAACTGAACAATTGAACACAATTTTAATGTTTCAGGCCTCCGGCCTATAACAAATATGAGGTGCAGTGCACACATAGAGAGAAAAAAGAGAAACGACAACAAAAGGATATTTTCGATGTACTGATAATGCTATTTTATGAGGGTAACCTATTATTCATACTGTGTGGGATACGAGTTCTTCTCTTTTGTTTCAGTGCAGAATAAATATACATAGCAAATATCTCTTGTAATATGCACACTTTCGTTTGCAAGTAATTGTTTTAGTTCAATAGAGTTCACTTTTCTGAAATTTGAAATTGTCTTTGCTTCAGTATGTATTTTTCTCTGAAAGGGATAAAAAGCATTGCATCTCAATAGAAAGTGGAGTTCGTTCTCAAGTTCGTTACAAAAACACAGAGAGAGGAGGGGGGAGAGAAGGGGAAGAGAGAGAGAGAGAGAGAGAGATGAGAGAGAGAGAAGAGAGAGAGAGAGAGAGAGAGAGAAAGAGAGAGAGAGAGAGAGGAGTGAAGAGAGAGATTCAGTACTCCAGCATCCTGTGTGCTTTTCAAATGTTTATACATTTCAGTTACATGATTTATCGTACAAAGACAGGCTGGATGAATAGGCTCTGCCTAGATTTCTCTCTCTCTTTTCTCTCTCTCTCTCTCTCTCTCTCTCTCTCTCTCTCTCTCTCTCTCTCCTCTCTCTCTCTTCTCTTGTCTATGGAAGCTCAAATTAGGAATTGGAGCCGCAAACAATGATGAAAATTGAACTTTTAAGGACACGCACGGATAGGCCATGATTATGGATTA
This sequence comes from Conus ventricosus, assembly GCA_018398815.1. Taxonomy (NCBI): domain Eukaryota; kingdom Metazoa; phylum Mollusca; class Gastropoda; order Neogastropoda; family Conidae; genus Conus; species Conus ventricosus. The sequence goes on along the minus strand of CM031598.1, from coordinate 37,918,595 downwards.
TAAATGAGTATCATGTTTTGATAAGCACCTTGACAATCATTGGGGGAATGTTGTGCTAATGTCAAAGCCAAAGTGCCATGCATCTGTACAAGGAAGCATTGCCCGCTGCTGGGGGGAAAATAACAGGTTCATATGTACAACATTAGACAGGGCACAGAGTTCGAATGCTGATGTATTCCATGTTATTATCACACTGCATCCAAGTGCAACAGAACACTCCTCACCCCCGAACAAAGTCAGTCGCTGTAATGGACAGTGAGGTAAATTGAACAGCGCCCACAAATGAATGGTTGAGGTTGTTGATATTGTATTGCAACACTGCTGTCACTGATGTCATGTTCAGTGTTTACTTCACCTGCTTTTCATTAGTGAGCGTGTGTGTGTGTGTGTGTGTGTGTGTGTGTGTGTGTGTGCGTGCGTGCGGTGCGTGCGGTGCGTGCGTGGTGCGTGCGTGCGTGGTGCGTGCGTGCGTGCGGTGGTGCGTGCGTGTGGTGTGTGTGTGTTGTGTGTGTGTGTGTGTGTGTGTCGCAGACCCTAAACTGAACGCATAGCATAAAGAGCCGTCTTTCTTTCGGGTTTTACAAACATTCCCAAAATATCGGCCATAGTTGATAAAGAAAAAAGGGCTTGACAGAATCTCTCTTTTACAATTATATCCTGGGCCGCTTTCTTCTTCTGGTCAATTAGCGGCAGGAAATTAGTGTCCTAAAGCACCAAAACCCCCTTACCATGCTTGGCCACAGTGCCCCCCCCCCCCCCCCTCACTTCCCCACCATCCTGTTCCTCCCATCTGTCTCTGCCTCTGTCTCTGTCCTCTCTGTCTCTCCCGTCTCTCTCTCTCTCTCTCTCTCTCCTCTTCTCTCTCTCTCTCTCTCTCTCTCTCTCTCTCCCTCCTGCATATTACTGGCTCTATCTGTCTCTTAGTCTCTCTGTCTCTCAACAATTCTCCCCTGTCCTCTGTCTGTCTGTCGTCTGTCTGCATCCTCTCTCAGTCTCTTTGTCTCTGCCTCGACCCGTTGGTCTGTCTGTCTGTCTCTCTCTGTTTGTCTCTACCCACTCCTCTCCTCTCTTATTCTGCCGTCTTGGTCTGGTCTGTCTCCATCTCTTTTCTCTCGCCCCCCCCCTCTCTCTTTTCTCTTCTCTCTCTCTCTCTCTGTCTCTCTCTCCTCTGTCTCTCCCTGTCTCTGTCTCGTCTCTGTCTCTCCTCTCTCTCTCTCTCTCTCTCTCTCTCTCTCTCCCAAGCTCTCTTGAGCTTCAGTCATGCTTGATTCTGGCCCCATATTTTGTGGCGATTATTGTGTTTTCAATTTCATTATGCAGTCATGGACATATTTAGCAATACAGATTTGTTGATCATTATTGCAGAGCATTTTCACTTTGTCATTCTTTA
>CM031598.1:37892205-37899705 GCA_018398815.1 Conus ventricosus | reverse complement strand
GAGAGAGAGAGAGAGAGAGAGAAGAGAGAGAGAGAGGAGGAGAGAGAGAGAGAGAGAGGAGGGGGGGGGAGAGATGGGGATAAGGGGATTGTATTAATGGAAATGACTTCAACTGATGCGCAGAGTTTCTATCAAATGCATTTTTAGTGCTTTTTTAAAATGTATATTTTGAGCGACATGATTTTATGGAGGAAGGCAAATTATTCCAATGCGGTCCCTCCAGAGTACAAATGTGTGTGTGTGTGTGTGTGTGTGTGTGTGTGTGTGTGTGTGTGTGTGTGTGTGTGTGTGTGTGTGTGTGTGTGTGCGTGCGTGCATGAGTGTGTGTGAGTGCATGTGTGTGCGCGTCCGCGCGCGCGAATGTGTGTTTAAGAGAGAGAGAGAGAGAGAGAGAGAGAGAGAGAGAGAGAGAGAGAGAAGAGGAGAGAGAGAGAGAGAGAGAGAGAGAGAGAATTTAATGACTCTTAACTTAAAATGATAGACGATAGAAAAACTTAGAGAAGTATGTGCATATATCGGCACGTGCGTGGAGAGGGGAAGAAATGGGAAGGGAAGAGGAAAGGGAGAGGAAGGTGTATGAATATACATGCAATTAATTCAGCTGTTTAAACTTGAACCTTTTTCTGTTCAATGATTCGAGGAAACTGAAGTATAAACAATCAAAATAAATGGATGAAAATAGAGTGTAATGTAAAGGGAAAACTATGGACATATTGAAATATCTTGGAATAAGAAATAAAAAGAAGAAGAATGAAAGAAATCATTAGCAGAAAAAAGGAAGCTTAGAGTTTAATTCACATCGGAGGAAACGATAAACAATGCATAATTGCTTCCTGTCCCGAAAGAAAAAGAAATAATGGTAGCATACACTTAAACGAATAACTGCGTTACTCTGGAGCAACGAACAAGAAAACGGTTTACGGTAAATTGTGCCATACGAAGAAAGAAATCTATATATAAAACTCGTAAGGTGTCTGGAATTCGTAACGGTTACATTACTTAGCAGAGCAACGAAGAAGAAAAACGCTTTAAACGGTAATTTGTTTGCCAAATGAAGAGAGAAATCTGAAATTTTTCAAAACTCGTAGTACTGGAATGCGTAACGGTTCCATTGCTTAGAAATGATTTAGCATTAGCAGCATTTATTTCCTTTATAATGTACCAAAAACTGAAGCTTTCACCCATCTATCAAATCAACCACGGGACACCAACTTTCTCTCTATGCCTGTTGATGTTCGTGGAGATGAAACTACAAAGGGGAATGGAACGGAGCACTCTAGTTCTTCACTGCCCTTCTGGCATTTGACGTACTCTCTTATTTGGAAAACATTTCGCTGTCAGAACACACCCAGTAGCAGCATATAGACAATTGATGTATTATACGTTTTATTTCAATTGTCATCTCGAGTCGCGTTTCTAGGCTCGAAGATCTGACGGCTTGTAATAGAGATTTTGAGTCTAAATGAAATAATGCTAGACTTTCAACCATTGGAAGGCCTACCATGTCGTTTTTAAGACCACAAGCATGACTGCAAGTTCAGCAGTAAACAATGGAATAGTGTTTACCAATATAGTGCTACTTTCAATGAAGGAGCAAACAACAAAAGCTGTTCCATTGAGCAGAACCGTCTCCTCAGGAACTCCGAATACTGACCTTCTGACAGGAAACATATTGAACTCTCAGACCGAGTCAGGCGAACAGTTTTCGGATAAAAATTGTCCGATCAATTCCAAAGATTGGTTGATTTTGTTCCCATGCCATAACAGATGGAGAAAAAGAAGGTAAAATTTTCTGCTTTTTTTCGCCTCACTGTTATTAGAGAGGAGAGAGAGAGAGAGGAGAGAGAGAGAGAGAGAGAGAGAGAGAGAGAAGTGAGAGAGAGAGAGAGAGAGAGAGTTTGTATGCTTGTAACTGCGTAAACGTGTGTGTGTGTTTGTGTGTTATATATATTACACACACATGCACGCGCGCGCACGCACACACACACAAACACATCTATCTATCTCTCTCTCTCTCTCTATAATATATATATATATATATATATATTTTATATATATAGAGAGAGAGAGGAGAGAGAGAGAGAGAGAGGAGAGAGAGAGAGAGAGATAAATAGGTGTGTGTGTGTGTGTGTGTGTTTTGTGTGTGTGTGTGTGTGTGTGTGTGTGTGTGTGTGCGTGCGCGCGCGCGCGCGTGCGTGCATGTGTTCTATAAACACACACACACACACACACACACACACACCCCACACACACACACACATATATAAATATTATATATATATATATATAATATTATATTATATTTTATATATATATATATATATATTATAAGAGTAAGTATAGCTGTTAAGCCTAAAACAGTTTCAAAAGTGCTCAACCCCTTGGGGAGCACATTTGTTAAAAGTCAAAGAATCAAAGAAATCTTTGATTTTTAACATATAATATATATATATATATTTTATATAATATATATATATATATATATATATATATAATATGATATATTTTCCCGCTTCGTCAGCTCCATTTACATCATCATTGTCTCTCCTTTTATCCATTTCATGTTTACAGTTTCAGGCGCTTAATGGACATTGTTGGCTTCCTCCTTCCCTCCATCCCTCCCTCCCACCCCCACCCTCCTCTTTCTCTCTCTCTGTTATCGTATAGAATCCCGTTTTGAATGCGCTTTCCTTACGCAGTAATTTGTCTACACAACACAAAATACCGTGAACGTTTGTTGGCCATATTCGTGGCTTGCTGACACATAAGGCAAGCGCTGTTAGCTATTTCATTAAGTTTTGTTCTTGGCTGAAGGCCATGTTATCCTGACATCCTAGCAATGCCATAGCTTCGGTCATTTTAAGCAATTGTTTCTGTTCTCAGATTGGTTTCCTTTTCCAGCAAGCGCCAAATGGGTTTGACCCTTTTTATGGTGTAAGAAGAAATGCTTCATGAAATCGGTTCCCTTAGTTTCATGCGTTCCTTATACATCTTGCCAGACGTCTTTCGGCTAGAAATCTGCTTGCTGGATAAATAATTTGCAGGATTTTCCATGGCATAACTGCGTTCGATCGTGCTTCCGTTGTGCATTTAAACAGCAAGTTCCCGGATTTTTTTTTCAAAACCTGATCTGTATTTAATTTCACCCCTAGAAATTAACGGCGCATCATCGCGAGATTTCTATGGGGTTGAAATACAAAGAAACACAAAGAGTACACACAGTAAACAGACCTTTAATTCACAATGCAAATCAAATTAGTTGTCGAGAAAATGTTATCTTCTGTAGACGTCACAATTGAAAGACATGAAAAAGGTAACATTTTACTGCTGAGAGTCACTTGGGGAAATTCGTTTGTATACTGATGCGTATGTTCGCACGCGCCTCCGGTGTGGTGTGTGTGTGTGTGTGTGTGGTGTGTGTGTGTGGGGGTGTGTGTGGTGTGTGTGCGTGTGTGTGTGTGTGTGTGTGTGTCTCTCTGTGTGTGTGTGTGTGTGTGTGTGTGTGTGTGTGTGTGTTTTGTGTGTAGGTGAGTGCGTGCGTGCGTGCGCGCGCGCGCGCGCGCGCGTGTGTGTGTGTGTGTGTGTGTGTGTGTGTGTGTGTGTGTGTGTGTGTGTGTGTGTGTGTGTGTGTGCACGCGCACGCGTATGGACGCTTGAAGTAATATAACGTGTGAAGCTGATAGCTTTCTACAATGAAATTGTCTCGAGTCCTCTCTTTCCTTCTCCCTTCCTCCTTCTCTCTCTCTCTCTCTCTCTCTCTCTCTCTCTCTTCTCTCTCTCTCTCCTCTCATTCTCTCTCTCTGTCTGTCTCTCTGTCTCTGTCTCTCTCTCTCCTCTCTCTCTCTTTTCTCTCTCTCTCTCTCCCCCAACCCCCCCCCCCCCCTCATGAAAACCACCATCCAGCCACACAATCATTTTTTCGCTTCTCTCTCTCACATCTGTCTGTCTGTCTCTCTCTCTCTCTCTTTCTCTCTCTCTCTCTCTCTCTCTCTCTCTCTCTCTCTCTCTTCTCTCTCTCTCTCTCTCTCTCGCTCTTCGCCCCCACACAATCAGTGGTTCGGTTCACACCTCATTTCAGACCTGACCGCCTCCCACTGACCTTTCTCCCTTCCCAGAACGCCAACGATCACCTTAAGACTCTATCTAATCTAGCCTCTCGAGCGTGAGAATGGCGAGGGCTCCGGCTACCAATCACAGCGTGTTACTATTTTTGGTGCACTGGGACAAAAACACAAGAAGTGGAAAAAAATGAATAGAAAAGGAAAGAAAGAAAGGAAGGAAGGAAGAAAAGAAAAGAAGAAAAAAGAGAAAGAAAGAAAGAACAGAAAAAAAATAAAGAAAAAAAGAAAACACAGAAAAAAAAGAGAGATCGTAAGAAAAGAATAAATAAAGAAAGACAGAAAGACAGAAAGAAAGAAAAAAAGAAAAAAAGAAACAAAAGAAAGAAACAAAGAAAGAAAGAAAAAAAAAAGAAACAAAGAAAAAAAACAAAGAAAAAGCGAACACCATGTTTAAAAGGGAGAAGTATCAGTATTTATATTTTTTTTTCCTTTGTTACAGCTCCACTGCATACTTTGAGGACATTTTGTTCTGGCTGTTGATCTAACTGGCTCAGAGTCTGTCTCCCTGTGTCTGGGTTGGCTGCCTCTTCATCACTCTTCACAGCTGACAGTGCCACAACGTCAAATTTAAAGCGCACCACCGAAGTGACTCGGCAGCAGAGCAGTGTCTCCTCCGGTGGGTTGCCTACTTGACGACTTGACATTGCCTGCTCCCTGTGGATTGCCGGTGCCAGGGCTGCGACAGAATAGGCCGGACTGCGGGTGTGGGAGGGGGGGGGGGGACGGGGGCGGGGGGGGGGGCGGGGGAGTCCGAATGAGCGGCGTGGGTGTAATGCCATTGGAGTAGCACAGAAGACGGGACAGCAAGAAAAAAAAAAGGAAAAAGAAATTTTGAAGCGCACACATGGCGGTTCACTTCAGGGGAGGGTGGGGAGGGGGGTGGGGCTTCGTACAGGCAATAAGCCGACCTTGCTGATCAGCATACGAGAAGAAACTGGCATGCTTCATTACCGAAAAGGGCAGCCAGTCAATTGAACAAGTCTCTCGTCTTTAAGTGGTTTGTTAACAGTGCGACAGAGCAGGACTACTGCAAAGGCAAACAGTGGGGAAGTGAAGCAAAATATCCATCCTATCCAGCCTACATCTTTACAGAATATAACACAGGAAAAAAAATAACAGTTTTCTGTTGACTTGAAGCCTTTTAAGAAAACGTGCTTTGTATATTGACGATGAAGCGGGTTTCGAAAGAAGCTGAATTTCACCCGAGACTGAAATAAATCATCTTTTGAACCTCTCTCTCTCTCTCTCTCTCTCTCTCTCTCTCTCTCTCTCTCTCTCTCTCTCTCTCTCACACACACACACACACACACACACACACACACACACACACACACACACACACACACAACACATATTTATAGGTATGTTTGTATATGACAGTCTCTAGAATTGGTTCAATCCTGTTAATTTCCTTCCGATGGTGTGGAAGAAACATCAGCGATTGCCCGTTTTCCCTTCCCTCTATTTACATCATGATGTCACGAAGATTGCTTCATACGTGATGTTGCCGACTAATAGGCGAGGGTGAGTAACGTTCCTTGCCTTCACATCACAGTTCAAGTCTGTTTGCCCTGTTATTTCATGGCCCTTCGATTCATAATACTGGTCAATATGAGAAAAGCGCCGAAACCATTCACCACTGGCGTACGACCGTTATCGTAGTGATGCGGATGCGTGAAGAAAAGAAAAAACAACTTGCTCACGGTATGAGCACCATTCCTTCTTTCTGTGCACGATTTTAGTTCAGCAGTTTTAGGTATAGTGTGTGTTTATATATATTTATATATATTATATATATATATATATATATATAGAGAGAGAGAGAGAGAGAGGGGGGCGAGGGAGTGAGGGAGAGAGAGGTTATGAAAAATCACAAGGAACAAACATATCGCTACATTAAATTTCCAACAACCGGACCATACAGTTCTCTTCTGGTATGTCAACAGATGTGACATGACGTGCCGTTTTCATATTCGTACATACGTTGCAGATGACGAGAAATGAAAGAGCGAGAGAAGAGGTGGGAAAGTCTAGCATGAGAATGTTATAGACAAGCACAAACAATCAAAAACACTAGACAGGCGCGCTTGTGCGTATAAAGCGTACGTATGTGTGTTTCTATCATAATTATTCACATACTATTCATTCATTCATCTGTTCATTCGTTTAAGAGAAAAGATAGTTAGTTTTGTTATCAACCGAAAGAAGTAAGCCAGAGATTTTTTAAAAATTTCAAACAATTACATTTTTTTTTTTTTTTTTTGCAATAGCAAATGAATTCATTGTAATTCTTTCTTATATATTTACCTCCTTCTTAGCTCCTCTCCCCCATCCATTCCTCTTGCTCCATCAAAGAAAAAAATATAGAAGAAGGAAGAAGAAGTAGAAAAGATTTTTTTATGGCAGAAAAAGATGGAATGGAGTAAACTTTGTCAGTTATTGTTTCTAGTGCTGTTGCATTGCGGCGTGCTGTGTGCTGCATTGCGTTGCAGCTAGTTTACAGTATATTTTGTCGCAGTCTGTCGTATTGTGCTGTGCGGCGTGTTAGGACTACGTTGCCTTGAAACTGGTCTTAAACCATATTGCATCGCTTTCTTATGTTATCGTTTGTTATGACCAAGAAGAAACAAACCTCTATTCTTTGATTTTTTAGTGAGCCGGCCGTTGAATGGAGGTACCTGAACATACAGTTTTGATTCTGATCTTTCGTGGAATCGATGCAGACTGTGAACAGTTGGCCTCTGGCAGCAAGTTCAAGGTCTTTAATGACAGTAGAGGGTTCACTGCTCAGTGATCCATGACCACCGCAACGGCCCCCAAAACAAGAACGTGTCCTCAACTGCTTTCACTTTGAATTCTCACTCTACATCACTCACCTTCGCCCTCTCCTTCTCTCTGTCATGTACAGGTCATTGAAATCGAAAGTTCACGAAATACAGGTCAAGACATCCAATAAAATAAAAAAAATCATGGAATATTGTAGAATGTTAAAAACATTATGACGTAGAACGCCAACTAAAATGCACCGAACGTTTTAGAAGGATCGAGAACGATGACACGTTATAGCCCGTTAAATTCTCCGTGGATGCTGCCGGCACGTGCGGCCTTATTCTGGTACTTTAAAGCGACCTCTGGAATCATTACGTTACACTACAAGACATGTAGATCTGAACCGACTGGTCATTTATATAAGCGAAGTCGAAATATGGTTCAACAGCATCAAGCAACACATGAACGGCCCTGTTAGCAACCACCAATCGGATAGAAGTTTACAGAGCTAAGCCAACCATTTCGTCCGACACGTACGTGAATGACTGTAAATAAATGGGAGAGAGATGAAAAAAGAAACTTTGTCAACAATTTGCTCTCTGATTCACTT
>CM031598.1:37882205-37887205 GCA_018398815.1 Conus ventricosus | reverse complement strand
GTACGTTCCTTGCTCTGGAGCAAAGGTCTCAGGTAGATGGGCGTGCAGTGTCTGCTGCTGATGCCGTTTGCAACGCGTTCTGCGCATGTCCTGCGTCTGGAATGCCTGGTGGATCTGATGGATCATCTGCCGTCAGCTGCATGCGCATACCTGGTGCTTTGCTCCATCTGGCGTTTCAGGATCTGGTGTTTGTTTCTCTGCCTACCTGTCTCTGTGTCTGTCTACATCTCCACAGCTCTGTGTCGCCGTATTGAGGCTTGTTTCTCTGCCTGTGTCACTGTATTGAGGCTTGTTTCTCTGCCTGTGTCACCGTATTGAGGCTTGTTTCTCTGCCTGTGTCACTGTATTGAGGCTTGTTTCTCTGCCTGTGTCACTGTATTGAGGCTTGTTTCTCAGCCTGTGTCACTGTATTGAGGCTTGTTTCTCTGCCTGTGTCACCGTATTGAGGCTTGTTTCTCTGCCTGTGTCACCGTATTGAGGCTTTTTTTCTAGCCTGTGTCACTGTATTGAGGCTTGTTTCTCTGCCTGTGTCACCGTATTGAGGCTTGTTTCTCTGCCTGTGTCACTGTATTGAGGCTTGTTTCTCTGCCTGTGTCACCGTATTGAGGCTTGTTTCTCTGCCTGTGTCACTGTATTGAGGCTTGTTTCTCTGCCTGTGTCACTGTATTGAGGTTTGTTTCTCTGCCTGTGTCACTGTACTGAGGTTTGTTTCTCTGCCTGTGTCACTGTATTGAGGTTTGTTTCGTCTTGTCTGTCTGCCTGCTTCTTATCTCTGTCCCGGAATTGCTTCTATGATTAAAATAAACAAACAAAGAAAAACAAAAAGAATATGACTTAATTGCAGAGCTTGTATTTAAAAATGTGTAAAAGTATTACGGGTCACATTGCCTGTAAAACAAACATTCTTTAATCCACGAGGCAAAAAGTGTGACTGTTCATTCGAATTTCGTTTCACAGTCTACAACGCTTTACATACTACAGAGGCTCATGACATCAATGGTGTATGAAATGGTTTTTCACAACCAAAGCTGCACACGAACTATTTTACCACGAAGTTATAGAAGAAATATAGTTATGATTTGCTCTTTTACCATGAAGTTGTAGAAAAGAAATATAGTTATGATTTGCTCAAGACAGCATATAGCTCGTCAAGAACTTCGTTTTGTATTCACTCCCGTGTCCTAGGTAACTAAGCAAGGGTAAAGCACAGGTCGCAGATTTATGAACATCATTGCAATTAGATCGTGCCAGTCGTGCGTGTAGGATTACGTCACCACAGAGAACAATGTGCAGTCACGTTGCTGATAATCCGGCTGAACACGGAGGCCACAGAGGGTTGACTTGAAGAAGGAATCCGATAGCCCACACCTCTCTGACTGAGCTAAAACCCCAGGCGGAAGAAAGACCTCAGCGGTGACACTATCGCAGACTTCACTTCAGCAACAAGAGCTGTGAAAGCGTTGACGTACGTACGGCCCAAAGTCGACAGTGCCCGTTTAACAAACAACCTAGTGTTTGCTCTTTTCAAAACACACACACACACACACACACACACACACACCATTCTTTGTTTCGTTTTACATGGGCTATCTCGGAGAAATCACTGCTTGGTGTTTTCAGCTGGTGAAGTAGGAGGAGGATGTGAGTCACAAGTCTGGCTGAAGGTAAACCAACACCCTGGGCAAAAGGGAAGGCAAAAGAAAACTTCGCGCCAGTTGTTGACACAATCGTTGACGTCGGCCGCCAAGGAAAGGGACACCTTACGGAGGGCTGTCGTGGACTACGAGGGGATTCACACAATCGCGTCCAATCTGTGCGTTTTACAATGAGAACACTTCGCCTCACCACCAAAACACACACATTTTGCAGAAGCCACCTGTATAAGTTACCTAGACTGGGAAGTGTTGAATTCAGTCTCCGCCTAAATGAGTGTCACTAACAAAATGAAGCAGTTTAACCTTTAGAAAGTTTTTTTTTTAATCGAAGAAGGTTTGCAGTTATGATTCCGTATGTATCACTTCACAGGAACACCACTAAATCTCACGACACGGTTTACTGTTTGTGTTAGAACGCTTTTAACACTGTGATGGCATTGCTGACTGATCATCAGTTTATTTAGGTCAGATTTCCCTGCAGTTCTTGTTCTGACTGCTGGTGTCTAAGCTTCCCTTGCTTAATAGAAGGACTACCAGAGCACAGTTATCTTGGCCTGAGTAGAAGAAAAAAGCGGTTTCTGGAACTAAAAAAAAACCACTGTGTGTACATATGCAAAATCCACTGAAGGAGGCTTCTCAGTGGGAGTGAAGACGGTCAACTCAAGGCCCATCAAATCACCATGTTTCTCCCGCCCAAAACGCAAATCGAGGCATTTACAGAGGAAACAAGATAAAATGTTTGTCTGTTCCCTGCTTTCTGTGTTTATTCATTTATTTTGAGAGGCGGTTGTTCCACACAGATCTATTTTTCCAGCTATATAAGAGTGTCTTCTCACGTCAACACCTTTAACAACAAAACAAATCAAAAGTTTGTGCTTTTTGTTCCTTCACGTGTTGAGTAAACTAAGTGCTCGTAACCACTGTGATTCCATTGCTATCGGCCAACATGCCGAGTGTCGATCGAGTTACCACACGATCAACAGAACACGGACATCAAAAGACACGCTGAAGCAATCACCTCCTTCTCTCTGGCCCCTGTGGACAGAGCACACGTGACATAAACACTGAGCGAAAGGTCAAAGGACAGGAGACCGGTTCCAACACTTGGCCATAAGGAATCGACTCCTTGGTCAACAGTTACAAAGAGCTGGACAAGAGCGATCCGGAATAATCAACTGCTGTAACTGTATCTTTTAACGACGGTCTGTCGGCGTTTCCAACACAAAACTGTATTTCTTTGAGCGTGTTGCAGCCAAAGAAAAGCTGTTGCGTCACTTTACCTCATGATTCTTCCCTTACCTCAGTAAAGATAGAAGGTATGATCAGAAGGTGTCCAGCTTGAAGCACTTAATTCTTTAGTACTGTCTTCCTTTCTTTATTATTATTTACTTGCATATTTGTAAGAAATACCGTTGTGTAATGTTTTACATCTGATCAGAAATGAAAATAGAAATTAAATCTACCCGAGGAAAAAAAACTCGCAAACGAGCGTCAAGATCACAGCTCCCACTTTTCCTGATCTTTCAAAATGGTAAAACCCCTCCTGCTGTCTTCTGCAGAAACCTTCCCGCTGAGATGTCCAATATGTGGAAAATCTGGCGCTCCGTCAAAGCTTCTAAAATCCGCTGGGCTTAATGTTATAACCCGTGTCTAAATCCTTGCAGGATTTCCCGGAGTGCTGTTGATGAACAATTCAATCTCACACAGCTGTGGAAACATGCTGAGTTCAGCCCAGCTTGCTGTACACTATGCCGGGGTCCTGCCAGTCATCGACGTATCGCCAAAGTAATTTCAGTACCATGAAATATTGAGTTGATGGGATTTCCTTTTTTTTCACATCTTGTTGAGAGATGACGCAGCTTTTTGAATCATATTGCGTAGGCTACAGTTTGTGCGTTTTCTAGAAGACGTCTTTTGTTCTCGAAATACAGTGAGTGTTGATGAAGTAACCCGAGAGTTAACCTCTTGTTCAACTTTCGGGTTGATCTTGCCACGACGTGTGCGTCTTGTTGAAGTTAAGGCAAACAATCTGTCTTGGAGTTTTGCAAAGTGAGATCTTGCAGAGATTATAGCAAATTTGATGTTTTGCTGAGCTTATCGCAAATTGTAAGTCTTGCTCAATTTCTCGCAAAGGGTATTGCAAGCGCTACGTCTTGTTTAGGTTAAACAAATTGTTGATCTCGTAAAGACTATAAAAGTGTAGATACAGTGTTCAGATTATCGCAGGCAAATCGCATGTCTTGTTGAGTTCACCGTCGTTTACGTTGTGTTGTGGCTATCAGCCTTTTCCCGTTTGTGATGTCGACACTACGGTTTCATGTCTTTTTAGGGAAATCACAGTTTTCAAGATCTCTTGTCGCTTCTGCACCATTCATACTGTGTTACTGATGCCACAGCATCCATGTTTTGTTGTAGCTACTACAGCTTTCACTTTCTGATGAGAATACAGCATTTGCACATGTTGTTGAGGTTGCCACAGCTTTCACGTTTACTTGAGGCTAGCATAACCTTCTTGTTTTGTTGAGGTTACAGCAGTTTTCACAGCTTTTGTTTGTTTGTTCTGTTTGTTTGTTTTTCGCTTTTTTTTATGCCACAGAGTCCACGTCTTATTGGGCTACCACAGTATTTACGATTTGCTAATCCCACAACGTTCACGTTTTGATGAGACTACTATAGTATCTAGGTTTTGTTCAAACTACCACTGTCTTCACGTTTTGTTGAGAGGACTAGAGCATTCACGTTTTGTTGAGAGGACTAGAGCATTCACGTTTTGTTGAGAGGACTAGAGCATTCACGTTTTGTTGAAGGTACCACAGTGTTTACGTTTTGCTGAGACTTTCACAGCTTTCACGTTGTATTGACGCTACCAATGTCTTCACGTTTGGTTGAAGCTACCAATGTATTCACGTTTCGTTGATACCACTGTGATCACGTTTTGTCGAGGCTACCACAGTCTTTAAGTTTTGTTGACACACAGTGTTCACACTTGTTTAGGCTACCACAGAATTCACTTGTTTTAGTACCTCAGTATTCAGGTTTTGTTGATTCCACAGAGCTCACGTTTTGCTGAGGCTACCACAGGACTCACGTTCACGTTTTGTTGACACCATGATTTTCACGTTTTGTTGATACCACAAGTTTCACGTTTTGTTGATACCACAAGTTTCACGTTTTGTTGACACCACAATTTTCACGTTTTGTTGACACCACAATTTTCACGTTTGGATGATACCACATTGTTCATGTTTTGTTGACACCACAATAATTACGTCTCGCTGGCACCACAATAATCACGTCTCGTTGATAATAGAGTGTTCACATCTTGCAGACGCTGTAATATGCATG
>CM031598.1:37877205-37879705 GCA_018398815.1 Conus ventricosus | reverse complement strand
GTGAACATAGACAGAAATACCCCATGAAACAGACACTGGGAACACGTGTGAACATAGACAGAAATACCCCCATGAAACAGACACTGGGAACACGTGTGAACATCGGAGCTGAATGTTCGCACTCTGAACGTACGTCAGCGGACATGAACCAGTTTTAGTGTTAGTGACTCCTTGAAAGCAAGGCAGCGTACAAAACTGTAACTTTTCACAAGGTGTGACGATTCAATTTCATGCAACGGAGAGACAGGCAGATAAACCAGTGCGAGTGATCATAGAAAGAGAGATATAGAGAAAAGGGAGAAGGGGGGGGGGATAGAGGAAGGAGAAAGAGAGGGGAGGAGTAGACAGAAAGAGAGACAGACAGACTGGGAGAGAGTGAGAGAGAGAGAGAGAGTTAAAGAGAAAGAGACAGACAGACAGACAGACTAGACAGACAGACAGATAGATAGATAGATAGATATGATAGATAGATAGATAAATAGATAGATAGATAAAATAGATAGCTGGGATAGGTAGATAGATGGGTGGAGAGAGAGAGAGAGAGAGAGAGAGAGAGAGAGAGAGAGAGAGAGAGAGAGAGAGAGAGAGAGAGAGAGAGAGAGAGTTGTCAACCTTCGGTTTTCTCACTCGGCGCAGACGACAAAGACAGGAATACCCCATGAAACAGACACTGAGAAAACGTGTGAACATCTGAGCTAAGTGTTCTTCCCCATGAACAGACGATAGCAGCCATGATCCAGTTTTAATGCCAGCGTCTCTCTTGAAAGAAAAACAGCATACAAAACGGTAACTTTTCCCAAGGACCGATGATCAAATTTCATGCAACTGAGAGACAGACAGACAGACAGCACGAAGACAGACAGACAGACAGACGAGTGCGAGTGAGGCCATAGAAAGAGAGATATAGAGGAAAGCGGAGACAAAAAAAGGGGAGGGGGGGGGAGGTTGAACGAGAGGGGTCGAGACAGAAAGAGAGAGAAAGAGGGAGAAGGGGGAGGAAGGCAGAGAGGGAGGGAGAACAGAGAGTTGAGAAAGAGATACAAAGACACAAAAGATAGAAAAGGGAAATAATGGAGGGGGAGAGGAGAGAGAAGAGAGAGAGAGGAGAGAGAGGAGAGAGGGGAGAGAAGAGAGAGAGAGAGAGAGAGAAGAGAGAGAGGGAGACAGTGAGGGAGACAGAGAAAGAGACAGAGAGAGAAAAAAAAAGAAGAGAGAAGAAGAAAGAAGAAGAAGAAGAAGAAAAAGAAGGGAGGAAGAGAGAAAGAAAAAGGTAGAGGGAGGGAGTAAGAGACAGAGAGACAGAAGACAAACAGACAGACAGACAGACGGAGACAAAGAAAAAGAGGAGAGAGAGTAACAAAGAGAGATAGAGAGACAAGAAGAGGAGGAAGAAGAAGAAACAAGGAGTAAGGTAAGTAAAGAGAAGAAAGAGAGAGGACGAAAGAGAAGAGAGAGAGAGAGAGAGAGAGAGAGAGAGAGAAGGAAGAGAGAGAGGAGAGAGAGAGAGAGAGTAAGAAAGAGGAAAGAGAGAGAGAGGAGAAAGAAGAGGTTCGGTAAAGAGAGAATACAGAGAATAAAAGTAGACAGTAGGTGTTTACGCAGAGAGATAGAAGTGACGAGGGAGGAAAAGTTAGCAGAAATGAACAGAAACAACTAGGTATGCAAAAAGAGAGTATGAGAGGACGGAGACTGAGAAAGTACAGCGCATGAAGCCTACACGATAAGGTATGCAGAGAGAGATGGAGAGAGGAGGAGAGGGAGGAGAGAGAGGAGAAGAGGGAGGAAGTTCAAGAATACAGAAAACGACCAACTAAGCTAACAAGCTGATCGCTAGACCAACTACTAGACAAGTGACTATATCAATGCAGCTGACGATAAGTTGTCGACGAGTAGCTGACAAAGACGCAATCTATATGCACACATGCAAGACAGAGAGAGAGGAAGAGACAGAGCTGAGATCACATGTTGAACATAGCATGGTACACACACATAATAACACAATGCACATGAGAATAGCAACACACACAAACAACACACACACACACACACACACTATCTATCCTATCACACACATCACGTCACATTGTTGTCTATCACACACACATCATCTACACCCACATACACACAAACATACAAACACAACACACACACACACAACATACACCACACTCACCACACCTAACACAAGATACACACACACACACTACTACACACACACGCCGCCGCGGCCAACACACCACGACCACAACATGCTTCCGTGCTACACACACCATCACACATACATACACACATCTACCACAGTCGTACACACACACACACACACCACACACACACACACAACACAACAACACACACACACACACACACACACAACAACACATCACACACACACACACACACACACTACACACACACACTACACACACACACAACACACACACACACACACACACACACACACAAACACACACACACACACACACACACTCCACACCCACCA
>CM031598.1:37857205-37864705 GCA_018398815.1 Conus ventricosus | reverse complement strand
AGAGAGAGAGAGAGAGAGAGAGAAGAGAGACAGACAGACAGACAGACAGACAGACAGACAGACAGACAATCAGACAGAGACAGAGGCAGGACGTGGTATGAGGCAAAATGGGTGTAGAGTTGGGTGGAGAGAGAGAGAGAAAAGAGAGAGAGAGAGAGAGGAGAGAGAGAGAGGAGAAGGAGAGAGAGAAGAGAGAGGAGACAGACAGCAGACAGACAGAGAGGCGAGACAGACAGGCAGACAGGGTACAGGACATAATAGTTAAGGACAGACAGAGGACGGACAGACAGACAGACAGACAGAGAGGCAGAACAACCAGACGACAGACAGACAGACAGACAGACAGACAGAAAGGCAGACCAACAGACGACAGCCCAACAGACGGACAGACAGACGGACAAGACAGAGACAGAGAGCGACACACCATAATGTGCTTCCATCCTCAACTCGCGTAAGGCGCCCATCAACAGCGACAGCTGTCAGACGACCACACCCACACCACACAATGGCGCAGTACAGACTGGGCCCACCCTCCCCCCCCCCCCCCCTCTCTATAATGTATTGTGTATGATTGGTATGCTACCCTTCCCGTCATCCTCCCCTCACCCCCCCCCCCCCCCCCCCCCCCCCCCCCCCCCCCCCCCCTCCCCTCCCTCCTGATTCCTTTCCCCGCTGTTTTTCCCCATGTGCCCTATGTTCACAGATTTTCCTCCGCGTTCGTTTGACAGTGGTGTTGACAGCGGTATATTTCTACTGAACTGTGTACAATCCTGTTTCTATTTTTATCTATCTATGTATCTATTCACTCATCTGTTTGTTTGTTTTGGTCTGTTCTTCTTGCATGCATTTGCCTGATTTGCAATGATTGATTTCTTTCATTTCGCCCCAGGGCTGGGTGGGGGGGGGGTGGGGGGGGGGGGGGGTGGGGGAGGGAGGGGGGGGGGGGAAGCATTCATAATTGATTCATCATGGTAAAACACCATTTCGTTTCGTTTCGTTTCCCCCCCCCCTCTCTCTCTCTCTCTCTCTCTCTCTCTTCTCTCTCTCTCTCTCTCTGCCTTTAGAAGAGGGTGGTACAGGACTGCTCTAAAGGCAGGTGAAGACAGTGCTTCTCTGGGTCCTCCCCCGCACCTTTGGGTGTTTCTTTTTCTTCCTCTCTCTCTCTCTCTCTCCTTCTCTCTCTCTCTCTCTCTCTCTCAATCTCTCTCTCTCTCTCTCTCTCTCTCTCTCTCTCTCTCTCTCTCTCTCTCTCTCTCTCTCTCAGACCCATTTCTCCCAACCACGTCCTCCGCCCTTTCACACACCCATCCCAACCTGTTCCCAACGTCCCCTCCTCTCCTCTCTCCCCCCCCCCCCCTCCTTCCATCTCCACACCTTGCGTCCGTCTCCCTTTTCCATCCCTCTTTCCCCCTCCCGCCATCTCCCCTGCCCCTCCCCCCCCCCTACCCCCAAGCATCACATTCAATCTTCCTCTCCTCTCGTCTCCTCCTATTTTCCCTCCCTCCGTCCATCTCCACACCTTGCGTTCCCCCTCCCTTTTCCACCCCTTCCCCCATCTCCCCTCTCCCTCCTCCACCCAAGCATCACATTCAATCTTCCTCTCCTCTCTCTCTCTCTCTCCTCCCATCCTCCCTAGGTCCTTCCATCTTCACACCTTGCGTCCCCCTCCCTTTTCCACCCCTTCCCCCATTCCCTTTCCCCCTCCCCCCAAGCATCACATTCAATCTTCCTCCTCCTCTCTCTCTCTCTCCTCCCTCCTCTCCTCCCCCTCCTCCCCTTCCATCTTCACACCTTGCGTTCCCCCTCCCTTTTCCACCCCTTCATCCCCTTTTCCCCCTCCCCCCAAGCATCACATTCAATCTTCCTCTCCTCTCTCTCTCTCTCTCTCTCTCTCTCTCCTCTCTCTCTCTCTCTCCTCCCATCCTCCCTCCCTCCTTTCATCTTCACACCTTGCGTTCCCCCTCCCTTCTCCATCCCTCTTCCCCCTCCCCCATCTCCCCTTTCCCCCCCCCCCCCCCCCCAAGCATCACACTCAGTCTTCCTCTCCTCTTCTCTCCTCTCCTCCTCCTCCCCTCCTCCTTCCTTCTCCCTTTCTCTAGAAAGAGATATCGTCAGTGTAGCTTCAGTGATCTTGTCAACCGGGTCGCTCATATCGTTTCCGAACACGGCAATATCCCTCCCATCAATGATCTGGCCCTTGATAGCCATCTTGGTCCCCCCAGCGGTCCTTTATCAGCGGGGACCATCATCAGATGTAGCGTTCAGTCGCCGGTCTTTTTTTCCATGCCTTTGTCTGCTTTTCCCTACATATTGCTACACTCCTCCTCTCTCCCCTTACCACATTTCCTGACAAACCGGCTTCATTATTTATTACCGTTCTGCACAATCTATATTCTTTTTCCCATCTTTTCCTTACGTGTTCATTCTTTTCTTATTTATGATTCTACCTTTTCCCCTGCAAATTCCTTCATTTCACATCTTTTCTTGACACATGCATACATTTCCCTTTATCTTCCCACATTTCCCTACTTTCACCGTCATATTCCTTAATTTCACATCTTTTCTTGACACATGCATACATTTCCCTTCATCTTCCCACATTTCCCTACTTTCACCGTCATATTCCTACTTCTCCTGCGTATTCCTACAGTGCCATTCTTTTCCCCAACACATTCTCTTCCTCTTCTTCTCCCCCCCCCCCCCCCCCTCCCCTATTTTGCCTACATTTTTCTACTTTTTACAGTGAATTCCATCATCTGTCTTATCTTATGCTTCATTCAACGCCCATCTTGCGCCGAAATGGATGAAGAGAAGAGATTGGTCGTTCATTGTCCTTGTCCTGGGTGTTGTGTATCTTGCCTGAAGAAGACTTAAGAGGTCGAAACGCGTCGTGTTTTGTCTTGTGATTCGTTTGTCTACGTTTTGGGGCGGAGCCTTATTTTTCAAATGTGTTTTGATTTCCGCCTGCAGCAACGCCTTACTTGGCAACTTTACCTTCCCTGTATACACGCCGATGATTCCTTCTTTTCTGATAAAAATCCTACATTTTTTTATATTTTCTTTTTTCTTTGCCCTACATTTCTTTTGCGATTCCAAACTTTTCCAGACATCGCTAAACATGCGTACGTTTCCATCCTTTCCCAAACGTATTCCCCAAATTTTTCTATTTTTTTCCAGCATATTTTGGCATAATCCCATTTTCACCTTCCTATTCCCGTGTTCCAACTGGTTCCCATTATTCCCTCATTGGCTGCCTAGCGTTCCAGTTTTTTTCCCTGTTTTCCTTTTGTTCGTTTTTCTTGTTTCACTATTGTTTGTTTGTTTGTTTGTTTGTTTGTTTGTTTGTTTGTTTGTTTGTTTGTTCAGTCTGCTTTTTTGTTCGTCTCTCTTCTTCTCCACATTTCTCTGGCTGTCTTCTGTTTAACCCATCTTATTTCAATTTTCTGACTTTGCTCTATCTTGGTTGTTTTTTTCTATTTGTTTCCCCAGTTACATCACTATTGTTTCTTTTCGGATTTTAGCGTTCGTCTGCAATTTCTACATTGTTTTACAATGTACCGCTTTTCCATACTTCTCATTACGCGCCGATATGTGTAATATATATGTCGTTCTGCAAACCTCGGCTAATTTTAAGTAATAGTAAATGTCATGAAACAAATAACTTCAAATAGCATAAATCAGTAAGAAGTACAGCTTTTTTTCAGGAGTTTTAAACACTAAGCAAGAAACTTCCCGCAGAAAATGATTATCAACGTGTAAAATAATTTCCGGCAGTAATAAATAATAAACACATAACTTCGATAAGTCATAAACAATGAAAATGCTCACGCATTTATAGTAAACATTATGTCATTAACAGTGACATTAACGTTAACAAAGTTGCTACGCCCACATTGAACATATTGACGCAAGCTATTTTAGAAGTTAGTTTTATAACAGCTTGATCTTTTTTAATTGTTCAATTCAACATATCTTTCGGATTATTACGTTGTCTGCAATTTCACATTGTCTTTACAATGTACGCTTTTCCATACTTACATTAGCGCTGAAAGTGTAATTAATATAGTCGTTCTGACAAAACACTGGCTAACTATTAAGTTAATTAAGTAATAGTCATGAACAAATAACTTCAAATAGATAAATCGTAACGAAGTACAGCTTTTTCAGAGTTTTAAACACTAAGCAAAAAACTTCCGCGAAATGATATCAAGTGTAAAATAATTTCCAGCAGTAATAATTAAAAAACATAACTTCGATAAGTCTAAAACAATTGAAAAAATGCTCAACGCTTATTATAGTTACATAACAGTAATGTCATAACAAAGGACATTCAACGTAAATCAAGTTGCTACACCAACAACATTGAACATTAATGCAGACAAGCTACTTTCAGTAAGTAGTGTAATAATAAACAAAGCTGATCCAGACAGTAATAATGCTGAACAAAACAACTTCCAACAGTAATAAGTGCAAAACCATGCATGTAAACTCTAGGAACAGAGGCCAAAGAACGATCCCGTAGAAGTGAATCAAGAATTTTCAATGGCAGCCAAGAAACAAGTAACTTCATGCATTTGTAAAGGACACACTGCATTCCAGTGGTTGCAAAGAAAAGAAATAAAACTTCTTTCAATAGTGGTGAATTATAAACAAGAAAATTAAATCCAAGAGTCGTAAATAACATACGAGCAAAGATTCAAAATCAAGCAAATGAAGCAGAAAGTGTTAGATGGTCAGTTTTCTCCTGTTGTGTCCAAGCTCTGTCCAGGGGTGCTTGACCACGTGTTTTCTTTCGCTGACTTTTGTTCGGTGCTGAGTTCATTCTGTTCACAACGGTCATTTCAGATGCAGACTGATGATAATGATGCTGCCGACATCTGCTGCCATGACATTGATGATGATTATACCACCTCCAGTACCATCGTCAGCACCACCACCACCATCATTACTACTGTACTACTACTACGACTATTACTACTTTTACTACTGCTGCTGCTGCTGCTGCTACTACTAACTCTACTACTACTACTACTATACTACTACTACTACTACTACTACTACTACTACTACTACTAACTACTACTACTACTACTACTACTACTAACTAACTAACTAACTAACTAACTAACTAACTAAGTAACTAACATATCAGTAAAGACAATAGTGATGATGATAATGACGACGACGACGACAATGATGATGATGATCGTGATGATGATGATGATGATGATGATGATGATCATGATGATCATGATGATGAAGATGATGGTAATGAAGATTATGGTAATGATGATGTTGATCTTCATCATCATGATCAAAGTAATGGTAATCATTTTATTAAGAAGAAGAAGAGAAGAGGAGGAGGAGGTGGTGGAGGCGGAGGAGGAAGGAGGGGGAGAAGGAGAAGGAGAATAAGGAGAAGGAGGAGGAGTGGGGGAGGAGAAGGAGGAGGAGGAGAAGAAGAAGAAGAAGAAGAAGAAGAAGAAGAAGAAGAAGAAGAAGAAGAAGACGAAGAAGAAGAAGAAGAAGAAGAAGAAGAGAAGAAGAGAACAACAACAACAACAACAACAACAACAACAACAACAACAACAACAACAACAACAACAACAACAACAACAACAACACCAAGTGGGAAAATATGATGATGATGATGATGATGATGATGATGATGATGATGTTGATGATGATGATGATGATGACGACGACGACGACGACGATGACAATGATGATCAAAACAAAAACAACAAGGACAACAGTATTGATCTTCCACAACCACTGTGGCGCCTCCTAATCTGCTGATGGCCAGTAACAGGCTTCGATCCAGTCCTCCACGTCACCCAGCTGTTGTGGTGCAATAGATGTGGGTAATAGACAGAACGAACTAATAACCCACAAACTGCCGGCATCCCGTCACGCTCTTCCCACACCTGCGCCAGCTGCACTAAGCCATGACACGCCATTGGACACGACAGACACACTTCTCCTTCTGTGTTGTCGTTGTTTGCTCAATCAGCAACTCTGGAGGTCCCTACGAACGCAGCAGGACGTTGAAGCCTCTCTAGAGGGTCAATGAGTTTGTCCCTCATGGTCATGTCAGTAGGCCAGACTGCTGCTCTCAACCCCCGCTGTGGGCGGACGGTCCTAAGGACAGTTTGCTGCTGTCACGGGAGATGTGCCCTATAGGGGCACACCGCAGAGACGAAGGGATCCCGGACAAACACAAGGTCGTGGGACGTAGATTGAAAGCGTGAAAGTCTGTGGGATAAAGATACAAGGGAGAAAACCTCGTAAGGCAGAGGTTCAAGGGAGACAACTCTCGAAGACAATGATTTAACGGACAAATTGTTAGAGGGTGGGATTATGAAGGTGCAAGTTTGTACACAGCTTGTGACGCAAACCCTACAGGGATTAAACCCCACATGATAGAAATAAAAGAATAAAAGCTGACATGACATTGGCTTATAAGGCAGATATATTACAGGAAAAGGATTCAAGGGGGCAGCAGCTCGCAAAAGGGATTCAAGTGGTAAAAACTCGATGGATAAATATTCGAGGGACAATTTTGGTGACGAAAGTCCAGCAGACGAATATTTCTAAGACAAGGTTTTAGAGGGCAGTGGCCAATAAGATGAAGCCACAAAGGATTAAACTTCGTAGGAAAAAAGATCGAGGAATAAAAGCTCGTGGGACAAAATTCCAAGTCTAAAAACCCTTAGGACGATTGTTCAAGGGGTGAATTCTTCCAGGACAGACACTCACGTCAGGTAGACTAAAGGTTCAGAGTATAATACAGCTTGCAGGACTAGGCACCAAGGTTCAAAATCTCTATGGACAAGGGATCAAAAGACAACGGTTCTACGAGCGAACGTTTATTGGATAAAAACCTAAAACTAAAACGTCATTGGACGAAAGGTAAATATGTAATTACCTCTTGTCTGGAAATTGTTCACGTATATTCTTGTTGATGACGACATTGTTGATTCCCCTCCCTTTCTCCCATTTTCATATTAATATATCATATTTTTCTTCTTCTGTTGTTTTTTTGATGTTCCTTTAAAACATCCCAATCATGTGGCGAAATGTTTAGCATACCGTAATTATATTGTAACCAACATTATATTGTCAATGTTAAGTTTGAGCACAGGATCAGCCTAGGTTGTTGTTGCTAATTTGTCCAGGTAACTGTGAAGATGTTCTGTTTCTTGAATAAAGTTTTTCAAACCTATTACGTCAAAGCTCGTAAGGCAAGGCAGACGGGACAGAAAACACCTTTAGGCTTGAAATTCAAGGACAAATGTCCCTAGGACAGTGGTACAAAGAATAAACGATCGCGGGTTAACCATGAAAAACCTGAAACAACGGTCCTAACTACACAGGTAAGACAAACTTTCAAAACCTGAAACAACGGTTCTAAAAACACAGGCAGGACAAACTTTCAAAACCTGAGACAACGGCTCTAACTACACAGGTAGGACAAACTTTCAAAACCTGAGACAACAG
>CM031598.1:37847205-37849705 GCA_018398815.1 Conus ventricosus | reverse complement strand
TTAAGGATTCGGCCGATGGGTCTTCACCGATTTCACTACCATTTTCAAGAGCACTAGTCTTGCCGTTCTAAAAGTCAGAGAGAGAGAGAGAGAGAGAGAGAGAGAGAGAGAGAGCTTACAGTGAGACGGGCAGACCTACACAGTATGTAGACACTTCGAAAAGTACTTAAGAATCCACAGACTTCCACCATGGGTTGATGAATCCTGAATCAGCCCTTTGAGCCAGTTCATGAGTCTGAAAAAAAAAAATCTTCCCGCTAGGGGAGGTAATAGTTAGAACGAAGTGAAAAAGTTACTTCCCGAAAACTTTTTATTAAAGAGACGTGCGAATTTCGAAATGTCAACCGTTGCTTGAATTAAAAGTTTCTGCATTTTCATGAAAAAAATAGGTCTTCGTAAACGGTTATAGAATCACAACAATCACGTTACAGTGTTCATGTTCACAGGAAAATTGTAATAGTTTCATGAAGAACATAAACAGATCCTCGATCCGCCTTCGGATCCGGATCCGCACTACAGATCCACACTAAAGTTGTTGGGTGCGTATTTGTTCCACGCTGTGTATGTCCTCTCTTGGTTATTATGGATTTCAGCAAATCCTATCTTATTATTTTCAAAATTCCATAAACGCACTCAGACAAAATTAAAACCTGCAAAGCGTTCAGTAGATTCTACCCGCAGTAAGATCTATAAAGTTCTTACAGAACGATTCTTGATCCGGCGTCTGATCCAGATCCGCAATACTGATCCACACTATAAAAATTAGTGGATCCGTTCTTGGATCAAAAACTGCCTTTTTTTTTTTTTTTACCAAATTCGATTAAAATTGGATTGGTGGTTATATCCTCATCTTACTGACAGACAGATAGACAAACAAACAAACAAATACCGGTGGGTGAAAATATATCCTCCTGGGCATTGGTGATAAACGTGGAAAGTAGCTTTTGCTCTCAACGGTGAAACGATGTGTGCTAGGTGGGCGGGTTTCGCTGTACGTTAGTTGGGCGCTAGAAGCATGTCTTTTGTTCACTATGGAAGCAAATGTTACATTTCTTGTGAATCAGTTTCAAAATGAGATTCAAGATCAGAGTTTGAACAGTCTTGTTCAAAATCAAACGAACAAGAAACCCTATATTTTTGTTTACTGTTTTAATAAATATGGAGCAAAGCAAATGATACCAGCCACGATTTAATACAGTCTAGATCGTCCCGAAAACGGCCAGAGCGGCGCTTGAACGAGAAGAGAGAGAGGAGAGAGAGAGAGAGAGAGAAGAGACAGAGAGAGAATCGGAACACCACGATACAACGTTTGCCATAAACCTCATTCACCAAACAGTACAATTTCTATATTGAATTCATGATTATCATCATTACTATTCTTATTATCTGTATTAATACCATCATTTGCATAGCGCCGATCCTCACTTAGAAAGTAAGCTCTAAGCGCTTTACAATCCGTGCTCTTGTTTACACAACGGGCTGCCTACCTACCTGGGTAGAGCCGACTGAAGAGCTGCCAGCCGGCGATACATCCAGTCATTTCCTGCATCGTCCAGTCAATATAGGTCACTCCGATCCTTCTTCCGTCATTTCCTTTTTCAAAAACGATCACGCAGGTTTCGTGCTACGTGCATACATGTCACCCATACTAAAGGCTGAACTGACCTTTTCTTCCGAAAATGGTGATGGGTTTTATGTGTGCGTAAGATAATATTATGATGTGTGCATTGATACACAGAACCCCTGTCTCGTTGGAAGCACCTAGCTGGAAATGGAGTCAGAACCACTGTTCACTTTGCAGGAAGAATCCCCCTACACCAAAACTGGCCGGCGAAGATTCGAACCCACAACCTCACCAGGAAACACCAGGATTACATGTCCGGCGCTCTACCCACTGAGGTATTCAGGCCCCCACGCAATAACATTATGTTGTATGGAAAGAGCGGGGAGGCAGAGGATGGCGGAGAAGGGGGAGGGGGTGGAGAAAGGGAGTGGTGAGGAGAGAGAAAAAAACAAAATGAAATGTACGTAGATAAACACTGGGTTGATCAGGGGGCGGTGTTGACTGACAGGAACAGACGGTCCCCGGGGATGTTGTCTGAGATAAGTGCATTTAACTCTGAGATGAGTGCATTTAACTCTTGTTGTTTTCATGTTATCTTTTCTGCTGTCTCCTCTCCTCTCTACGGCATTTGCTCCCACGCCACCGCCTTGGCTTCAGGCTGTGTCAGACCAATTGACATAGGCAGGCTAGGACTCCAAGGCTACATCATAGGCTAGAACACCAAGGCTACATCATAGGCTAGAACACCAAGGCTACATCATAGGCTAGGACACCAAGGCTACATCATAGGCTAGAACACCAAGGCTACATCATAGGCTAGAACACCAAGGCTACATCATAGGCTAGAACACCAAGGCTACATCGAAATGTTGTTATGCTCTGCATAGTTATGCGGGGATTGTCTTCAGTCGTGACAAGCTCCTAGCATAACATTAT
>CM031598.1:37809705-37827205 GCA_018398815.1 Conus ventricosus | reverse complement strand
TTCATGTATTCATTTTGAAAACGTATGTGATTGTTTTATTTCAATCCCTGTATATATGTATTGACCGTTGTTTCAATTATTGCTTTTCATTCCTTGATGGCAGGTTTTTCTTTCCTAATCGCAGGGATGTCCCAGAAGACATTCCAAACAAAACATGCACATTCTGAAGAGCAGCAACATTACCATGAACGACAGGAGACATGTCCCAGAAGACATTCCAACAAAACATGCACATTCTGAAGAGCAGAAACGTCACCATGAACGACAGGAGACAGCGCACCAGAGGCATCATATCATCGTTGTCAGAGAGCAGAAACGTCACCAGGAACGACAGCAGACAGTGCACCAGAGGCATCGTCCTTGTCAGAAAGATGGAACTCTTCTCCGCTGTTTATCGCTAAACTCCTCTCACCACCGTCCCCATTCACCCCCCCCCCCCCTTCCCTTTCCCCTTCCCCCTTTCCCGGAACCCCACGACTGGATTCTATGATTGTCAATGGATGGATGATTGATTGACACCCCTCCAGCTTCTCCAGGACTACAAGATTGACACACAGAACTCTATGAAGCTTGGAACTCACGATGGTGTGTGTGTGTGTGTGTGTGTGTGTGTGTGTGTGTGTGTGTGGTGTGTGTGTGTGTGTGTGTGTGTGTGTGTGTGCATGCAAGCACATGCCACTCAGTGTGCTACAGCTTAAAACTGTCTGGTGCTGTGACAGCCGTGTGCACAGTGATCCGTCCTCTGTGTCTTTACCTGGTTTATGCTATCTGAATGGATTCACGTTTCTTTTCTGAGACGCTGCAAATCACATCCAAGCTGAGGTTTGAGGGGTATGTTGTTTGTGTACGTACGTGTGCGTACAGCGACGCACGTGGAGTTTCTTCTTGTTGTTGTTGATGTTGTTACTGTTCTGTTGTTTGTTGTCGTTGTTTTTGTTGTTGTTGTTGTTGTTCTTCTTTCTTCTTCTTCTTCTTTCTTCTTCTTCTTCTTCTTCTTCTTCTTCTTTTCTTCTTCTTCTCCTTCCTTTTTTCTTCTTCTTCTTCTTCTCTTCTTCTTCTTCTTCTCTTCTTCTTCTTCTCTTCTTCTTCTTCTTCTTCTTCTTCTTCTTTCTCTCTTCTTCTTCTCTCTTCCTCTTCTTCTTCTTCCTCTTCTTTCTTCCTCTTCTTCTTACTTCTTCTTCCTCTTCTCTTCTTCTTCTTCTTCTTCTTCTTCTTCTCTTCTTCTCTTTTCTTCTTCTTCTTCTTTCTTCTCTTCTTCTCTTCTTCTTTTCTTCTTCTTTTCTTCTTCTTCCTCTTCTTCTTTCTTCTTCTTCTTCTTTCTTTCTAGAATGTCATAGTCCACCACTGGTGATTGTTTTGTGTGTATCTGACCTTTGTAATCTGATCATTTAAAAAATCACATTCTCTCTTTGGTAATGACACACGACACCAGAGAGAGAGGAGAGAGAGAGAGAGAGAGAGAGAGAGAGAGAGAGAGAGAGAGAGAGAGAGAGAGAGAGAGAGAGAGAGAGGAGAGAGAGAGAGAGAAGAGAAGACAGACAGACAGACAGACAGACAGACACAGAAGAGAGGTGATGAAATTCTCGTTAAATGCCATTCTGTAAAAAACAAAACCCTCAAATTTTCTATGTATTTTAAATCCTGGTCAGGTCAAGAGCGAACAGCAGTAGCAGCATTCAACAATACGAAACAGATGGCAATGACACGAAGAAAGAAAGAGGATTGGAGGGGATGGAGAACACGCGCACACATTGCTCAATGCACTAGGGGTAGGAGTGAACAAACAAGTATTAAAGGTAAGCGGGTGCAGGCTAACAATTCCTTTGCCATCAGATGATGACGCGGCAAAGCTTAGTCAAGGGGGCAGGGGTGTGTAGGAGAGCTTCGGGGTAGGGGGAGGGGAGTGGGTAGAGAATAGGAGTGAAAAAAGATGGACTTTAAAATATACCTACAAAATCCTTCACCAGCAGTATGTGAGTGAGAACCACACTGTCTTTAAAATAGAACCATTTTAGTATCGCCTGCCTAGAGGCTTTTCGTCCGCTGGTTCAGACTCATCATTCGGACCGGACAAGGCTGTTTGTGTCAACGGTCTCCTTGGTGTCAAGAGGAAACTTACCACCACTGATTCTGTGGCATTTTTTACCGCCAAGCGTTCAGAATGAAAACGTATGATACCAAAGCAGCCAGTGAAGGTCAAAGACAGTAACGCGTGAAGACAGCCTTCAAAGAAAATAGTTTCAAAAAACACTGAACTTCATTTGTGTTAACATAATAATATACGGAAGAGGGGGGGGGGGGGGGGGGTCTTTGAGAAATGCTTCAGAATCCTCTGAAGGCAACAAGGGAGGTCAAAAGGTGACAACAGAGAGGAGGTCCGATCGACTGGTTTACAACTCCAAGCATCGCAAGTGACGTCATTGTGACAGCAGCTAAGAATTGCGCAGAACAGACTTGCTTGGATCGCCTAAGACATACAGTCTCCCAGTAACATGGTGAACAAAGACGTTGGGAGGGGGGGGGGGGGGGAGGGGGGGGGAGGGGGTTAGGAAAGTGCAGGCTAACATTCCGCTGTCATTAAAACAATCACTTGAAAAAAGATTTTTTTTAATGTGCTGGTTGGGGGTTTTGGCGGCGGGCTGTGGAAGAACACAGGAGTGATTAAAGTGAGCGTCAGACTGCACATGTTAAAGCCTTCACCAGCACCACGTGAGGATTTGCCAGCGTCAGACTGCACATGTTAAAGCCTTCACCAGCACCACGTGAGGAGGGCGAGCGGAATACCTGTCTTGCCAATAGAACCATTTTGTATTGCCCTCACTGAGGCCTTTCGTCGGTGGACTCCAACTTATTAGTAGACCTGGACTGATTGTTTTAACGATTTTCGCTTGATATCAAAAGGCAGATATGCATCTCAAACATCTGTGGTATTGCACCACCAAGTAAAGGGTTCAAAAACGGGATCGTACAGCACTCCAAAGCAGCCAGTGAAGGATAGAAAAGTAAAATGACAAGAAAGCGCTGAAAAAAAGTTCATAAAAAATGCGTGTGTGCGTGCGTCTGTCCATACGTTCGCGCGCGCGCGCGCGCGCGCGTGTGTGTGTGTGTGTGTGTGTGTGTGGTGTGTGTGTGTGGGGGGTGTGTGTGTGTGTGTGTGTGTGTTTTGTGTGTGTGCATGCGTTTGTGTCTGTGTGTCTGTGAGTCTGTGTGTGTCTGTCTGTGTGGTGTTCGTGCGTGTGTGCGCGCGCGCGCGCGCGCGCGCGCGCGTGTGTGTGTGTTTTGTGTGTGTGTGTGTGTGTGTGTGTGTGTGTGTGTGTGTGTGTGTGTGTGAGTGAGCTCCACAAAAGGATGGCAATGATATGTAACAAACGTTCATGTTGATTCAGTGCTGGAGAAGGTAGGACGGAACACAGATGTGGAACCTGAAGACGAAAATCTCCTCTGACCTAAATTTGTCTCAAGGAGGGAGCGAAGGAAGGATAGGAAGGAGGGGTGGGTAGAATTGAGCCAGAGGCCTTTGGATCAAACGAGAAATGTCTTGTCAACCGGGCCAATCCCAATTTGTCATGTTTCTACTGGCGCAGCGCCCAAAGCCAGCATGCTGGGGACAGGGGAAGTAATCGTCTCCAGTATCCATGTTCAGACATGTAGATGATTGTTGTATTGATCACCAACGACAGAGGCGGTCGTTATACAGATGGATGTGCTCGTGAATAATCCATGAACGCTTGTCTTTCTGTCCTGTACTGATTCCACTCGCCACCCGTCCTTTCTGTTCCCCCCCCCCCCCCCCTCTCTCCACGCCCCCTGTTTCAACCCCCTCCTGCTATTTGTCTCTCCCACCTCTTCCCCCCCCCCCCCCCCCCCTCCAAATCCGCCTCTCTCTCTCTCTGAAACAGATGTTTTTTCAAGTCTCATTTCTCTTTCACCTATCTGTCTCTTGAAATGTGTCTCTTTCTGTATGCTTAGCTGCCTGTCTTTCTGTGTCTGTGTGTCTGAGTGTCTGTGTGTGTGTGCATGTGTGTGCGTGTGTGTGTGAGTGTGTGTGTGTGTGTGTGTGTGGTCGCGCGCGCGCGCGCTATTCTCTGTCACTCTCTGTCTGACTGTCTGTCCGTCGGCTATTTTCTGTAACTCTCTCTCTCTCTCTCTCTCTCTCTCTCTCTCTCTCTCTCTCTCCACAATACACACACACAACACACACACACACACACACCCATCAACAGAGTGAGAAAGAGAGAGGGAGAATATATATATATATATATATTATATATATATATATATATATATTGAATTATAAACAAAGCTTGCTCTTATGTCTTAGATTGAAGAAATAGGGGGGATACGCATTCATATCTGCAGTGGTAGATGATTCTGCCTAACTAACAGTATGTGCTTGAGTGGGTGAATGGGGAAAATAAAATAAATGCTTCTCAAAATGAGCCTTCAGCAAGCTTATATTCTCCAAGGGGAGACATCCTCCAATAGGGAGGGAAACTCACTAACATATAACTCCTGGTCATATACCGATATTTCGAAACTTGGTGGTTTCCTCCTAGTGCCCGCGGAAAGTGGTAATTTGACTCCTCTGCCTTTTCAGTTTTAAGAAGAATGCAACCCCAGAAAAGGTTGGTGTGCATTTACCGTAGTATGTTTGTTGAGTTTTCAAAAAACCAACCAAAGGTGCCATCTAAGAAGCAAAGGAAAATCATAAAAGAGCAAAACAAGCTACATTTTCTTGTGAAAAGTAGAAAATATAAAAGGTATCCTCTAAGACACAAAGTGCTGAGGGCTAGTTCTTGGAATGAATCCGCAAGGGACTAAAACAACAAACTAATAAATTCCAAGGATAAGTACCGCACCGTTCCCGCAACTTACAGAGCAGCTTGGTGTTGCAATGAGTGCAAGAAATATTGAATTATAAACAAAGCTTGCTCTTATGTCTTAGATTGAAGAAATAGGGGGATACGCAAATTTATTTCTGCAGTGGTAGATGATTCTGCCTAACTAACAGTATGTGCTTGAGTGGGTGAATGGGGAAAATAAAATAAATGCTTCTCAAAATGAGCCTTCAGCAACTTATATCTCCAAGGAACATCCTCCAAATAGGGATGAAACTCCACTAACATATAACTCCTGTCATATACCGTTATTTCGAAACGTGGTGGTGTCTCCTCAGTGGACCGCGGAAGTGGTAATTTGGCGTCATCGCCCTTTTCAGTTTAAGAAGAAATGTGCAATCCCAGAAAAGGTTGGTGTGCAATACCGTAGTATGTTGTTGGAGTTTTTCTAAAACAACCAAAGTGCCATCTAAAAGCAAAGGAAAATGATTTTCCTTTGCTTCTTAATGCACCTTGTTGGTTTTTTGAAAACCAACAAACAAACTACGGATTGCACACCAACCTTTTCTGGATTGCATTCTTCCTTATACTGAAAGGCAAGAGAGTCCAAATTACCCAATTTCCGCCGTCACTGAGGAGAAACAACCAAGTCGAATATCGTATATGACCAGGAGTTATATTAGTGAGTTTCCCTCCCTATTTGAGGCTGTCCCCCGTGGAGAATATAAGCTTCGAAGGCTCATTTTGAGAAGCGCATTATTTTATTTTTTCCACCATTCAACCCACGCAGCACGTACATTAGTATAGTCAGAATCAATCTAACCACTGCAGATAAAATGCGTAGCCCCCCTAGTTCTCAATCTAAGACATAAACAAGCAGTTGTTTATAATTCAATATTTCTCTTGCACTCATTGCAACACAAGCTGCCTCTGTAATTGCTGGAACGTGCGGTACTTACCTTGGAATTTATTATGTTGTTGTATTTTAGTCCTTGCGAGTCATTCCTAAACTACCTCTCAGCACTTGTGTCTTAGAGATATCCTTTTAATTTTCTACTTTTCACAAGATAAGTTGGGATAGCGTGTTTTGCGCTTTTTGATTTCCTTTGCTTCTTATATGGCACCTTGTTGGTTTTTTTTGGAAAACTCAACAAACATACTACGGAGTGCACACCACCTTTCTGGGATTTGATTTTGCTTAAACTGAAAAGGGAGAGGGACTATTTACCACTTTCCGCGTTCTGAGGTAAACCCACCAAGTTCGAAATCTCGTATATGACCAGGAGTTATAGGTTAGTGAGTTTCCCTCCCGTTGGGAGATGTCCCCCCTTGGAGAATATAACTTGCGGAAGGCTCATTTTGAGAAGCATTTATTTATTTTTCCCCATTCACCCACTCAAGGCACATTATCTGTTTAGTTAGCAGAATCATCTACTACTGCAGATAGGAATGCGTATCCCCCCTATTCTTCATCTAAACATAAGAGCAAGCCAGTTTTAATTCAATATTTCTGCAGTCATTGCAACACCAAGCTGCTCTGTAAGTTGCTGAACGTGCTACCTTTCCTTGAATTTATTAGTTTGTTGTATTTTAGTCCCCTTGCGGATTCATTCAAAACTAGCCCTCACACTTGTGTCTTAGAGGCATATCCTGTATATTTTCCTACTTTTCACAAGAAAAATGTACTTGTTTTCTCTTTTATGAGTTTCCTTTGCTTCCTTAATGCAACCTTTGGTTGGTTTTTTGAAAACTCAACTAACCTTCTACGGTATTGCACACCAACCTTTTCTGATTTGCATTGTTCTTAAAACTGAAAAGCAGGATCAAATTACCACTTGCCGCGTCTCTGAGGATAAACCACCGCAATTGCGAAATATCGGTAGATGACCAGGATTATAGGTTGGTGATTTCCTCCCTCCCTATTGGGAAGGAAAAAAATGTCTCCCCCTTGGAGAATATAAGCTGTGGCGGGAAGGCTCCTTTTGAGAACATTTATTTATTTTTCCCCATTCACTCCACGCAGCCACATACTTTATTAGGCAGAAATCATCCTACCACACTGCAGTATATGAATGCGTATCCCCCCTATTTCTTCAATCTAAACATAAGACAAGCCTTTTTATAATTCAATATTCTTGCAGTCAATTGCAACACCAAAAGGCCTGGGGCTGCTGTAAAGTTGCTGGAACGTGCGGTACTTATCCTTGGAATGTATAGTTTGTTGTTATTTTATGTCCCTTGCGGATTCATTCCAAGAACTATCCCTCATCACCTTGTGTCTTAGGAGAGATCCTTTATATTTTCTACTTTTCACAAGAAAATGTAAGCTGTTTTTCTCTTTTAATGATTTTCATGCTTCTTTAATGCACCTTTGGGTTGGTTTTTTGAAAACCAACAACTACTACGGTTTTGGCACACCCACCTTTTCTGGATTGCATCCTTCTTGAAATACTGAAAAGGCAGAGATCAATTACCACTTCCGCGTCACGGAGGAGAAACCACCAAGTTTCAAATATCGGTATATGACCAGGATTATATGTTTAGTTGAGTTTTCCCTCCCTATTGGAAGTCTCCCCCTTGGAGAATATAACTTCTGCGAAGGCTCATTTGTGAGAGCAATTAAATTTTAATTTTTCCCCATCACCCACTCACGCACAGACTGTTATAGGCAGAATCTCTACCACTGCAGATATGAATGCGTATCGACCCCCTATTTCTTCAAACTAAGACATAAACATGCTTTGATTATAAGTTTCAATATTCTTGCACTCATTGCACACCAAGCTGCCTCTGTAAGTGTCTGGAACGTGCGGTACTTATCCTGAATTTATTAGTTTGGTTGATTTTAGTCCCTCGATTCATTCCAAGAACAAGCCCTCGAGGCATTGTTCTTATAGAGTTAGCCCTTTTATAGTTTCTACTTTTCACAAGAAAATGTAGCTTGTTTATGCTCTTTTTAAAATGATTTTCCTTTGCTTCTTAATGGCACCTTTGGTTGTTTGTTTGATAAAACGCAACCATACATACTACGTATTGCACACCAACCTTTTCCCTGGGATTGCATTCTTTCTTCTTAATACTGAAAAGGCAGGAGTCAAATGACCACCTTTCCGCGGTCCTGAGGAGAAACCACCAAGTTTCGAAATACGATATGACCTGGAGTTATATGTTAGTGAGTTTCCCTCCCTATTGGAGGATTCTTCCCCTTGAAATATAAGCTTGCTGATGGCTCATTTTGAGAAGCATTTAGTTTAGTTTTTCCCATTCAACCCACTCAAGCACATACTGTTATTAGCAAATCATCTACCATCTGCAGATATGAATGCTTATCCCCCCTATTTCTTCTTCAATCAATGACAAAGAAGCAGCTTTGTTATAATTCAATATTTTCTGCACTCATTGCTACACCAAGCTGCTCTAATAAGTTGGCTGAACGGGCGGTACTTATCCTTGAATTTTATTAGTTTTGGTTGGTATTTATCCCT
Organism: Conus ventricosus; assembly: GCA_018398815.1. NCBI lineage: Eukaryota > Metazoa > Mollusca > Gastropoda > Neogastropoda > Conidae > Conus > Conus ventricosus. The sequence goes on along the minus strand of CM031598.1, from coordinate 37,818,882 downwards.
TGCGATTCATCCCAAAACCTACCCCGCACTTGTGTCTTAGGGAATCCTTTTATTATTTTCTACTTTTCACAAGAAAAGTCTTGTTTTGCTCTTTAATGTTTTTCCGTTGGGGCGCGTAGATGGCACCTTTGGTTGGTTTTTTTTTGAAACTCAACAAACATACTACTATTGCACACCAACCTTTCCTTGGGATTGCATCTTCTTAAAACTGAAAAGGCAGAGGAGTCAAATTTACCACTTTCCTTCCGCCGCGGTCCACTGAGGAGAAACCACCAAGTTTGAAATAAACGGTATATGACCAGGAGTTATATGTTAGTAGTTTCCCTCCTATTGGAGGAATTCTCCCCCTTGAGAAGATAAGCTTGCTGAAGCTCATTTGGGGGAATGGCAGGTTATTTTATTTTTCCCCCCATTCACCCACTCAAGCACATACTTTAGTTAGGCAGAAGCAGCGACCCCCACTGCCAATAAGAATGCGATCCCCCCTATTTCTTCAATCTTAGAAACTTAAGAGCATGCTTTGTTATAAGTCCAATATGTTCTTGCACTCATGCAACACCACTGCTCTTGTAAGTTGCTGGGAAGCGGTGCGTACTTTATCCTTGGAATGTATTAGTTTGTTGTATATGTTTATATATATAATAATGATTAAAAGCAAATCTTAAAACCCGGACGACAAACTGTTTCGGAGTCCTTCCTCTCTTCAAGATTCCCGTCCATGTCCCGGCCTACTGACTCAATTGTATAGATATGTTTTGGATTGTGACTGGGGTTCATTTTTGGGTTGTGGTTGGCACGTGTTGTGCAAGGGGGGGCCCCTTTGTATTGGAAGGCTTTTTCTTTATTGGTATACTGTTGGGGTCCTATCAGGGTTGCTATTTAAATTGTTTGAGAACAATTTGCCTTTTGGCCTGCAACGGTCTATGATTTCATCTCTTGTGTGCAATGGTTGCAATACTTGTTTGCACAGGTCAGCCACTTTTCTGTCGGGCACAAATTACATCTCTTTGTCTATTATTGTAGCTGCTGCTTTCAGTAGTTTCCATGTGATGTTAAAATCGTATTTGTTTTCTTAAGATCCCATATAGTTTACGTTAACCTGTTTGGTGTTTGTATTTTTACATACTTAAAGATTGCTTGGGATTGCGTTCAGCTTTGAATTTTGTTTTCTGTAATCCCTATGTATGTCCTCTTTGCTGCTTTTTTCATTGTCACAGTGGCTTGTATACGATGTTATCAGAGAGACATTGGTTGTTCAAGAGGCATTGTCCCTTTGATTGGCAGTTGCAAGTTTTCGGGGGGGTGTGTTGGGGGGGTTAGTCAACCCTCCATTGGACGTTGGTTTTCTTTGAGTTTGTAGCATCAATTACTTTTTTAATTTGGCATACAAGAATTAGATTTTTTGATAGTGTTCCTAGGAATATTTTGAAAAGTTTATGTCTTTCTGGAACGATTCTGTTAATATTTTTTTTTTTGTGTTGGGAAAGAAAAAATTCTTTGCCTATGTTGGTTTTCCACTTCTACATCATATGTGGTTTTACCAGGTTATTTTCCTCTTCTGTTTTCTTCCTGCTTCCAGTGGTAATATTAGAGTTCCTATTTCAACCTTGTAGTTGTATCTCAATTTTCAACAGTGCTTCTTGGTATCTGTTGCCTGCAATCGTTGAACATTTCTTCAAGTGCAGGCAAGGTGGATAACCACTTGTGTATCCCTTGTGGTATAGTTTTATGATGCTGGTGGGTGGTTACTCATGGCATTTACATATAATGTTTATCATTGGTTTTTTTGTAATGGTCTGTATTGTTTTTGTTAAATCTAGTGGTTACAATCTAAGTATTTGACACTTTTTTTGTTGCTTCTATAGTAATTTTTAAGTGTGTGGGTTTTGGAACACCTACACAGTTCTTTTCGTTTTATTCTCTACCGTCTCTAGTGTAATTGTCCAGTGCTGCCAATCCGTCATCTCGTCCAGCCCTACTATATGCCCAAGTATGTTCATTTTGGACAATAGCAACAGCCCACTATCTCTCATTTTCTGCACCATCGATTAACCCATTGTGACGTCAAAAGTGGAATTAGAATCTCTTTTTTTTCATGTAGGTTCCTTTTTATTATACAACAGTGTTTTTTTTTGTGTGGAATTTGATTTCCAATTCCGAATTTTGCGATATCTCAGTTATATTTTGGTAGTAATACCAAAGCGTTCCATGACAGTTCGTCAACATGGGGATGGGTAAAAAAAACAACCCCCTCCATGTAGCACTGATCAACCCCACAAAGGCTGAACTAGGAAGAGTAAGCAAGCAAATACTAGAAAAAATAGTAGCTGATGCCAAATCAGATCTTGAACTGAACCTTGGGAAAGAATACAAATGAAGGGTGCAATGGTTCCAAAAGACTAACAACACCACAAACAACCTTGACGCATTCGCCATTGTGATTTTTACCCATCCATCAATGAAGAAACTCCTCAGGAAAAGCTTTGGAATTCACTACCTCAAAAAACTGAGATATCAAATTTCGGAATTGGAAAAATCATATTCCACACAAAGAAAATAAAACACTGTTGTATAATAAAAAGGACCTACATGAAAAAAGCAGATTCTAATTCCACTTTTGGACGTCACAATGGGTTCATTTCGATGGCAGAAAGCATCGAGATAGTGGGCCTGTTTGCTATTGTCAATAAATGTACCTACTACTTGGGCATACAGTTTGGGCCTGTACAGAGATGACGGATTGGCAGCACGTGGACAATACACCTAGAGAGGGTAGAGAATAAAAAGAAAGAACTGTGTAGGTTTGTTCCAAAAACCACAACTTAAAATTACTATAGACAGCCTACAAGAAATAGTCATCTTCTTAATGTAACACTAGAGTTAAACAAAAACCAGATACTGACCATACAAAAAACCCAATGATAAACCATTATATGTTAATGCCATGCGTAACCTCCCACCAGCAAATCATAAAAACTAAACCACACGGGATAAACAAGAGGTTATCCAACCTTTCCCCTGCAAGAAGAAATGTTCAACGATGCAGCAACAGACGATCCAAGAAGCACTGTTGAAAAAGTGATACAACTACAAGTTGAAATAGTGAACCTGATAGTACCACGTGGAAAGCATTAAGAAAAACAGAAAGAGGAAAATAACCTGGTATAACCCACCAATGATGGTAGAGTGAAAACCAACATTGGGCAAAGAATTCTTCAAAATATTAACAGAATCGTACCTGAAAGACCATAACTTTTCAAAATATTCAATAGGAACAACAAACAAACTATCTTATTCTTGTATGCTCAAATCTTAAAAAATAATTATGCTTCAAACAAAAAGGAAAACCAACGTCAAAAATGAGGTGACAAACGGAAAACTTGCAACTGCACATCAAAGGACAATGCCCTCTGCACAACCAATGTCCGCTCTGATAACATCGTATTACAAAGCCACTGTGACATCGTAAAGCAGCAAAGAGACATACAATAGGATTACAGAAAACAAATTCAAAGCTAGTACGCCAATCACAAGCAATCTTTCAAGTATGAAAAACAAACATCAAACAGAATTATGTAAACATATAGATCTAAAGAAAACAAATACCGATTTAACATCACAGAAAAATAATCAGAAAAGCAGCACATACAATAATACACAAAGAGATGTAATTTGTGCACGACAGAAAAGTGGCTATCCTGGGCAATCCTAGTATGGCTACATTGAACACAAGAGTTGAAACATAGACAGTGCAGCACAAAAGGAAATTTTATTTATCAACACTATAAAATACAACCCTGATAGGATCCCCCATAACAGTAATACCCAATAAAGAAAGCCTTACACCTTAACAGGGCCCCCCCCTTGCACAACACGTGCAACACAACCCAACTGAACCACAGCTCACAACCAAAACATATATATTACAATTGAGGTCTTAAAAGCAGGGATGGCAAGGGATCTGAAGAAGGAAGGACCTCGAAACAAGTTTGTCGTCCCGGTTGAGATTTGCTTTTAATCATTATTTTACTGCTCTCCCGCATGGTTGAGCACTTTTTCGAAAGAAAAGCCGGAAAATATATTACCAGCTATATATATATATAATATATATATATTTAGATATATTTCTTCAATCGAAAGACATACGAAGCAAGCTTTGTCTATAATTGAATATCTATATAAATATATATATTATATATATATATTTAATAGATATATAATTATATATATACGTCTTAGATTGAAAAATAAGGGGAATAACATTCATATCTGCAGTGGCATACGCCTAACTAACAGTTTGTGCTCACGTGTGTGGATGGGGAAAAAAATGGAAATAAAGCTTCGCATGTGAGCCTTCAAGCAAGCTTATAATCTCCAATTAGGGAGGAAACTCCACTAACATACATAACCCTGGTCCTTATACCGATATTTCAAAACTGTGGTTTCCCTCAGTGCCCGCGGAAATGGTATTTGACTCCTCTGCCTTTTCAGGTTTAAGAAGAAGTGCAATCCCAGAAAAGGATTGTGTACAATACCGTAAGTATTTGTTTAGTTTTCAATAAACCAACCCAATGGTGCCATCTAAGAAGCAAAAGAAATCATAAAAATCAAAACAATCTACATTTTCTGGTGAAAAGTAATAAAAAATATAAAAAGATATCCTCTAAAGAGACACAAGTGCTGAGGCCAGTTCTTGGAATGAATCCCAAGGGGACTAACAACAAACAAACTAATAAATTCCAAGATAAGTACCCCGTCACCGTGTCCAGCAATCTTAGAACAGTAGCAGCTTGGTGTTGCAAGGACTGCAAAACTACGAATTATAAACAAACATGCACTTACGTCTTAGATTTAAGAAATAAGGGAGAATAAGATGCATATCTGCATTGGCATACTGCCTAACTAACATAGGTGCTCAAGCGGGTGGATGGGGGAAAAAATGAAATAAATGCTTCTCCAGTGAGCCTTCAGCAAGCTTAATAATCTCTCAATAGGAGGACCTCACTAACACATAATCTCCTCATATACCGATATTTCCGCAACTAGGTGGTTTCTCCTCATGCCCGCGAAAGTGGGTAAATTTACGTCCTCTCCTGTTCAGTTTTTAAAGAGAATGCAATCCCAGAAAAGGTTGGTGTACAATACCGTAGATGTGTTGTTGATTTTCAAAAAACCAACCAAAGGTCCATCTAAGTAAGCATAAGAAAGTCATACAAAGACAAAACAACTACATTTTCTTGTGAAAAGTATAAAAAATATAAAAAGATATCCTCTAAAAGACACAAGTGCTGAGGGCCAGTTTCTTGTAATGAATCCCAAGGGACTAACATACCACAAATAATAAATTCCAAGGAGAGGATAAGTACCGCACCGTTCAGCAACTTACAGAGCAGCGTGGTGTTGCAATGACTGCAAGAAAGACAATTATAACAAAGATTGCTCTTAACATGTCTTTAATTGAAGAAATAAGGAGATAAGATTCATATCTGCAGTGGCATACTGCCTAAACTAACATATGCTCAAGTTTTTTTTTTTGGGTGGAATGGGGAAAATGGAATTAATGCTTCTCAAAGTGAGCCTTCAGCAAGCTTATAATCTCCAATAGGGAGGAAACTCACTAACACATACTCCTGGTCAATTCCGATATTTCGAAAAGACTGGTGGTTTCTCCTCAGTACCGCGGGGATAGTGTAATTTGACTCCTATGCCGTTTCAGTTTTAAGAAAATACAATCCCAGAAAAGGTTGTGTACAATACCGTAGTATGTTTGTTGATTTTTCAAAAACCAACCGAAGATGCCAATCTAAAAGCAAAAGAAAATCAATAAAAGAGCAAAACAAGCTTACATTTTCCTTGTGAAAAGTAAAAAACATATAAAAAGAGACCTCCTAAGACACAAGTGCTGAGGCCAGTTCTTGGAATGAATCCGCAAGGGATCAAACATACAACAAACTAATATTTCCAAGATAAGTTACCGCACCGTTCCAGCAACTTACAGAGCAGCTTGGTGTTGCAATGACTGCAAGCAATAGTGAATAATAAACAAAAGCCTTGCTCTTACGTCGTGAAAATTATGAAATAAGGGAGGATAAGCATTCATATCTGCATGGCAATACTCCTAACTAACAGTATGTGCTCAAGTGGGGATGGGGAAAAAATGAAGATAAATGCTTCTCAAAGTGAGCCGTTCAGCAAGCTTATAATCTCCAATAGGGAGAAACTCAGCTAACACATTAACTCCTGGTCATATACCGATATTTCGAAACTGGGGTTTTCTCTCCTCAGTGACCGCGGAAAGTGGTAATTTGACTCCTCTGCCTTTTCAGTGAGAAGAAGAATTAATCCCAGAAAAAGTTGGTGTACAATACCGTAGTATGTTTTGTTGAGTTTTCAAAAAACCAACCAAAGTGCCATCTAAGAAGCAAAAGAAAATCATAAAAAGAGCAAAACAACTACCTTTTCTTGTGAAAAGTAAAAAAAAAAATAAAAAGATATTACTCTAAACACAAGGCTGAGGGCCAGTTCTTGGAATGAATCCGCAAGGGACTAACATACAACTAACTAATAAATTCCGAAGGGATAAGTACCGCACCGTCCAGCTACTTACAGAACAGCTTGTTTCAATGACTGAGCAAGAAATCTGAATTATAACAAAGCTTGCTCTACTCTTAGATTGAAGAAATAAGGGGAGATAAGCTTCATAATCTGCAGGCATACGGCCTATCTAACAGTAATGTGCTCAATGGTGGATGGGGGAAAAAATGAAATAAAAATTAGCCCTTTTTATTTCCCCTCCAAAGTGAGCCTTTAGCAAGCTTATAATCCCAATAGGAGGAAAACTCACTAACACAATAACTCCCTGGTCTATATTTCATTTCAAACTAAGACGTACAGCAAGCTTTGTTTAGAATTCAGGATTTCTTGCAGTCATTGCAACACCAAGCGCCCTCTAAGGTGCTGAACGGTGTCGGTACTTATCCTTGTAATTATTATTTGTATGTATGTTAGTCCCTTGGCGAGTCATTTCGAAGAACTGGGCCCTCAGCACTTTTGGTCTTAGAGGATATCTTTTTATATTTTTTTTTTTTGCTTTTTCACAAGATAATTAGCGTGTTTTGCACTATTTTTATGAGGGGCTTTTGCTTTCTTAGATGGTCAACCTTTGTGGTTTTTTAAAACTCTCACACATACTACGGTATTGTACACCAAAACCCTTTTCTGGGATTGCTTACTTCTTAAAACTGAAAAGGCAAGGAGTCAAATTACCACTTTCCTTCCGCGGTAACTGAGGAGAAACCACCAGGTATCCGAAATATCGGTATATGACCAGTAAGTTAGGTGGTAGTGAGTTTCCTCCATTGGAGATATAAGCGTGCGAAGCGCACTTGAAAGCATTTATTGCACTTTTTCCCTGCCTTCCACCACTTGACACATACTGTTAGGTAGGCAGTATGCCACTGCAGATATGAATGCCCTTATCTCGCCTTATTCTTCAATCTAAGACGTAAGAGCAAGCTGTCTGTTTAGAATTCATATATATAATAATATATATATATATAGTAATTATATATTATATATATATATAGATAATAGAATAATATATAACTGAATTATAAACGAAAAAACAAAGCTTGCTCTTACGTCCGACGACTTGTTTATAATGAATTCCAAACAGCGTTGACAAATGAAAAGCAAAAAAATTCACAAAACGACTAACAAATATTTGTTGAGCAACAATAAACTCATCAACTCTACAAAATAAACTAAAAGAGTACTCACAGCTTCTCGACAAAAACATCCCAAAAAATTACAAAAAAGCTGATAAAACTACATACGAGTAGATTAGAAAAAAGAAAAGGAGCTTGTGCACCAAATGGACTTAAGCGATAGAGTGGAGACAACAGCAGCAAGAGAAGCTTTCATAACACTTAAAGACCACAAACCCAACTTCCTGAATAACCCAACATGCAGATTGATAAACCCATCCAAATCTGAATTAGGAAAAATCAGCAAAAAAATCTTAGAAAAAGCCATAAAAAACATAAGAGAGAACACTGAACTCAACCTCTGGAAAAACACATACGAATGCCATACAATGGTTCAAGAAACTCAACAAGCAAGATAATACAGTTTTATTATAACATTTGATATAGTAGACTTCTACACATCTATAGATAAGATCTACTCACCAAAGCTATAAAATTTGCCAGCAAATACACTGAAATATCAGGGTCAGAAATGGAAATCATTTTCCATACAAAGAAAACTCTACTACACAGCAAAAATGAAATCTGGACCAAGAGCGCAAACAAGAATCAACTTTTGATGTCACAATGGGATCGTAGATGGTGCCGAAACTTGCGAACTTGTCGGACTATTCATACTATCTAACATTCAAAAAAAACTGGAAAAACAAGTCGGACTGTACAGGGATGACGGCCTCGCTGCGCTGAACGACAACCCTAGAAACATTGAAAATAAGAAAAAAGAACTGTGTAAAATCTTCCAAAACCAAAATCTAAAAATCACATATAGAAGCAAATAAAAAGATAGTGAACTACCTAGATATAACGTTGACCTCAACCAGCACATATATAAACCATACAAAAAAACCAAATGATACACCTGTCTATGTAAATATCAAAAGTAACCATCCACCTCATACTAAAAACAATACCCAGAGGCATAAATAAAAGATTTATCCAACCTGTCATGCAACGAAACAGCATTCAATAACGCTGCAGCTGAATACCAAAAGCGTTACATAAAAGTGGCTACAACTACAAACTACAATATGATCCAGATAATGACATGAGCAGACACAAGAAGAACAGGAAAAGAAAGATCATATGGTACAACCCCCATATGATGGACGAGTGAAAACAAATATAGGGAAAGAATCTTTAGAATCCTAACATCATCATTCCCAAAAGAGCACAAATTATCCAAGATATTCAACAAAAACAGCATCAAATTATCATACACATGTATGCCCAACCTTAAAAACATCATTGATTCAACCAACAAAATGAAAAGCAGCACAGAGAAAAACGAGGTGATGAAAGGAAATCCTGCAACTGTATCAAGAAAGAACAGTGCCCTCTGAGCAACAAATGCCTCTACAACAGCATTGTGTACCAAGCCACTGTTAAAGCACAATAACAGAAAACCCAATTT
>CM031598.1:37795623-37798943 GCA_018398815.1 Conus ventricosus | reverse complement strand
GTGTGTGTTGGGTTGGTTTGTGGTGTGTGTGTGGTGTGTGTGTGTTGTATGTTGTGTGTGTGTGTGTGTGGTGTGTGTGTGTGTGTGTATGTGTGTGTGCACCGCCGCGGCGCGCTATTCTCTGTCACTCTCCCGTCTGACGTCTGTCCGTCGGCTATTTTCTGTAACTCTCTCTCTCTCTCTCTGTCCTTCTCTCTCTCTCTCTCTCTCTCTCTCTCTCATCTCTCTCTCCTCTCTCTCTCTCTGTCCTTTCTCTCTTCTCCTCTCTCTCTCTCTCTCTCTCACTCTCTCTCATCCTCTCTCTCTCTCCACAATACACACACACACACAACACACACACACACACACACACACACAAACACCCATCAACAGAGTGAGAAAGAGAGAGGGAGAATATATATATATATATATATATATATAATATATATATATGTATATATATATATATATATATATATATATATATATAAAACAAACTAATAAATTCCAAGGATAAGTACCGAGCACCGTTCCAGCAACTTACAGAGCAGCTTGGTGTTGCAATGAATGCGTATCTCCCCCTATTTCTTCAATCTAAGACATAAGAGCAAGCTTGTTTATAATTCAATATTTCTTGCAGTCATTGCAACACCAAGCTGCTCTGTAAGTTGCTGGAACGGTGCTCGGTACTTATCCTTGGAATTTATTAGTTTGTTGTATTTTAGTCCCTTGCGGATTCATTCCAAGAACTGGCCCTCAGCACTTGTGTCTTAGAGGATATCTTTTTATATTTTCTACTTTTCACAAGAAAATGTAGCTTGTTTTACTCTTTCATGATTTTCTTTTGCTTCTTAGATGGCACCTTTGTTGGTTTTTTGAAAACTCAACAAACATACTACGGTATTGCACACCAGCCTTTTCTGGGATTGCATTCTTCTTAAAACTGAAAAGGCAGAGAGTCAAATTACCACTTTCCGCGGTCACTGAGGAGAAACCACCAAGTTTCGAAATATCGTATATGACCAGGAATTATATGTTAGTGAGTTTCCCTCCCTATTGAGGATGTCCTCCCCTTGGAGAATATAAGCTTGCTGAAGGCTCATTTGAGAAGCATTTATTTATTTTTTCCCCATCCACCCACTCAAGCACATACTGTTAGTTAGGCAGAATCATCTGCCACTGCAGGTATGAATGCGTATCTCCCCCTATTTCTTCAATCTAAGACATAAGAGCAAGCTTTGTTTATAATTCAATATTTCTTGCAGTCATTGCAACACCAAGCTGCTCTGTAAGTTGCTGGAACGTGCTCGGTACTTACCTTGGAATTTATTAGTTTGTTGTATTTTAGTCCCTTGCGGATCATTCCAAGAACTGGCCCTCAGCACTTGTGTCTTAGAGGATATCTTTTTATATTTCTACTTTTCACACAGAAAATGTAGCTTGTTTTACTCTTTCATGATTTTCTTTTGCTTCTTAGAATGGCACCTTTGGTTGTTTTTTGAAAACTCAACAAACATACTACGGTATTGCACACCAGCCTTTTCTGGGATTGCATTCTTCTTAAAACTGAAAAGGCAGAGGAGTCAAATTACCACTTTCCGCGGTCACTGAGGAGAAACCACCAAGTTTCGAAATATCGGTATATGACCAGGAATTATATGTTAGTGAGTTTCCCCCTATTGGAGGATGTCTCTCCCCCTTGAGAATATAAGCTTGCTGAAGGCTCATTTTGAGAAGCATTTATTTATTTTTTCCCCATCCACCCACTCAAGCACATACTGTTAGTTAGGCAGAATCATCTGCCACTGCAGGTATGAATGCGTATCTCCCCCTATTCTTCAATCTAAGACATAAGAGCAAGCTTTGTTTATATATATATATATATATATTTCTTCAATCTAAGACATACGAGCAAGCTTTGTTTTATAATTGAATATATATATATATATATATATATATATATATATATATATATATACGTCTTAGATTGAAGAAATAAGGGAGATAAGCATTCATATCTGCAGTGGCATACTGCCTAACTAACAGTATGTGCTCAAGTGGGTGGATGGGGGAAAAAAATGAAATAAATGCTTCTCAAAATGAGCCTTCAGCAAGCTTATAATCTCCAATATGGAGGAAACTCACTAACACATAACTCCTGGTCATATACCGATATTTCGAAACTGGTGGTTTTCTCCTCAGTGACCGCGGAAAGTGGTAATTTGACTCCTCTGCCTTTTCAGTTTTAAGAAGAATGCAATCCCAGAAAAGGTGGTGTGCAATACCGTAGTATGTTTGTTGAGTTTTTCAAAAAACCAACCAAAGGTGCCATCTAAGAAGCAAAAGAAAATCATAAAAGAGCAAAACAAGCTACATTTTCTTGTGAAAAGTAAAAAAAATATAAAAATATATCCTCTAAGACACAAGTGCTGAGGCCAGTTCTTGAATGAATCCACAAGGGACTAACATACAACAAACTAATAAATTCCAAGGATAAGTACCGCACCGTTCCAGCAACTTACAGAGCAGCTTGGTGTTTGCAATGACTGCAAGAATACTGAATTATAAACAAAGCTTGCTCTTACGTCTTAGATTGAAGAAATAAGGGAGATAAGCATTCATATCTGCAGTGCATACTGCCTAACTAACAGTATGTGCTCAAGTGGTGGATGGGGAAAAAATGAAATAATGCTTCTCAAAATGAGCCTTCAGCAAGCTTAATAATCTCCAATAGGAGGAAACTCACTAACACATAACTCCTGGTCATATACCGATATTTCGAAACTGGTGGTTTCTCCTCAGTGACCGCGGAAGTGGTAATTTGACTCCTCTGCCTTTTCAGTTTTAAGAAGAATGCAATCCCAGAAAAGTTGGTGTCAATACCGTAGTATGTTTGTTGAGTTTTCAAAAAACCAACCAAAGTGCCATCTAAGAAGCAAAAGAAAATCATAAAAGAGCAAAACAAGCTACATTTTCTTGTGAAAAGTAAAAAAAATATAAAAAGATATCCTCTAAGACACAAGTGCTGAGGGCCAGTTCTTGGAATGAATCCGCAAGGGACTAACATACAACAAACTAATAAATTCCAAGATAAGTACCGCACCGTTCCAGCAACTTACAGAGCAGCTTGGTGTTGCAATGACTGCAAGAAATACTGAATTATAAAAAAGCTTGCTCTTACGTCTTAGATTGAAGAAATAAGGGGAGATAAGCATTCATATCTGCAGTGGCATACTGCCTAACTAACAGTATGTGCTCAAGTGGGTGATGGGAAAAAAGAAATAAATGCTTCTCAAATGACCTTCAGCAAGCTTATAATCTCCAATAGGAGGAAACTCACT
>CM031598.1:37773123-37790623 GCA_018398815.1 Conus ventricosus | reverse complement strand
GAGTGTGCGTGCGTGCGAGCGCGCGCGCGTGCTCGCGCGTGGTAGCGTGCGTGCGTGCTTGCGTGCGTGCGTGTGTGTGTGTGTGCGGCGTGCGTTGGTGGTAAGTTGTTGTGTGTGTGTGTGGTGGTGTGTGTGTGTGTGTGTGTGTGTGTGTGTGTGTGTGTGAGTGCGTGCTGCCTGCCTTGCGTGCGTGCGTGCGTGCGTGCGTGCGCGTGTGTGTGTGGTGTGTGTGTGTACGCGCGCGCGCGCGCGTGCGTGCGTGCGTGCGTGCGTGCGTGCGTGCGTGTGTCTGTGTGTGTGTGTGTGTGTGTGTGGGTTGTGTGTGTGTGTCTGTGTTTTTGTAGAATATATGAGTGTCGTGTGGTGGCATGCAACGCGCCCGCGCACTTCCGATGCGCGACGATCTATGCTCTCGCGCGCGCGCGCGCGCGTTATGTGTGATTTGTGAGTGTGTGTGTGTGTGTGTGTGTGTGTGTGTAGTGTGTGGTGTGTGTGGTGTGTGTGTGTGTCTGTCTGTTCTGTCTGCTGTCTGTTTAAGGGTGTACTTGTGCGCTTGCTGATGCGCGTTATGCGTGGGAGAAAGATCATGTATATACCCTTCAAATTACAGCAGCCAAAAAAGTCAATTGGAGTGGACATTTCAAGGAGAGAGACAGAAAGAGAGGAGAGAGAGAGAGAGAGAGAGAGAGTGAGAGGAGAGTGAGAGAGAGAGAGAGAGGAAGAGAGAGAGAGAGAGAGAGAGCAGACAGCACAGACAATGGACAATGTGGGGAGAGATGAGTGAGAGAAGACAATGAACAATGAGAGTGGGGAGAGAGAGAGAGAGAGAGAGAGAGAAAGAGGAGAGGAGGGGAGAGAGAGAGAGGAGAGAGAGGAGAGAGAGAGAGAGTGAGAGAGGCGTGTTTGTTTCTAGTCATACATGCCACTCCATACAACAGCCTCTCTTTCTGAAAAGCGGGAAAGCAATTTTGACGTGCGTGGGAGACTTCATTTCAAAAGACTTGCTTTTATGGCGAGGGACTTCGGCGAGATGGCGACTGTAGGACTACACAGATGTTTCGAATACGAATAAGGATCTTTCTTAAGATTGAAGCATAGCCTCCATATGAGGTGGTTTCATACATACACAATATATCATTACTTGATACCAAACAATATGAAATGATGAAAAAGCGTATAGATGTGTTACAAAAGACAAAGTACATCAAACATTACTGTCCAAATTCTGTTTGTTTTGCGTCATAACATTCATGGCTAAATTCAAAATGTGTGTTTCTATTCCTGTCGATAGTAAGAGAATTTGACTGAAATTCCACCGTTCGGGGTAGGTATTATTTGGATTGAATAAGTTTTATTATAAGATCGTTCAGAGGAAGGACAGCAACAAATATATATGCTTTGTTTTCACTCGCTTGTTACTGAGTCGACATATCAGTTTCATTTCAACAAACATTATTTTACAAGAGGCGATGGCTTGCGATACTCAGCCTTGTTTACGTTCCTTAGTACAAATGATATATTCTCACCAGGCCCTCTGGTGGGAATCGAGCTTCAGAGCTGGAGAGGGAATCTGATGCATTACCATCTGCCAAAATCCTTGCGGCAATATACCACCTATTGTTCGTAGCCTCTCGTCGTTAAAACACAGCGTTAGATTGCTTGTACTGCACACATTGAATACTGAACACCATGTTTCGACTGAAGGACGTCCACTAGCAGGGTAAAACAAAATGTAAACGGTAAAAAGTAACAAACGAACAATCGCACCTCCGCTTATATTGTAAGCACTAGGGTGCATCCGCGGGGAAAGCAATAATAACAGTGATTTTCAGATTCAATTGCATGTCCGAAAGTGCGAATATGAAGGTTGTCTAAAAGCGCGAATCTGAAATTTCCAAAAAAACGCGAATCTTAATATCGAAATAAAAATTCGAATGTTCAGGGGTCCTGTCTAATATTTTTGCCATTGAAGCCCCCTATGTACGTAAATGTGTATGTAAGTTTAAGCTGAGAAATTGCAGCGGAAACGGGACAAAATTAAGAAGGTATAAAGTATCCAGCCACTGTCAACTAAGGAAGGTATAATGTATCCAGCACTGACAATTAAGGAAGGTATAAAGTTATCCCAGCCACTGACTAATTAAGGTAAGGTATAAAGTATCCCAGACACTACAAATTATGGAAGGTATAAAGTATTCCAGACACTGAAAATTAAGTAAGTATAAAGTATCCCAGCCAACTGACAAATTAATGGAAGGTTTTAAAGTATCCCAGCCGATGACAAGATTAAGGAAGTATAAAGTATCTCACATGAAAATTAAGGGAAGTTTATAAAGTATCCCAGCCACTGACAAATTAAGGAAGGTATAATGTATCTCAGCCACTGGACCAAATTTAGAAGGTATAAAGTTTCCAGCACTGAAAATTAAAGGAGGTATAATGTTCTCAGACACTGACAAATTAGGAAGGATAAAGACTATCTCAGCCACTGACAATTATGGAAGGTTATAAAGTATCTCAGCCACTGACAAAGTAAGGTAGGTATAATGTATCCCAGCCACTGACAAATTAAGGAAGGTAATAAAGTATCCCAGCCACTGACAAAATTAAGGTAGGTATTAAGTTATCCCAGCCCACTGACCAAATTAAGGTAGGTATAAAGTATCCCAGCCACTGACAAATTAAGGAATGGTTATAAAGTATCCCAGCAACTGACAAATTAAGGAATGCTTAAAGTATCTCAGCACTGGACAAAATTAAGGAAGGTATAAAGTATCTCAGCCACTGACTAATTAAGGAGGTATAAAGTATCCCAGGCCACTGACAAATTAAGGAGGTATAAAGTATCTCGCCATGACAAATGATGGAAGGTTTTAATGTATCTCAGCCACTGACAAATTAGGAAGGTATAAAGTATCCCAGCCAATGACAAATTAAGGTAGGTATAAAGCTATCCCTGCCACTGACAAATTATGGTAGGTTTATAGTATCTCGCCACTGATGGAAATTAAGGGAAGGTATAAGTATCCAGCCACGCCAAATTAAGTAAGTATAAAGTATCCCAGCCACTGACAAATTAAGGAAAGGGTTATAAAGTTATCCCAGCCACTGACAAATTAAGGAAGGTTATAAAGTATCACAGCCACTGAACAAATTAGGAAGTTATTAAAAGTATCCCAGCACTGACAATTAAGGAAGGTATAAAGTATCCCAGCCATGACAATATTAGAAGGGATAAAAGTATCCAGCTGGCACTGTACAAATTAAGAAGGTATAACGTATCCCAGCACTGACAAATTAAGAATGTAATAAAGTATCCCAGCCACTGACAAATTAATGGAAGGTTATAAAGTAATCCCAGCCACTACTAATTAAGGAAGGTATAAACGTTATCCAGCCATGACAAAAATTAGGAAGGTATAAAGTATCCCTGCCACTGACAATTTAAATGGAAGGTTATAAGTATCCCAGCCACTGCCAAATTAAGGAAGGTATATAAGTATCCAGCATGACTAAATTAAGGGAAGGTTATAAAGATCCAGCACTGACAATTTAGGAAGGTAATAAAGTATCCAGCCACTGACAAATCTAAGGAAGGTCTAATGCATTCGCTGCCATGACAAATTTAGGAAGGTATATAAAGTATCCCAGCCACTTGACAATTAAGGAAGGTATAAAGTATCCCAGCACTGACAAATTAAGGAGTATTTTTAAAAAAGTTTAAATTCCCAGGCACTGACAAATTAAGGAAGGTATTAAGTAATCCCAGCCATGACAAATTAAGGGAGGTATAAGTATCCAGCCACTGATCAATTAAGGAAGGCTATAAGTTTATCCCAGCCAACTGACAAATTAAGGAAGGTATAAAGTATCAGCCACTGACAATTAAGGAGGTATAAAAGTATCTCAGCCACTGAAATTAAGGAAGGTATTAAAGTATCCCAGCACACTGACAAATTAAGGAAGGTATAAAGTATCCAGCCACTGTCCCATATTAAGGAAGGTTATAAAGTATCCCAGCCACTGACAATTAAGGAAGGTATAAAAAGATACCAGCCACTGACAAATTAAGGAAGGTATAATGTATCTCAGCTCACTGACAAATAAGAAGTATAAAGTATCCCAGCCACTGACAAATTAAGGAAGGTATATAGTTTCCAGCCACTGACAAATTATGGAAGGTTATAAGTTATCTCAGCCGGTTACGTGGACAAACCAATACCAAAAAAACACGACGCGTGTTTCACCTGTTAGGCCTTCTTCGTGCCAAGATAACTTTCACAGACAACGAAACGAGGAACGAGCAGATCACTTATTTCTCGAATTCGGCGCATGTTGGGGGCGTATTGGCATTTTTAAGTAACTCGCCGGTTAACACGAACAGACAAATGACATGACAAAACACGGACGCTTTGTGACCTCTGATGTCTTCTTTCAGGCAAAATATACAACATTCAGGGACAACAACAACGAAGAACGAGCGATCACTCATCTTCTCGAATTGCGCAAGATGGGCGTTGTGCGCCGAATTTTTGCGTTTTGGCGCCATCTTGCGCGATTCGAGGAGATAAGGACTGCTCGTTCTTCTTTGTCGTTTTTGGGTGTTGTTTTATCTTGTCTGACGAAGACCTAAGACGTCCAAAACGCGTCATGTTTTGCTTTGTAACTGGTTGTCCATGTTAGCCGACAGAGTTACTTAAACTTCCTTTTAACATTTGTTTTTGTTGTATGTTGTTTGGAAGTGTATTGTTCATAAGGTTCCATATATGCGGTATGCTGTGCTACAGCATATCAGGAAGATAAAGATTGCGTTGCCACCGGTCCACTCACATGTACAACGCTTATTCTTGTCAAATTTTGAGGATAGTCTGGTGAAGTTAGAAATAACGAGAACGCTGGAAAACTTGACGAGGGAAACGTACCATGCCATCTTATCAATCCATCATCTTCAATCTTTTGACGAGAAGAACCCCCCCCCCCCCCCCCCCTGCACTTAAGATGGAGTGAGGGGTGGATGTAGGGGGTGGAGGTGGGGTGGATATTACGTAAGGGAATCTACTGCTGATCCGGCCATATCCGGAAGATTCATGTAGAATGGGTACTCTTCGACCGTTAAGATTCGCACTTTGGGACTTTCATCATTTGGCCTTGGTGCATTTAAGCTTTCGCGCTTGCGAGTCACAGTTTTGAGTTTTTAGCGTTAAATATCTCGAGGCGGCGGTATCTCTTGTTTTTGGCTGAGACTGAATAACCTCGACATGTTTGTTATCTTCTCTTAGCTACTGTGAAGTTCGGACTTGGAGGAGGATGAAAGTGGGTGGATGATACTAACAAAAGGGGGGCGGGGGGGCGGGTTGTTTTTTGTTGTTGTGTGTTTTTTGTTTTGATTTTTGTTTTTTTTTTTTGTTGTTGTTGTTTTTGGTTTGTTTTTCTGTTGTTGTTTTTTGGTTTATTTTTATTTTATTTTTTTTTTTTTTTTGTTGGGGGGGGGTGGAGATGGAAGAGAGGGAGGAAAAGGAAGGGGAAACAGCCGGTGAATAATCATTATAGAGACTTTTAGTGGTAAACGCTGTGTCTGCAGGAAGACCGTTTGTTAGCTAGGTTGTTTCAGGCTGACCAAGCGTTGGGCTGACAACATAGGTTAGGCAATCTGAACGAAAGTTCAGTCAGACTCTCTCTACTTCTCTCTCTCTCTCTCTCTCTCTCTCTCTCTCTCTCTTCTCTCTCTTTCTCTCTCTTCTCTCTCTTCTTTCCTATTCTCTCTCTCTCTTTCTCTCTCTCTTCTCTCTCTTCTCTTCTCTCTCTAATTTCTCTTCTTCTCCTTCTCCTCTCTTTCTCTCTCTTCGTTCCCTCCCTCTCTTCCTCTTCTTCTCCCTCTCTCTTCTCTCTCTTCTCTCTCTTCTTCTCTATTCTCTCTCTCTTCTCCTCTCTCTCTTCCTCTTCCTCTCTCTCTCCTATTCTCTCTCTTCTCTTCTCTCTTTTCTCTTCTCTCTCTCTCTTCTCTCTCTCTCTCTCCCTCTCTCTCTCTCTCTCTCTCTCTCTCTTTCTCTCTCTTCTCTCTCTCTCTCTCTCTCTCCTATTCTCCTTTTTTTATAGTGTTTGATGCATCCTCTTGCTCACTCCACTTAGATTTACCCTCTGCACACCTAAGCTTCATGCCCTAAAAGACGGGTTTGCACGTGACTTGCTCACCTAACTGATGGGTTGCACTGTACCTTGCACACTAAGCTTCATGCCTCTAACAGACGAAGCTGCTCTGTAACCTTGCACACCTAAGCTTCATGCTCTAACAACGGGTTGCAGCGTCTATGGATCGTCACATGCAGTGGCCCTTTCTTGAGAAAACTAAAGGAGACTTTGTAGGGAACCTAGGGGTTTCGTTATTTTATTCAGTTATTTTTTTTCACTGGTTTATTATTGAGATGTATGTATTTATTCACTTATTTAATAAATTTTTATTTATTTATTTATTTTTTTATTTATTGGTTTGTTTATTGTTTGTTTAGTTTTGTATTTATATAGTGTTTACCTTATTATATATGATTTATTTTATTCATTACTATCTATTTTCATTACCTTTTATATTTCCATTTATTGGTATTCATTTATCTCTCTTCATTTGTCTGTGTATTTTCATTTATTTACCAATCGTCCTTTTGTTTCTTTCCTTTTTTTCCTTCTTATTAAGAGGAGAGAGTGAGTGGAGAGAGAGGAGAGGAGGAGAGCGAGAGAAGGGAGAGAGAGAAGGACCTGGATGAGAGAAGAGAGAGAGAGAGGGGGGGGGGGGGACTCAGATGCCGTGTTGATTGTGTGGTGGTTGACATAAACACCCGTCAGGGATGAGGTCGAGGCATGGGGTTAAAATGGGTTGGTGGAAGGAATGTACGAAAGAAGGTTAAAAAAAAAAGGGAAAAAAGAAGAAGGGGGAAGGACTGGGAAAAAAGGCAGCAGGAAGCTCGGTGGTGGATAAGATGGAAGAAACTAAAAAAAAAAAAAAAAAAAAAAGAAAGAAAGAAATGAAGCGAAGGAAAGAAAGAGCGAAGAAATGAAATTTTAAAAAAAAAAAAAATGAACGATTAGGGGACAAACCTGAGACGGACAGAAGTAAGAAACAACAGAAGGAATGAAAGAAAGGAGAATGAAAGGGGAGTGAAGGAAGAAAGGATGATAATAAGTGAGAAATAGAGAGAAAGGGTGAGGAAAAAAGGAAGGAAAAGAAGAAAATGGGAGGGAGTAAGGAAATGAACGAAGGGAGAAGCAAGGAAGGAAGGAAATAAAGGAAGAAAGAAAGAAGGTAAGAAAGAATGGAAGGAAGAAGCGAAGAAAAAAAGAAACGGGGATAAAAGAAATGAAGAAAAGACAAAGGAAAAGAGTATGAAAGGGGGGAAGAAAGAAAAAAGAGAAAGATTAAAATAAGGATAGAAAGAGTGGAAGAAAGAAAGAAAAAATAGAGGAAAGGCAGGGAAGAGAAAGCAAGGTGAAGAAAGCGGACAAAAAGAAAAAAGAAAAAAAAAAAGGATGGGAAAATAGGAAGAAAGAACAGAAAGAAAGAGAGAAAAATTTAAGAAAAATAAACAAAGGAAAACTGAGGTATTGAATACAGAAAGGGCGAAAGAAAAGACTACGAATTTAAGGAAAGAAAGAAGAAAAACGAGGATGAAATGAACGATTACTGAGAGAGAGAGAGTGTGAGAGAGAGAGAGAGAGAGGAGAGAGAGCGAGAGAGAGAGAGAGAGAGGGACTTGACACTTTGACACTTTGATATTTTATTGTCATTACCAAAGAGGGTCTTTTGGACAAGGGGGGAGAGGATAACAGAACAACAACATTTCCTCTTCCTTTCCTGACAAACAAATAGTACACATTCATCCTAGTGTGCACCAAAGCAAAGGTTAAAAAACAAATTAAAGTCTTAACATTTCTTATGTACCTCATGATGTGTAATGCAATTAGAAAAAATGAATAACAAAAAAAAAACAGGACATGACTCACCTTCCAACTCGATCAAATGATGACATGTTATCTTACAGATCTCTTCCACATGCGATGGAAATGAAATATTCATTCAGAATATCTCTAAAAATGCCATTATCTTGAATTTCACTATCTTACATCTGTCTAATTTTCCAATGCTTCTGCGCATTGAATTTCGCAATGATTTAAGTACAAGTTCATCATTGATGATAAACACGACAGCAAACATTTTGTCTTTTCGCTATATCTAACTGGGAAAAGGGAACAATTTGCCCGCACTTCTTTATAAAGCAGTCAGTGGAACAGAAAGTGTTCTTGTCTTCAATAATGTGTCTTCATGAAGGACATGGAGATTATGTGGATGTTTTCACATTAAACCATCTTTTGTTTCGCATTAAACTAAAGTCTCAACCCTAAATCTGCGTAATTTATTCTGTGCCATCTATCTGTTAGACATCAGAAACTTTTCACTAATGAAACACATCTTAAATGAGAAAACCAGCGAGAGAGGAGAGAGAGAGAGAGGAGAGGAGAGAGAGAGAGAGAGAGAGAAGAGTGAGAGAGAGAGGAGAGTGAGAGAGTGATTTCAGGACGGCAGCAAGAAAAAAGGAATGATGAGAGAGAAAGGAGAGAGAGAGAGAGAGAGAGAGGAGAGAGATGAGAGAGAGAGAGAGGGGTACAGAGAGAGAGACGAGAGAGAGGAGAGAGAGCGAGAGAGAGAGAGAGAGAGAGAGACAGAGCGCATGAGGACAGCACAAAAAAAAGGAGTAAGAGAGAGGGAGAGAGAGGAGAGAGGATGAGAGAGTGAGAGGAGAGACGAGAGTGGCGAGAGAGAGAGAGAGAGATCGGGAGGAGGAGAGACCGAGAGTGAGAGAGAAGCATGTAATGTATATAAATTAAAGGAGACAGAAAGACAGGGTAATCAAATCAAGGAGATAATCTGAAACAAACAACGAATGCGGCGGTGTCAACAAAAAGGACAACAGTAATTATACAAATTAGAGGAGACAGAATGAAAGGATGCGAATTCCAACAAGCTAAACAGAAACAAATCACAATGAATCAGTGAGACCGCACACGAGAGGGCACCAACATCCTTTTGAATGAGAGAAAAAAAAAATTGGCATGAAGGAAGCGGAAATAAACAGAAAGAACGAACGAAAAAACACAACAACAGGAAAAAATCCGGTATCAAAGTAGAGAAGGATGGGAGAGGAGAGAGAGAGAGAGAGAGGACAGAGAAGAGTGAGAGAGAGTAGAGAAAGAGTGAGAGAGAGGAGAGAGAGGGAGAGAGACAGTCAGAAAGACAGACAGGGCAGACAGACTGAAGAGGAATTGAGAATGTCAAGCAGACAGGCAGGGACACAAAGGGACAAGACAGAAAGACAGAAAGTCACAGGATAATAAACGAAATTAAAAAGAAATGAAGGTGACAAACGGTGCGAACGAAAACGACATGGAAGTGGAAGACAAAACAAAAAATAACAACAAACAACAATGGAAATGAAATAGAGAAATAAAAAGGCTGAATGGAACAGAACCAAACGACAGAGCGGATGGTGGAAAGGAACAAAATGAAAAGAGACAAAAGTGTGTGTGAGGAAAAAAGAAGGGACATTTTTTTTTCTGGGCGTTGTAAGCAGGCTTATACTCCTGCGGACACTCCCTGTATAGACAGGCAAGGATTAAGCCCACTAACAACAAAAGACCTAAAGAGTTTTGTGTGTATGACCGTGTTTTTTTTTTGTTTTGTTGTTGTTGTTGTTTTTTTGTTGTTGTTTTTTTATCCGCCATTAAGGGTGCATTTATCCGACTTCGGTGGAAGGTGCATGGCTATGTGTAACGTGTCATCCATACCAACGGCAAAACTGACTTCTCTTCCGAAAGTTGGAGATGGGATTTTACGTTTGTGCTAGATGTTTTGCGTGCGTTTCTACACGGAACCCAGTTCTTAGTCTCATTCTACGGAAATGGAGTCAGAACCAATGTTGACCTCCCGAGGGAAAATTCCCCGGTACGAAACGACCCGCAAAGATTCGAACCCGCAAAGCCAGGATCCACCAAGATTACGAGTCCCGGCGTCTACACACTGTGACATTCCGGCCCTCTAAAGGAAGACAAGTGAAAGTGGAAAAGGAACAGACGCAGGAAGTGGAAAGGTTTTTTTTTTAAATGATAGAAAAGAACATGAAAGCAGAAACGAACAAAGAGAAAGAATCGTGAACGCAGTAACAAACACAAAGAGAAAGAACGTGTGAAAGGAACAAATGAAAGAGGAAAAAACCCGTGATTGAAATCAGAAAACAAAAACAAAGAGAAGACCGGTGATTGAATGCAGAACAAACAAGAGAAAGAACCATGAAAGCAGAAACAAGCAAAGAGAAAGAACCGTGAAAGCAGAAACAAAACAAAGAGAAAGAATCGTGAAGCAGAAAGAAAACAAGAGAAGAAACCGTTGAAAGCAGAAAAAAAGCAAAGAGGGAAACCGTGAAAAGCGAAAAAAACAAAGAGGAAAAAGAAGTGGGAAAGCAGAACAACACACGATAAAAGAACTTTTTCATCCTCACCCACCCTACCCTCCCTATCCCTCATCAACCACCCCTTCCCTCATTATCCATATACCCCCCCTCTACTCCCTATACTCTCCCCCCCCTCTCAATCCTCCCCCCCTTTCTTTCCACCCAGTCACTCTTCCCTCCTACCCCCATTTTTTTTTTTTTTTTCCTTTTTTCTTTCCCCACCTTTTTTTTTTCCCTTTTTTTTTGGTGTGTGGTTTTTTTTGTGGGGTGTGTGTGGTTGGTGGGTTTTGGGGGGGGGGTGGGGGGGGGACCGGCACCGGGAGGAAGAAGAGAAACAAAGAAAAGAAAAGGAATGAAAAACGAGAGAAGAAAATTTAAAAGTTATAGTTGATATTAGGACAGTGGAAAACTAAACGAGACGGTTTATATTTAATAAATAAAAAGGGAAGAAGAACAATAAGAAGAAATGAGACGATTTGAGAAGGAGAACAACCAGAAAAGGGGGAACAATCATCCACGCCAAAAAAAAAAAAGTTTTGTTTCTATCATTCAAGTTATGTAATGACGTTAAACGGTATGCGTTACCAGTTTTGCCGAAGAAATATCGTGGGGGGAAGGGATGTGGGGGAAGGGGGGGGGGGGGGGAGGGGGGGAGAAATGGCGCGGGGGCGGAGGAGATGGGGGGGGGGAGGAAAAAAAGAAAAAAAAAAAACAAGGAAGGGAAAAAGAAAAACGAGAAGAAACGAGAAAAAGGGCGGGAAAATAACTTGTGTACAGAATGATAGGTGAACGAGAAAAATAAAACTAAAAAAAATAAAGCCAGAAAACAATCAACTCTCTCGCAAGTCCCCCCCCCCCCCCCCCCTTCCCCCCTCCTCCAAGTCTTTTAGTATTCTCTAGCCGTTAGATTTGGAATTTCCATTATTCTTATTACTTTTCTTCGACTTCATAAGTTTCGTACACTTCCTATACTGTTGTTTTTTTCCGTAAACATCCATTCTACATTTTTCAGAATTTTCAAACTTTTTTCTTCTTATTGTTTTCAACATAACCTACTTTTTTTCAATCTTGCTTTGATTTCTCAGCTGTTACCCATAATTTTACTCTTTTCTCAATGTCCCGCTTTGGGTTTTTTTTTAGTTGGCATTTTCTTCCTTTGCACTTTCCCTATATTTCACTTTTCATGCATTTCTTCATTTTTTTCCTAACCTCTTCTGCTGTGATTCTATAAACCATACTTGACAGTTGCCACTGCCATTTCCTACGTCTTACTTTATTCAGGTTTCCAAAACTTTCATACGTCGCCAATTATTTTTGTTATTACCTACCCATACTTTCCTGTTTTTACATATTTTTCCATACTTTAACCTTGTTACTATTTCATTCACTTTTCCCACTTTTACTCTGAAATCGTCTTCCTATATACTCATTTTTCCATACTGTATCCTCTTCCCCTTAACTTTCCTACTGTACTCATACTTTTACTTCCCAAACTGTTGCCTAAAATATCTCATGTTACTAGCGTAATTCTTATTCGTGCCTAGTATTTTGCTACATGTCTTACATTTCCTACTTTTACTGAAAATCACCGTTATTATTTTTTTTGGTACGGGTTTTTACAAGTCCATTATCCCTACTATCCATACCTCTCATGTTCTTCCATTATTCTGTATTTTCTACTGTTTATACAAATCCTGCTTTTTTTTCTACTGGGTGGTTACAGTGTCGATTTTTCTACGCGAGAGAGAGAGAGAGAAGCCCCAAATAGATGAAGAGAAGAGAGAGAGAGAGAGATAGAAGAGAGAGAGAGGAGAAGTGAGAGAGAGAGAGAGAACTTGGCCTACTTACCTAGACTTAGATGCTCCCGCGTTCTTGCGGACGCATTCGGCAATCATGGGTTCCACTGTGCACGGTCCTTGACCTAACTCTTCATATATTCGCTAATTTTTCCTTTACATATCATTAGTTCTCCTACTTTTTCTCCAGTTTTTTAACTAAACATGCTACTTTTTCCTACTTTATTTTATATCTTCTACTACAGACTACCTTTTTTTGTTTTGTCTTATCTTTATTGTCTTCCGTTTCGTTCCTTGGTTTCTGCTTGTTGTCCTAACCTTTTCCAACATAAACGAAACTTCACTCAACCACCCAAAGGTAAACAACCAACCAACCAACCATCAACCAACAACCAACCAACCAACAAACCAACAACCAACCAACCAACCAACCAACCAAGCAAAACAAACAACAAACGAGCAATTACGATCGTTCTACAAAACAAATCAGAGCAACAACGCGATAAAGTTTCTCAGTGAATTCTACATTGTTGGGCGCAGTCAGTAAGTTAAAACGCTATCTCTGTTAAAAGAGATTTAATCAAAACTAAACATGTAGTGTTATTTTGAGCACGCCTCTCTCTCTCTCTCTCTCTCTCTCTCTCTCTCTCTTGTCTCTCTCTCTCTCTCACTCTCTCTCCTCTCTCTCTCTTCTCTCTCTCTCAAGGGTCGACGGCATCAGCCGCACGCACACACACCACACAACACACCACACACTCACACACACACACACACACAACTCACACACACACACACCCACGCACGCACACACACACTCACCACACCACCACCACCCACCACCACCACCACACACACCACCACCACCACCACCACCACCACCCTCACACTTCATTTCCTCTCCCCTTCCTCTGCTTCAACCGAACCTTCCTCCCTCCCCACCTTTTACCTCCGCACTCCTCCTCCACCCCCCCCCCCCCCCCACCCCCCCCCCCCCCCCCCCCCCCCCCCCCCCCCCTTCTTTCCCCAACACATCTGCCGAGGCAACCTGATCCAGTCAGCTCCACGGCATCGGACACTGCAGCATCTGCAAACTGCATTGTTCGAGGATGACCACTGAGATATTGGACGCTACAGAAAAGCCAAACATTGGCCCTATTGGTGTGCTCGACAGAGAAAGAGAGAGAGGGAGAGGGAGGGAAAGAGAGAAAGGAGAGAGAGAGAGAGAGAGAGAGAATGGAGGAGAGAGAGAGAGATGAGAGAGAGATAGAGAATGAGAGGAGAGGAATCAGAGAGAGAACAGAGACAGTGACAGAGACAGATGGAGGAGAGAGAGAAAGAGAGAGGCAGAGAGAGATAGGGGGGGTGAAGAAACCGAGACAGCGAGACAGACGAAACATCAACAATTCACGGACAGACAGGACAGACGGACAGCAGAAGACCAGCCCCAACAAAACAGAGAGTGCGACAGAGGGTTGCAGAGGGATTGATCAGAAAGAGACAGGATACACTGGAAATGACAAATTCTGAAACTAATGTATATGAGACAGACACACAGAGGGACGAAGGAAGGATGTCACAACACACACACACACACACACACACACACCAAACACCACACAACACACACACACACACACACCACGCACACACAAACACACACACAAACCACACACACCAACACACACCACACACACACACACACACCAACCATTACTACACACACACACGCCACAACACACACACACACACACAACACACACTACACACACACATTCACACACAACACACGCACACCCACACACACACACACACACACACCACACACACACACAAACACACACACACACACACAAAACACACAACAAAGGTGTTAGAGAAGAGAGAGGAGATGAGAGAGAAAGAGAGAGAGGAGAAGAGAGAGAAGAGAGAGAGAGAAGTGAGAGAGAGATGCGTTGAGCCGAGAGAGAGATGAGGAGAGGAGTGAAGAGAGAGTCGAGCAAGGAACAGAGACAGTGGAAACAGTGAGGAGGACTCAACTCAACTTCAACTCAGATATAATTTATTGTAAAGGCACGACTATCGCAATGAGGTC
Source organism: Conus ventricosus (assembly GCA_018398815.1). NCBI lineage: Eukaryota > Metazoa > Mollusca > Gastropoda > Neogastropoda > Conidae > Conus > Conus ventricosus. The sequence goes on along the minus strand of CM031598.1, from coordinate 37,776,242 downwards.
AGGAACAAAAGCAGAAAAACTGCGCCCGGCGCATTTACTGAAAATCCTGAAAGAAAAATTTGCATAACCAAATGTTCTTCCTGAAATTACTTGGGAGGGGGAAGGGAGAGAGAGAGAGAGAGAGAGAGGAGTAGAGAGAGAGAGAGAGGAGAGAGAGAGATGGAGAGAGGAGAGAGAGAGATAGAGAGGACAGACAGACTGGACAGGACAGACAGACAGACAGACAGACGACCGACAGACAGACAGGAACAAGGTTGCTTTAGCGCAACAGAATCAGCTATGATCACTGCCCCAATGCACGCTGAAAGGTAATACATTATAACGCATCACCTCCCACAGGCTTTGTGGTATGCACACATTGTTTATTGACCGATGAGTCAATTGGTCTGGGGGACAACCATATGCCCGCAGTATGCCTCCTGTGTGTGTGTGTGGGGGAGGGGGGGGGGGGGTTTGGTAGTGAGTGCGTTGAGTGTGTGTGTTGGTTTGGTGTGTGTGTGTGTGTTTGTGTGTGTGTGTGTGTGTGTGTGTGTGTGTGTGTGTGCGTGGCTGCGTGCGTGCGCGTCAGTGCGTCAGTACGGGGCTTCAGTTGCGTGCGTGCGTGTGCCTGCGCGCGCGCGGCGCGCGTGTGTGTGTGTGTGTGTGTGTGTGGGTGTTTGTGTGTGTGTGTTGTGTGTGTGTGTGTGTGTGTATGGTTTTGGGTTGTGTTTGTGCGTTATTGTGCGTGTGTGTATGCATGGTTGTGATTGTGAATGAGTGGCGGTTAGTGCTGCGCTCGCGCGCGCGCGGTGTGTTGTGTGTGTGTGTGATGTGTGTGTGTGTGTGTGTGTGAGAGAGAGAGAGAGAGAGAGAGAGAGAAGAGAGATGAGGAGAGAGTGAGAGAGAGTAGAGTGAGAGAGACAGAGACAGAGAGTGGCGAGCGAAAGGCAGCGGAAGCAGAAGGTGGGGCGGAGGCGTGAGAGACGGACTTCAGGGATGTTATCCGGTGAAGGGATGGGGCGGAATGAGGATGAGGAGGAGGAGGACGGAGGAGGAAAGGGGGAGGAGGTTGTTGGAGGAGGAGGGAGGAGAAGGAGGAGGAGGAGGAGGGTGGAGGGGAGTGAGGAGGAGAAGGAGGAGGAGGAGGTGGGGAGTGTGGAGGAGGAGGAGGAGGAGGAGAGAGAAGGGGGGAGAGATGAGGAGGAGGAGTAGGCGGAGGAGGAGGAGGAGGTGGAGGGAGAAGGTGGAGGAAGGAGGAGGAGGAGGAGGAGGAGGAGGAGAGGTGGGGAGGAGGAGGGAGGAGGAGAAGGAGGAGGGGAGGAGGGGAGGAGGAGGAGAAGAGGGAGAGGGGAGGAGGAAGGTGGTGGAGAAGGAGGTGGAGGAGGAGAGGAGGAGGTGGGAGGAGGAGGAGGAGGAGGTGGAGGAAGGAGGAGGAAAGAGAAGGAGGAGGAGAGGAGGCGAGGAGAAGGAGGAGTGTTCATCCCTCCTTTTTATTGGCTGAACATGAAAGATGTTTGACAACGATCATTCTTTAAAAAACAAATGTATGTTGTGGGACGGTTGTTTTGGGTGTTAGACGATAAGCAGAGTGTTTTGTGTATTGTTTTTTGTTTTGTTTTTTTTTTTTGTGCTTGCTCGCTTGTTTGTTCACGTCTTTGTTTCAGTTACACTTGTTTGTGTTGCGCCCCACCTTTTCTCCTCTCTCTATCCCTCCGCTTCCCTCTCCCACAAAGAGGTATGCTTTCACGGGCGTTGGTTTGTTTGGTTTGTTTGTCTATCAAGATTAGCCAACAACAACAAGCTTGTGAACTTATTTCAACCAGGACCTTCTGGGAGTGTGATAGGGGGGCCCATGATAACACATTAAAGTGGGCCTGCGGATCCGTGCATGTTCTATGCTCGCAGATCCAGACTCTGCTCAGAATCAACAGCAAACTGCGTCAAAATCAAACGACCAGAATCTGTTTAGAGTTCAAACGACCGAGTCTGTTTAGAAGTGCAATCGACCGAGTCTGTTTATGAGTCAAACTGATGGTCCCAGTTCTTTTAGAAACAAATCAGCATATACCCTTTCTGTTCGGTGTTTCAAACGGATATCCGTTTCTGTCAAGAATCATAGAGCATATCCCGATTCGATTCTGGTCAAGGAATCAAACAGCATAAATTATCCCGATTCTGTTCAGAATCAAACGGCATCAAGCTTTCGCTTAGACTGAAAGTTTAATTTCAAATATAAACAATCCATCCTCCACCCCGTCCCCCATCCCCATCACCTCAACCCAACCACCATCCCCTTAAGAAAGAGAAAGAAGAAGAACAACAGCAAGAAAGAGCACGAAGAAGACAAGAAAACGACAATCACTAAGCCGCATGATTTTTGCCTTGGGAGGAATGGCGGGGATGGCCAGGTCTCCCGTGACAATCATCACCCGCTAGCGAGAGGAGTTTGTTTGAGGGTTGGTCGGTTGTCTGTCAGCAAAGGTTCATGCGAAGTTACTGAACCCCTTCTGACCACACTCAGCCGTCAAAGTAAAACGGGCGCACTGACGAACTCTTTCAAAAGCCGTTCGATGCCTAGGAATTAACCTTAAAGTTCGATTCCTTTTTTTTTTTTTTTGTTGCCCAGGGTTTTTTTTTATATAAAATTAAAAAAAACAAAAAACGAAGTGTATATTTTCAGGAAAATCTATGACTTTTCTCACTGCCGAAAACGAGATTACCAACTATCAATAGAATTATAGGATTTCACCTTCTGATAAAAATATCCATCTGTTTGGTAAGCAGTGTAATATAAAACGCAAGGAATATTCCGGACTTTCCATGACGGAGTGTCGACGGCCATGGCAGCGAAAAGAGTACACGCCACCTTGCGTCGAGTTTATCTGGTCAAGTTTGGCACCGAACGGGTTGAAAGTTTCTTGACGATCCGCAACACGGGTCCAAATCCAACGCTAAATGGATTCGGGACTGTGGATCCGGATATCAGGATATACGCTTTTCCATCAAAACGATTATTCAACTTTCCACTGAACATGAAGTTATGCTGCGGATCAATAACTATCATCCAATATTATGACTGTTTTGTGGACTAAAACCATAGACCATTTATCTGTTTCCATTTTCTAATGCAGATCAAAAAC
>CM031598.1:37765623-37768123 GCA_018398815.1 Conus ventricosus | reverse complement strand
CACACTCGTTTGCACAATGGGCTGCCTGCCTGGTGTGCCGACTGAAGAGCTACCAGCTGGCGCTTCATTCAAATCGTTTCCGTGGCATCCATCAATATCGTTCAATATCGTTCAATCAATGGGGCCGGATTAATAATAATAATAATGAATACTTATATAGCGGCCTTATTCCTCGGATAGAGAGCCAAGCTCTAAGCGCTCCTTTACAATCCACATCGTTTACACACGGGCTGCCTACCTGGGTATTAGTGCAATGAAGAGTGCCAGCCTGGCGCTTCTTTCTTCGGTTTCGTGGTCATCCACTCAGTATCGTTCTTTATCGAATCACTCATTTTTCTTTACTTCCTTTATTCTTTCCATTTCTCACGCCGGGTTGCATGCTATGTGTAACGTGTCATCCATACCAACGGCCAAACTGGCCTTCTCTTCCGAAAGTTGGTGATGGGATTTTACGGGGTGCAATTTGTTATGCGTTCGTTCCACACGGAACCTCGGTTTATTGTCTTCATTCGAAGGGATGTATGGAAATGGAGTCAGAAACCAATTTACGCCGGAGGGAAAAATCCCTCTGTACCGAAACGCCCGGCGGATTTGTTCGAACCCGCAAACCCCAGGTTCACAAGATTATGAGTCCGGCGCTCTACCAACTGAGTATTCCGGCTCTATTCAGTTGGTAGAGCGCCGGACTCTTAAAGCTTGGGGTTGCAGGTTCGAATCTCCGCCGGGCCGTTTCGGTACAGGGGGACTTTTCCCTCGGATTGTTAACATTGGTTCTGACTCCCTTTCTCATACAGTCCTTCGAATGAGACTATAAAACCCGAGGTTCCCATGTTGTGAACCGATGCATAAACATCGTGCACTACACGTAAAATCCCTCATCAACTTTCGTAAGAGAAGGCCGTTTGGCCGTTGGTATGGATGACACGTTACACATAGCATGCACCTTCCCGAAGTTGGAGTATGGTGCCTTAATGGCGGGATAAGAAAAAAAAAAAAACGGTCATACACACAAAAACTCACTCCCTATACAGCGATTGTCCGCTGGAGTATCTGCCTGCTGTACGCCAGAAGAAGACTGAAGAAGAAGAGTTCATTCAGTTTCCTTACTTCATTCATTCCTTCCTTTCTCCACGGCACGCAGGGTGATAGTATGTGTATCGTGTCATCCATCCACACCAAAGGCCCCATGACAGGTCACACACACCCCACGGACAGAACGGTCACATGACTCATTCGGCTGGACCAATCAGACCGTCCTGTGACAAACCTCCAGGGATTTGGGAACATGTGAACTGCCCTCACAGCGTCAGTCACGATACGCTCTCATCTACATGGTTCGGCGACCTCGCCGTCACTCACGCTGCAATCCCGGGACTGGAAAGAACCCATCCCGTCTAACCTCCCCCCCCCCCCCCCCCCCCCCCCCCCCCCCCCCCCCTCCCCCCCCCCAGCCCACTTTCCTCCCGAGTCCCTTGAATTCTCACCCAACCATCCCTTACTACCAACCATCCACCCCACCACCATCACACCACCCCTCCACCGCAACGCCTAAATCTCGGCATTCTCTTGAGGATGGAATCGACGCGTCTCGAATCTTAATGCAACTACTTGAGCATACTACCCCCCCCCCCCCCTTTCTAGTGTCAGAGAAGAGCCAGGATGCTCATCGCCTAGGACTCGAAATACAGCAGCATCAGCGGGCAAACAGCAGCAGCTGAAATCAGCAAGTAATAACAGCAACAGCTACAGCAGAATCAGCAGTAATGACGACAACAATACTACGCAGCAGAAATCTGCAGTAAGAACAGCAACAACAGGCAGCAGAATCAGCAGTAAGAAACAGCAGCCGCAAAGCAGAATCAGCGGCAATTAGCAGCAACGCAGAATCAGCAGTAATAAACAGCACAGCAACAGCAGAATCAGCAGTTAATAACAGCAACAGCAACAGCAGATCTGCAGTAAGAACGCTAACTGCACAGCAGATTCAGCAGTAATTAACAGCAACAATTAGCAGCAGAATCAGCAATAATACTGCAGCAAAAGCGGCCAGAATCAGCAGTAATAACAGGCAAACAACAGCAGCAGAATCAGCAATAATAACAGCAGCAATAGCAGCAGAATCAGCAGTAAGACAGCAGACCCGCAAAGCAGATTACAGCGGCAATAAACAGCAACAGCAGAATCTGCAGTATATAGCAACAGCAGATTCAGCAGTATTAACAGCAACAGCGAATCTGCAGTAATAACAGCAACAACTGCTGCAGAATCAGCAGTAAGAACAGCACAACACACAGAATCAGCAGTTAAGAACAGCAACAAACAGCAGCAGAATCAAGCAGTAGAACAGCAAAAAACAGCAAGCCAGAAATCAGCAGTAATAACAGCAGCAACAGACAGCAGAATCTGCAGTAATAACAGCAACAACTGAAGCAGAATCAGCAGTAAGAACAGCGCCGCGTACATAAAGCAAGGAATCAGCGGCAATAACAGCAACAGCAGA
>CM031598.1:37753123-37760623 GCA_018398815.1 Conus ventricosus | reverse complement strand
GGACGATGATGATGATGACGACGATGACGGTATGATGATGATAGTGATAATGATGATATAAGGACGTCGGGCGATTATGTGATGATGATGATTGATAACGATGATGGTGATGAGATGGATGATGTTGGATGACGACGATGATGAAATAGCATTTGATGATGATGATGATGTTGATGATGATGACGACGACGACGACGTTGATGATGGATGATGATGATGACAATGATGATGATGATAGAGTGCAGCGGAGGAGGAGGAGGGGAGGATTGCGTAAGAGACCGTAAAGCGGTCAGTGTAGAATGTATGTGTGAGTCTGTGTTGTGTGTGTGTGCGTGCGGTGCGTTGCGTGTGTGTGTGCGCGCGCGCGGCGGGGCACCATGTGTGTGTTGTGTGCGCGCGCGCGCGTGCGTGTGTGGTGCATGCATATGTGTGTGTGTGTATGAGTGCGAGTGTGTGTGCAGAGAGAGAGAGAGCGAGAGAGAGGAGTGTGTGTGTGTGTGTGTGTGTGTGTGCGTGCGTGGCGACTTGCTGCTGAGCGTGCGAGTGTGTGCGTGTGTGTGTGTGTGTGTGTGTGCGTGCGTTGCGTGAGTGGTGCGTGCGTGCGTGCGTGCGTGCGCGGCGCGCGCGCGTAAATGCACCAAATATAAAGGCATTAGGAAATCAGATTTACCATGGGAAAGATACAGTATAAAGTCCGTAGTTAAAAACTATTGTTCGTTTGCTCTGTGGTGATAGAAAATAAAGTGTGGTAACTAAGCAAAACTTTCTAAAACTTTGCTTAAAGTTGTGTAACATTATTATTCAGTGTATTAATTATAATGGGAAATGGTTGGGGGGGTGATGTCTTTAACTTACCACCTCGACATACTTCACCTTCTCCTCTAGCTACTCAGCTTCCGTACCAAGCTTTCCTCTTGCACCCCCCCCCCCCCCCTCCCCCCCCCCCCCCCCCCCCACCCACCACCCTTCTGAATCCCCACTTACCTCCCGCCTTCTCCTTAAAGCGCTCTTGGGTTGGAGTTTCAGGTTTTTGGGATAATGAATCTGACTGAGAGTGAGAGCGGGTGGGAAGCGTGGGGTGGAGCAAACGGAGGGTGGTGGGCAACCCTCGTGATCCCCCCCCCCCCCCCCCCCCCCCACCCCCCGCCCGTTCCTCATACTGCGCGATCGCTTGCTTCAGAGAGGAGAGAGGGAGGAGCAAAGACCACACACACACACACACCACAACACACACACAACACACATAAATATCTCTCTCTTCCCCCCCTCCCCTCCCCCCGACCTGATTGAAAGACTTTTCACAGAGTAAATAACAAGACCTGCATTGAATAGACGTTTCACAGAGTAAATAACAAGCCCTGCATTGAATAGATGTTTCACAGAGTAAATAACAAGACTGCATTGAACAGACGTTTCACAGAGTAAATAACAAGACCTGCATTGAATAGACGTTTCACAGAGTAAATAACAAGACTTGCATTGAGACGGAAAGAAGGATGGTACGTGATGGCAAAGCGGGGAAAAAAACAACAACAACAACAACAACAAAAAACACCTTTCTTCAGCGAATCCTCTGGAAATCAATACAGATCCAGCAAAGAACTTTACCATGATGACACGGCAGCGTCCTCCGACTCCTCTACCACACTCATACTGCCCACACTCTTGGCACTTCGCTCCAGTGCTCTCTCAGTCTGGATTGCTGCAACTATCTGCTAGCTGGACTTCTGGCTGTCTCATCTTCAAACGTCAACATCATGTCAACAACAACAACAACAAAAAACAACAACAACAAACCACGGTGGCCGCAAGACTGATCCTTAAAGCCTCTGTCAGATAGCACGCTGCTTCAGCCTCCTTGCAGACGTACTTCTCTGGGCTGCCAGTCGTCAGAGCTAGGATGTTATGCAAGATTGTCTGTCACGCTGTTCCAGTGCAGTTGAAGTGAAGCACCGCAGCCTGGTTCTCAGAACTAGGTGGTCCATACCTTCCGGTTTGAAAACCCTTCGTTTCTTCTGCTGACTTGCGTGGCTCCTGGTTGTGTGTGTGTGCGTGTCATTCATTTAACGTCTTTCCACTAATCGTGATATTAGCTCCTGGCTGTTCTCTATGCAAAAGCAAAGGGCTCCCGCATCTTCTCTTTTTTTCCCTCTGAGACCTTGGAATTCTCTTCCATTTTAAATCAGGCTACCATGTTTTTATCCAGCCTTCAAATAAAAATTACAAAAAAATTGTGTGTGTGTGTGTGTGTGTGTGTGTGTTGTGTTTGGGGTTGTGTGTGTGTGTGTGTGTGTGTGTGTGTGTGGTGGTGTGTGTGTGTGCGCGCGCGCGCGCGTGTGTTTTGTGTGTAAAATGAGGGAGGGGAGTAAGGAATCGCAGTGACGGATGCTGCTGCTATGGGATTAATTGACCCAAGAGAGGAGCCCGTGAAATGCCTTTGGTGGAACTAATCTGTGTCTGGTGTGTGACAGATCATATTACTGAACATACGAGAACTTAAACCGCACAAATCCTGGATTAGCTCTATGCGAGTTACCATAATGTGACATTCCTTTCAGTTCACGCCCCACACACACACACAGAGGTGTACGCACGCACGCAGACACACACACACACACACACCACACACACACACACACACACACACACACACACACACACTAGCACGCACGCAGGCACGCAAGCACAGAGAGAGAGAGAGAGAGAGGGGAGAGAGAGAGAGAGAGAGAGAGAGAGAGAGAGAGAGAGAGAGAGAGAAAGCATCGAGAGAACAAGATCAAGAAGACGGGGAATAAAGCTGCAAGCAAAAAAAAATTAAAAGACAGCATGGGCAAAAGAATAAACAAAAAGATCGGAAAAAAAACTAGCGAAGGAAAGACCAGTTTTAAAAAAAGTTGAAAGAGGGCTGTACACAAAAAAAAAAACAAAAAAAAAGAAAATGGGAAGAAAAAAAGAAAGAAAGACCAACAGAACGACAGAAAGAAAACGAGAAAGAAAGCACAAAAGAAAGAAAGGACAACAGGAAATTAAAAAGAAAGAAAAAAGAAAACCCGGACGATGGAGCGCAAAAAACAACAACAAAGAAAACAACAACAAAGAAAACATCAACAAAGAAAACATCAACAAAGAAAACATCAACGAATGGACGAGAAAACTATCAGGAAAAGAAAGAAAGAGAAAACAGAAAAAAAAATACAAAAGGAAAAAGAACAGAGAGGAGAAGGAAAGACCGTGAAAAGAATGCACACACACACACACACACACACACACACACACACACACCACACACACACACACACACACAAATGAATGATAAAACGAAAGAACGAAAGAGAGCAAAACAAACAAACAGACAAACAAAACAAAAAAGAAAACCTGCCGAAATGAACAAAAAAGAGCAAAAAGAAATGAGTGGAAAGGGAAGAAAAATGAGGCGAAAGGGAAAGGAAAATGAGGCGGAAAAAGGAAAAGGAAAAAGAGTGGAAAAAGGGAAAAGGAAATGAGGCGGAAAAAGGGAAAAGGAAAAATGAGGTGGAAAAAGGGAAAAGGAAAAAGAAGAAAGAACGAGCAAACGGATGAAAGAACGGACTAAGATGTTTAAAAAAAAAACGGATTAAAAACACACACGCACACACAAAAAAAGTACAGAAAGGAACGAAAACAGCCAAAAATAGAGAGAACAAGGAAAAAAAAAGAGTGAAAGAACAAGAGGGGAAAAATAGAGGAACTGGAAAAAGAAAGGCAGAAAGAAGCAAAAAAGACCAGAAAAAGAAAGACAGAAAAAGAAAGACCAGAAAAAATGTGAAAGGAGATAGGACGAAAAAAAAAGGAAGGAGAAACACACACATGTATGCAAAACCCAGACAACTACAGCCAGCAGTGAGAAAGTCTCGACGGACACATCGAATTGTCCAGACCTGACCATCCCACCCCGCCATCCTATCTCCATCCCCGATATCATCTCTCTCTCTCTCTCTCTCTCTCTCTCTCTCCTCTCTCTCTCTCTCTCCTCTCTTCTCTCTCTCTCTGTTTGTGCATGTATTTTGAATTCAATTCAGGTTCTTTATTGGCCAACCAGAGCCGTCATCTCGTCAAATGCATTCTGTACACACTTGGGGGGACAAATCAACAATTAACTTATACAGATTTTCTAAAACACGCAAACAATTGCTTTAGAATCTTATTTCCATAAAATCTTTAAAAAAAAACAGACCAAAAAAAAAATGTTTGTACCTCTCGGGAATTTTATAAATCACAGCAGAGGCGGAACAACTCAAAACAAGGTTTCCATGGAGTCTGCTGTGAAGTGTTTGTGTCTGACATCATGCAATTCTCCCAAAGACTGAAAGAATATTGTTTTATAGTGAGGATACACACTACACAGAGCGCACTACTGAACTTCTTCGCCTTTAAGGAGATATCAGTGGGCGTCCAGAGAGTGGTCTGTGTGTTATAGGCACTACAAAATGTTCCTTCTGTAATGGCAGATGGTAGACACTCTTCCAGACCTGGACGGGTTTCAGAGTTTGTTATCCGCCGGTTTGTTCCAGTCCTCTCGCCTGAAGTTTTTGACAGGGGACGTCTCCGTGTTTGTTCTGTGAGCTCTTCTGTTGTCATTTCTGCTGGGCGATTTGCTGTCGTAAGCAGCATTCCTTTGGGTTCTGGGCCTGTCATTATTTCACTGTGGGAGCCAGAGTTACCCTACTTGTTCGCTGTTCGCGTGCTGCTCCCTGACTCATGTCAGATTTCCTTTCACCACTCTGAACTGCGGCGTTCAGATCAAAGTGAGGGACAGACAACCCACACAACTGTTTCTTTATGGCATTCTGGGCAAGGTAAGCAGCGGCCTCATTGCATCGAATGCCAGTCAACATGACTGAGACCTCCAGCAAAAACTATGTTGTAGCCATCAGATTTTAAGACAGGCGTCAAGTTCTAAAATAGAAGTCAGGAGCTGAGGGTGATTGAGGATGGGGCCAGCAATGCTCTCCGAAGCAGAAAGGGAATCCGACAGAATGTGAAAGTTTCTGTGTTTTGATTCAGACACCATCTGAAGTGCCGGGACTAAGGCTGCATGCACAGCAGTGTAGATGGAACTGTCTGAAGGAATGGGCTTACTAAGGCTGCATGCACTGCAGTGTACATGAACTGTCTGAAGGAATGGGCTTACTAAGGCTGCATGCACTGCAGTGTAGATGGAACTGTCTGAAGGAATGGGCTTACTAAGGCTGCATGCACTGCAGTGTACATGAACTGTCTGAAGGAATGGGCTTACTAAGGCTGCATGCACTGCAGTGTAGATGGAACTGTCTGAAGGAATGGGCTTACTAAGGCTGCATGCACTGCAGTGTAGATGGAACTGTCTGAAGGAATGGACTTTGAACATTTCTGGGACGGAGCTGTTGAGTAGTAGGCAGCAGGGGTACCTCCTTCATCCGGGTTTTCGGAACCATCTGTGAATATTCTTTGAACATATAGGATTTTACCACTAACTTCAGCTGAAAATGTCTGGAACTCCATAGAGATGGCAGTGTCTTGGCAGTAAGAGGCTTCATCAAAGCAGAACTCTGCAGTCGGACTGTCCAGGTGGATTCACAGAAAATCTGAACAAATCTCACTTAACTTCAACGTAAACGTCTACATTGCTCACACGGAGAAGACTACGGATCCTAGAGGTGGAATTAACGGGAGTTCTCCTCAAATTTCTTGTGGAACTTTAGTTTTTAAAAATAACACGATCATAAGCAGGATTTGGGGTTCACAGAAGAGATTCAAACAAAGCTTCAAGTTTCAGTGGTAAGTTTTTGGAGAAGGATGGTTACCCAGACTCTGCATACAGACCGTACACAGGGATGATGCGGAATGCCACCAGACAGAGTAGAAGTCTTTGATGGCATGTGACCTGTGACATCCAAAGACCAGACACAGACAACACTGCCCTAGTCCAGTCGACAGCGGGTCATTGCCCTGTAAAGACTGAGGCCAGTCTCTGATCGGCATCCCAAGTTGTACGAGCCATAATCCGGACAATGTTTCATTGGATTCTGACAAGAAGTTTTCAAGAGCTAGAAATGACTGCTGGAGTCACGTTTTGGGTTGAAAATACCACCTAGAAAAATAACTTCCTTCAAAGCTGGAATGGTGGATGTACCCAGACGAATTTTAAATGTGGCACAATACTGTTGAAAAATACAAAAGTGGATATATTAAATTTGCCCCCACTATTTGCTTCAGATAATTGTCCCTCAATACGCACCACTTGAGATATTCACAGCTTGTGCAAAACAATGGTGAATCCATTCAGACAACACAAATTTATGTATTTACGACAAAGAGAACGGGTCTATGTATCTGTATGTCTGTCTGTGTCTGTGTCTGTATGTCTGTCTGTGTCTGTACGTCTGTCTGTGTCTGTATGTCTGTCTGTGTCTGTACGTCTGTCTGTGTCTGTATGTCTGTCTGTGTCTGTATGTCTGTCTGTCTGTCTGTCTGTGTCTGTATGTCTGTCTGTGTCTGTACGTCTGTCTGTGTCTGTACGTCTGTCTGTGTCTGTATGTCTGTCTGTGTCTGTATGTCTGTATGTCTGTCTGTGTCTGTATGTCTGTCACGGTAGTGCACGTTGTTGAAGAGAAGCATGCTGTGCATGTACGCTTACCTGAAAGCATTCCCCTCCCCCCCCCCCCCTCACAACGCCCCCCCCCCCCCCATCCCCTCCTCCTCCACTCCCCCCGTTCCCCTTTGTGAGAATTCTTAAGTTCGTGGAGTGTTTATTTTTGTGAATCGTGTATGTCCTGACACCAGTCAGTGGAATGGAGTTTCAAGCTGAGGCGACTGCGGGCAGAATCTAAACAAACTTACAAAAAGAAAAATCACTAGTCCGCCGAACGAAAGAGGCAAATAAATGACAAGACAAAACACGACGCGTTTCGACCTCTTTAGTCTTCTTCAGGCGAGACACACAACGACATTCGAGCATGAAATGTACCCAGTTTGAGGAGGTGAGTGATTGTTCGTTCTCCGTTTTCATTGTCTTGAATGTTGTTTATCTTGCCTGAAGAAGACCAGAGAGGTCGAAACGCGTCGTGTTTTTGTTTTGTGATCTGTTTGTCTCTTTCGTTTGGCGGAGCCGTAATTTTGTCTTTTAAGTTTGTGAGTGGAATGTTCCATCAACCAATGGTGACTTGCATTTCCTAACACATCCATTTCTTTTCTTTTCACACACCAATTCTTAACTGCTGTGTCCGCGTTGGCTTTTTTCCTGACATTGCTTGAATTCCTGAAACTGAAGATTCTTACTGTTGACATGATACAGAACTCTCTTTTTGTCCCTTTTCGGATCCTAGAGTAGAATGCTCAAAACTTTTTGTTTCAGTTGGTTTCATATTCTGTTCATTTTCAGTCATTTCTTCTTTGCAGTATTTTCATGCTAGTTTTATTCTAAACAAATTTCAAAAGTGTTTTAAGGACTCCGCCGAATGACGTAGACAACCGAATCACAAG
>CM031598.1:37743123-37748123 GCA_018398815.1 Conus ventricosus | reverse complement strand
CTTCCTCTCTAAGTTGTGAGGGCTTTTTTCACATGGATATTCCTTCCTCTCTAAGTTGTGAGGGCTTTTTTGACATGGCTATTCTTTCCTCTCTAAGTTGTGAGGGCTGTTTTCACATGGCTATTCTTTCCTCTCTAAGTTGTGAGGGCTTTTTTCACATGACTATTCCTTCCTCTCTGCTGGTAAGTTGTGAGGGCTTTTTTCAAATGGCTATTCCTTCCTCTCTTTTAAATTGTGAGGGCTTTTGTCACATGGCTATTCCTTCCTCTCTGCTGGTAAGTTGTGAGGGCTTTTGTCACATGGCTATTCCTTCCTCTCTGCTGGTAAGTTGTGAGGGCTTTTGTCACATGGCTATTCCTTCCTCTCTGCTGGTAAGTTGTGAGGGCTTTTGTCACATGGCTATTCCTTCCTCTCTGCTGGTAAGTTGTGAGGGCTTTTGTCACATGGCTATTCCTCATGGAAACGGCGCCGTTGTGGGCATAAGCTGTAGATCACTTAAATCAACAACTTGAACTTTCAGGGCGTTGTCATTCAAAATGACAGAAAAACACAGTTTTTTCTTCTTCTTCTTGATTTCACTATCATCGTCATCCTTTTTATTTCACTATCATCGTCATCCTTTTTATTTTTTCTATCATCGTCATCCTTTTTATTTCACTATCATCGTCATCCTTTTATTCACTATCATCGTATCTTTTTATTTCACTATCATCGTCATCCTTTTATTTCACTATCATCGTCATCCTTTTTATTTTTCTACTCCTCTCTTCTGTTCTCCTTCTCTCTTCGTCTGCTTCTTGTTCTCCCCCTCCTCCTCCTCCTCCTCCCCTTCTCTCTCTCTCTCTCTTCTCTCTCTCTCTCTCTCTCTCTCTCTCGGCTGTTTTTAGAAGAAAACAACACAGGTGGAGTGGGGGGAGGTTTGGGCTCGTGTGTGTGTGTGTGTTGTTTGTGTGTGTGTGTGTGTGTGGGGGTTGGGTGTTTGTGTGGTTGTGTGTGTGGTGTGTGTGTGGGGTGTGGTGTGTGGTGTGTGTGTGTTGGTTACACCTAAAGCGATGACTTCCTCAGTACAAGGTAAGTGCAGTACTCTAGTTTGTAAGAGTTCGTTGAAGATCCTGTAGTATGTGTTCGGCTTGCAGACGACAAAATACGCCAGGCGGTATTAAAACGAAGATGATCCTTTTATTTACAAACATTAAAAAATAAAGGAACAAAAAAACAATCCACTGACATTCACCTTCAATAAGTCGTACAGGAACTCAATTGTACATGCAGCAGGCAATATTTACCAATGACAGCTTTTCATCGACTAGACTCAAACTCAGTGAAGACTCGAACACTTTTATGCTCGACAATGACTAGACCTAGAACTCTTCAAAAAATCTCATTTCTCTCTCCCTCTCAGTTGCAGGCTCTCACCTTTAATATGGTAACAAAAGAATATTCTCGAACATACTCTCGATTATTCTTTTCTAGAATATTCTGCATTTCAGTAAGCTTAACGAATGAAATTGTGACAAGATGTAATTCGGTCAGCTTCTACAACATTCTCGAACCTTCGGTAATGCACTAGCAACTTACGGAAACCTGGTGAACAGTCTAACAAAACCTTGAATATTTAATCGCATTATCATCGATCCAAAAACATTGCTGAACAATTAGATCTAAGCATTCGTTCACTTTCCAAATGTTTTTAAAACAAATCAACGATAGGCCTGCGCTACACTGACCGAAAATACAAAGATCTAAAAGCGATAACCAAAAGGAGGCTTGCAACTCGTCATTATTGCTATGACGTCTTTCGCAAAGTTCCTCCTCTCTTGTCTCCCTTTTAAATTGTAACAGTGTGTGTGTGTGTGCGTGTGTGCGTGTGGTGTGTGTGTGTGTGTGTGTGTGTGTGTTTAACGACAAAAAAACAATGACGCAGGGGAAAAAAACCAGGACCGGCTGTCTTTTCCACACGGAGTCAATTTTGGGACAAAACCCAAACATTGAGCAGAATCTGTAGCAACGCGATTGAAGAGAAGAGAAGACGGGAAAGAGAACAAAAATGGGGGAAAAGAAAAAAGAAAAAAAGGAAAAAAAAACAAAGGAAGAAGAAAAAGAAAGAAAAGAAAAGAATGAAGAAGAAAGAAAGAAAGAAAGAGAGAAACAGAAAAGGACGAGCGAAAAAAAGAAAGAAAGACAGAAGAAGAAAGAAAAGAAAAAGAAAGTAAAGAAAGGAAGAAATGAATGAATGAATGAAGGGAGGGGACAGGGGGAGGGACAACAAACAAACACGAGAAAAGGTACAAAAGCTTGACGATAGGAAGACACATAAATGACGTAAGCAAGAATTAGAAAAAGAAAGAAATGAACATTCAAAGAGCAGGGACGGTGAGGCGACATAAAGCAAAAGAGGAGAGAGAGAGAGAGAGAGAGAGAGAGAAGAGAGAGAGAGGAGAGAGAGAGAGTAGAGAGAGAGAGAAGAGATAACAACAGACAAATATGATTGGGAAAGACAGGCGGACGGACAGCTAGAAAGAAAAAAACGTGAAGAGAGAGGGAGAGAGAGAGAGGAGATAGAGAGAGAGAGAGAGAGAGAGAGTCATGTGACGTAGCCTCACATCAAGGCATGTGACGCTCCATCACATGTAGTTAGTGATATGAATCATTTCCCCATGCCACAACTAAAAAGGAAGAATATTCATGTGGCTTGACTAGTGTAGCAGGCGTCCCCAAATAATTGTGAGTTCACTCATTAACAGAAACAAATGTGGTCATTGGGTGAAAGTGACCACTGAGAGATAGTTTAATAAGGGCTGGTAAGGTGCTGGTCATGTGTTTTGAACACTGAGTATGCACTCACTAGGAGGAGGGAGGAAAGAATCAGTTTTAGCCCAGCAGATGGCCTAGAGACTCGAACCTGTCAGGACGCTGGTCCTCACTGCTGACCAGTCATTACCAGGTGAGCCATAGATAGTTGGGAAGTACGGGGAAAGCTACAGGGGAAGCCTAAAGAAAAGAGAAAGAAAGAATATGTTGACTTGGGAAGCAGGTTACTTACACGAACCTTATTCGTGTTTCAGCCCTTCACCTTCGCCCTCCACTTTTCACCCCGTGAGGTGGTTAAAGATGGCCATGGTGTGGGGAACACACCGGTAGTTCAGCCCCAGCAATTAAAGACTCCAGGGAGAGGAGTTGGAACTCATCATCTCTCCAGTGACAGGATAATTCAAGGGAGAGGAGTCGGAACTTATCATATCTCCAGTGACGGGAGAATTCAAGGGGGCGATACGCTGTTTGAGAGAGACAGGGAATCATGACAGTATGGAGCGAGTCTTATATCTGATGCAGGCATAGCATCAATGATGAAATAATTACTTATTCTCCTGGTCTGGATCTTGGGCTAATGTAATGTGAAGGCCATGATTTTATAGAATCTTGAATGAATTAGTTTATCTCTCGTGTAAAGAGAGATACATGTATAAAATCTGTTTATAAATTGTTTGATGTGATTTAGTAAAGTGTTTTTCCTGAAGGAGAGGGGGAGAAGAAAAAAACATTCGGTAGTGCGCCTTTTGGTTGATTGGAAAGATTGCGCGTGCGTATGGAGTAAATGCTGTCATGAATGCGTGTGTGCAAAAGTGACAGTGTGACAGAGAGAAAATGGTAACAGTCGTAAAGAAGAGAGAGAGAGAGAAAAAAAGGAGAGATTGTCGGACGAAAGCAAGACAGACAGACAGAAAGAAAGTCAAACATTCCGAAGGAAAGAAAAGGATGTGGGTCAGAACGAGAGAGAAAAAAAGAAAGAAAGGGAGCAGGTCAGAAAGAAAGGAAAGGAGTCTGAAGAAAAACATCAAGGAAGACAGAAAGACAGAATGAAAGAAAGAAAGGGAAACGTTAAGAAAAACGACAGGAAGAAAAGGTCAGAAAGAAGAAAGAAGTTGGCAAGGAGCGCAACTATAAAGAGAGAGAGAGAGAGAGATGAGAGAGAGAGAGAAGAGAGAGAGAGAGAGAGAGAGAGAGGAAACGGACAGACCGAGAACGACAGACAAAACGAAAAGATGGGGGGGGGGGGGGGGGGGGGGACGACAGAGATTAAAAACAGACAGGACAAAGAAAAAAGACACTTTGAGGACAGCAAGAGGGAAAGAAAAGAAAAACTAGCGGAGGAAGGGAAGAAAAATGAGAAGAAAGAAAGAAAGAAAGAAAGAAAGGAAGAAAGAAAGACATTGCGACAGATAGAAAGGAACAACAACGGGAGAGAGAGAGAGAGAGGAGAGAGAGGAGAGAGAGAGAGGAGGAGAGAGAGAGAGAGGAGAGAGAGAGAGGAGAGAGAGAGAGGAGGAGAGAGAGGGGGGGTGGTGTGTGTGTGAGAACGACAGGAAGAAAAAGAAAGAAAGAAAAATTACAAGGATATGAGACAACAACCAAAGAAAAGAACAAATGGGGCAGAAAAGTCAAAAACTTTTCATACGGATTGAAACCCAAGCCTCTTACTGATGCGAAATGCACACATCACCAATAAAGTGCACGCACACACGCACACACAACACACACACACACACACACACATACACACACACACAACACACACACACAAAAGCAGAAACAGACGACGAGAGAGAGAGAGGAGAGAGAGAGAGAGAGAGAGAGAGTCGCACGGGGGCATGTACAAATCAGATCAATCAGCCATTAGCGTTCTAAATAATTCAACGGAAAAGCAACATCCACTACGTGATAAGACGCAGCAACACGAGGGAAAGAAAGGGCGACTGTCAGAAAGAAAGAAAGAAAGAAAGACGGGAAGACAGATAGCGACGGAAAGAAAGAACGACATTGAGACAACAGACAGACAGACAGACAAGAAACAAAGAAGACAGAGGGAAAACGGAAACAAACACACAATGACACAAAGAACAAAGAAAGAGAAACCGCCAGCGACAGACCCCACAATCAACCAACAACAACCAACCATCCAAACAAAAGCACACACAGAAGAAAGGCATAAAAAAAATTAA
>CM031598.1:37737698-37743023 GCA_018398815.1 Conus ventricosus | reverse complement strand
GAAAGCCCCCCCCCCCCCCCCCCAAACCCCCCCCCCCCCCCCCCCCACACACACACACACACACACACATACACACACAACGCGCGCCGCGCGCGGCGCGCATATGACATACACGTGCGCGCTCGAGCGCGAAACAAAAAGAATGATCACTATGAAGTAAATGCTTATTTTCATTTATATTTTAAAGACAGATGGTCACATGACTTATATTACAGTTTTAGACAGTCACGCAGCACCCCAACCCTCTGTCCTCGGCCCTGCGCAACAAGGTAGAGGTCCTGTGACCAGCCAGTCCTTGATGCTGTCCCTCCAGACCTTCATCAGTCTGTCTCTTCACCCATCTCCTGAAAGACCGGACCTTCATCAGTCTGTCTCTTCACCCATCTCCTGAAAGACCAGACCTTCATCAGTCTGCCTCTTCCCCCATCTCCTGAAAGACCAGACCATCAGTCTGTCTCTTCACCTCTCCTAAAATCCCGGGACCTTCATCAGTCTGTCTCTTCACCATCTCCTGAAAGACCAGACCTTCATCAGTCTGCCTCTTCATCCATCTCCTGAAAGACCAGACCTTCATCAGTCTGCCTCTTCACCCATCTCCGGAAAGACCAGACCTCCATCAGTCTGCCTCTTCATCCATCTCCTGAAAGACCAGACCTCTGCCTCTTCACCATCTCCTGAAAGACCAGACCTTCATCAGTCTGCCTCTTATCCATCTCCTGAAAGACCAGACCTCTGCCTCTTCACCCATCTCCTGAAAGACCAGACCTTCATCAGTCTGCCTCTTCACCATCTCCTGAAAGACCAGACCTCCATCAGTCTGCCTCTTCATCCATCTCTTGAAAGACCAGGCCTCCATCAGTCTGCCTCTTCCCCATCTCCTGAAAGACCAGACCTTCATCAGTCTGCCTCTTCCTGCATCTCCTGAAAGACCAGACCTCTGCCTCTTCACCCATCTCCTGAAAGACCAACCTTCATCAGTCTGCCTCTTCACCCATCTCCTGAAAGACCAGACCTTCATCAGTCTGCCTCTTCACGCATCTCCTGAAAGACCAGACCTTCATCAGTCTGCCTCTTCCCCCATCTCCTGAAAGCCCAAAGACCTTCATCAGTCTGCCTCTTCATCCATCTCCTGAAAGACCAGACCTTCATCCGTCTGCCTCTTCATCCATCTCCTGAAAGACCATCCCTTCATCATCTGCCCTTCTTTCCTCTCCTGAAAAAACCAACCTTCATCATTTGCCTTTTAAAACCCCATCCCCTGTTAGTTTTCATGATTTCTTGGACGGGAGGTAAAGGCCAGATTCTAGCCAAAAAACCAAAAACGGACGGGGGTGTAAAAACTGCGTGCAAGTTTGGGGGCCTGCCGGTGGGGAAAAGTGCAGACGGGTTGGGTTTTGCCCGGGGACGGGGAGGGGAGATGAACGTGACGGGGGACATGGGGGGGGTTTAAATTTTGCCCGGGGGACATTTGGGAGGGAAATTTGAACTACCAGGGACAGGGGGAAAGGGGGATGAACGTGACCAGGAAAAGGGGAGGGGAGGGGATAAACTGCCCCAGGGACATGGAGGGGGTGAACGTGCCCAAAGGGACAGTGGGAGGGAAATAAAATTAAACCGGGGACAGTGGGAGGGGGATGAACGTGACCAGGGACAGTGGGGGGGGGATGAAAAACCGTACCGGGAAACAGTGGGGGGAGCTGAACGTGACCGGGGACAGGGGAAAGGGGTAAAAAAGGTTTTCCAAAGGGACAGTGGGGGGGGGGTGAACGTGACCAAGGACAGTGGGAGGGGGATGAACGTAAACCAGGCAGTGGGGGGGGATAACTTTGCCCAGGGAAAGGGGGAGGGGGAAAAAAACGTGACCGGGACAGTGGGGGGGAGATGAACTTTAGCGGGGACAGGGGGAGGGGGATGAACTGCCCCGGGAAACAGTGGGTGGAATGAACGTGACCGGGGACAGTGGGGGGGGGTTTAACGTGACCAGGGACAGGGGAGGGGGAAAACGTACCAGGACAGGGGAAAGGGGGAGGAACGTGCCCCAGGGACAGTGGGGGGGGATAAACTGACCAGGACAGGGGAGGGGGAAGAACGTGACCAGGGCCGGGGGAGGTAATGAACGTGACCAGGGACATGGGGGGGGGATAAACGTTACCGGGGACAGTGGGGGGGGGGATAAAACGTGAGCAGGGACAGTGGGAGGGATAAACTTGACCAAAAAACAGGGGGGGTAATGAACTTCCAGGGACAGTGGGGGGGCGGATAAAACTGACCGGGGACAGTGGGGGGGTAATGAACGTCCCCGGGCCCAGGGGGGGGGGGGAAAAATGAACGTGACCGGGACAGTGGCAGGAGATGAACGGCCCAGGGACAGTGGATGGGGAAAAAACGTAAACCGGGGAAACAGTGGGGGGGATAAACGTGAAAAGGGACAGGGGGGGGGGGAAAAACCCCTGACCAAGGACGTGGGGGGGGGAGAACAACCTGACCATGGCCCGGGTGGGAAATTTTAACGGGGACCGGGGACAGTGGGAGGGAAAAGAACTTCCAGGACAGGGGAGGGGTTTAAAACGTACCGGGGACAGTGGGGGGGTAATGAACGTGCCCCAGGGACAGTGGGGGGGGGGATAACGTGACCGGGGACAGTGGGGGGGGGGATGAACTGACCAGGGACAGTGGAGGGGATGAAGTAAACCGGGGGAAAGTGGAGGGGGGATAACTGCCAGGGAAAAGTGGGGGGGAAAAGAACGTAAACCAGGGACAGGGGGAAGGGTAAGAACGTGACCGGGGGATAGTGGGAGGAGGGAAACGGCCCGGGGACAGTGGGAGGGAGATAAAACGTGACCAGGGACAATGGGGGGATAAAGTACCAGGGACAGGGGAAGGGGAAATGAACTAAACCAGGGACATTTGGAGGGGATGAACGTGCCCCCAGGGACTTGGGGGGGGAAAAGGAACGGGGCCCCCGGGAAAAGTGGGGGGGGGATAAACTTACCGGGGACAGGGGAGGGAAAAAAACGGACCGGGGACAGGGGGAGGGGTGAACGTGACCGGGGACAGTGGGGGGAGATAAAAACTTAAACCAGGGCCCAAGTGGGGGGGGATAAAGGACCAGGGACAGGGGGAGGGAAATAAAAACGTGACCAGGGACAGGGGGGGGGGTTTGAAGGGAAACCCGGGACAGGGGGGGGAGAAAAAAAGTAAACCAGGGAAAATGGGAGGGGGATGAACTTTAGCGGGGCATGGGAGGTAATAAACGGCCCCGGGGACGGGGGGAATGGGGTTTGGAACTTTGAAAAATGGAAGGGGGAGGGGGATAAACGTACCGGGGCCATTGGGAGGGGGAAGGAACTGACCAGGGCAGTGGGGGGGGGATGAACGTGACCGGGGACAGGTGGGGGGGGATAAAAACGGACCGGGGAACAGTGGGAGGGTAATGAACGTGACCAGGGACAGTGGGGGGGTAATGAACGTGCCCAGGGACAGTGGGATTTGCCCCTGGACGTGACCAAAAAACAGCGGGAGGGAAATGAACTTTGACCGGGGACAGGGGGGGGGGGATAACGGACCAGGGACAGGGGGGGGATAAAAAACCCGGACCAGGGACCGTGGGAGGGAATGAAAAAACGCCGCGCCAGGCACTTTTCCCCTTACAAAAATTTTGCGGAAAAACCTACCCGAAACCCTTATGTCCAAACCTTGATTTTTTCACTTCGATTTTCCTCCCCTGCTAGATCCTTGTTAGAAAGAGGTGGATACCGCCAAAAACTTTCATAAATTTTTTTTTTTTTAATCAGGGGGCCTTAAAAAGGGGTCAAAAAAAACTTTTTTCCCCAGATGGCATAGAGCCCTTGTTCCGCAAACAGTAGCCCCACGTGTTTACCCCGCCTGTTTTTTCTTTATTTGAACTGCCATCTTATTCAGAAATAACCCAAAAAAAAGGGAGGGCCGTTTTTGACGTGATCCGCCTGTCCCCAGGTTTGTCGGTTCAATGTTCGGGGCCTTCGAACTCAAGCTGAACAAGCCATGAAATCCCCAAAAAGTGACGGAAATGGAAGACAGCGACACTTACGAGCCACCGGGGGCACGGGGGTATTTCTTTATCCCACACAAAACACGGTTTTGTCCGGGGGCCGGGGGGAATTTCCAAAAAAGGCCCAAATCGACTTTAAAAAAAACCCCAAAAACAACAATAATAATGTTCTTTTCCCCCACACACCCACCGACGGGCAAAAAAAAAAAAACCCCGGGAAAAATCTGAAACAGGACCCCCGGCCCCGGGCTTTTTCCCCAAAAGGTCGTAGAAGATCACACACACCACACACACACACCCACCCCACACACACAAAACACACACACACACCCCCACACACACACACCAAAAACACAACCACACACACTCTCTCTCTCTTCTCTCTCCCCTCTCCCCCCCTCTCTCACACACACACAACACACCCCAAAACACACCCCAACACACAACACACACACCCACACAACACACACAACGCTCGCACGCCGAAACCACGCACGCACCCCACGCACGCCCCGCAACGAAACAAAACCACACAACACACCCCAACACACACAAACACCCCCCTCGACAAAAGAACCAAAAAAAAGTTTAAAAGAGTCTGGAAGAGAGTAGGGGGAAATAGAAATCCGGGGGGGGGGGTTTGTGGTATGAATTTCCCCAAAAGGGCAGGGGGGGGAGGAAGGGGCTGTCAGGGGGGTGGTGTGGGGAAAAGGGGAAAGGGGGGGGAGGAGTGGGAGAATACATTCACAAAAACAGACCCCCCCTCAAACCCCCCCCCCCCCAACACCCCCCCCCCCCCCCCCCCCCCCCCAACCCCCCCAAACCCCCACCCTCCGCTCCAACCTCCATTTCATCCCAAAAGGGAAAATAATTCCGGGTCATGTCGGAGGTGAAAAAAAATCCATCCCCCTGAAAGTACCTCATTTTGCCACACCGGGGTGTTCCCAAAGAAACCCGGGGCAAAAGCGCAAAACCCTTGGGGCGAACCCCTGGTGTCGGCCGGGCTATTTCACAATGTAAGACGACCCTTTACCTTTAAGTTTTTGGGGTTTTTGGGTTTGTGTTTGCAAAACCCAAAGAGGAAAAATTAGTGCTGACCACTTTCGGTTTAAATTGTTTAGTCAAATTCCGAAGGGGTGCCTCCTCTATCAAAATCGCATGGGCTTTTGACCACCACACTCAAAAGCCCTTGAAACTTTTTCAGCGACCCTTCTTTGATAGGATTCCCATTCCCCCGAAAACGGGTGTGTGTGTTGTGTGTGTGTGTGTTTTGTGTGGTTGTTTGGGTTTTGGGG
>CM031598.1:37722698-37727698 GCA_018398815.1 Conus ventricosus | reverse complement strand
GTTTGTTTGTTTTCCTGGTTCTATTTATCTCATTGTTAGTCAGCTTTTGACAGTGATATTTTTTCCACAAACAGTACAGCACAATGACAATGTTTGCAACCGAATATCAACAGTCTACATTCGAGTATACTTCGAACTTCCCTTCTTACGTCATATGTATCACGTGACGTTTTGTTGAGGCTGTACAAGAGCTTGATAAGCCAACAAAAAGGTGTGTGGGATGTTGACACTTTTTCTTTAGACATACTTTTTCGCCTGCCACCTGCAACTCTGCCCCTACGAGTCAGTCCAGAGTACACCAACCTTTGATCCAAAGATGGAGACAAGGATGTTCTAAGTCCTTTCTGTTCGTCGTTCCTTCCTGGGTTTTTTTTTTCTGGTGGAAGGCACCCACTGCCTTGATCGTCATCAGCACCCACTGCCTTGATCGTCATCAGCACCCACTGCCTTGATCATCAATCAGCACCCACTGCCTTGATCGTCATCAGCACCCACTGCCTTGATCGTCATCAGCACCCACTGCCTTGATCGTCATCCGAATTTTAACAGTCAGTTGCAAAGTGAGGCACTGCAGGCGGAGATTAAACACAACACCCATCTTGCGCCGAATTCAATGAGATAAGTCATTGCTCGTTCTTCATTTTCGTTGTCCTGAGTGTTGTTTCTCTAGCCTGAAGAAGACCTGTGAGGTCGAAGCGCGTCGTGTTTTGTCTTGTGATTCGTTTATTCATGTTTGGCGGATACAGTACTTAAACATGGTTTTAAAGATTCATCCCAATTTCAATCTTGTCCACAGGCACGGGTCTCTCTTCCTGAGGAAGCTCCTCCTGTTCTTCTTCCTCCGTGCATCTGAACAGATCGTGGTGACGGAGGTGTGGGGATGGGACAGAGCTGGGCTGGAGAGTGGGGGGAGAGGAGGGGGGGGGGGGGGGGGGTATAGAATGGCAGGATGGGAAAGGAACGTAGGGGATGATAGGCACCGTTTCAAAGATCAAAGATGCTGAAAGAAAACTTCAAGAAGAAAGACAGCAAAATTTGATGGCTTTTCCCGTTTCGTTAGCTATTTTCCCGAATCTGTAAAAAAAAAAAAAAAAAAAAAAAGGAGGAGGAGTGCGGTGTGTGTGTGTGTGGGGGGGGGGGGGGGCATACAAACAAACAAAATGGTCACATGCCGTCTTAATGTCTTGGGAAAAGATTCCTTCGTGCGAGATGACCATTACTGGTGCTTCAACATCAGAGGGAGTGGAGGGGAAGGAGGCAGACGAGCGGGGACGGAGGAGAGATCGAAAATGACGAAAGGACGGGGGTTCGCAACATGGGGTTAAAACTGCAGCGTGGAATAAACAGCAGGGAAACAGGCTACGCACCACAGTCAGGATTTTGCTCTTAGTCATTGAACAGTCCATTAAAGCGCGTTGAGGCCTACCATAAGTTTTTAGCCAGCATTTGATATGAAACTGATATTTGATCAAAAGACAAACAACCCCAACCAATCATTTCATTTAGGTTTTCTGTTGTTGTTTTTTTTCTTTTCTTTTTCTTTGAGTGGGGTTTCCAAGATGACATCATTTACAATCTTCAAATACATGACCTTACCCACGGCTGACGTCACATTTTAGGTGTTGTCACCACCCCGTGACCCTATCTTTGCGCCAGGTGGTTCCCCCGATTACTCCCACGCCCTTCATTCTGATCACTCTGCTTGGAACCATTTGGCATGTACCTTGAAGTGAAGGGCACATGAAAAGAAAAGAAGATCAATCAACTTTCAGACACAATAAACATTCTCAAAACAATCTCCCAATAAGCATTCTCAAAACAATCTCCTTGGGCCTGCCTATAAATACTCGGCACGTTAAGCAAGGCGTTGGCGTATGAATTGTTGGTGTGCTGCCACAGAGAGAGCAGGAAGAGACTTCAGGAAGAGCCAGGTAAGGTAATGTTGCTTATAGCCCAGCCGACCGCAAAGGGCCATATCAGGGCTGTCACCGCGTTCAAATCAACTCACAAGTCATAAAAGTAAAACAACCTTTCACACATCTCTTTAAAATACATCTAAAAACGTACCAGAAACTTCGTTCAAAATCTTTCTTCCATAAAATCTTAGATCCGATGAAAAATGTTAATGTCTTTCAAGAATTCAAAGATCGCATCAGGCGGAACATCTCTGTACAAGATTTTCATGGAATCTGCTGCGAAATGTTTGTGTCTCACATCAAGTCCAAACACTCTAAAAGAATGTTTCATTGTCAGCGAAGGAGATGGAAGAGAAGGAAGGGGCTGCACCTGAGGGATGTGTGTGTGTGTGTGTGTGTGTGTGTGTGTGTGTGTGTGTGTGTGTGTGTGTGTGTGTGTGTGTGTGTGTGTGTGTGTGTGTGTGTGTGTGTGTGTGTGTGTATGTGTGTGTGTGTGTGTGTGTGTGTGTGTGTGTGTGTGTGTGTGTGTGTGTGTGTGTGCGTGCGTGTGTGTGTGTGTGTGACTAAATGAATGAAGGATATCCCAGTGCGTGAGAAAGTATGGTAATACATAGAGAGGATGATGGATGTTACGGTCAGAATGAACAACTGGGACAGAGGGCAAGGCAGACAGACAGACAAGGGCGAGGACTCACAAACAGAACCATGGGGATAGTGTCCTAGGCGAATCAAAACATACCACAGAGAGAGAGAGAGAGAGGAGAGAGAGAGAGAGAGAGAGAGAGAGAGAGAGAGAGAGAGAGAGAGAGAGAGAGAGAGGTAAAAGAAGAAAAACTAAAACACATAAACACACACACATAAACACACACACACACACACACACACACACACACACACACACACACACACACACACACACACATACATGCACGCACGCACGCACGCATACACGCACACACATACACGCACGCACGCACGCACGCACGCATATACATTCACCCACGCACTAGCACACAACACACCACACACACACACACACACACACACACACACACACACACACACACACAACACACACACACACACACAACACACACACACACACACCACACACCACAACCACACACAACACACACACACACACACACACACACACACACACACACACACACACACACACACAACACACACACACACACACACACACACACACACACACACACACACACACACACACACACACACACACACACACACAACGCACACATACAACACACACACACACACACACACACACACACACACACACACACACACACACACACACACACACACACACACACACACACACACATACACACACACCACTAACGCTCGCTGCCTGCCATGCAATTCCTCCAGCTACTGTGTCCTTGGTTGAAACCGCCAATGTCTTTGCGTGTGTGTGTGTGTGCACGACTTCGGGATAGCGAGGGAGGAGGGGTGGGGGGATTGGGTTGGTAGGGACGCACAACAGGAGGTAAAAAAAAACTATGGGAGATCATAAGTATCAGAAGATCTATGCCATAATTTTTTTTTTTTTTTTTGGGGTGGGTGGGTGGGTGGGTGGGGATGGGTGGGTGGGAGCTCATTATCATGCAGAGAATCATCACACTCCTCGTGGTGCCAGAGTCTTAGTGTTCAAAGTATTGGTTGGCCTCAGAGTCTCTCAGAGGTGGCTTTTTAAATTTTTATTATTGTTCTTTTCCTTTTACCCTATCCTCACCCACCCCTCAATCCTACCCACAGGTTATTGCTTCCAGCAGTCAAACAGTCAGCACGTTTAGCTGCTGGAGCTAGTGATCATGAATTGAACCCTCTCTCAGGTGTCGGGCTTTCATGGCTTGAACCCCCTCTTCAGCCCCAAAACCCAGCAGCATGAAAGGGGTATTTGATTCAGATCAGGGAAAGAAAAAAAAGCGGCAGAATAAGCAGAATGTGGTGCCTTCCACAATGTTGTGCCCAAGACACAGTGAGCCTTTGACAATTCACATGCTGCTAGTATCACAATGCTGGAGGACTTTACGCTTTAAACATTCGTACCTGGTCTCTCAAGAAAGACGGGCGAAAGCGGAGCATTCGGCTACCATCCGGCAGCCTTCATCAGCACCTTTACCCTTAACCTTTAACCTTCCTCCCAACATGCTATCTCCATGCCTGGTCGCTCTCCTGCACTGAAGCGTGTGGTATGTTTTTTTTTTTTATTATTTTCAGATCAGATTATAAATGAATACAATATGCACTATCCGCGCTATAAAAGACCCCATGGACAAGAAGGGGTTGTTCGTTCCTGGCAAAAGTCTCCAGAAAAATACAGAAGCAAAAATATCAGCAGCTTGCTGACGAAATCAGGCGGTGCTACACTGTAGTTACGCTGACTCTACGCTACACCGTTGTTACACTCACTCTACGCTACACCGTTGTTACGCTCAGTCTACGCTACACCGTTGTTACGCTCAGTCTATGCTACACCATACTTACGCTGACTCTATGATACACCATAGTTACACTCACTCTGTAAAGAGCAGATACCCCCCCCCCCCACCCCAAAACACACACACACACACACACACACACACACACACACACACACACACACACACACACACACACACACACCCCATCCCATCCACACCCCCCCCATTTCCCGTTCTGTACCACCATCCTTTACTCACTGCCCACGCCCCCTTAACCCACAGAACCGCAATATCACTGAATTAACTTGTTACCCATCAACATGTGTGAGCTGTACACTGCCTACAATCGTCCTCCATCCACTGTGTGAGCTGTACACGTCTGTCTTCAACACTGCCTACAATCGTCCTCCATCCACTGTGTGAGCTGTACACTGTCTGTCTTCAACACTGCCTACAATGGTCCTGCTCCTGAAGAAGGGTCTACAGATTGAAACGTGGTGTTCCCTTCTCGAAAGGTTCCTGCGTTTCTAAACCAGTTTTCTCCCTTTGAAGCTCAGTCAAAAACTTCGCTGCTTAAAATTTCTTTCTCAATATTGTCTCTTGTCTCAGGCTATGCAGTTCACTGATC
>CM031598.1:37700517-37710517 GCA_018398815.1 Conus ventricosus | reverse complement strand
GGAGGGGGGGGTGGGGGGGCACGGAAAGACAGACAGAAAAGGGTTTTCGGGAAAGGGTGGGAGGGGGTGGGTATGGAAAGCAACGGAAAGGGTTGCAGGCAAGGGGGGAGGGGGGGGGTATGAAAACACACGGAAAACGTTGGGGCAAGGTGGGGGGTGGGAGGGGGGGGGTTTTCAGGGAAAGCAGACAGAAGGTTGCAGGCAAGGTAGGGATGGGGGGGGGGGGGGGAAAGACAGAAAAAGGTTGCAGGCCCAAGTGGGAGGGGGGAGGTGGGAGGGTAGGGAAAAGACAGACAGAGAAGGTTCGGGCAAGGGGGGAGGGGGGGGTTTTGGGAAAAGACAGCAGAGAAGGTTGCGGGAAAGGGTGGGGGGTGGGAGATGGGTGGGTAGGAAAAGACAGACAGAAAAGGGTTGCAGGAAAGGGGGAGGGGGGAGGGGGTGGGTATGGAAAGACAACAGAAAAGGGCGGGGCAAGGTGGGGGGGGGTGGGGGGGGTGGGGAAAGACGACAGAGAAGGTTGCAGGCAAGGCAGAGGTGGGTGGGTAAGGAAAAAACCAGAGAAGGTTGCAGGAAGGGGGGGAGGTGGGAGGGGGGTGGGAAAGACAACACAAAAGGGGTTCGGGCAGGTGGGTTGGGTGGGTAGGGAAAAAAAGACAGACAAGAAGGTTACAGGAAAGGGGGGAGGGGGTGGGTATGGAACGACAGCAGAAAAGGGTTGCGGCAAGGGGGGGGGGGTGGGTAGGGAAAGACAGACAGAAAGGTTTGTAGGCAAGGTGGGGGGGTGGGGGGGTAGGGAAAGACAGACAGAAAAGGGTTGCAGGCAAGGTGGGGGGGGGGGGGTATGGAAAGACGACAGAGAAGGTTGTAGGCGGTGGTGGGGGTGGGTTGGAAAGACGAAAAAAGGTGGGAAAGGTGGGAGGGGTTTGTATGGACAGACAGACGAAAAGGTTTGCAGCAAGGGGGGAGGTGGGGGAGGAGGGTATGGAAAGACAGACAAGAAGGCTGCGGGCAAATGGGGGGATTTAGGGAAAAGGACAGACAAAAAAGGTTGTAGGAAGGTGGGGGGGGGGGGGTGGGGGGGTAGGGAAAAGACAGAAGAGAAGGTTGCAGGCAGTGAGAGGGGGTGGGTATGGAAAGAAAACGAAAAGGTTGAGGCAAGGTGGGAGGGGGGGGTATGGAAAGACGAAGAAAAGGTTGCGGGCAAGGGGGGGGTGGGGGGGGGGGGGGGGAAAAAAACAGAAAGGAATGCGGAAAAGGGTGGAAGGTGGGGGGGTAGGGAAAGACAGAAGAAGGTTGCAGGGCAAGTGGGAGGGGGGGGGGTGGGTATGGAAAGACAGACAGAAAAGGTTGCAGGAAAGGGTGGGAGGGGGGGGGTAGGGAAAGACGACAGAAAAGGTTGCAGGAAAGGTGGGGGGTGGGGGGGGTATGGAAAGACAGACAGAGCGGTTGCGGGCAAGGGGGGGGAGGTGGGAGGGTGGGGTAGGGAAAGACAGACAGAAAAGGGTTGAGGCAAGGAGGGGGGTGGGGGGGGGTGGGATGGAAAGACAGAAGAGAAGGTTGCGGGCAAGGTGGGAGGGGGGAGATGGGGGTTTTTGGAAAGACGGGAAGAAAAGGGTTGGGCAAGGTGGGGGTGGGGATGGTTGGTATGGAAAAGACAAGAGAAAAGGTTGCAGGAAAGGGTGGGGTGGGAGATGGGGGTATGGAAAGACGAGGAAAAGGGTTGCGGCAAGGTGGGGGGTGGGAGATGGTGGGTAGGAAAAAAAAGAGGGGAAAGGGTTTTTGCAGGAAAGGGGGGAGGTGGGAGATGGGGGGTAGGGAAACAGAGAGAGAAGGTTGCGGAAAGGGTGGGAGGTGGGGGGGGGGTATGGAAAGACAGAGAGGGGGTTGCAGGAAGGGTGGGAGGTGGGAATGGGGGTTTGGAAAAACAAGAGAGAAGGTTGAGGAAAGGGTGGGAGGGGGGAGAGGGGTTGTATGGAAAGAAAGAGAGAAGGTTGCGGGCAAGGGGGGAGGTGGGAGATGGTGGGTATGGAAGACAGAGAGAAAGGTTAGGCAAGGTGGGAGGGGGGAGATGGGGGGTAGGGAAAAGACAGGAGAAAAGGTTGCAGGCAAGGGGGGAGGGGGAGGGGTGGGTAGGGAAAGCGAGGAGAAGGTTGCGGGCAAGGTGGGAGGTGGGAGATGGGGGATGGAAAGACGAGAGAGAAGGTTGCAGGCAAGGGGGGAGGTGGAGATGGGGGTATGGAAAGAAGAAAAGGGAAGGTTGCAGGCAAGGGGGGAGGTGGGAGTTGGGGGGTAGGAAAACAGAGAGAAAAAGGTTGCGGCAAGGGGGGAGGTGGGAATGGGGGTAGGGAAACAGAGAGAAAAGGTTGAGGCATTGGGAGGGGGAGATGGTGGGTAGGAAAGACGAAGAAAAGGTTGCAGCTGGGGGGAGGTGGGAGATGGTGGGTAAGGAAAGCAAAGGGAGAAGGTTCGGGCAAGGGTGGGAGGGTGGGAGGAAAGACAGAAGGAATTGGGGAAAGGTGGGGGGTGGGGGGGTAGGGAAAGATAGGAAAAAGGTTGCGGGGCATGGGGGGAGGTGGGAGGGGTGGGTTGAAAAAAAAGAGAGAAAAGGTTGCGGGCAAGGGGGGTGGGTGGGGGTTGGTCGGGAAAGACAGACAGGGGGGTTCAGCAAGGGGGAGGGGGGGGGTAGAAGACAGACGAGAAGGTTGCGGGCAAGGTGGGGGGGAGGGGGGGGTAGGGAAAGACAGACAGAGAAGTTGAGGCAAGGTGGGAGGGGGGGGTAGGAAAGACAGAAGAAAAAGGTTTTCAGGCAAGGTGGGGGGTGGGGGGTAGGTGGGTTGGGAAAGACAGCAGAAAAGGGTTGCAGGCAAGGTGGGAGGTGGGGGGGGGGGGTAGGGAAAGACAGACAAAAGGGTTGCAGGCAAGGTGGGAAGTGGGGGGGGTGGGGGGGGAAAGACAACAGAGAAAGGTTGAGGACAGGTGGAAGGTGGGTGGGTAGGGAAAAGACAGCGAAAGGTTTGCAGGCAGGGGGTGGGGGGTAGGTGGGTATGGAAAGACAGACAGAAAAGGGTTGCAGAAAGGTGGGGGGGTGGGGGGTGGGGGGGTAGGGAAAGACAGACAGAGAAGGTTGCAAAAGGTGGAATACACAAATACACACACACGCACGCACGCCGCACCACGACACGCCCACACCACCACACACCACACAAACACCACACACACACATACACACGCACACACACACCACACCACCCACCACACAAAACACACACACCACACCACACACACAAAACAAAAACCACATACACACCAACCACACCACACCCCAAAAATACAAAAATACACACCAACACAACACCACACACACACCAGACACACAGAACACAAAAACCACACCACCACACCATACACCACCGCACGCACGCGCGCCCCCACCCCACACACACACACACACACACACACACACACACACACCCCCACACACTCACACCACACACACGAGGGATACAACACGTCCAAAAATTTCAAACACCCCCCGTAAATACTCTCGCACCATTTGCGCCGCCACCCAACACACACACACACCCACAACACCACACACACAAAACCACACACCACACAAAAAAATACACCACACCAAAAAAAACCCCACACACACCAACACACACACACACCCCCAACTTCCACACAAATACACACATACACACCACGCACGCACCACCCACACCCCACACACCACCACACAAACACATCACCAAAAACACACCCCCCACACACACACACACACAACACACACACAAAACACACAAAGACACAGAGGGTACAACACAGGCACTTATACAAACACACGCACGTAAATACTTCGCAGCATTTGCGGCGGCGTCACACACACACCACACACACACACACACACACACACACACACACACACACACAACACAAAAACACACACACACACAACACACACACACACACACACAACACGCACGCCCCCGCACGCAAGCACGCACGCAGCACCACACCCACACCACCACAACACACACACACAACACACACAAACACACCACCACACACACACCACAAAAGGGTGGGGGTGGGTGGGGTGGGGGGGAAAGACAGCGAGAAGGGCGGGACAGGTGGAGGTGGGGGGGTATCAAAAAGACAGACAGAGAAGGTTGCGGGGCAGGGGGGAGGGGGTGGGTAGGGAAAAAGACAGCAGAGAAGGTTCGGCAAGGTGGGGGGGGGTGGTTTTGGAAGACGACAGAAAAGGTTGCAGGAAAGGTGGGGGGTGGGGGGGGTGGGTATGGAAAGACAGACGAAAAAGTTGCGGCAAGGTGGGAGGGGGGAGGGGGGGGGCCAGGGGAAAGCGACAGAGAAGGTTGACCCGGGGGGATGGGGTGGGGGGGTGGGGGGCGCGAGAAGGTTGAGGCAAGCTGGGAGGGGGGGGGGTGGGAGGGTACGGAAAGACGACAGAGAATTGCAGGCAAGGTGGGAGAGGGGGGGGTTTGGGAAAGACAGACAAGAAGGTTGCGGCAACGGGGAGGGGGGAGGGGGTGGGAGGGAAAAAGCAGACAGACAAGGTTGCAGGCAAGGGGGGAGGTGGGAGGGGGGGGGGTTGGGAAAAGACGGGACAGAGAAGGTTCAGGAAAGGGTGGGGGGGGGTGGGGGGGGGTTGGAAAGACAGACAGAGAAGGTTGGAGGCAAGGTCAGAGGTGGTGGGTATGGAAAGAAACACAGAGAAGGTTGCAGGCAAGGGGGGAGGTGGGAGGGGGTATGGAAAGACAGACAGAGAAGGTTGCAGGCAAGGTGGGTGGGGGTGTGTATGGAAAGACAGACAGAGAAGGTTGCAGGGAAGGTGGGAGGGGATGGGTATGGAAAGACAGACAGAGAAGGTTGCAGGCAAGGTGGAGGGGGTGGGTATGGAAAGACAGACAGAGAAGGTTGTAGGCAAGGTGAAGTGGTGGTGGTATGGAAAGACAGACAGAGAAGGTTGCAGGCAAGGTGGAGGTGGGATTGTATGGACAGACAGACAGAGAAGGTTACAGGCAAGGTGGAGGTGGGAGGGGGGAGGGTATGGAAAGACAGACAGAGAAGGTTACAGGCAAGGTGGGAGGTGGGAGGGGGGGGTATGGAAAGACAGACAGAGAAGGTTACAGGCAAGGTGGAGGTGGGAGGGGGGAGGGTATGGAAAGACAGACAGAGAAGGTTACAGGCAAGGTGGGAAGTGGGAGGGGGGTATGGAAAGACAGACAGAGAAGGTGCAGGCAAGGTGGGAGGGGGTGGGTATGGAAAGACAGACAGAGAAGGTTGCAGGCAAGGTGGGAGGGGGGGGGGGAGGGTATGGAAAGACAGACAGAGAAGGTTGCAGGCAAGGTGGGAGGGGGTGGGTATGGAAAGACAGACAGAGAAGGTTGTAGCAAGGTGGGAGGTGGGGGGGTGGGTATGGAAAGACAGACAGAGAAGGTTGTAGGCAAGGTGGGAGGTGGGTGAGGGAGGGCGGGGAAAGACAGACAGAGAAGGTTGCAGGCAAGGTGGAAGGTGGGTGGGGGAGGGTATGGAAAGACAGACAGAGAAGGTTGCAGGCAAGGTGGGAGGTGGGTGGGTATGGAAAGACAGACAGAGAAGGTTGCATGCAAGGTGGGGTGGGAGGGGGTGGGTATGGAAAGACAGACAGAGAAGTTTGCAGGCAAGGTGGGAGGTGGGTGAGGGAGGCGGGGAAAGACAGACAGAGAAGGTTGCAGGCAAGTGGAAGGTGGGTGGTGTATGGAAAGACAGACAGAGAAGGTTGCAGGCAAGGTGGGAGGTGGAGGGGTGGGTATGGAAAGACAGACAGAGAAGGTTGCAGGCAAGGTGGGAGGGAAGGGTATGGAAAGACAGACAGAGAAGGTTGCAGGCAAGGTGGGAGGTGGGTGGGTATGGAAAGACAGACAGAGACGGTTGCAGGCAAGGTGGGAGTGGGAGGGGGTGGGTATGGAAAGACAGACAGAGAAGGTTGCAGGCAAGGAGGGAGGTGGGTGGGGGTGGTATGGAAAGACAGAGAGAGAAGGTTGCAGGCAAGGTGGGAGGTGGGAGATGGTGGAAATGGAAAGACAGAGAGAGAAGGTTGCAGGCAAGGTGGGAGGTGGGAGATGGTGGGTGTGGAAAGACAGAGAGAGAAGGTTGCAGGCAAGGTGGGAGGTGGGAGATGGTGGGTATGGAAAGACAGAGAGAGAAGGTTGCAGGCAAGGTGGGAGGTGGGAGATGGTGGGTATGGAAAGACAGAGTGAGAAGGTTGCAGGCAAGGTGGGAGTGGGAGATGGTGGGTATGGAAAGACAGAGAGAGAAGGTTGCAGGCAAGGTGGGAGGTGGGAAATGGTGGGTATGAAAGACAGAGAGAAAGTTGCAGGCAAGGTGGGAGGTGGGAGATGGTGGGTATGGAAAGACAGAGAGAAAGGTTGCAGGCAAGGTGGGAGGTGGAAGATGGTGGGTATGGAAAGACAGAGAGAGAAGGTTGCAGGCAAGGTGGGAGGTGGGAGATGGTGGGTATGGAAAGACAAGAGAGAGAAGGTTGCAGGCAAGGTGGGAGGTGGGAGATGGTGGGTATGGAAAGACAGAGAGAGAAGGTTGCAGGCATGGTGGAGGTGGGAGATGGTGGGTATGGAAAGACAGAGAGAGAAGGTTGCAGGCATGGTGGGAGGTGGGAGATGGTGGGTATGGAAAGACAGAGAGAGAAGGTTGCAGGCATGGTGGGAGGTGGGAGATGGTGGGTATGGAAAGACAGAGAGAGAAGGTTGCAGGCATGGCGGGGGGTGGGAGGGGGTGGGTATGGAAAGACAGAGAGAGAAGGTTGCAGGCAAGTGGGAGGTGGGAGATGGTTGGTATGGAAAGACAGAGAGAGAAGTTGCAGCAAGGTGGGAGGTGGGAGATGGTGGGTATGGAAAGACAGAGAGAGAAGGTTGCAGGCAAGGTGGGAGGGGGGAGAGTGGGTATGGAAAGACAGAGAGAGAAGGTTGCAGGCAAGGTGGGAGGTGGAGATGGTGGGTATGGAAAGACAGAGAGAGAAGGTTGCAGGCAAGGTGGGAGGTGGGAGATGGTGGGTATGGAAAGACAGAGAGAGAAGGTTGCAGGCAAGGTGGGAGGTGGGAGATGGTGGTATGGAAAGACAGAGAGAAGGTTGCAGGCAAGGTGGGAGGTGGGAGATGGTGGGTATGGAAAGACAGAGAAGAAGGTTGCAGGCATGGTGGGAGGTGGGAGATGGTGGGTATGGAAAGACAGAGAGAGAAGGTTGCAGGCAAGGTGGGAGATGGTGCGTATGGAAAGACAGACAGAAAGGTTGCAGGCAAGGTGGGAGGTGGGTGGGTATGGAAAGATAGAGAGAGAAGGTTGCAGGCATGGTGGGAGGTGGAGATGGTGGGTATGTAAAAACAGAGAGAGAAGGTTGCAGGCAAGGTGGGAGGTGGGTGGGGGTGGTCGGGGAAAGACAGACAGAGAAGGTTGCAGGCAAGGTGGGAGGTGGGTGGGGGTTGGCGGGGAAAGACAGACAGAGAAGGTTGCAGGGAAGGTGGGAGGTGGGAGGGGGGTATGGAAAGACAGACAGAGAAGGTTGCAGGCAAGGTGGGAGGGGTGGGTATGGAAAGACAGAGAGAGAAGGTTGCAGGCATGGTGGGAGGTGGGAGATGGTGGGTATGGAAAGACAGAGAGAGAAGGTTGCAGGCATGGTGGGGGGTGGGAGATGGTGGGTATGGAAAGACAGAGAGAGAAGGTTGCAGGCATGGTGGGAGGTGGGAGATGGTGGGTATGGAAAGACAGAGAGAGAAGGTTGCAGGCAAGGTGGGAGGTGGGAGATGGTGGGTATGGAATGACAGAGAGAGAAGGTTGCAGGCATGGCGGGAGATGGGAGATGTGGGTATGGAAAGACAGAGAGAGAAGGTTGCAGGCAAGGTGGGAGATGGTGGTATGGAAAGACAGACAGAGAAGGTTGCAGGCAAGGTGGGAGGTGGGTGGGTATGGAAAGATAGAGAGAGAAGGTTGCAGGAATGGTGGGAGGTAAGAGATGGTGGGTATGTAAAAACAGAGAGAGAAGGTTGCAGGCAAGGTGGGAGGTGGTGGGGGTGGTCGGGGAAAGACAGACAGAGAAGGTTGCAGGCAAGGTGGGAGGGGGTGGGTATGGAAAGACAGACAGAGAAGGTTGCAGGCAAGGTGGGAGGGGTGGGTATGGAAAGACAGACAGAGAAGGTTGCAGGCAAGGGGGGAGGGGAGGGTATGGAAAGACAGACAGAGAAGGTTGCAGGCAAGGTGGAGGTGGGAGGGGGTGGGTATGGAAAGACAGACAGAGAAGGTTGCAGGCAAGTGGAGGTGGGTGGGGTTGGCGGGGAAAGACAGACAGAGAAGGTTGCAGGGAAGGTGGGAGGTGGGAGGGGGTATGGAAAGACAGACAGAGAAGGTTGCAGGCAAGGTGGGAGGGGTGGGTATGGAAAGACAGACAGAGAAGGTTGCAGGCAAGGTGGGAGGTGGGAGGTGGGTGGTATGGAAAGACAGACAGAGAAGGTTGCACGCAAGGTGGGAGGGGGTGGGTATGGAAAGACAGACCGAGAAGGTTGTATGCAAGGTGGGAGGTGGGAGGTGGTGGGTATGGAAAGACAGACAGAGAAGGTTGCACGCAAGGTGGGAGGGGGGTGGGTATGGAAAGACAGACAGAGAAGGTTGCAGGCAAGGTGGGAGGTGGGGGGGTATGGAAAGACAGACAGAGAAGGTTGCAGGCAAGGTGGAGGGGTTGGTATGGAAAGACAGACAGAGAAGGTTGCAGGCAAGGTGGGAGGTGGGAGGTGGGTGGGTATGGAAAGACAGACAGAGAAGGTGCAGGCAAGGGGGAGGTGGGTGGGTATGGAAAGACAGACATAAAAGGGTTGCAGGCAAGGTGGGAGGGGGTGGGTATGGAAAGACAGACAGAGAAGGTTGCAGGCAAGGTGGGAGGTGGGTGGGTATGGAAAGACAGACAGAGAAGGTTGCAGGCAAGGTGGGAGGTGGGAGGGTTGGTATGGAAAGACAGACAGAGAAGGTTCCAGCAAGGTGGGAGGTGGGAGGTGGGTGGGTATGGAAAGACAGACAGAGAAGGTTGCAGGCAAGGTGGGAGATGGGTGGGGAGGGCGGGGAAAGACAGACAGAGAAGGTTGCAGGCAAGGTGGGAGGTGGGAGGTGGGGGGTATGGAAAGACAGACAGAGAAGGTTG
Organism: Conus ventricosus; assembly: GCA_018398815.1. Classification (NCBI taxonomy): domain Eukaryota; kingdom Metazoa; phylum Mollusca; class Gastropoda; order Neogastropoda; family Conidae; genus Conus; species Conus ventricosus. The sequence continues at coordinate 37,701,312 of CM031598.1, read as the reverse complement.
CAGGCAAGGTGGGAGTGGGAGGTGGGTGGGTATGGAAAGACAGACAGAGAAGGTTGCAGGCAAGGTGGGTGTGGGAGGTATGGAAAGACAGACAGAGAATGTTGCAGGCAAGGTGGGAGGTGGGATGGGTGGTATGGAAAGACACACAGAGAAGGTTGAAGGCAAGGTGGGAGGTGGGTGGGGGTGGGCAGGAGATGGTCGAGTGTATTCTCTCTAAATGAAGGAATCCCCAGTGCCTAAGAAAGTTTGATAATGCATGAAAAATATAATTCATATGACAGTCACAATCAAAGAGGAAGACAGAAAAAACACAACGACAAAAGACAGCAAATGGGACGGATTTCAGTGAAACAGACGACCGCAAAACACAAATAAAGAGACTGAAAAGGGAAGTTCTTAACAAAAAGAAACAAAACAAAAGCAGAGCACACACACACACACACACACACACACACACACACACACACACACACACACACACACACACACACACACATACATACATATATATATATACATACTACATACATACATACATACATACATACATACATACATACATACATACATACATACATACAACATACATACATACATACATACACACACAAACGAGACACAGAGAGAGAGAGAGAAGAGAGGAGAGAGAGAGAGAGAGAGAGAGAGAGAGAGAGAGAGAGAGAGAGAGAGACAGACAGACAGACAGACAGACAGACAGACAGACGAACAGACACAACGATATAAAAAAAAGAGTGTGCCATGCTAACCTACCAATCTAATCTCGAGAAAAGGATC
>CM031598.1:37684941-37699517 GCA_018398815.1 Conus ventricosus | reverse complement strand
TCAGAAGCGAAAGAGCTCTGTACAATTATTACACAGCAAGGTGTGTGTGTGTGTGTGTGTGTGTGTGTGTGGTGCGTGCGTGCGTGCCGTGCGTGCGTGCGTGCGTGCGTGCGTGCGTGCGTGCGTGCGGTGCGTGCGTGCGTGCGTGCGTGCGTGCGTGCGTGGTGTGTGTGTGTGTGTGTGTGGTGTGTGTGTGTGTGCGTGTGTGTGTGTGGTCCAGCTCTTCCTGCCACTTAACTGAATGCATTTCCTGGAGAACGCTGTTTGTGGCCGCAGGCACACACCTCTCACAGTCTGGTCCGGCTAATGGACACATACTGAGAGCGAGAGAGAGAGATAGAGAGAGAGAGAGAGAGAGAGAGAGATGAGAAGAGAGGAGACAGAGAGACAGACAGACAGACAGACAGACAGGGGAGAGAGAGAGACAGGACAGACAGGAGAGAGACAGAGAGAGCGAGGAAAGAGAGAGAGAGAGACAGATTGAGACAGAGACAGACAGACAGACAGAGACAGACAGCCAGCCAGCTAGACACAGAGGCATACATACAGAGAGACAGACAGATAGACAGCAGGCAGGCAGATAGACATGACAGACAGATAAAGACAAAAGATTGCCATTCGAACTAAGGATTCCAAGATCTAAGCCTCTTTTTTGTTTGATCTCCGTGTACAGCTGATGCAAAACAAAATAAAAACCTTGTGACCTGCCATGTACGTTTCGTCTTTGCTGGCTAATGTCATGAAATAAAGAGAGTGTAGTTCTCAGGTAAACTACACGTTCATGATTTATAAAACTTTTCGGTCCAAAGGAACAATGGTGTCATGACAGTTTGTGCCTGAATGGACTCGTGACGTTACTGCCTGCGTCATTGCTTTCTTGAAATATTGTTATCCCCCTTTTCATTCTGTTCAATGGACTCAAATGAATAAGTCATCTGAACCTCTGTGTCTCTGTCTCTCTGTCTGTCTCTGTCTCTGTCTCTGTCTCTGTCTCTCTCTCTCTCTTCTCTCCTCTCTCTCTTGTCTCTTTCACACGCGCGAGCGCGCGCACCCACCCACCCACCACACCACACACACACCACACACACACACACACAGACAGACAAACACACGACAACACACCGCACGCACGCACGCACGCACGCACGCACGCACGCACGCACGCACGCACACACACCACACACACACACACACACACACACACACACACACATACACACGCACAAGCACGCACGCACACACATGACAAGCATGCGAAATCTCTTGAGGTGTTCGTACATTACTCAAACTGTACAATCCACTTTGACCAAAACACTTCAATCTGCATGCAACACTTCCGTGATTTAAAAAAAAAATGGAAAAAAACGTTTCATTTACATATCAGTTTCCTGCACAGAACACAAGGAAATGTCTATAAAAGAAAACGGCGCCGTGGCAAAATGTTGAAAAGAAGACAGAGAAAACAAGAAAAAGGGAGAGAGAAAAAAAAACAACAACACCATAACAATATCCAATGATCTGTCATGGTGTGAAGTCAAACAAACAGGGCAGTGGAAGCGGTCGCTTCAATGGACGTATTCCGGATAGCAAAACTTCCTTCTACACCCCTTCCCCACCCCCTCTACGCCCCCCACCCCCCACCCCCCCCCCCCACTCTTCCAGTGTTGGAAACCAATGAATGTGGGCGGCGTACTTTGGTGCATTTTAATAAAAGATGGAACTCCAGTCGCGAGAGGAAGAACATCACCTTCTAAACTTTGGAAAAGAAAGAGCCACTCCTCGCTCCCCCCCCCCACCCCCACCCCCACCAACCCTCACCCGCACCCGCACCTCCACCCCCTTCCCCAACACCACCTCCACTACCTCCACCAGCCCCAGCCCAACCATATCACCTCATCGTCTTTCATCGTCCACCTCCCACCCCCAACCCATCACCTTCAATCCCACCCCCGCTCCTCCCAGTCTACCTTGATTAAAAAGAAAATTGGAAGTTAGCCTCATAATTTCTTTTTTGTCAGTTTCAGTTCATGTTACCCCCCCCCCCCCCCCCCCCCTTCCGCAAAATATATTTCGATCGATGCAACTGTGTGTGTGTGTGTGTGTGTGTGTGTGTGTGTGTGTGTGTGTGTGTGTGTGTGTGTGTGTGTGTGCGTGCGTGCGTGCGTGCGTGGTGTGTGTGTGTGTGTGTGTGTGTGTGTGTGTGTGTGTGGTGTGTGTGTGTGTGTGTGTGTGTGTGTGTGTGTGTGTGTGTACGAGAAAGAGAGAGAGGGGGGGTACAATGAACACATGCTAACAATATGCGTATAATTCAATAACAACAACAACAACAATTACAACAACAACACCATAACGACAACGACAGCAACAACAACAACGACAACGACAGCAACAACAACAAGATGCAAAACAATCCAGGATATATGACACTGCATTTCCTTGATGGGAAAGAAATCGAATAGCCTTGATGCAACCAAATAAACCAATAAACACAATATGACAGAAGGGAAAAGAAAGAGCGGGGAGCTGAGCTGAAGACATTCATTTGGGAGACATTCGTGTTCTCCTTTGTTTTGCTTTCTTTCAGGCATTGAATTCCGACCATCTGAATAATGCGCTACATAACAAAAGTAGATCTTTACTTTTCATCACCATAACTTTGTTTCTATGTTTTTGGTTGCTAAGCTGTGTTATCATTATCATCATCATTATTACTGGGTGTTTTTTTTTTAAATTGCTTTCGTGGTAAAGCTTTGTTATTATTATCATCACATTTTTTCTTCTTCTTGCTTTGGTGTTACAGCGTTGTTGTTATTATTATCGTTATTTTTTTTCTTCTTCTTGCTTTGGTGTTACAGCGTTGTTGTTATTATTATCGTTATTTTTTTCTTCTTCTTGCTTTGGTGTTACAGCGTTGTTGTTATTATTATCGTTATTTTTTTTTCTTTGGCTTTCATGCTTCTGCAATGCTGTCTTCCTCCCTTTTTCCACAGGGCAGTTTACAGGCAGCAGAGGACGCTACAGCCAACAGTAAAGAGCAGGGATCATGTGGCTTCCTCCTTGGTCTGCCGGAATCAGTGACCCGCTCTCTTCCTAATGGTCCGAGTCCTAATCTTGTCCACAGGCATGGACGGCTATTGTCCTGAGGATGCTCTCCGCCTTCTTCTCCCTCCATTGATTTGAAGAGAGCGGCGGGGGATGTGGAGAGGGGGGGAGATAGAAGGAAGCGAAAGGGGAAGAGGGAAAGGAGGAGGAGCAGGAGGAGGAGGAGTAGGATGATGATGATGATGATGATGATGGATGATGATGATGATGATGATGATGATGATGATGATGATGATGAAGAGCTGTGGAAGCCATATCTCTGCCTAAGATCAAAGACTCCGGAAGAAAAGATCAGGAAGGCGATGAGTGACACGTGACAGTGTTTCCAGAGTGATTGTCCTTGAATCCCGGCCATTTTTACCGGTTTGCTCCAACACGACCAGATAAGTGGTTTCTCCTTCTCTGTCCAACACGACCAGATAAGTGGTTTCTCCTCTCTGTCCAACACGACCAGATAAGTGGTTTCTCCTTCTCTGTCCAACACGACCAGATCAGTGGTTTCTCCTTCTCTGTCCAACACGACCAGATAAGTGGTTTCTCGTTCTCTGTCCAACACGACCAGATCAGTGGTTTCTCCTTCTCTGTCCAACACGACCAGATAAGTGGTTTCTCGTTCTCTGGTTATCTTCTTTGTTTTGCCTGAAGAAGACCCAAGAATTCGAAATGCATTGTGTCTTGTCCTGTACCTTGTTTGTCTATGTCCTTGGCGGTAACTAACCCCTTCTCTTTCTAAATTTTGCTGGAATCCCCCGAAAAAAAAACACCCCCAAACAAAAAACAACCCACCCACCCCCCAAAAAAAAACACGGAAGGGTTCCACAAACAAAATCGTCACGATTCTCTTCGATCCAATTCTATCGTAACGCCTTTGGAACAGGTTCCTTGGTGCCAAATGACCATCAGTTGGGCTTCAGACGCAGAAGAGAGAGAGAGGATGAGTCCTGTGGGGGCGGAGGGGAGGGGGGGGGGGCGTCTATCATGTAGGATGTAAGAACGCGGTCAAGGGACCAGGGCGAACCCAACAGAAGTGACACCACAAGGCTGGGAAAGAGACCATGGAAAAGAAGGTGGGGGTGGAAGAAGAGGGGGAGGGGGAGGAGGTGTCTCTGAATGGGGGTGTCCTAGTGTACGAGGAAGTACAAGAATACATTAAGACGATAATAAATGGCATAGTCATAATACAGAGAGAAGAGATGAAGATGAAGAGAGATGAGAGATAGGAGAGAAGAGAGAGAAGATTTGGGGTTTTTGGGTGGAAAAAGGGTTTTTTTCCCCTCTGGGCCTAGGGAAAAAATTTTTTCCCCCCAAAAAAATCCCGGAAAGGAAAAGGGGAAAAAATCGGGGAAAGGGGCCCGTTTTTTTTTTTTTTTAAAAAAAATTAAAAGGGGGGATTTTTTTTGGGGAAAAAAAGGGTGTTTTCCAAAAAAAAGGATTTTTTTTTGAATTTGGGGGGGGGGGGGGGGGGGGGGGGGGGGGGGGGGGGGGGGGGGGGGGGGGGGGGGGGGGGGGGGGGGGGGGGGGGGGGGGGGGGGGGGGAAAAAAAAGGGGGGAAAAAAAGGTTGCCCCAAACCAAACCTTTTTTAAGTGGTCCCCTTTGCACCGGGGAAAGGGTTTTCCAAAAACTTGTCCAAACCGCCCGAAAAAAAAAAGGGGGTTTGCTTTTTTCCCGGGCCAAAAACGACAGAATGCCGCCCAAACACATTTTTTTCCTGTAACGAAGTTTTTTGGTTTTTTTTGTCAGGGGAAAAAGTGGTTTTCTTCCCGTACCTCAAATTGTAAGACAAAATGAACTTTTTTTTTTTTGGGATTCCCGGCAGTCCCTTTTCCCTTTAAAAATTTAAAAATCGTTTTATTTGTGCCCCCGTAAAAAAAACCAAACCAAACAACCCAACAAAAAAAAGAAAGTTCCAAACTACTTTTTAATTCTCTGAAATTCCCTACAAAAAGCGGAAAACCCCCATTTTTTCCTTTGAATATAAAAGTGTCACAAAAGGAAGAAAACCCTTTTTATTTGACCCCCCTTTTTTTAAATTCGAAACCTTTTGACGGAAACAAAAAAAGGGGCCCAAAAGTAGAGCCATGAAGGTGGTAAAAAGTTTTAAGGGGTGAGGGTTCGGGATTTTAGAATTTAAGCCCAAATTTTAATGCTACATAATATTAAAAACGGGGGGAAAACTGGAAGAGAAAGGAGGGAAAAAAAGAAAAGCTTCAACCTAAATGGACTTTTTATTATGTCTTTTGCTGACCCCCAAATTGCAAAGTTACTGGGTACTTGTCACAAAAAATTTGAAAAATTTTTTTTGGGGAGACTTTACCAAGGCAAAAACTTAAAAATGTTAAACCCCCTTTTGAGTAGATTTTTAATGGGGAAATTTGCAACGTTTAAAAAAAACCTTTTTTCTTTAACACCCCCCATCTTTCTGCAAAAAACCAATTTTTCTTTAGATTGCCCCCATTTCGAAACAAAATGTCGGTTTTCAAATTTCCGACAAAAAAAAAGGATCATTGCAGTACGGTAAAATTTAGCTTTCTGAAGCCCAGACAAGTCGGATATTAAAATTTTGTCGTTGCAAAAAAATTTTTTTCTGAAGGGGAAATAAAATGAAACCGTTTTAAAAAAACGACACCTGCCAAAATCTCAAAAAAGGTAAATAAACGACTGGCCGAATTCCTTGTTTAAGCCAAAAGAACATAAATTTATTTAAAATACCACCTGTCTTCTTGTTTAACAACATGAACTTCAGTTAAGAATGTCATTTTCCCGAAAAATCCCCTTTCGAATTTTCCCACAGTTTTGTGCTACAAGAAAATTTTTGAAGTCAAATGCCATAAAAAATTTTTTTTAATTTTTAAAACAAATTTTTTTTGTACATCGAAAAAAAAGTAAAATATAAGGGACGATTTTTTCAAAAAAACCCCCTTATTTCATTTATGACTTATTTTTTAAAACCCATTATTCGTCTTTTGATTTAAAAGTGACTATAAATTTTCCCAAACTTTGGAAAGGGGTTTCCCCCAATAATAATCAAAAAACCCCATCCCTTTTTATAAGGGTTAATGCTTCAACCATGGGAGAAAATCCCCGATGAAAACATTTTGTTAACAAAAACCAAAAAGGTCAATATAACTCTTTTTTGAAAACTTCTCCATTAAACGATCACCCACTTCCTTGCCTTTTTTAAAGGGCCCGTACACGAAAAAAACTTCTGAAGTCTTTTCAAATATTATTACATTTTTTTTCACCAAAAAATAAAAAAATTCTGACTTCACAAGTATTTTTTGTTTATCCTCATATAATCAAATGAAACAAAAAAAATTGAAAATCCCTTTGTATCGAGACCTATCATTTCGTGTTAAAAAGATTTCACTTTTCTCCAGAATTCCTTGGGATTTTTGTTTTCTCAATTAAAACATCAGGGGCCCCCCTTTGCTTTTTGGGGCAGTTTTTTGACCCCTCTTTTTTTGATTATGTGCTCTCTAATTTTTTCCCCTTTCTTAATTTCACAGGTTTTCCTATCTCTTTTTCAATTTGTCGCTTTTTTTTCTGATCCCGATCTTGTTTATTCATTTTGGGTTTAGAAATTTGGAAACCCCCAGTCGCGTTAATCTTTTACTCTATTTCCAAGCGCTTTTTTATTTTTCCCAAAAAACTAATTTTTTCCTCTAATTCACATCCCCAATCTCGTTGAATTTTTGCTTCTTAAACCCCATCAATAGCTTTTGCTTTTTCAACGATTTTTTAAATTTCTTTAACATTGATAAAAAAATCTTTATTTTTGCCTTTTTCAATTTTCTTTTTAATGGAATTGGGGCCATCCCTGTAAAGCATTATTGCCCAATCAAGCAAAGGCTTTGCTTTTCAAGGGTGGTGTGACATTCAAAATTCAATTTATTTGGAAATTTAATAATCCCAATTAATGGTTTTGGGAAATAAAAAGTTAATTCCCAAAAGAAACACATTTTGTAGATACCGTTGGAAAATAAAAAATTTTCCCAAGTTAATAATTGTTTAAAGTTACAATCATTTTTTTGAGGAAATATATTTTTTCCCCAGACATCATAAGTACGTGAGGGGCCACCCAAGTCTTTCATGTTTCCAGCTTTTCACCCCCAGGCGTGCATTAAATCCCCATCATCAAAAAGCAGTTGGGGTTTTTCAAGGGGTTTATGCTTCCCCAAAAAGTTTTCACCGTTTTTTCTTTAAAGAAAAAAAAGAAAGGAAATTTGATGGTAATGAGATATGCAAGTCCAGTAAAACCCAATCGTGTAAAAAGGGGAAAAAAGAAGAATAAAAAAAAAAAAAAAACCCAAACCAAACCACAACCCAAAAAAAAAAAGGCGCCACACACACAACACACACAAACCCATACCCCCCAAAAACCACCAACCCCCCCACACAACCCCCACACCCAAAACACACCCCGCACACACACACACACACACCAAACATACCACACACACCACAAAACCCCGCAGCACACACACAAAAACCCCAAAACCCACACAACAAAAACACACACAACACACACCGCAGCACACCAAAAACACACACAAACACACCCCCACACACGCACACAAAAAACACACACCAAACACACCACACACAACCCACACAAAAAACACACACACACACACACACACACACACACAAACCACCCCACAAAACAAACACACACACACAAACAACAACACACACCCCACACACACCACACACACACCACCACCACACACCACACACACTCATCACCCCACTACTATTTCATCAACCTTGACTCGTGCTGTAAACTTTTCCTCCTTTTTAGTTTTTTGTTACAAAATGGATCATTTTGGGGTTTCTCTCCGCGCTTGGGTTAAAATTTGTTTTGTGGGGGTGTTTTTTGATTCTGTGGGGGTCAGGTGTGATTCTGTGGGAGTCATGGTGTGATTCGCGGGGGTCATGGTTTGTTCTTCGGGGGTCATGGTTTGATTTTTTCGGGGGTCAGGGTATTCTGTCGGGGGGTCGGGGTGTGTTTCTTCGGGGTCAGGGGTTTTTATTCTGTCGGGGGTCAGGTGTGATTCGTCGGGTAAAGGTGTGTTCGTGGGGTCAGGGTTTTGATTCGTGGGGGGGTCAGGGTTTTGATTCTGTGGGGGGTCAGGTGTGATTCTGTGGGGATATGGTGTGATTCTGTGGGGTCTTTTGGGGTTATTCTGTGGGGGTCATGGTGTATTCTGTGGGGGGGTATGGTTTGTTTCTGTCGGGGGGTCACTTTTGATTCTGTCGGGGTCATGGTGTGATTCGTCGGGGGGGTCACGGTTTGTTTCTGTGGGGGTCATGGTGTGATTCTGTCGAGGGTCAGGGTTTGATTCTGTGGGGGGCATGGTTGATTCTTCGAGGGCCCGGGTTTGTTCTGTGGGGGGGGGGGGGGGGGGGGGGTCAGGGTTTGTGATTTGTCGGGGGTAGGTTTGTTCGTGGGGGGGTCAGGGTTTTTGATTCTGTCGGGGTCCGGTGTGATTCGTCGGGGGTCCTTGTGTGATTCTGTGGGGGGCCCGGTTTGTTCTTGGGAACATGTTTGATTCGTCGGGGTCCCCCGTATCGGCAATTTCTTGAGGCTGCATTGAGGGACGGGGTGCGAAAATTCCGAGGGAACTCCCCCCACACCCCCCGGGTTTCCACGTCTAAAAAAATTTTTGACTTATAGGGGGGTTTGAAAACGGTGTTCGTATGGGGGATCAAATAGGCACCACTGAACACCCCCGGCAGCAGTGCAATTTTCCCTCCGGGGGGTTTGCCTGTTGACGACTTGACATTTGCCCAAATCTCTGTAGATTGCCGTCCGGGGGGTGGCGGGGGGCTTGGTGGGGCGTGGAGGGGGGATGGGAATGAGGGGCGTGGATGAAAAGTTGATTTGGCACAGAGTGACAGTACACACAAAAAAACCCCCAAAAAAACCTATGAATTTTTTTTTCATGGAAAATGAGCCAAATTTTGGGTACCTGGTGATTAAAAAAGATTTAGAAAAAGGAAAGAAACCAAAAAAAAAAAAGCGGGAAAAATTTTTTTTTTCTGTCAGTGAAAAAAAGCACTTGAAGCATCAAAAGGAAAAAGAGAGAGAAGCGAGAAGAGAGAGAGAAAAGAAGAGAGAGAGAGAGGAGAAGAGAGAAGAAAGAGAGGGGAGAGAGAGGGCAGAAGAGAACTCGGGAAATCGGGAATCGGAAAATTTTAAATTTCAAAGGCCACCGCCTATCGCAATGAGTCAAAAAAACAAAAATCAAATCAACCCCCAGACGCTGTTAACTTACAGATCACGATCATTTACAAAATTTCACCCAACGAAAAAAAAACAAAACCACCCCTAGTAGCCCTCCCCAATCCACATCGCCATACAAAATTTTGCTCCATTAAATTGCGCGCGCACAAAACACACCACACACAACACACCACACACAACACCCCACACACATACACACGCATAACCCCCTACACACACAACCCAAAAAACACAACACCCCACACACACACACACACCACAAACCCCCACACAACCAAACCCCCCCACACCAAAAACACAAAACACACACACACACACACACACACCACACACACCACAGCATAAACACTACACCACAAACCCCACACACACACACACACCACACACACACACAACACACACACACAAAACACATTTTTTTTACATGACCTAAGCAAACACCAGACAAACGACCACGAAACAAGGTAAAAAGACATTGAGAAAACAATTTTACACATGTTCTCTCACCTAACAGTTCCTTTTCTTTTTTTGGGCATAGAAATATACATCGAAAAGAACGAATTAGCCCCCTTTTTGTTTTGAGCAAAAAATTCAAAATGGCCCGGGAATTTGTTACATTTTTCATGATTTTATTTTTAAACTTGATATGATGGACATTCCAGAAAAAGGGATTCATCTTAGTTTTGTCCCAAAAAGGGGACTTTTTGAGTTATTTTTATTCGTCGGGACTTTTTACACTTATTCCCATCGAAACCCTTTCAAAAAATTTTTTGAAAATTTGGGTTGTAATTCGCAAGATACTTTTAGGGTGTAGTAATGATTTAAATAAAAGATAAATAGAATACCTGTCATATTTTTACGTTTTTTGTTCCCCTCTTTTCTGAAGCAATCAATCATTGTTGTTTGTTCCCTAAAACAATTTTATGGGCCCAAATCCACCGTTAAGCCCGACAAAAGAAAAACCGTGGAATCAATACAATTTTTTTAATTTTCCCATTTGAATGTATATTAGAATGTTTGAGGATGCAAAATTCTTTCTTTTTTTTTATTTATATCCTTTTTTGGATTTTGCAATTTTTTAAATTTTGCGTTTAAACAATAATCATTCTTTTATGGCATATCAATTATTAAAAAAGACAGAGAAGAGAGAGAGAAGAAGAGAGAGGGAGAGAGAGAGAGGAGGAGAGAGAGAGAGAGGAAAAGGATTTCATGGAACTGAGGCACAAAGAGTAAAGAATCCAAAACGAAGAGCCGTTAGGACCGTTAAAGCTTTGTTTTCTTAATGAAAGTGATCATGAAAAGGGGGCAGGGACAGTGAACAAAAAGAGGCAGGGGCAGTGAACAAGAAAAGAGGGGGGAACAGGGGAAAAAGAAAAGGGGAGGGGAAAAGGAACATGAAAGGGAGGGGAAAAGTGAACATGAAAACGAGCAGGGGGCAGTGAACAGAAACGAAGGGACAGTGAACATGAAACAGGCAGGGGACAGTGAAAAAGAAACGGGGCAGGAAAGTGAACATAAACGAGGGAGGGGAAAAGTGAACTGAAAAGAGGCAGGGGAAAAGGGAAATGAAACGACAGGGAACAGTGAAAAGAAAGAGGCAGGGAACAGTGAACATGAAAGAGGGGGGAACAGTGAAACTGAAACGGCAGGAAAGGAACAAGAAAAGAGGCAGGGACATGAACATAAACGAGGCAGGGAACAGTGAACGAAACAGGGGGGGGGACAGTAACATAAAAAGGCAGGGGGAGGAAACATGAAAAGGCGGGGGGTGAAAAAACAGGCAGGGAACAGTGAACATGAACGAGGCAGGGGGACGGAACATAAACAGGCAGGGACGTGAAAATGAACGAGGCAGGGAAAGTGAACAAAACGAGGCAGGGAACAGTAAAATGAAACGAGAGGGGACAGTGACAGAAACGAGGCGGGGAAAAGGAAAAATGAAAAGAGGAGGGGACAGTGAAAAAAACGAGGGAGGGGCGGGGAAATAAACGAGGAGGGACAGTAACGAAACGAGGGGGAAAATGAACATGAAAAAGAGGCAGGGGGCAGTGAAAATGAAAAGGCAGGGGACAGTGCATAAACGAGGAGGGAACAGTGAAAATGAAAGAGGAGGGAAAGTGAACATAAACAGGGGGAACAAACATGAACGGGGGAGGGGAACAGTGAACATGAAACGGGCAGGGGGAAAAGTAACAAAAAGAGGGGGCGTGAACATGAAAAGAGGGGGGAACAGTGAACTGAAACGAGGCGGGAAAATGAACATGAAACGAGGAGGGAACAGTGAAAAGGAAAAGAGGCGGGGCAGTGAACAGAAAAACCCCCAAAAAGCAGGATAACCTTTTCCCCAACAAAAAAAAAACACCCCCAAACTCCAAAGGAATGTGCTACCCCACCCAAAGCCCCCCAATTGACAGCACAGAGAACAGAAAAAAAAGGGAAAAATCCCCCCCAAAAAGGGTGTTCCCAAACTTCCTATATACGCTTGCCCAACCCTTTAAAAAACTTTGAATCTCCGATTTTTGTTTAATTCCTCACGGGGCGTGGGGCAGGGTTTCTACGGTGGACGAATAGATAAAAAAAAAAGATGAAGAGGTCAGAAAAAAAACAAAGCCTCTCTACAGGTTTTTTTTTTTTTTTTTTAATCTTTTCATGAAGAAAACGCAAGATTGACCCTTGCAACTTGCCATACACACGTCAGTGTCTTTTTTGTGTTTGTCAGATGGGATATGGGGCGCGCGCGTGCCGTTGGACCATTACAGCACGCAGAGCGCGTGCCGTTGGACCATTACAGCACGCAGAGATTCTAAGGCTCCTTGGTTCTTTCTCCTGCATCTCGATTTGTGGTCTGAAAGAAGGCGTCACTCTCGTATGGTGCCAGAGGGGTCTGCACACCACTGGAGCATCGTTTGAGACTGTGTGTGTGTATGTGAGTGAGTGTGTGTGTTGTGTGTGTTGTGTGTGTGTGTGTGTGTGTTGGTGTGTGTGTGTGTGTGGTGTGTGTCTGTGTGTGTGTGTGTGTGTCTGTGTGTGTGTGTCCTCTCTCTCTCCCTCTAAATCTGTCTGTCTGTCTGTCTGTCTCTCACTCTCTTTCTCCTCTCTCTCTCTCTCTCTCTCTCTTCCTCTCTCTCTCTCTCTCTTTCTCTCTTTTGTGGGGGATGGTGGGGAGATTGAGAGGGAAGGGGGACTTCAGCATCTCTGTACTCCTATCCTCCCCCCCCCCCCCCCCCATCTTCTCCCACACATCCTCGGCCTTTCATCTTCCTCCTCACCATCCCCTCTCCTTCCTTCCCACCCAATTCCTGGCCCGTTCCTGAAAAACGCATATGATTATGACCATTAATTACAAAGTCAGATTAATAACATACTATATAAACCATCATTACAAAGTCAGATTAATGGCATATATAACCTTTGATTAAAAATTCCCAGTTTAAAATAAACATTTTTGACCGACTTGTGTGTGTGTGTGTGTGTGGTGGGTGGTGTGTGTGTGTGTGTGTGTGTGTGTGTTGGTGTGTGTTGTGTTTTGTGTGTGTACGTGTGTGTGTGTGGTGTGTGTGTTTCTTTCTTTATGTCTCCTTTCAAGGAAATCGATTCATGTTTCCATTAACATCGCCGTTTTCAATGAGATTGATTATGACAGGTGAAAGAAGATACATTGTCCAACACTAGTTCGAGAGGTTAAAAAAAAGGGAAAAAATACTGTCCGTGTTAAGCGTTCAGATGCTTCTTTCCGCTCCTCTCCCCCCCCCCCCCCCCCCCGCCCCCCGCCAAAAAGGGAAGAGAATTTTCCGTGGAGACCGATTTAAAAAAATTTAAGTTTAATCAAAAAACCAAATTTTACCCAAATCCCATTTTTAGAAACAGGGTATTTTTCAAATTTTTAGAAAAGCGGGCGGTTTTTTTTGGGCTTTTTGTTTTGCTTTATTTTTTTTTTAAAAGTTGCCCTTTTAAAATGGTTCTCGTGGAAAACACCCCGGGCCCCCCCCCCCCCCCCCCCCCCCCCCCCCCCCCCCCCCCCCCCACCCCCCCCCCCCCCCCCCCCCCCCCCACCTGTGGCGGCGGAAAAAGATTTTTTCCCAAATGTTTAAAAAAAGGCACGGGTATCCCCTTGGGGGCCCGAGGGGGGGGAGGGGGGGGTTCTTTTTGTTTGTATGTGGTGGTGTTTGGCGGTGCGTGCGTGCGGGCGTGCGTGGTGTGTGTGTGTGGGGGTGTGTGTGGTTTTGTTTTGTTTTTGTTGTTTTGTTGCCCCCGTTAGGGAAAGGGGAAAAGAGCGGGTAGTTTAAAAAAAACCGAAACAATGTCTCCCTGCCTTTTTTTGTTGAAATTTTTAAAATGTTTTTTGCTCAAATTTCAGTCTAAAAAAACCCAAATTTCCCTTTCAGTTTATGCCCTCACTGATAAATCAAGGGTGTCGGGAAATTTTTTTTTGTTGATGAAGTTGCAGTTCCTTCAATCGGCACTTTTAAAAAAACCTTGTTTTTTTAAATTGTTACCCCATCGCCCTTTTTTGGGGGGGTGGGCTCTTTGCCCCGGGCCTTTGGGTCCTTTAAAGTTTTTGTGTTGGGTTTTTTTTGTTTGTTTGTTTGTTTATTTTTTAAATTAAAAAATAATGAAAATTATATAGCGCCTCTTCTCGGAAAGGGGCCCAAGCCCCCCTAAGCGTTTAAAATTCAAACCCCTTTTTACACAAGGGGGGTTTGCCTACCGGGGTTTTTTTACCGACCTGAAGAGCGGGGCCCCAAGCTGGCGCTAATTCAGTCGTTTCCCGTGTAAACCATTCAGAAACTTTCCCAAAAATCATCACTCATTTTCCTTTCTTCCTTTTTCTTTCCATTTCTCACGCAGGGTGCAAGCTATGTGTAACGTGTTATCCATACCAACGGCCAAACTGGCCTACTCTTCCGAAAGTTGGTGATGGGATTTTACGTGTGTGCAAGATGTTATGCATGCGTTCACACACGGAACCTCGGTTTATAGTCTCATTCGAAGGACTGTATGGGAAATGGAGTCAGAACCAATGTTAACTCCGAGGGAAAAAATCCCCCTGTACCGAAACGCCCCGGCGGGGGTTCGAACCCGCAACCCTAGGATCACCAAGATTACGAGTCAGGCGCTCTACCAACTGAGCTATTCCGGTTAGGATTTTTCTTACAGTGAGTTCTCCAGCCTCCACCTTTTTCTCCCACGTTCTTTCTTTTCCCTGTCTTTTTAGTACAAAAGATC
>CM031598.1:37668513-37678513 GCA_018398815.1 Conus ventricosus | reverse complement strand
GTGTGTGTGTGTGTGTGTGTGGTGTGTGTGTGTGTGTGTGTAGGTGCGTGTGTGTGTGTGGTGTGTGTGTGTGTGTGTGTGGTGTGTGTGTGTGTGTGTGTGTGTGTGTGTGTTGGACTTGTCTGTGTGAGTGTCCTAGTATTCGCAGAGGGAAGGCAGGATGGGAGAGGGTGTATGGATGGCAACTTAAGCACGCTGCAGCAATTCTGCATCACTCAAGCCTTCAGCTGTCACAACCAGCTGACATGCAAATACACTTAAGCCCACCACTCATCATCCGTCCGGCATCCAGGTCACAGCAACCTCTAGACGCCTGCCCTCCCACCTTCCCCCTCCCACCAAGCCACATCCGCCCCCCCCCCGCCCCCCTCCTCCTCCTCGGCACTTCATCCGTCATTTTCCCCATCCTTTTCCCCTCTCAGCCAATAATTCGGAGGGTAGGCCTATTTGGATGTTAGTCAGGAAGAAGCTAAAGACTTGGACATCCTCTTTCTCCGCGCTGGGGGGGGGGGGGGGGGGGGGTTCAACTCCCTGTCAGCACCCTTCCTCCTCCCCTCCCTCCTCCTCTTGCCTCTTTCTTGCTGCTCTTTTTCTGGCACCAACCTAAGACACCGCTCTCACAAAATGTTATTTTCTGAAACAAAGCGATTAAATACCGACAGACTACTAACTAAATGGAACTGACATAAGACCACAGACTGCCGAACAATGGATCTGACGAATGACTACAAACTAACCAAACAAATGGATCTGACGAATGACTACAAACTACCAAACAAATGGATCTGACGAATGACTAAAAAACTACCAAACAAATGGATCTGACGAATGACTACAAACTACCAACAAATGGATCTGACGAATGACTACAAACTACCAAACAAATGGATCTGACGATGACCAAACACCAAACAATGATCTGACGAGACTACAAACTACCAAACAAATGGATCTGACGAATGACTACAAACTACCAAACAAATGGATCTGACGAATGACTACAAACTACCAAACAAATGGATCTGACGAATGACTACAAACTACCAAACAAATGGATCTGACGAATGACTACAAACTACCAAACAAATGGATCTGACGAATGACTACAAACTACCAAACAAATGGATCTGACGAATGACTACAAACTACCAAACAAATGGATCTGACGAATGACTACAAACTACCAAACAAATGGATCTGACGAATGACTACAAACTACCAAACAAATGGATCTGACGAATGACTACAAACTACCAAACAAATGGATCTGACGAATGACTACAAACTACCAAACAAATGGATCTGACGAATGACTACAAACTACCAAACAAATGGATCTGACGAATGACTACAAACTACCAAACAAATGGATCTGACGAATGACTACAAACTACCAAACAAATGGATCCACGAGACTGTCAACAATGGAGCTACAATACCAGAAAGTAACAAAGTTAATGACCACAGGCTGTCAACCAAATGGAGCTACCCAATGACCAGAAAGTAACAAAGTTAATGACCACAGGCTGTCAACCAAATGGAGCTAGCCAATGACCAGAAAGTAACAAAGTTAATGACCACAGGCTGTCAACCAAATGGAGCTAGCCAATGACCAGAAAGTAACAAAGTTAATGACCACAGGCTGTCAACCAAATGGAGCTAGCCAATGACCAGAAAGTAACAAAGTTAATGACCACAGGCTGTCAACCAAATGGAGCTAGCCAATGACCAGAAAGTAACAAAGTTAATGACCACAGCTGTCAACCAAATGGAGCTAGCCAATGACCAGAAAGTAACAAAGTTAATGACCACATGCTGTCAACCAAATGGAGCTAGCCAATGACCAGAAAGTAACAAAGTTAATGACCACAGGCTGTCAACCAAATGGAGCTAGCCAATGACCAGAAAGTAACAAAGTTAATGACCACAGGCTGTCAACCAAATGGAGCTAGCCAATGACCAGAAAGTAACAAAGTTAATGACCACAGGCTGTCAACCAAATGGAGCTAGCCAATGACCAGAAAGTAACAAAGTTAATGACCACAGGCTGTCAACCAAATGGAGCTAGCCAATGACCAGAAAGTAACAAAGTTAATGACCACAGGCTGTCAACCAAATGGAGCTAGCCAATGACCAGAAAGTAACAAAGTTAATGACCACAGGCTGTCAACCAAATGGAGCTAGCCAATGACCAGAAAGTAACAAAGTTAATGACCACAGGCTGTCAACCAAATGGAGCTAGCCAATGACCAGAAAGTAACAAAGTTAATGACCACAGGCTGTCAACCAAATGGAGCTAGCCAATGACCAGAAAGTAACAAAGTTAATGACCACAGGCTGTCAACCAAATGGAGCTAGCCAATGACCAGAAAGTAACAAAGTTAATGACCACAGGCTGTCAACCAAATGGAGCTAGCCAATGACCAGAAAGTAACAAAGTTAATGACCACAGGCTGTCAACCAAATGGAGCTAGCCAATGACCAGAAAGTAAAAAGTTAATGACCACAGGCAGTCAACCAAATGGAGCTAGCCAATGACCAGAAAGTAACAAAGTTAATGACCACAGGCTGTCAACCAAATGGAGCTAGCCAATGACCAGAAAGTAACAAAGTTAATGACCACAGGCTGTCAACCAAATGGAGCTAGCCAATGACCAGAAAGTAACAAAGTTAATGACCACAGGCTGTCAACCAAATGGAGCTAGCCAATGACCAGAAAGTAACAAAGTTAATGACCACAGGCTGTCAACCAAATGGAGCTAGCCAATGACCAGAAAGTAACAAAGTTAATGACCACAGGCTGTCAACCAAATGGAGCTAGCCAATGACCAGAAAGTAACAAAGTTAATGACCACAGGCTGTCAACCAAATGGAGCTAGCCAATGACCAGAAAGTAACAAAGTTAATGACCACAGGCTGTCAACCAAATGGAGCTAGCCAATGACCAGAAAGTAACAAAGTTAATGACCACAGGCTGTCAACCAAATGGAGCTAGCCAATGACCAGAAAGTAACAAAGTTAATGACACAGGCTGTCAACCAAATGGAGCTAGCCAATGACCAGAAAGTAACAAAGTTAATGACCACAGGCTGTCAACCAAATGGAGCTAGCCAATGACCAGAAAGTAACAAAGTTAATGACCACAGGCTGTCAACCAAATGGAGCTAGCCAATGACCAGAAAGTAACAAAGTTAATGACCACAGGCTGTCAACCAAATGGAGCTAGCCAATGACCAGAAAGTAACAAAGTTAATGACCACAGGCTGTCAACCAAATGGAGCTAGCCAATGACCAGAAAGTAACAAAGTTAATGACCACAGGCTGTCAACCAAATGGAGCTAGCCAATGACCAGAAAGTAACAAAGTTAATGACCACAGGCTGTCAACCAAATGGAGCTAGCCAATGACCAAAAGTAACAAAGTTAATGACCACAGGCTGTCAACCAAATGGAGCTAGCCAATGACCAGAAAGTAACAAAGTTAATGACCACAGGCTGTCAACCAAATGGAGCTAGCCAATGACCAGAAAGTAACAAAGTTAATGACCACAGGCTGTCAACCAAATGGAGCTAGCCAATGACCAGAAAGTAACAAAGTTAATGACCACAGGCTGTCAACCAAATGGAGCTAGCCAATGACCAGAAGTAACAAAGTTAATGACCACAGGCTGTCAACCAAATGGAGCTAGCCAATGACCAGAAAGTAACAAAGTTAATGACCACAGGCTGTCAACCAAATGGAGCTAGCCAATGACCAGAAAGTAACAAAGTTAATGACCACAGGCTGTCAACCAAATGGAGCTAGCCAATGACCAGAAAGTAACAAAGTTAATGACCACAGGCTGTCAACCAAATGGAGCTAGCCAATGACCAGAAAGTAACAAAGTTAATGACCACAGGCTGTCAACCAAATGGAGCTAGCCAATGACCAGAAAGTAACAAAGTTAATGACCACAGGCTGTCAACCAAATGGAGCTAGCCAATGACCAGAAAGTAACAAAGTTAATGACCACAGGCTGTCAACCAAATGGAGCTAGCCAATGACCAGAAAGTAACAAAGTTAATGACCACAGGCTGTCAACCAAATGGAGCTAGCCAATGACCAAAGTAACAAAGTTAATGACCACAGGCTGTCAACCAAATGGAGCTAGCCAATGACCAAAAGTAACAAAGTTAATGACCACAGGCTGTCAACCAAATGGAGCTAGCCAATGACCAGAAAGTAACAAAGTTAATGACCACAGGCTGTCAACCAAATGGAGCTAGCCAATGACCAGAAAGTAACAAAGTTAATGACCACAGGCTGTCAACCAAATGGAGCTAGCCAATGACCAGAAAGTAACAAAGTTAATGACCACAGGCTGTCAACCAAATGGAGCTAGCCAATGACCAGAAAGTAACAAAGTTAATGACCACAGGCTGTCAACCAAATGGAGCTAGCCAATGACCAGAAAGTAACAAAGTTAATGACCACAGGCTGTCAACCAAATGGAGCTAGCCAATGACCAGAAAGTAACAAAGTTAATGACCACAGGCTGTCAACCAAATGGAGCTAGCCAATGACCAGAAAGTAACAAAGTTAATGACCACAGGCTGTCAACCAAATGGAGCTAGCCAATGACCAGAAAGTAACAAAGTTAATGACCACAGGCTGTCAACCAAATGGAGCTAGCCAATGACCAGAAAGTAACAAAGTTAATGACCACAGGCTGTCAACCAATGGAGCTAGCCAATGACCAGAAAGTAACAAAGTTAATGACCACAGGCTGTCAACCAAATGGAGCTAGCCAATGACCAGAAAGTAACAAAGTTAATGACCACAGGCTGTCAACCAAATGGAGCTAGCCATGACCAGAAAGTAACAAAGTTAGACCACAGCTGTCACCAATGGAGCTAGCCAATGACCAAAAGTACAAAGTTAGACCACAGGCTGTCAACCAAATGGAGCTAGCCAATGACCAGAAAGTAACAAAGTTAATGACCACAGGCTGTCAACCAAATGGAGCTAGCCAATGACCAGAAAGTAACAAAGTTAATGACCACAGGCTGTCAACCAAATGGAGCTAGCCAATGACCAGAAAGTAACAAAGTTAATGACCACAGGCTGTCAACCAAATGGAGCTAGCCAATGACCAGAAAGTAACAAAGTTAATGACCACAGGCTGTCAACCAAATGGAGCTAGCCAATGACCAGAAAGTAACAAAGTTAATGACCACAGGCTGTCAACCAAATGGAGCTAGCCAATGACCAGAAAGTAACAAAGTTAATGACCACAGGCTGTCAACCAAATGGAGCTAGCCAATGACCAGAAAGTACAAAGTTAATGACCACAGGCTGTCAACCAAATGGAGCTAGCCAATGACCAGAAAGTAACAAAGTTAATGACCACAGGCTGTCAACCAAATGGAGCTAGCCAATGACCAGAAAGTAACAAAGTTAATGACCACAGGCTGTCAACCAAATGGAGCTAGCCAATGACCAGAAAGTAACAAAGTTAATGACCACAGGCTGTCAACCAAATGGAGCTAGCCAATGACCAGAAAGTAACAAAGTTAATGACCACAGGCTGTCAACCAAATGGAGCTAGCCAATGACCAGAAAGTAACAAAGTTAATGACCACAGGCTGTCAACCAAATGGAGCTAGCCAATGACCAGAAAGTAACAAAGTTAATGACCACAGGCTGTCAACCAAATGGAGCTAGCCAATGACCAGAAAGTAACAAAGTTAATGACCACAGGCTGTCAACCAAATGGAGCTAGCCAATGACCAGAAAGTAACAAAGTTAATGACCACAGGCTGTCAACCAAATGGAGCTAGCCAATGACCAGAAAGTAACAAAGTTAATGACCACAGGCTGTCAACCAAATGGAGCTAGCCAATGACCAGAAAGTAACAAAGTTAATGACCACAGGCTGTCAACCAAATGGAGCTAGCCAATGACCATAAACTTCAACTAAGTGGAACAAATAAGCAGGTCAGCATAGACTGCCAACCGAATGAAAATCAACACATGAGCATAGACTGTCAACAGAAGGGAAACGACTAATGATCATAGACTGCAACCAGAGGGAATTAACAAACGAGCGTCGACTACCAACCGAATGGAAGTAACGAATGACCGCAGCTAGACAGCGCAATGGATCTAACTAATGACTATAGACTGCAACTGAATGGAACCAACAAATGACTATAGACTGCAACTGAATGGAACCAACAGATGTCTATAGACTGCAACTGAATGGAACCAACAGATGTCTATAGACTGGAACTGAATGGAACCAACAAATGTCTATAGACTGCAACTGAATGGAACCAACAGATGTCTATAGACTGCAACTGAATAGAACCAACAGATGTCTATAGACTGGAACTGAATGGAACTAACAAATGACTATAGACTGCAACTGAATGGAACCAACAAATGACTATAGACTGCAACTGAATGGAACTAACAAATGACTATAGACTGCAACTGAATGGAACCAACAAATGACTATAGACTGCAACTGAATGGAACCAACAGATGTCTATAGACTGGAACTGAATGGAACTAACAAATGACTATAGACTGCAACTGAATGGAACCAACAAATGACTATAGACTGCAACTGAATGGAACTAACAAATGACTATAGACTGCAACTGAATGGAACCAACAAATGTCTATAGACTGCAATTGAATGGAGCTAACAAATGACTATAGACTGCAACTGAATGGAACTAACAGATGTCTATAGACTGGAACTGAATGGAACCAACAAATGTCTATATACTGCAACTGAATGGAACTAACAAATGACTATAGATTGCAACTGAATGGAACCAACAAATGTCTATAGACTGCAACTGAATGGAACTAACAAATGTCTACAGACTGCAACTGAATGGAACCAACAAATGTCTATATACTGCAACTGAATGGAACAAACAAATGTCTATAGACTGCAACTGAATGGAACCAACAAATGTCTATAGACTGCAACTGAATGGAACCAACAAATGTCTATAGACTGCAACTGAATGGAACTAACTGAAACCAGATGGTAAGAAGAAATGTGTCACTTGCTTGTCGTTTTGCAATAAAGTAACACGAATGTTAGTCTAGACAGATGAAATAAGTAGTGCCTATCCTAGTAAGCAACACATCGGTTCACACCTCCACAGATGATAAAGCATCTGAGAAGATCCATCCCAGAAGAATAGAGGGGAGCAGATCCATTAAAACGTACACTCATGCTCAAACACACACACACACACACACACACACACACACACACACACACACACACACACACACACACACACGCGCGCGCGCGCGCGCGCGCGCGCGTGCGCGCGCACCCCCCCCCCCCCACACACACACACACGCACACATCGTGTATGTCATTTTAGAAGTACTGTAGTCTTTGCTCTTTTGCTTGTTTCTTTTGGTATGAGTAGTAAATACAGCAGTGTGAAAGTGTCAGCACACTAAACATTAGAACACAAACAGACCCAGACGTCTTGTATTAAACGTAAAAAATTAAAACAGCAAGTGAATATCCATCGGTAATGAAACACACTGACTATGCATGGTGTGTGTATTTGAAGAAAGAAAAAAAAAGAAGAAAAAGTGAGAAAAAGAGGAGGTTCGATGCCCCATTTAAAAGAAAAAAAAGTACAAAAAGAAAACAATAAGTGGGAAAAAATTGGAGGCTGAAGCCCCTTTGAAAAAAAAATATACCCACTCGACCAGAACGATAATAATTATGTTAAAGCTGACAGCGAAAACGGATCAATGTTTAAGTAGAGAACCAGCGGGATTTGAACTCGTAACGCCTGACTGCGAGCTGGGTGTTCGACAACAGTCGCCGTGGTCGCCAGCGTCTCTTGGGAGACGTTACAGGGACAACCTTCTTCATCACTGTGACGTGGTCTAACGGCGAGCTGTTGTCTGCCCACCATATACCTCCCAGTCACCTCCAGTGCAGATCACGTTCCATTCATGATTGAGAAGCGGAGCTGTGTTTCAAAACCGCAAGAGTTCCTAGATGTTTTGCCGCAAGGTCATGACCGCAACACGGTCGACTGAAACAACAAAGAGACGATGTTTGGGGTGGAGCTAATTTATTAAATTTTTTTCCTCCAACAAAGCTAGTCTGAA
The DNA here is from genome assembly GCA_018398815.1 of Conus ventricosus. Classification (NCBI taxonomy): domain Eukaryota; kingdom Metazoa; phylum Mollusca; class Gastropoda; order Neogastropoda; family Conidae; genus Conus; species Conus ventricosus. The sequence continues at coordinate 37,670,368 of CM031598.1, read as the reverse complement.
CCCAGATTTGATGGATTAATTGTGACGTTCGGTTGACAACTGTGGTGATGGTAACCTACAGTTGAAAAGCTGATTCACACCACTAGTTCACACTAGAACATATAGTGACAGATTCTCTTTATTTTATTCCGAACACAGCCAGATTTCACCTTTCATGAATCGACTCACGATGTCGCACGCATGCAAGTCCCCAAACACTCGTCTCATATTTCTCGAACTCTCGCGGTCGCGAGAGGTCGAAAAAACAACAACAACAACAACATAAAACCCACTCTCGATCGTCAGACTTGCGAGAATTTGAACCCTGTCTCGTCTATAGCACGCGCCTCTAATCTATTCCATGTAACCGGCGCTTGAATGTCGTGGGATTTTAGCATCCTAAAGCCCCCCCCCCCCCCCCCCCCACCCTCGTTCCCCTCTCTTCCCTTCCCCTTTCTCTTCTCGGCTCTGCCATTCCTTATTCCAAAAACCGTTTTCGTACCCAATGGTTACGTCCCTTGACGCACTTACCGTTCTCTGCTGAAGATCAATTGTCGGTATTTGTATGAGCTGCGTCTATGTCCCCTCTCTTTTGACAAATTGTTCTGCTTTCTGTTTTGTCCGAGTACCATGTTCAATGCTTCAGTGTCCCTTGTGTGTGTGTGTGTGTGTGTGTGTGTGAGTGTGTGTGTGAGTGTGTGTGTGTGTGTGCTGCTTTGCTTCCTTTAAGAATGTGAAAGCGCGCAGAAGACGGGTGTGTTTTATTTCGTACAGTGAATAGACGATTGCGTTGATTTGTATTGATTGGAATGTCATTTTGTAATGCATGATTTTCATGGCAGAAACATGCACGCCAATTTTCCTTCAATAACACGAAAGAGAAAAGCAGAACTGAAGATGAAGAGGAGAGGTGAAAATGACAAAACTCGTCGAACCAGACTTCAGATTGAGTGTCATCATTGCCCTTTCGCTCTACAGAAGGGCCTTAAGACAAGGGTGTAAATCAAACATGAAAGCGAAAAGTGGCTAGGTCAAGAGAGAGAGAGAGAGAGAGAGAGAGAGAGAGAGAGAGAGAGAGAGAGAGAGAGAGAGAGAGAGAGAGAGAGAGAGAGAGAGATTTTTTTCTTTAGAGACAGCATCGACATCGCCGGGTCAGAAATCGGGACGGTAATGGAAATTCAAAACACCACAGTGTAAGGGATGGGCAAGTTAGCCAGACAATCGCTTCTTTGTTCGGGAACAATAATTACATATCCACCAGACCAGAGAGAGAGAGAGAGAGAGAGAGAGAGAGAGAGAGAGAGAGAGAGAGAGAGAGAGAGAGAGAGAGAGCAGACAGACAGACAGACAGACAGGCAGGCAGACAGACAGACAGACCGAGTAGATCATGAGGCGATATATGTGGAACGAAAGATGCATTATCTGGTTTCTAGCTGGGTTATAGCGTTAATGTATTGTTCAATGATGCCAAGTGCATAACAATGAATGTTCTGAGGAAGAATCATTCATCAAGATAACACAGCACGAGACTGAAAAACAGAAATAATGATATAACAAAAAGAACAAATACAACCAAGAGATGGATGACCGTATCTTTGATGCCGATAAATTTATTATGTGTGAATGAATTAATAAAAGAATTCGACAAAACAAACTGAGATGCAAATCAAAATAAACGACCGTCCTTCTTGCAGGAATGTGGTCATTGGTCGATGATTAAAATTTCAAGAGAAGAAAAAGTCAATCACAAAAAGGTACTTAAAACGAAAAACGTTTCAAACCATTTTTCAATATTTCAATTTTGTTTATTTATTTATTTTTATTTTATTTTATTATTATTATTATTTTTTTTTTTTTTTGGGGGGGGGGGATTAAA
>CM031598.1:37653887-37668413 GCA_018398815.1 Conus ventricosus | reverse complement strand
AACACTGTCTGTCCCACCCGTCGCTTCTTCTTCTTCTTTTCTTCTTCTTCTTCTTCTTCTTCTTCTTTCTTCTTCTTCTTCTTTTCTTCTTCTTCTTCTTCTTCTTCTTCTTCTTCTTCTTCTTCTTCTTCTTTCTTTTCTTCTTCTTCTTCTTCTTCTTCTTCTTTTCTTCTTCTTCTTCTTTTCTTCTTCTTCTTCTTCTTCTTTTTGTTTTTGAAAGAATAGACTGTGCAAACAGTTACGCGTGTCTGGGTTCATTGTTGCTTTTTGTGTCTATGGATTATCGGTTACCGCTTTTTTACAGTGCCGGGCTTTGTGTTCTGCTCCGTGACGAGGGGGGAGCTTCGTGTCGTCTGGGCTTTCGGGTCTAGTTTGCCTGGGGGGTTCGTTCATGTCCGTGAACTGGGGACTTCGCTTTCGTTGGGCTTTCGGGCTTATTTGCTGTGGGGTTTTCCCGGTCTTTGTCCTCTTTTGTTGGTTTGTTTTGTTTTCTTTCTTTTTTTTCTTTCCTTGTTTAACCCATGTGTGTGTGCCCCCATCGAATCCCGGGGGACGCTTCAGTGTCGCAACCGCTCTGGACGTCCTGCGCTGCTGTTTCCTTTTGGGCCTTCCTTGCCGGGTTCTTTAAAACATTTGTTTTACGTTGTTTTTGTTTCCCCCCCTTGTCCCCCCTTCTCCTGACTTTATCTATGAAATTTTTTTGTTTCTTTTTTTTTCTCGGGCTCAGTTTTGTTTCTTTGCTCGTTGAAGAAGAAGAAAAAGAAAAAAAGAAGAAGAAAAAGAAAGAAGCAGGGGAGAAGAAAAAGACGAAGAGAAGAAGAAGAAGAAAAGAAGAAAAGAAAAAAAAAGAAGAAAAGACACAAGAAAAAGAAGGAAGACGGAAGACGAAGACGAAGGCGAAGAAGAAGAAAAAAAGAAGAAAAGGGGGAGGGGGGGATATACAATGCTTTTTGCAATAAAGGGGAAAAGGGAGAAAATATACCAGGTTTTGTGTTTTGGTGTGTGATGTGTGTGTGTGTGTTGGTGTTGTGTGTTTGGTGTGTGGTGTTGTCTGTTATCTGTGTGTCTGTGAGTATCGTGTGGCTGGTGTATCGGGGGCGCCCGTGTCTGTGTGTTTGTTGCGCGTGTGAAAATTGTTTTTATTATATGTGTGTTGTGTGGGGGGTTGTGGGTGGTGTGTGGGTGTGGTGGGGTTTTGTGTGTGTGTGTGTTTTTTGTGTGAGCGCGCCTGCGTGCGTGCACAGTAAGGGGGTTGTGTGCGTTGTGTACTTTTCCAAAAACGGGTTTACATTAGTGCCTTTCTGTGGTTTTCCATTGCCCCTTTTTTTTCTGTGGAAATCTTTAGTGAGGCAGGGTATAAACGAGAAAAAAGAACAATGGTACCCCCTTTCGAATGAGGGAAAATCTTGATGAGGCAGGGAGTGAAAAAAAGAGAAAAAAACGAGAAAATGGATCCCCTTTCTTCATTTATTAAACAAAATTTTGTTTTTTCGACCCCAGATCGACCACGAATGCCAACAAACCCCCGATGACCACCCGAATCCCAACAAAACCCCCAGATCGACCACAGAATGCCAACACAAACCAGATGACCGCAGGAATCCAACACAACACCAATCGCCCAGCAGGATGCCAACACAAACAGATCGCCGCAAAATCCCAACCAACCCCAGACGACCCGGAATGCCAACCCAACACCAGATCGACCAGCAGAAATGCCAACCACAACACCAGATCGACCAGCAGGAATGCCAACACAACACCAGATCGACCAGCGGAATGCCAACAACACCCAGATCGACAGCAGGAATGCCAACACAACACCAGATCGACCAGAGGATTGCCAAACACAACACCAGATCGACCAGCAGGAATGCCAACACAACACCAGATCGACCAGCAGGATGCCACACAAACACAGATCGACCAGCAGGAATGCCAAACAACACCAGATCGACCAGCAGGAATGCCACACAACACCAGATCGACAGCAGGAATGCCAAACACAACACCAGATCGACAGCGGAATGCCAACACAACACCAGATCGACCAGCAGGAATGCCAAACACAACACCGATCGCCCAGCAGGAATCCCAAAACACAACACCAGATCGACCAGCAGGAATGCCAACACAACACCAGATCGACCAGCAGGAATGCCAACACAACACCAGATCGACCAGCAGGAATGCCAAAAACAACGCAACAGAAGAAACAAGGACAGTTTCCCGCGATCTCTCCTCTAAAAAAAAAAAAAAGATTTCCAAGGTTGCCCAAGAAAAAGAAACACCCGAAGGTGCTGGGGAGGACCAGAGAAGCACTGTCTTCACCTGCCTCAGGCAGCCCTGCACCACCCTGGAGGCCTGCGCTGTGTTGACGAGGGTACAGGCACGCGCAGGACACTCCATTAAGATATCAAGGGACATAACTGCTCCTGAACAGAGGTAAATTGACTACGGGGTTGCAGCTCATAACAGCCCAAAGCAGCACCCCCCATGGGTGTACCAGCCCGTATTTCATGACTGCAGAGCCCACCGGCGAAAAAACACCACCCCAGCTGCCGAGCACACCCCACAGACCCAACACCCTGCCCACGGACAGATGAAGACGTGCCACTCCAGAACAGCCAAGCTTTCGCCATACGGTCTTATGTCCCCTAAAAGAGAGAATCCAAAAAGTTGTAGTCTTTCCCACTGTCAACGGGGAACTTTCCCTGTGGTCAGTGGGTCTTTCCTCACCGTCACTGGACCTTTCTCCGGGGTTTCAGCCTAGTTAAGGCAAAGAAGAAAAAGAAACACCCAAAGGTGCTGGGGAGGACCCAGAGAAGCACTGTCTTCACCTCCCCTCAGAGAGCCTGCACCACCCCTGGAGGCCTGCGCTTGTGTTGACGATGGGTACAGGCCGCGCAGGCACCCCATTAAGATATCAAGGGACTTTAACTGCTCCTGAAACAGAGGTAAATTGGGACAAACAGGATGCGGGCTTAACAGCCCCAAAGCAGCATCCCCCATGGGTGTACCCCCCGTATTTCATGAACTTGCGAGCCCACCGGCGAAATAAAACACCACCCCCAGCTGCCGAGCACACCCACAGCCCCAAACCCACCCTGCCACGGACAGATAAAGACAGTGCCATCCAGACACAGCCAAGCTTTCGCCATACGGTCTTATGTGCCCTCAAGAGAGAATCCAAAAGTTGTAGTCTTTCCACTGGTCAACAGGACTTTCCCTGTGGTCAGTGGGTCTTTCCTCACCGTCACGGGGACCTTTCTCCAGGGTCAGCTAGTTAAGGCAAAGAAGAAAAGAAACACCCGAAGGTGCTGGGGAGGACCCAGAGAAGCACTGTCTTCACCTTTGCCCTCAGAGCAGCCCTGCCCCACCCCTGGAGGCCTGCGCTGTGTTGACGATGGGTACAGGCACGCGCAGGACACTCCATTAAGATATCAAGGGACATAACTGCTCCTGAACAGAGGTAAATTAGACTACAGGATGCAGCTCATAACAGCCCCAAAGCAGCATCCCCCATGGGTGTACCAGCCCGTATTTCATGACTGCCAACACAACACCAGATTCGACCAGCAGGAATGCCAACACAACACCAGATCTCCTCTAAAAAAAAAAAGAATTCCAAGGTTGCCCATAATATCCTGCACCTGACACATATATATCAACAACAACTGGACTACTGACCAACGATAAATGAACATTTATTCAAGACAGGCGCAACTTTCTTTTTTTTTTATTCTGAGAACAATAAAACAAACGCATAACAAATACAGGTAATCTCAGTTTGATTGGTATGAACGGAAATCTCACATGACGGAGGGAATAGAAACGCAATAACAAACACAGGTAATCTCAATTTGATTGGTATGAACGGAAATCTCACATGACGGAGGGAATAGAAACGCAATAACAAACACAGGTAATCTCAGTTTGATTGGTATGAACGGAAATCTCACATGACGGAGGGGATAGAAACGCAATAACAAACACAGGTAATCTCAATTTGATTGGTATGAACGGAAATCTCACATGACGGAGGGAATAGAAACGCAATAACAAATACAGGTAATCTCAGTTTGATTGGTATGAACGGAAATCTCACATGACGGAGGGAATAGAAACGCAATAACAAATACAGGTAATCTCAATTGATTGGTATGAACGGAATCTCACATGACAGAGGGAATAGCAGACAGCAAATAATGAACAAGTAGGGTAAATCTGTTTCACATGATGACATGAAATGTACACCGACAATATCAAACGAACGCTGCTTATGGCACAAAGTCGTGCAGCAGAAAGACCAACGTGAAGCAAACAGAACAATAAAGAGACACCCCTTCCCCTCCTCCCCCCTTCAAAAAATGTTCAAACTTGCCCGTGTTTCCTGTACTTGATACACACACATACACACACACACACACACACACACACACACACACACACACACACAACACACAGAGAGAGAGAGAGAGAGAGAGAGAGAGAGAGAGGAGGAGAGAGAGGAGAGAGAGAGAGAGAGAGAGAGAGAGAGAGAGAGAGAGAGAGCAACATGAACTACAGAAATTAACAAAGACAAATTAATATTTATTCAATACTTACACTAATCTTGAATATAGTCGGACACATACAAGGACGCGCGCGCGCGCGCGTGTGTGTGTGTGTGTGTGTGTATGTGTGTGTGCGTGCGTGCGTGCGTGCGTGCGTGCGTGCGTGCGTGCGTGCGTGCGTGCGTGCGTGCGTGTGCTTTTCCCACCTACAAAGTCTGGTTTGTTTTTGCAAGATTCTGGCATATTTTCAGTGTCGAATTTTTTTTTTTTATATGTAACCAAAGACCTTCTGAATAGATTAGTCATGATATAAAAGTCGACATTTCCGAGCAAACGTTTTTAAAATATCGGGGAAAAGTCTTACATATTCTAGGTCTCTCCTGAACAATGGGTTTTCGTCTCAAAACTTGGCAAAACTCGTGGAGTATACTAGTTGCACTTGAATGATGGCATGTAGGCACAAAATGCCGTGTCTAGACTTCTTTTTTTATGAACTGTAAAGTTGCATTCGAGGTGTCAGTAAACTCGGTTGAGTGTGTGTGTGTGTGTGTGTGTGTGTGTGTGTGTGTGTGTGTGTGTGTGTGTGTGTGTGTGTGGGAAGGAATTCTGTTTTACGTCTCGTCACACATATAGGTGATTGCAGACGTCTAAATAACATAGTGTTTACAATTTGAGACTATTATCATAAAAGAAAAGATGACGATGTGGTTACATAGAACAAAAAAAAGGATAGATGAATTGTAGGACAGAAACTATGAAAAATTAGAGAAAAATAACTAAAGTAATCTAACTTACGATTATGATTATAAAGTGTTCCTTAATGGACTTCCCAAAAGGTCACTCGTTAATTTAACAAGAGAAACAACTGGCAACGAATCTAAAAAGTCAAACACATTAACATGCCCAGTGTCAGCACTTGGTATAACACCATTCAAAAAGGGTTTCGTTAGTTCACAATCAAAAATCACATGTTGAACTGAAAGATCCCCACGACATACGCACTTAACAGTCTGGCAATACTTGGTTCGTAGGGAATTACATAAAAGTCTAAAAGTCAGGCTTGAAACCGGTCGGCTAAGCGACACAAAGTTTGACAGAGTTTGCTGACGAGGTTTTGATGAGGAACTGTATTGACTCAAGAAATCCCTCTCGATTATATGACTAATTTCCTTGTATGATAAAGGACAATCAACCTTAATACTACCAAATATATTCTTTGCTCCCTTTTTGCTGCTCTATCTGCTTGATCATTGAAAACGAAGGAGGTGTGCGATGGAACCCAAGAAAATACGACATTAGTACCTTTCATGTAAAGACAGTGCAACATGTACTTAATCTCAAATAATAATTCCTCTCTCTGTGTATTTTCAAAACAATGCAAACTTTTTAATACTGACTGTGAATCAACATAAAACAGGATATTAAATATTGAGACTGGCAAGGAAATTAAATAATTTAATGCCATCAGGACAGCAACTAGTTCAGCTGTAAATATGGAATGACCCTTACCTAAATTATATGATTTTTCAGCTTTGAAATCTGGAATTACAAAGCCAGATCCCGCACTACCATCATCAAGAACTGAGCCGTCAGTGTATACTTTCAAATAGTTAGTAAACTTTTCTTCCATGTCAATTTTGATAGATGCTGCTAACACATGCGGCGAAATCGCTTTATTTAGATCAGAAGAAAAAATGTTAACTGTTACTTCCGTTAGTTCCCAAGGGGGTACCGGCGGAACCAGAACGCGAGGCGCTACCTCGTGAGGGTCAATCTTTGATGAATTAAAAACGTCTGAAACATATGAACGAAGCGTCTCTAAATTTGAATTTTTCTGTGCATTTTTCGAAAAATCAATGTCGGATCGTGTATTTAACTCTTCAAGGTCGTCCACCGCAATTCGTCTCACTACATATTTTACAGAACTTATTTTCCTTTCTTCATCAAGAGGCAAAAGGCCTGCTACCTTATAAGCTTCAGAGGACTTAGTGTGCACAGGTACACCCAGGGCCAACTTTACAGCTTTACTGTCAATTCCTTGAAGTTTCTTTAAATGCGATCGCGGAGCAGAAAAGAATACTTCCTGTCCGTAAGTCAATCTTGATCGTACAAGACTGGTTGCTAAATGCAACAAAACTTTGGGATCCTGTCCCCATGGAGAATGACCTACAATTTTTAGAAAATTCAAACTTTTAACTGCTTTAGTAATAATTGAGTCAATATGTTTTTTCCAGTTTAGTTTTGGTGTAAGTAGGACACCTAAAAATTTTACTTCAAGTTTATAAAAAATTTCCCGTCCTCCCAGAAAGAATATAGGCAGGTTACTTGGGTTATATCCATTGTTAAAGAGAACCAAATGTGTCTTTTCAACAGAGAATTGAAAGCCATTCAAACGCATGTAACTATTTAATTTATCCAGCTCGTGCTGAAAGAGCTTCTGAATATAATTTATGTGACGTAAATTTGTTCTTTTCTTTAAAGATACATTAATCCATATTGCAATGTCATCAGCATATTGAGCTACCTTGGTATATGATGAAAAACATGTATATAAGTCATATAGCATTACGTTGAATAACAATGGAGAGATTATAGAACCTTGTGGAATTCCCATATTTATAGACCTTGAGGATGATAAAGTCACACCAACTTTGGTCATTATGTGTCTCCCACTTAAAAAGCATTTCACATAATTGTAGACGTGACCAGAAAGACCAATTTGTTTTAATTTATATAATAATCGGCTGTGCCACACTCTATCGTAAGCTTTAGTAAGATCAAAGAAGGAAGCAAGGACACTTTTACGTTTAGAAAACTGTTTCTTAATTTGAGTAGTTAGTCGTGTCAGGTGATCAATTGTACTTCGTCCTTTTCTAAATCCAGATTGATGTGAAGAAAATACATCATTTTTATCACAGTAATAGGCCATTCTGAAATTTACTATTTTTTCCATGACTTTTCCAGTATGAGACGTGACTGAAATGGGTCTATAGCTAGACGTCTCAGACCGAGGCTTGCCCTGCTTTAGAATAGGAGTCACAATAGACGTCTTCCATATATCGGGAATTTGTCCACGTTCCCAACATTTGTTAAATAATTTATGTAAAATGACTATCCAATTCTCTGGAAAATGGTTTAACATAGTGTAAGAAATCCCATCCAAACCGACCGAAACCTTTTTATTTCCCAACAGACGGATAGCATTCCTGACTTGCTGTAAAGATATTGATACATTTATAGTACTATTGTTGTTTGGTACAGGATCTCTATAGTTATCAGTATTTTTTTCTTTCAATCTAAACGACTTTTGCTCATTAGGCAAACATTCCATACAACATGTTTTAACGTACATAGATGCAAATTCCTCAGCCTTTTCTTTGGGAGATAGAAATTCTTTACTTGTTGTTTTGATTGGGTAATCTTGGAGTTTAATGCCCGATTTCATTTCTTTCACCTTATCCCACACCTTTTTCAAGTCTTTACAGTCAGATACTTCATTTGGACAGAACTGTGACCAGTATTGTCTTTTTGTTTGCGCTGTAACTCTGTTTCCTTTTATTTTGTACTGCACATTTCTTTATGAGCTGCATCTTTTATCTCTTGCATAGGAACTTTTCTAACTTTTAGCCAATTAAGATAAATCTTAAATAAATGTTAGCAAACCGCCCAGAGAACGTGGACAAACGAGTCACAAGACAAAACACAACGCGTTTCGACCTCTTAGGTCTTCGTCAGGTGATATATAAACGAATAAAACAACGAAAATTCACTTAGCTTTGATCGCTTCAGATCGCTTAGGGTTCAGCGCAAGGAAGAAGGCGTTGAATGATTCAACGCCTTCTTCCTTGCGCTGAACCCTAAGCGATCTGAAGCGATCAAAGCTAAGTGAATTTTCGTTGTTTTATTCGTTTATATATCACCTGACGAAGACCTAAGAGGTCGAAACGCGTTGTGTTTTGTCTTGTGACTCGTTTGTCCACGTTCTCTGGGCGGTTCGCTAACATTTATTTAAGATTTGTTTAGATTTCCGCCTGCAGTCGTCTCGCTTTGCAACTAGATCAATTAAGATAAGCTAATGTTTTTGCTTTAACAGCCTCCTCGCAAGCCTGATTCCACCAGACATTCCCTGAGAATGTTTCACACATTTTTGGTCCTTTTTTTTTTTGAATAGCTAAAGCAGCAGCCTCGAGAACTGCTTTCTGAAAGTTATCAAAAAAGATGTTAACCCGTTCAGTGCCTAAAAATAGTACAAACAAACGTGTTCCCAGGTGTCAGGGAGATCTCATGATTTGGGGGTCATAATTAACAAAAAATTCTAGCTCAGAAACTACAAAAGATAGAAAAATGAAATCTATATCATTTTTGAAGGAAATTGAATGAAGATTTTGAATCTGTGCTTCTTTTGTTTTAATTTTGATAATAAAAAAGTATTTAGGCATTTAGATTTGGATAGATTTTTTTGCACGATCAAAAAACATATGTATTTACCACGACATCTTCACATCCAAACAAGAACACACAGCAAAAAAGTTGAAAATAAAGTTTGTATTGTCACACTACACCTGTAAATGAAAGTAAAACAGTTTGGAAGTCTATCAAGATGCTCACACTCGATGCAGACTGACCAGTCCACGACCACGCCCTCCCTCTCCCCACCACGCCCCCTTGCTGGACTTCAACCCTCTCTTTCACCCCTCATCTTCCCCTACCTTTCCGTCTGCACCGTGTCACGCCGCGAGCAAGCCACGCTTTCCTCTCACGCCGACTTTCACATCACTGGACACCAGCACGCGGTGCAGAGTACACACTTGGCTGGCTCGTTCGACTGACGCTGTCAGCTGAACACACACTGAGGTCACAGAGCCCTACTCAATAACTGACAGATATGGTCGGCAATTCCACCACTATCATCATCTTACCTTCATGCTCGAGTGAGTCGTTGAATAAAAGATTATTGTCTTTGTCAAAAATCATCAGCAGAGCCTGCTCAGCTGTGTAAATACGCTGATTTGGTCGCTGGGCTTGTCGAAGGTTGCGCCGCCATCTTTGGAAGCGAGACGAAGTGCTGGCTGGTCATCAGTCAGTGATAAGAATAAATGGCTTTCCCCTCACGTGTGGTCATTTACATATTATTTTAAGACTACAGACATATAAGGCTTTCTACGCAAACTCTATTTGAGTCCGTTGATAGAAATAGTAACGAATGAAAATTCAAGAAAAATGCATGACGTCAGGCCGGGGACGGCCATAGGCACATGGAAAGCACTTTTATTTCCGCGTCTTCTCAGTGAGGTAATTTTGAAAAGTTTCCCATCTGCCTTTATGTAATTAAATTTGGGTATAACATCTACACCACTAACTTCAGATCCAACGGATTCTTTAAAAGATAAAAGTATTGGCACATGGTCACTACGTAGTGGGTCATTGGCTGTATCCCATTTTGCTGTTAATGCTAAAGCAGGTGAAACAAAGGTAAGATCAAGCGACGATGCTCTATGATGAGATATGTCTGGGATGCGCGTAGTTCTCCCGTCGTTTAAGCAAAACTAAAGATGAATCCACAACAGTTTCCAGAAAATCAGGGTGAGAAAACTATTTGACAACCTTTATCCCAGAAATGAGCATGAGAATTGAAATCGCCGCCAATGATCCACTTTTCTTTAGAACAGTTTAGAGAACGTAACCAATTGGTATTTTGCCCATCAGGGCCCTTAGGGTAATAAACTGATGCAAAATGTAAAATTTGATTGTCTGAAACTTTCAGTTTTATAAAGGATGCCAACACATTAACCGTATCTTTTGTAAAAGAAAGAGGACTAACGTATGTGTAATCTAAACCACATTGTACATAGATAGCTGTACTAACTTTATCAGATTCTTTGCATATATGATAAACTGGGGGATAGTAATAACCTTGTAACTTTGGCAACTTCTGTTGAGTGACATTTAGGGACTGAAGGAGAAGTACATGATGAAATTTACTAGAAAGATGCATACACAAATTATCAATATTAGTTGACAAGGAACGTGCGTTCCATTGTGGAACCGACAAATTATCACATGTGTTGTTCTTTTTCTTCCTGGTCATATGTTAACCTAATTTAATGGTGGATAAGTATCATATAGGTGACGCAGTACAATAACCAGATCAAAACTGCTAAAAGCAGACGTTACCCAGAGAACTGGGGGGCGGGGGTGGGGGTGGGGTGTGATGCTTTGGAGATTTCTTTTTCCACGGGGCTGATCATGGATAGGTAACTGTCTATCATGAACTCTTGTATGCTGATTTGGGGATGACAGGCTATCACAATGACCTCCTACTGAAAACTGCTTCACACAATATGATGATGGGGCCCGATGCTGAACAAAAAAAGACGCCCGAGCGGAAAATGGCAGATGGTTGTGCTGTTTAACATCCGTAGGCGTCAGCAGAGAAGATGATTGCTGGACATTTTGTTGACTAGCCCTCTGCCAGGAAGATGACTGCTGGTCGCCATGTTGACCAACTGATGACTTCAGGGAAGATGACTGCTGCTCACCATGTTGACCAACTGATGACTTCAGGGAAGATGACTGCTGGTCGCCATGTTGACCAGCGGATGACTTCTTGAAGGAAGATGAGTGCTGGTCGCCATGTTGACCAGCGGATGACTTCTTGAAGGAAGATGAGTGCTGGTCGCTATGTTGACCAGCGGATGACTTCTTGAAGGGAGATGAATGCTGGTCGCCATGTTGACCATTGGATGACTTCTTGAAGGAAGATGAGTGCTGGTCGCCATGTTGACCAGCGGATGACTTCTTGAAGGAAGATGAGTGCTGGTCGCCATGTAGACCAGCGGATGACTTCTTGAAGGGAGATGAGTGCTGGTCGCCATGTCGACCAGCAGATGACTTCTTGGAGGGAGATGACTGCTGGTTGCCATGTCGACCAGCAGATGACTTCTTGGAGGGAGGTGACTGTGGTTGCCATGTTGACCAGCAGATGATTTCTTGGAGGGAGATGACTGCTGGTCGCCTTGATGACCAGCGGATGACTTATTAGAGGGAATTGACTGCTGGTCGGAATGTTGACCAGCAGATGACTTCATGGAGGGAGATGACTGCTGGTCGCCTTGTTGATCAGCTGATGGGTCTTCAGGGGACAGTGATATGGAATTTTCATAATAGCCTTCAGTTTGAGTTGAAACGGAAAAAGAACTTTACAGCAGTTTGTGTAGATTTGCAATCAATTATTACAAACATTCCTTACAACGTCCGCATAAGATTTCTGATTAACGGACTCTTTCTGTTTCAGCTTCAGCTTTGCTTGACGAATAGCCTCTTGAAACGAAATATAGTTCTTTGATTTCAAAACATTAACTTCTTTGGCCATCGTTTTAGCAGGACATCCATGAAAAGCTGATGAGTGGTCACCTTTGCAGTTAACACAGAATCTGTGATGCCTGACCACATCTGCTGCATATCTGTACTTTACTTAAACAGTGTTTCTTGGTGTGATGCAGACGCTGACAACACGTACACCTTTTATTGGCGCACAATATGGGTGTATCTTCAACACAACATTGTCAATACTAAGTTTTTCTGGAAGTGCTTGAAGTTTGAAAGTAATTATTGTCACTTTTTTCCCGTTTTTAAGAACCGATTTTCGGACCCCGCTCACAATACTTGGAACAGAAGACAGAAAACTCTCATCCAGGTCCTTGAAAACATTTTGTTTTGACATCATTTTGACCAGGGAATTTCAAACTGGAAAGAACAATCCATACCTGATGGTGACAACCCCCTTAAAGCAAGTTCAACTTAATTATCTTAAATCATCTTTCGTACCAAATTTGTTGAACAAAGAAGATTATAATGTTATTATTAAAGATTCAGGTGACGGCTCTCTGCCCCTTGCGACATCTATATCTCATTACCAAAAAAAGGCAATAGAGCCCGTGTTGGTGAGTTGTGTCTGTCAAAAAGTTAAGAGTTTGATGTTTTTATTTTTCGTGCAAAAATGAGAGACAAAGTAAGAAGCTGATGCAGACACAAAGTATTGCGGTATAGCTGTTGAAACTACTAAGCCCCAAGTAAAAAACGTTGGTGTTGTGTGGTGTTGTTGTGTGGTGTGTGTGTGTGTGGTGTGTGTGTGTGTGTGTGTGTGTGTGGTGTGTGTGTGTGCATGCAGTGCGTGCGCGTGCTCGTGTTGTATGTGGGGTTGTGGGGTGTGTGTGTTGGCGCGCGCGCCGCGCGCGTTCGTGTTGTGCGTGCGTACGTGTGTGTGCGCGCGCGCGCGTGGTGTGTTGTGTCCCGGCGCGCGGCGCGTGTGTGTGTGTGTGTGGTGTTTTGTGTGTGTGTGTGTGTGTGTGTGGTGTGATGTGTGTGTGTGTGTGCATGCAGTGCGTGTGCGTGCTCGTGTATGTGTGTGTGTGTGGGGTGTGTGCGCGCGCGCGCGCGCGTTGTGTGTGCGTGCGTACGGTGTGTGCGCCGCGCGCGCGCGCGCGCGCGCGCGTGTGTGTGTGTGTGTGTGGTTAGAGAGAGAGAGAGAGAGAGAGAGAGAGAGAGGAGAGAAGAGAGAGAGAGAGAGAGAGGAGAGAGAGAGAGTCTCTTGAAACGGTGTGAATGTGACGTAATTCTCAGTAACTTAATATCTCTTCTGCTTTTGAAAAGTCGATTTGTGCCTTTGAATGTCTGAAAGCAGCTACAATGACTTCACCAGGCATAGTGTTCGGGGAAAGGGTGTTTTCATCGCGATCCAATGTCACACACACACTTTCTATTGTTTGTCTCCGTCTATGACATTTTGCTGTCTGTCTTTCTGTCGGTCGGTCTGTCTGTGCCTGTATATTTTCTGGCTGTCTGTCTCTCTAGCACATACACACATGTATCCACACACACACACATATACATACACACACGCGCGCGCGCGCGCGAGCGCGCACGCAAAACACACACATACACACACAACACACACACACACACACACACACACAACCCCACACACACACACAATGTAAATTCGCACGCGTACGCACACAGGCATGCAAACATACACACAAACACCGTACACACCGCTCGCCTACGTACACGGTGCCTACACACAACACACACACACACACACCCCACACACACAAAACACACACACACACTTATACACACACACACACACACACACACACACACAAAAAACCACACGCACGCACGCACATGCACGCAGCGCGCGCGCGCGCACACACCCCACACACACACACACACACACACACACACACACACACACACACACCACACACACAAATGCGCGCTCGTGTGAGTGTGCGCACGCGAAGTACTGTGCACACGCGTTTGGGAGTGCATTAACACGCACACACCTTAAATACAGGCAAACAGACACAGAAGGTTATTATAAATCAACTATCCGCAAGTCGTCTTGTCTCCTTTGTGTATCTGTTTGTGTCTGTCACTCTGTCTTTCTGTCATTTCCTCCGTCTGTCTGTCTGCCTGTCTGACTGTTCGTTTTGTCTTTCTCTCTCTCTGTCTGCCCGTGTCTGTCCCCGTCTCTCATCTCTCTCCTCTCTTTCTCTCTCTCTCTCTCATTTTCTTGCTGCAATGTGGTGTGGAAAGAGAGAGAGAGAGGAGAGAGAGAGAGAGAGAGGAAGAGAGAGGGGAAGAGAAGGGGAGAGAGGACTTTGACATTTCATTGTCATTACCAAGAGATCTTTTGACAAGGGGGAAAGGGTTTTTAACAGAATGACATTTCCCCTCTTCCTTTCCCGCAAAGAAAAAGTACACACTCATTCCCAGTGTGTATCCCAAAACAAAGGGGTTTAACAACAAAAAAAAACAAATAAATTCGTAACATTTCCTTTTTGTCCTCACGCACAGGTGTAATGCAGTAAGATTTAAAAGAAAATGGTAAGACTGATTGACCATCCACTCAATCAATTTATGACATTGTTTCTTACTGATCTCTTCCACATGCGATGAATGA
>CM031598.1:37633887-37651387 GCA_018398815.1 Conus ventricosus | reverse complement strand
CTTTGTTCGATATACACATTTTGTGTAACAGTGTGCCTTTCGTGTGTTTGTGTGCCTTTCATATGTGTGTGTGTGTGTGTGTGTGTGTGTGTGTGTGTGTGTGTGTGTGTGTGTGTTTTGTGGGAGTGTGTGTGTTGTGTGAGTGTGTGTGTTTGCGTGTATGCGCGCAAGCGTGTGTGTATGTGTGTGTGTGTGTGTGTGTGTGTGTGTGTGTGTGTGTGTGTGTGTGGGTGGGTATGTTTGTGCGCGCGCGCGCATCTGTGCGTGTGTGAGAGATAGAGAGAACTGAGAGAGAGACAGACAGACCGACAGACAGATCTCGTATGTTTGTTCAGTAAGTGTGTTCTTCCACGGGACGTAATAATACCTTGCGTGCACTTTCAGTCTAGAGCACGTCACTGCCATGCAGACCAACCCATACATCAGAGCACATCACTGCCATGTAGACTAACCATACATCAGAGCACGTCACTGCCATGCAGACCAACCCATACATCACAGCACGTCACTGCCATGCAGACCAACCCATACATCACAGCACGTCACTGCCATGCAGACCAGTCCATACATTACAGCACGTCACTGCCATGCAGACCAACCCATACATCAGAGCACATCACTGCCATGCAGACCAACCCATACATCACAGCACGTCACTGCCATGCAGACCAACCCATACATCACAGCACGTCACTGCCATGCAGACCAACCCATACATCACAGCACGTCACTGCCATGCAGACCAACCCATACATCACAGCACGTCACTGCCATGCAGACCAGTCCCATACATCACAGCACGTCACTGCCCTGCAGACCAGTCCATACATCACAGCACGTCACTGCCATGCAGACCAACCCATACATCACAGCACGTCACTGCCATGCAGACCAACCCCTACATCACGTCACTGCCATGCAGACCAACCATACATCACAGCACGTCACTGCCATGCAGACCAGTACATACATCACAGCACATCACTGCCATGCAGACCAACCCATACATCACAGCACATCACTGCCATGCAGACCAGTCCATACATCAGAGCACGTCACTGCCATGCAGACCAACCCATACATCACAGCACATCACTGCCATGCAGACCAGTCCATACATCAGAGCACGTCACTGCCATGCAGACCAACCTACATCACAGCACGTCACTGCCATGCAGACCAGTCCATACATCAGAGCACGTCACTGCCATGCAGACCAACCCATACATCACAGCACGTCACTGCCATGCAGACCAACCCATACATCAGAGCACGTCACTGCCATGCAGACCAACCCATACATCACAGCACGTCACTGCCATGCAGACCAGTCCATACATCACAGCACATCACTGCCATGCAGACCAACCCATACATCACAGCACGTCACTGCCATGCAGACCAGTCCATACATCAGAGCACGTCACTGCCATGCAGACCAACCCATACATCACAGCACGTCACTGCCATGCAGACCAATGCATACAGGCCACGTCGCTCCTGACGAGGCAGGCAACAGACGGAGGTGCAGAATCTGCACCCATCATCTCCACTCCTAAACCGCCGCCTTCCCGCCTCCACCCCCACCCCCACCTCTCTCTCTCTCTCTCTCTCTCTCCTTCTCTCTCTCATCTCTCTCTCTCTCTCTCTCTCTCTCTCTCTCTCTCTCTCTTTAAACTCTCAACACCTTCTTCCTCCCTCAACATCTTATCCGTCCCCACCCCCTCCGTTATTGAAGATCGATGGAGTTAGCACTCGCTCCCAGTACACACAGATCCATCAGCACCCACCACCCACAGCAGGTTGTAAGGTCGCCTCAGTATATTCTTCCTTTCTTTTCCACAACAGTCTTGCTGCACACAGTTCTCCATCAACGGCGTTTCACGGCTGTCACGGGTTGCTTCGTCACTAGAGTGAAGTGTGGGCGGCCTGCTCTGTTGGAGTTCTCCAGACATCGCCTCAGGGCTTCCACATCACTGGATAGGTTGTCTGTCTGTCTGTCTGTCTGTCTGTCTGTCTCTGTCTGGCTGCTTGTCTGTCTGTTAGGTTTTTTTTCAGAAGTAGCAAAAGTAAGAATTATCATTCATTGTGATGTTAGGCTCCATCAAAAATAGCAAAGTAATGGGCTTAATGTATTGTTCGTGGCGAATCAAGCAAATTTCACTATATGTAAACAGTAAGTTACACATTCCTAACTATTTCCACACTGTCTGTCTGTCGGTCTGTTAGGCTTTTTTCAGAAGTAGCAAAAGTAAGAATTATCATTCATTGTGATAAATCAAGCAAATGAAACTATATGAAAACTGCAAGTTACACAGCCGTAACTATTTCCACAATAACAGTTACCTGCTGTTACTGATACTGTAACATAGTTTGTGAGCACCCCCTCCGCCCCCCCCCCCCCCCCCCCCCTTTCCACTTCATATCCCACCAATCTCTTTCACACAAAATTTGACCCAAACTTGAGGAGAGAGGGGGTAGGGGGGCATTCTCAAGAAACTAGCACCATGTACTAGAGCAGACCATCCTTTTGTTTAAAGGTTGATGATTATGTTCCGATGAATTCAGACATTTCTCAGTGACAGGTGATTTTTTTTCCATGAGATTTCTTCCCTGTGTTTTCTTCTTCTTTTTTTTGGCTTATCAGCATACAAGCAAGCATCCGCGAGTGCATGCACACACACACACACACACACACCCCACACAACACACACACAACACACTACAACACATACACACACACACTCACACACGACCGCGCGCAAACGCATTCATGCACGCATGCATGCACGCACGTATGCACGCACGCACACACTGACACACACGTGCGCGCACGCGCACATACGGACACACACACCAGGACGGATGAGAGACAGAGACAGAGAGAGGAGGAGACAGAGAGAGAGAGAGAGAGAGAGAGAGAGAGAGAGAGAGAGAGAGAGAGAGACAGAGACAGAGAGTCTGTATGTATCTAGTTGCAGAACGTGCTCCAGAATTTTCAAAGTGGGGGGCAGACATGTATTTACGTCACAACACCCTTGCAGGCATGTCCAAACAAACTCAGAGATGGACGTCGACTCCATACCGGGGGGAGAGAAGCCAGGCGACATCACGGACTAAACGGATTTTACACTGCTAATGAAAGCGGGAAAATATCGCACCCCAAGTGTCAAACAGAGTAAACGTAATCCAGCTTTGGCGTAAAGTGATGACGACCAACATGTGGTGGACCTGTCTGGATGATCGCCTTAGAAGCGACCTTGCTTTGAAATCAGACTGACCCCTGTATGAGTTAATGCGGTGACTGCCCTGATACAGCCTTTGCAATCGGCTGGATAGCAACTGTCTGTCTGTCTCTCTCTGTGAAGCCCAAAACAGGATACAACTACTTTCACTTAACTCTCCCCCCCCCCCCACCCCTTTCATCCCCATCTCCACCACCACCACCATCACCACCACCGCCACCGCTACCACCACACACATTCTCTCTACCACTTTTTCTTTCTCTGCACGTGTGTTATGCCCTTACTTTATGTCCATCGCCTACAGGTTAATAACCCGTCTTAATTAGCACAGAGCGATCGATAATTATCACTGAAGCAGGACTGCTGTCGTGCTGGATTTTAGGCTCATCGACACCACACCCTGTTAGGGATCGTCAGTACAACAGTTATCACAGTGTGGGTGGTGCCAGCCTCTGGTACTTGGCATCTACATCACTCTTTGGATCCGCTGTATGCAGCGCTGGTGCAGATGATCTGTTTTGCCTGTGGTATTTGTCTTTGTTATACGTTATTCAGTCCAAAATGCGATCACCTATCGTGTAGTAAAGCAAAACTGCACCGTTTTTCTTGCTTTGTTTGTATGGTTCTGTCACGTGTACATGTGTGTGTGTGTGTGTGGTGTGTGTGTGTGTGTGTGTGTGTGTGTGTGTGTGTGTGTGTATGTATGTGAGTGTGTGTGTGTGTGTCAGTACAACATTATGTTAATCTGACAGTAAATGTTTCAGTCAGTGTGTGTGTGCGTGTGTGTGTGTGTGTGTGTGTGTGTGTGTGTGTGTGTGTGTGTGTGTGTGTGTGTGTGTGCGTGTGTGTGTGTGAGAGAGACAGAGACAGAGAGAGAGAGAGCGTCTAGTTTTGTTCATGCTTTTGCATCACTCATCTTGCTAATATACCCTTTCTTGCAGTACCCCAGGTCAGGTACAAGAAAATAACATTGCCATGCCTTGCCTTGCCCTGTCTGGCTGGAAAAAAAGGGTTCTTCCATTTGTTAATAGAAGAACATAATGTAATTATCGAGCCAAACATTTGAGCGGGGTGTTTTTATTCCGTGTGAGTTAAATTTTGTTCATTTCCGTTTTGAGCTACGGAACTTTTTTTTCCATTTACCCAGTTGTTTTGACAATTCGTCTGGTTCCGAGAGGTGTTTATGTTGAGCTGACCTACAAACGACTTGTCAACAATGCCAAGGTTTCGTCATCATACACCGATATCCAATCTGATACAGCTGAAAATGAGAAACCCAGAACAATGGTCCACAGCGGTACTCCACAGCTAGAGTGTTTCTGTTCGGTTACATCCCTGCTGTTTACAGCCCCACTGACGGTGAAGGGCGCGCTGTTCTATCCCTGCTGTTTACACCCCCACTGACGGTAAAGGGCGCGCTGTTCAAACCCCGCTGTTTACAGCCCCCTAAACGGTGAAGGGCGGGGTTTTTTCCTACCCCCCGCTTTTTACAGCCCCACTGAGGGTAAAAGGCGCGCTGTTCTATCCCCTTTTTACACCCCCCCCTGACGGTAAAAGGGCCGCTTTCTATCCCTCCCTGTTTACACCCCCCACTGAGGGGGAGGGCCGCTGTTTTACCCCCGCTGTTTAAACCCCCCCCGACGGGAAAGGGGCGCGCGTTCTACCCCCCCCGCTTTTTACAGCCCCACTACGGTGGGGGGCGCGCGTTCAAACCCCCCGCTTTTTACAGCCCCACTGACGGGGAAGGGCCCTGTTCTGCCCCCGTTTTTAAACAGCCCCACTGACGGGGGAAGGGCCCCTTTTTTTTCTATCCCTGCTTTGACAGCCCCCACTGAGGGGTAAAGGGGCGCCCCTGTTCTTTTCCCTCCCTGTTTACGGGCCCCCACTGACGGAAGGGGGGCGCTGTTCTATCCCCGCGGGGTTTACAGCCCCCACTACGGGGGAAGGCGCGCTGTTCACCCCCCGCTTTTTACAGCCCCTGATTTTCTGACCACCAGGGCGGTCCGGCTAATCTAAACAAAACTGCCCTTTTAAAGCCCCCAGGTCGTCAAAATCCGGGAAACCTTGCTTCCATCGACCTTGACATCTTCCGACGGACCTTTTTCCCTCCCTTAAATCTGTACCTTCACTGTCGGGGGAGAAATTTTCCAAGGGCCTACTTCAAGATGTCCTTGAACCATGCCCCATACTTAGACCCAAGATTTCCAGCCGTCCACCCCCCCCTGTTCCCACATTTCCCCTTTAATTTTTTGACCCCTAAACGGTTTAGATAGGGCCGAAAGGCAGTCTAAAAACAAACCTCGAGATTCACAAAAAAATTTTTTGGCAAATTTGCTAGTAAGGCTGAAATGAAATTGTTCAAAAGCAAAATAAAGGCTTCCCTAAAAAAGCAAAAAAATTAGCATGCACAACAACCAAGCAATTTTTAAGGTCACTGATCACTCAGGGGAAAAAAATCATCCCCCTTCCTTCATCGGCCGTCCCACTGCAATTCCCCCAGAAATTTTTTTGATTTTTTTCACTACAAAATTAACTTTTAACCGAAAGTCGGAGCTCAGTCAGTATCTAAACCCCTGGATACCTTAAAACCCTTTTTTTCCGGGCCCATTTCATTGCCGGGTTTTGAACCTGTGACATTTTGCTTTTGGGCCCAAAGAACATCGCAAACTGTTATCAAAAAAATGTGTCTAGGACCTCTTCCCTACTTTATTATCGCTGAAAGGATTTTTTGGGTTGCCATAATCACTAGTGTATAAATGAATCCCTCACTTCTGGTTTTTTCCCACCTCCACTGAAAGCCCCGTTGCCCCGACCCTTTTTTTTAAAAAACCCCCTCTTGACCCTGAAAACCAAAAAATTTACGACCTGCCCTCCAACTTGCTTTTTTTTTAAAAGGGAAAAATTGAAAAGATAGCACTTCTCCAACTCCAAAACCACCTTGACCAAAAAAAACTTGCTCAATTCTTGCAGTCCGCCATCGCACGAAAACCGGGACAGAAACTGCTCTGCTAAAAAAAAAAACAATTTTCCCTCTTTTCTCGGGAAAATTTGGTCATTTTTCACTGCTTTCCTCTTTTTGGGGTTGTTTTTTTTTTTTTTGGGAAAAAAATTTCCCCCCTTTTTTGGGTTCCGGACCCTCCACCCTCCCACTAATTTTCAAAATACTTTTGCATCTCTTCTCACGCTTTGAAAGGGTTTTTTATTTTTTACCTTTTGTCGAACCCAAATTGCCCTCGTAAAGGGTTTTTCCCTTCAAGCCTGCTGACTTGAATTTTGGTTTTCCCCCCCAGGCTCTGCCCTTTGGGCCCCCTTCTGTTTGTTCTATAAAACCCAAACCCCCCATCTCTACATTGTACCCACCATGACATTTCACAACCACTGCTTCTCTGATGACAATCAAATCTACTTTTCGGTGACATCTCTCTCCCCTCCCCCATCATTGATCGTTTCACACTCTGCATCCTGACATAAAGCCCTTTGGGTACTTGCAACAAACTTCAGTTAAAAAATGACAAAACTGAAAATGAACTTCCA
Source organism: Conus ventricosus (assembly GCA_018398815.1). Classification (NCBI taxonomy): domain Eukaryota; kingdom Metazoa; phylum Mollusca; class Gastropoda; order Neogastropoda; family Conidae; genus Conus; species Conus ventricosus. The sequence goes on along the minus strand of CM031598.1, from coordinate 37,644,608 downwards.
TTCTCCCAAAACGGCTCCGGGCCAACCTGTTTCCCTTTTTCTGGGGGAACTTTGGGGGCCCCCTCCATTCAGACCTCTACCACTGGGCAAAACAAAGGGGTTTGGGGACTTTATAGACACTCCTTTTTTAAATCAGAATTTTTTCTATCGCCGTGCTTGCTACTTGGACTTTGGCAACATTCTTCTCACCTTCCCTTTTGAAGAAACCACCAAAAACTCGGTTTTCTCTTTCATTCTTTCAAACGGGCACTTAATTCTCTTCTTTCTGGGTTTTTCCACAAAACTTCTTGAAAAATTTGGGAAAAAGTCCCTAAAAAAAAAGCTGCTTTGCCTTTTTTTTCCCAAAACTCCGAAAACCTCTCATGTTTCTCCCTTTTTCTTTTAAAACTTTGCACTGGGGTTCCTGTTGAAAAACCAAACAAGTAAAAAAACTTTGTTGCTCGTTACAAGGCAATTGGGGTGGCCCCGCCCAACCTTACCTTCTAAACTTCCCGTCGACCTATACCCTTCCAGACAGCTTCGCTCTTCCCCCCTGACACTCGCATTATCAGATCCCCGTTTTCCGGGGCCCAAAAACTTGGGGAACTTCCCTTTTTCTTTTTTGGGTCCTTCCTGCTGGAACAATCTCCCCCTGCACTCCGAAAAATCAAACATCCCTTTTTTCTTTCAAGGGCCTCCCTCAAAACCAAAATCCTTTAAAACATAAAATTTTCCCGGGGCCCCTTTGCTTTTGGGTGTGTGTGTGGTTTGTGTGTGTTGTTGGGGGTGGTGTGTTTGTGTGTGTTTGTGTTTTGTGTGTGTGTGTGTTTTGTGTGTGTGTTGTGTGCGTGTGTGGCCCTGGTTGGGGTGTGTTGTTTTGGTGTTTTGGGGTGGGGGGGTGTGTGTGTGGGTTGGGGGGGGGTTATTGCTGTAAGCGCTTAAGGGTTTTTTTTTAAATTTAACGGGAAAAAAATTTCCTTAATTTTTATTATTAAATTTTTAATTTTTATTTTATTAAAAGGGGGGCCCGTTTATCCCCGCTGTTTACCGCCCCCCTGACGGTGAAGGGCGTGCTCCCCTTTGGGTGGTTTTTTCAACAACCTAAAATTTGGGGAAAAGGGGGGATTTGTCGTGTTCCTTTTCTGCGGGGGGTTTCCATTTTAGTGATTCTGGTATCTCCTTTTTACGTTTAAAACACCCGGGAACCCCCAAGTTTTTGGGCATTCTCAAACAGAGCAATAAAAACAGCCAACGCGCTCGACAATGCAAAACCACAAAAGTGGTAAATTTCTTTGGGGCTCTACGAAAACCCCCAGGGCCCTTTTAAAGGGCCCCAAAAACTAAGCATGCAGCAGTTATATTTTTACAGTGTTTTTGCAATATCAATTTTTCTGAAAAAATTTTTAGGCGGAACGGGTTCACACGATCCACAAAAAAAATCAGTGAGATGTCCTATACCGGAAAACGATCGCACAAAGCAAGTACTACCGGGAAAATCTGGGAACCATAATACAAAAAAAAAATATCCCGCTGTTTTCCCAAAAAAATTTTATATCACAATTTAAGCCAAATACAGCAGGAAAGCAATTTTCTCCGCACAGAATAACGGCTGAAATCGTTTTTGGGAGGGCGCATGCGGGGGAAAAAAACCCCACAAACGGGTTGGGGAGCAAGTAGAGCACCCTTTGAAGCTGGGTTTTTCGGAAATTCCAGTGGAATGAAACGTTTTCGTTTTTTTTTTCTTCCTTAAAAGATCAAAAATTTTTTATCACTTTTTGTCTATGCAGGGGTTTAAAATGATCTTGCAATCCCAAAATGTTCGCATTGGGGCTACTAAATCCCGTAAAAGGGAAAGGGCCCCTTGGGAACGTCCAAACTTCACTTTCCCCAAAAAGCAATGGGGAAAAATGCCAGAATACCATAACCCGTGGTTTCTTCAGTCACTCCATTACACCCCTGAAGGTTTGGGAAATCTACTCAACGCACCCAAAAAGGAGGCACTCATCACAAAGAACAAACAAGGGTTTTAGGTTTTGGGGAAAAAAAACTTAAACTTACCCCTCAGTTTTTTGTTTTTTTAAACGCTTTTAAACAATTTACAGCACGGTATAATCTGGATCAAGTCAAATTTGAGTTCTAAAAGCATTCGGGAGGGGACCGTGGGGCAGCAATTTAAGGGCCACCTTGAGGAAAAAAAAGTATCCCGTGCAACATCATCAGCATGTTCGACAAAGCTGCCGACCGCTCCTGCTTAACTTTAACCTTGACGATTTGTTCAAAAACAAAAAAGGGGGTCACGCAAGGTTTCCACCTTCTCTTTCTCCCCAACGTCTTTCCCAAAAAAGTTTTTAAAGACCGAAAGCACCGGGAAAAACTTAGATCCACCGCGGGGGTTGGCAAGACAAAACACGATGTAAAGGGGTTTTTTGTTTTTTTTTTAAAGTGAAGGTCTCCCCCCAATTTTTTTCCCCCATTGTTTTCCTTTTTACTTTTTTTTTTTTTTGTGGGGGGCTTTTTTTAGTGCGTCCCCCATTCTTTTTCTTTTGTCCCACTTCATTTTTTTTCTTCATTGGGAAGGGTAAGTTTCTTATACGACTTTTATGAAACCCGGGTGGTGAAAAAAGATTTTTTTAGTCTTGCAGACTTTCCTTGACCAAAAAACAAGCAAAACAATCACATGCCGAACAAATGTTGAGATCAAGAAAAAACAAATCCAAGGCCAAAAAAAGAAATCAGTATGGGGTGAAACTATAAAAAGCTTCACGACCCGGAAATGCCATCATCAAAAGATCTCACTCCACAAAATCTTCCAAAAACGATAAACCAAACTCCGGGATGTTTCCCCGTTGCCGCAAAATAAAACCATCCTTACAAAGGCTGAAAATGAAAAAGGGCGCAAGGCCCCTGACCACACAACGACCTGCTCCCAAAATTTCCAAAGGGAGAAAGACAAAGAAATGCCGACAGGTTTTTGGGTCCCAAATGGCCTGGTTTAAACTCATCCCCCCCCCTGGAAACACGCCAGGAAAGGGGGAAAAAACCCAAGGGAAACAGCAACAGGGAGTAGACTTTCACTCCCTTTTTCTTTTCAAAGGCCCTGAAAAGCACAACAGGGGGAAAGATATATCGGGAATATATTTTAAATGCCTCAGCAAAAGGCAGGGTGGTTTTTTTCCCGCCTCAAAAAAAAGGGAGGGGTGTCCCTGCCTCAGCAAAAGGGAGGGTGTGTCTCTGCCTTTAACAAAAGGCAAGGTTTTGGTTTTCTGCCTCAAAAAAGGCAGGGTGTGTTTCTGCCTCAACAAAAGGCAGGGTGTCTCTGCTCAACAAAAGCAGGGTGTGTCTCTGCCTCAACAAAAGGCAGGGTGTGTCTCTGCCTCAACAAAAGGCAGGGTGTGTCTCTGAAATGCAGGCGTGCATCATGAGGGAGAAAACAGGGGCCGAATTTGAGCTTCTTCTGTTTACCCCACTGACGTCTTAATCCCGTGTTTTACCTATATAAACCACCATAACCTTTAAACGCTGATAGTAGCATTACGGACGTAGCCTTCTTGATGTTGTTTATGGAGGGCTGGGTTACAAAATACAGAAGATGGGCTATTTGTTTTCATGACGTGTTAACTCCGCAACCGAGCATGTCTTCCTGTAGGAAACGTGTTTAAGGCCCGGAAGGTGGTTTTTTTTTCTCTTTGTGTGTGTGCGTGTGCGTGTGCGTGTGCACGCGCGCGCGTGCGCGCGCGTGTGTGTGTGTGTGTGTGTGTGTTGTGTGTGTGGAGAGAGAGATATACACAAAGACAGACAGACAGACAGACAGACAGACAGATAGACAGATAGATAGATAGATAGATAGATACTGTTGATGAAAGATAACAACAACAGAAAAGTGTACCTAAGTACAGAAGGGTGGATGAAGAGGGGCACAAGCGTTGTGTTGTGGTCATCTCCTTAGCCCATACAATGCCAGATAGAGCTAATCCAAGAACATATCGAGGAACTCCTGGACCGAAGACATGTGAAATATGATGCCCACATTGCCAGCGGACAGGATAGGTTCTTGTGATTAATCCACACGTTACATTTCTAACGCGAACATTGGGCAACAAATGTCAACCTGAAGCACGGCCGATTCTGAACAGCATTGTGGACACGTGCCCGGAGCCCAGACACTCAATCACGCTGGTGAAGTTAATACATTCGCAGGACACTTAGATAAAGGGAAGTAACTTCAACACAGTCTCTTGTGACACGAGTCGATGTCAGTGGGCAATTTCATCAGTTTGGGTGGTCTTTTTCCGGTTCCCCACCCCCCCCCCCCCCCCCCCTCTTTCAGAATGTTCAAACATGAAAGTGGCAAACAGGCTTTTGAAGAAACCTGACAGATGTTGGACGCACGTTAATCTCTAACATGCAATTCAGGGTAGTTTCAGAGAGCGGGACTGCGGCAGAAACTGAAACACATTTTAAGAACTGTTAGTTTTTCCGCGAGACAATATGGACAAACAGATGACAAGACAAAACACGACGCGTTTCGACCTCTTAGTCTTCTTCAGTGAAACCAGACAACATTCAGGACAAGGAAAACGAAGAAAGAGCAATCACGTATCTTCTCATTTTTTGGCGCAAGATGGTGTAAAAGGAAAACGAGGAAACAGTGTCGTGTCGTGTAGGGTGCAGAAGGAAAACGAGGAAACAGTGTCGTGTCGTGTAGTGTAGGTGCAGAAGGAAAACGAGGGAACAGTGTCGTGTAGTGTAGGGTGCAGAAGGAAAACGAGGAACAGTGTCGTGTAGTGTAGGTGCAGAAGGAAAACGAGGGGAAAAAATGGTCATTCCAATCAGGATTCAATAGAATGTTCTGCCAGCTTGGATAATCAAAGCGATACCGACTCTCTCTCTCTCTGTCCGGGCAGCATGCAGATGGCAACCTGACCGAAAACCGAACCCCAACCAAACATCGCAAACAAACGAACGACAACGATCTGAATCTTTAAAGTCAAAGGATTTGAAGCGAATGAGCTTTTGCCTGTTGAGCCCTCGTCACGGCTCATTTCACTTCAGTGATGCCGTGTCTCCTCTGATGAGTTTCCTGACGACCGCCTGATATACTGACCGCCCCCTGTAGAATGGGACGCTGGGTGAAGGGGGAAGGTGGAGTGAAAGGGCTGCGACAGGGCTTCCAGGCAGGGTGTGCCCGTCTATGTATTAGGCGTGGGAAGAACATCACTGGAGGAACCCCACTCTCCCTACCCTTCATCCTCTCCCCACCCCCCCCCCCACCCCCCCACCCATCCCCTCCCGCCACCCACCCCCAAAAATAGAACCAAAGCGAATAGTGTTAGTACTTTACTATGTTATCACAGACCAAAAACCAATAATACATGATTGAGAGAATCTGCATCAGAATTTCGTAACACTTCGATGTGTGGCTGGGGCATTCATTATGCGATAATAGTACGGATTTTGTTTCGTTTTGTTTGGTTTCCCTCTCGGCAGAGTGGTTTTGAGATATCGGTGTTCAAGTAAGCCCCCTTTCCAGTCACACATCTGTCCAAACCCACCAAGCAGGAGAAAGGCTGTTCAGGCTGGGGACACCGGAACCAAAGTGAAAGTGTACTTCTGTTTGTCACCGCCCCAGCGTCTTCGTGAGTGGAGCGAACATCTTTGGTTGAAGTAATCAATTGTGTTGCGTGTGCGTGTCTTGTGGTGTGAGAGAAAGATCATGAGGGGAGGATGAGAGAGAGAGAGAGAGAGAGAGTGGTGCGTGACTGTGTATTGTGAGCAAATCTGGTCTTGGTGTGTGGTGGCAAGGTGTCCGTGCGCGACTAGGTGTGTTGGTGTGTATCTCGGTTGTATATAGAATTAACGTGCATGCGTGTATGCTATGGTGAGGGATAGTGTGTAAATAATAGACAGTCTCACTACGTGTACGTGTGTGTGTGTGTGTGTGTGTGTGTGTGTGTGTGTATGTGTGTGTGTGTGTGTGTGTGTGTGTGTGCGTGTGGGCGTGTGTGTGTGCGTCGAGTACATCCTGTATGTACTAATCATGTCGTGCAATCTGTAGCACACAAAATCCTGGTAATGCCACGTGCCTTGATTCATTATGCGACGTCCATGCTATGCATTGAAATCAGCCTGATGTGGCCCCCTATGGTGGGCTGCTGCGCTGCAGCCACGAAAAACAACATCTACCTCCACTGAATCACTGTCCAAACCATCTGTCGCCAAGCCTGTTTGGTTGTTTTGTTCTTAGATGGAGTGAAAGGAAAAAGATTTCTGTTGTTGTTGTTGTTTTTTTCCTAGTGGGAGACCGACTTGTCGTCAGGAAACCCAAACCTCATCCTGTCAGCAGCCTGGCTAAACGAGGATGACAAAGGGTGGCGCAGAAATGGCTGATCAATACTCGACACATCAGACACAGATGCACAACGCATAACTGGTGCACGTGCTACATTGTGTGTGTGTGTGTGTGTGTGTGTGTGGTGTGTGTGTGTGTGTGGTGGTGTGTGTGCGTGTGTGTGCGCGCGTGCGTGCGCGCGCGTGCGTGCGTGGTGGTGTAGTCGGTGTGTGTGTGTACAGTGTTAGATTATTAATCCATCAGTTGGTGTATTGTTTTAGCTGTGTAGTCCCTCGCCGCTCATAAGAACAGCCCTTTCAAGTTCGAAACTCTGTGTGCGTATGTGCGTGCGTGTGTGTGTGTGGAGCGCGTGCGTGCGAACGGGCGTGTTGTATGTAACTATGTGTGCGGTCAGACCGTGTCCTTTTTTTTTTACGTGTATGGGCATTCGTCGCTGTGTGTGTGTATGCGTATCTGTGTTTGTGCGTGTTGTGTTTTGTGTGCGCGTGTGTGCATGTATGTGTGTGTGTGCGTGCGCGCGCGTGTGTGTGTATATGAGTGTGTGTGTATATGAGTGTGTGTGCATGCGCGTGCGCGTGTGTATGTCTGTATATGCGCGCGCGTATATGTGTGTGCGTGCGCGTGCGTACGAGAGAGAGAGAGAGAGAGAGAGAGAGAGAGAGAGAGAGAGAGAGAGAGAGAGAGAGAGAGAGAGAGAAGAGAGAGAAGAGGAGAGAGAGAGAGAAGAAAAACTTACGTATGTGTGTTTGTCGATGATATTATGATCGTGTGTTGTAGCGTGAATGTGCCTGTGTCTGTATGTGGACACTGTGTGCATGCCGCCTCTATGATATACGCGGACTTGCTTGCAGAGGAGTGTGTGTGTGTGTGTGTGGTGTGGTGTGCGTGTGTGTGTGTGTGTGTTGCACTTCTGCCGTGCGTGTGGGGGTAGCCAAATGGGGATGAGAGATACAGCGTTGTGTTTTGTGATTATGAATGAATGAACACATATAATCAATAAAAACAAAAACAAAAATCTTCAAACAACGATCAGTTTTTAATGCAAAGTTTAATTAAGGAAATGTTCGACGTCAGCCTGATTGTCTATTTACAATGTTATTTGGGTGTTGAGAGAGAGAGAGAGAAAGAGAGAGAGAGAGAGAGAGAGAGAGAGAGAATGGTGTGCGTTTGTATGTGTGTGTGTGCCGTGCGTGCGTGCGTGTGTGTGTGCGTGCTGCGATATTATTTTGTCCAGTCAATCGTTTCTTTCGTTCTTGTAAAAGTACACAGGCTCCAACTTTTCAATGGCGCTTCTACCGGTTCACCTGCATGTGGTAACAGCTTGCCTTTAGATTTCATTTTGCTCAGAATGAATGAGGTTTTTTGTTGTTTTTCGTCCAGTGCGATCTGCACCAGGTGACAATTGCACAGACGTCATTGCACACAACATCCAAACACGAGCAGGCGCAACCTGCGCGCAATCTGGCTTCAAATGCACGCATGCGCGCGCGCACCACACAACATAACATATATAACTCACCTGCGCGCAATCTGGATTCAAACGCACGCATGCGCGCGCTCACACACACACACACATATAACTCCCAACGCCACCCCACACATACACAAACATGCACGCGCGCGCGCGCACACACACACACATAAATATACACTCACGCGCGCGCAGAGAGAAGAGAGAGAGAGGAGAGAGAGAGAGAGAGAGAGAGCACACATTTATTGGAGGTACACTTTGATGAATGAACGAGTATGGGTGTATCTAGGTGCACATCTTCATTTCCATGTACACAGACTATTTAAAACTGACTATACAGAAGTACCAAAGATCACAAACTCTTTATAGCCAGAGATATGAATGGAATTTGATAGTGAGATGTCGCGCGTGTAAGTGTATGCGAGAGAGAGAGAGAGAGAAGAGAGAGAGAGAGAGAGAGAGAGAGAGAGAGAAGAGAGAGAGAGAGAGAGAGTGTGTGTGTGTGTGTGTGTGTGTGTGTGGTGTGTGTGTGTGCGCGCGCGCGCGTGCGTGCGTGTTGTGTAAACACACAGTTCATTTCACACCGAGTCAAAATCAGCAGTGTGCCTCTATTGTTTTCACGAGGACGCCATGTGCTTACCAGACGGCACAATATGAATGCTGTTATTACCCATCGCTGAACATTCGGTTATCCCTGACGATTGAACAGCAACGAATGACAAGGAGGGAGTCTCACGTGTTGTCACCGAGATGTTGCATCACGTGCTGTCGGTTTGATTGCGAGCCAGGATCGGCCTCCAGCGGGGGAGTGCTTTTAACCGGGTTTGCTTTAACGCTTGTCTTTTGAAGCTTTAGGGGAAGGGTAAAAGGGGTGCGAAAAGCATAGCATGAAGATGCTACTCGAAAAGAAACTGGGCTGCACGTGCTTTCTGTGCTATTGCACTTGTATTTAGATGAGAGGGCAGATTCTGAAGTGTGTGAGAGAGAGCGAGAGCAAGAGAGAGAGAGAGAGAGGAGACGAAAAGGAGAGAGAGAGAGAGAGGAGAGAGAGAGAGAGAGAGAAGAAGAAAGAGAAGAAGAAGAGAGAGAGAGAAGAGAGAGAGAGAGAGAGAGAGAAGAAGAAGAAGAAGAGAGAGAGAGAGAGAAGCAGAAAAGTTTATTCTATAAAGGTCATAGCCCCTGCTGAAGGGAGAACAATACAATGCCACCACTTTGGAATGAAAAATGAACACTTACAGTAACAATGACATTATAGATGATGGTAGTTGAGCGTTAGTTTGTCCTGATCGTGTACTCCACAAACACTTTATCCGAGTGGTATAGCGCGCCTTTTCAATGCCGTAAGCAGGCACATGCACATGTTCCACATTGTTATTTCATTTTGACTCGTGTGCAGTATGACACTGATCATATGGGTTTTTGAGGCTTTTTGTACTCCCAGTTCCACTCGCTCCAGACAAAACTACTGGGCCGATCTTTCTGAAAATTTGTAGGCATGTTCATTATGGGTCACGGATGATGCCCCATGTTCTAGTAACGGCCTGTAACGGTTTTTCTCTTTATGGAATATCTCGGAAAGTACTTGGCCAATCTTTGTGAGAATTAGCAGGTATGTTCATTACGGGTCACGGATAATGTCCGATGTTTTAGGTCACCGTTATAGCCGCTAACTAACGGCTGTAACGGTTTTTCTTCTTTATGGAATATCTCAGAAAGTACTTGGCCGATGTTTGTGAAAATTTGTAGGTATGTTCATTATGGGTCACGGAAAATGCCTGATTTTTAGTTTACCGTTATAACCGTTACTAACGGCTGTTACGGTTTTTCTTCTTTATGGAATATCTCAGAAAGTACTTGGCCGATCTTCTGAAAATTTGTATGTTCATTATGGGTCACGGAAATGCCCGATTTTTAGTTTACCGTTCTAACCGTTACTAACGGCTGTAGTTAACGGTTTTTCTTCTTTATGGAATATCTCAAAAGTACTTAGCCGATCTTTCTGAAAATTTGTAGGTATGTTCATTATGGGTCACGGAAAATGTCTGATTTTTAGTTTACCGTTATAAACCGTACTAACGGCTGTACGGTTTTTCTTCTTTATGGAATATCTCAGAAAGTACTTGGCCGATCTTTGTGAATATTAGCAGGTATGTTCACTATGGGTCACGATGAGCCCGATGTTTTAGTTTACCCCGTTATAGCCGTTACTAACGGCTGTCACGGCCCTGTAACGGTTTTTCTTCTTTATAGAATATCTCAGAAAGACTTAGCCGATCTTTCTGAACATTTGTAGGTATGTTCATTATGGGTCACAAATAATGCCCGATGTTTTAGTTTACCGTTATGGCCATTACTAACGGCTGATAACGGCCTGAACGGTTTTTCTTCTTTATGGAGTATCTCAGAAAGTACTTGGCCGATCTTTGTGAAAATTAGCAGGTATGTTCATTATGGGTCACGGATGATGCCCGATGTTTTACTTTACGTTATAGCCGTTACTACAATGGCTAAAAAAGCCCATAAACGGTTTTTCTTCTTTATGGAATATCTCAGAAAGCACTTTGTCGATCTTTCTGAAATTTGTAGTAGTATATTCATTATGGATGTTTTATTCTTTAATGGAATACTCAGAAAGTAATGGCCGATCTTCTGAAAAATGGTAGGTATGTTTCATTATGGGCGACGGATGACGCCCGACGTATTAGTTTACCGTGTAGCCGTTACTAACACTTTAACGCCCATAACGGGTTTTATTTTTTTTGGAATGTCTCAGAAAGACTTGGCCGATTTTCTAAAAAAAATTGTAGGTATGTTGATTATGGGTCACTGAGATACCCGATGTTTTAGTTTACCGTTATAGCCGTTACTAACGGCTATAACGACCCATAACGGTTTTTCTTTTTTATGAAATGGCCGATAATT
>CM031598.1:37590709-37633787 GCA_018398815.1 Conus ventricosus | reverse complement strand
AGAAGACGCAATTACAATCACTCAAATCCTTTAATCTGTGAAAAATGACCGACGCAAATTAGTCAGCATCACTCAGGACAAAGACGTTAACTGTCTTACACTGAAAGAAAACATCTAGGAACCTTGCTTTGAGCTCTACAGCAAACAGAGCAAAAGAAATCCAAGTATGCTAACAGTTCGTTATTCATCAAAGGGAGATGACATCCCAACGCTCTGTCGATGAAGTCATAGTAGCAGTGAAGTCGCTGAAACATGTCAAGGCTGTAAGCAATGACAACATCCCTGCAAAACACTTGAATATGGCGGAAACACAGTAACTAATATATTAACTGATATCTGCAACAAAATCTGGCACACTGGCGAGTGGCTAAAGCCAAAGAGACTCGATCACTAATCGTCACACTTCCAAAGAGAGGAAATCCTCAACACTGCCAGAACAACCGCAAGATCGGTCAGATCAGCAATGTAAGCAACGTAATGTTCAAAATCATCGTGAAAAGATTACATTTGCAAACCGACACCGTTGTTATCCGACAGGCTGAAGCATCATCAAACAGATCTCTAATCTTTTACTCAAACCACCTGCAACACCAGGAGCTCTATCATGTCTTCACAGACTTCAAAAGGCATTTGACAGAGTCTGTCCAGGGGAGCCATAGGCTGTGATGAACAACTTTAACATCGGGACAAAGTTAATCCACAACATCCAGCAAGTATACACCAAGTGACCTGTGCAGCACTTACAAAAGACGTGACTGGAAAGTGGTCCCACATATCAGTCAGGGCCCCTTTTCTCTCCAGGGCTTTTCCAACATAGTCCTGGAACGCATCATGAAGGATCCACTTGGAAAATCATGTCAACATAATCACCACTGCATGAAGAGTTATCAGGAACCTTCACTTGCAGACAACTTCGACAGCCTGCTGGGCACTGAAGAGAAACTCACTAACCTTGTTAAAACACTGGATGAAACCTCTGCAGACATGGTATGAACATCAACACCTAGACGACCAGGCTAATGACTAACCACACCACCGCCTCCAGTACTGCTATAACTGTGGACAGAAGCTAGGAACTGTTAAACAGTTCATATATCTGGAACGGATTTTCAGCCATGGGGTATTTAAATCAGATATCATCTCAAGAGCAGCAAAGACATCAGTTCTGTCCAGATGAAACCTGTACGGAAAGACTAGCATCCCCGTGAAACACAAATCTGGCTCCTGCACGCACGGGTATATTTTATTTTCCTGCATAAGCGACACTGACCTGAAAGAAACAACCCAACCATAGAAATGAGGTGTCACTGCAAGATATACATAAGATATACTGAACACCATAGAACAAGTGCGCCAGACCATCAAACAGCACATCGGGTCATACGAACATTTGCTGACACCGGCAAAGCAAAGAAATTAAGTTGGCGTTGTCATGAAGATCCAACAGCCCCGCTAAAATAATCACCCAGGAAAGAGCTCAAGGAGCGAGACCAAGAATAAGACAGAAACAAATGAACTGACAACATTGCAGAACGGACAAAGAAACCGTCTGTGGAGCCCAAGGCCTCAGAACCCAGCCGACAGAATCGGAGGAATCAGGTGAACGGTTCTTCAGTGCGATGCTCCGATGACTTCACACGGACCTAGGAAACAGAAGTTGGATATTTATGATACTAAAACAAAATCATTCTTGTACTATTAAATAACTTTTGCAATCCATAACGCGTGAGTAATTTTTAGGATTGAGCCATTCTTTATAATTAGGATACTCGTCTTTAATATATTCTTGAGTCTCAGAAGATAAAATCTTTACGTTATCATCTTTCTCGGGTGATAAAATTTTTAATGTTTTCACCTGTCGTCAGTATAATATAATCAGTATCAAATTTGACCTATCGGTCATCTCAGCGAGACTTGACAGGCATTCGTTGTTAAGCATCAATCGCTGTAAAAAAAAAATTGACCTTTTCCGTGCTGTCATTATCAAATTCTCAGTATGAAATTGCCACTGCAATTACTACTCAAGTGAGTATCCAAAAACTTCGTCTTGTGGATGTTGTAAAAGTTTTCTCATCTAACACTTGACGTTGTAGCAATGATGTTGGATTCTCCCCGTTAAAAAAAATATTATTAAAGTTTTCTCTCCCGAATTTGCAAGTTCATTTCAGTCCATGTACATGTTTGATGTATCTATCTCCAGTTGATCAACATTTAGTGCATGATTTATTACCCTCGTCTTCTTTGATTTGCATTTGTTTAGATGGAAATATCGTCTGAACATCATGCCGTATGCATGTCTTTTGATGGTAGCTTAGATAGGTCATAAATAGGGGTAGCACACACAATGGAACCAGTGATGACACATTGAAGGGTACTGATATTCAGAAAAGATTACTACACTTTACCGACTCTTAACACATTCAGATTCTCTGGATACAAAAAAAAATTGCCGATACAAAACTTCGTTTACTCTACTAATTTTCACATTTTGGGGGCAGTTTTGCAAATCATTTGTCATTGTAAGCTTTTAATTATAAATACGATGTATTTATACAACACGGTACAAAATAAAGTAAAAGCAAACTTCATGACCTTCACAGTCAATGCCACGAAACGTTATAACATCAATCATGACCTTCACAGTCAATGCCATGAAACGTTATAACATCAATCATGACCTTCACAGTCAATGCCATGAACGTTATAACATCAATCATGACCTTCACAGTCAATGCATGAAACGTTATAAACATCAATCATGACCTTCACAGTCAATGCCATGAAACGTTATAACATCAATCATGACCTTCACAGTCAATGCCATGAAACGTTATAACATCAATCATGACCTTCACAGTCAATGCCATGAAACGTTATAACATCAATCATGACCTTCACAGTCAATGCCATGAAACGTTATAACATCAATCATGACCTTCACAGTCAATGCCATGAAACGTTATAACATCAATCATGACCTTCACAGTCAATGCCATGAAACGTTATAACATCAATCATGACCTTCACAGTCAATGCCATGAAACGTTATAACATCAATCATGACCTTCACAGTCAATGCCATGAAACGTTATAACATCAATCATGACCTTCACAGTCAATGCCATGAAACGTTATAACATCAATCATGACCTTCACAGTCAATGCCATGAAACGTTATAACATCAATCATGACCTTCACAGTCAATGCCATGAAACGTTATAACATCAATCATGACCTTCACAGTCAATGCCATGAAACGTTATAACATCAATCATGACCTTCACAGTCAATGCCATGAAACGTTATAACATCAATCATGACCTTCACAGTCAATGCCATGAAACGTTATAACATCAATCATGACCTTCACAGTCAATGCCATGAAACGTTATAACATCAATCATGACCTTCACAGTCAATGCCATGAAACGTTATAACATCAATCATGACCTTCACAGTCAATGCCATGAAACGTTATAACATCAATCATGACCTTCACAGTCAATGCCATGAAACGTTATAACATCAATCATGACCTTCACAGTCAATGCCATGAAACGTTATAACATCAATCATGACCTTCACAGTCAATGCCATGAAACGTTATAACATCAATCATGACCTTCACAGTCAATGCCATGAAACGTTATAACATCAATGAAAATAGCAAACATAAGAAAAAAAGGTATAAGTACAGAAAGAGAGACAGAGACAGAGAGAGAGACAGAGACAGAAAGAGAGACAGAGACAGAGAGAGAGACAGAGACACAGACGCAGAGAGAGAACACCGTGATAAACACCAAGTTACGCCGTATTTCCAGCATTGTGCATTTAAAAAAAAAAAAAAAACTACAAAAATTAAATGTTGTTAAGACATGTTTGGTCAACTCATTCAAAAACGGTACAATTCGTCAAAACCACACTAACACAATTCATTTGAAGAGTTACATACACATACTCTCACCCGCCCCCCTCTCTCGACACTTCTCCATTCCTATCTTTTCCCCTGTCCTGTCGCTCCTCCACAAACATCAATTCACGTTGTTGCGCGAAAATGCTGACTCATGCGGCCCTTACCCCTCGCCCCCCGCGCACACACACAGATAAAGACACGAGTGCGCGCGCACACACACATACACAATGCACGCACGCACGCAGGTGCACAGGCACGCACACACGCAAACAAGCAAGCGCGCACACGCACAACGCGCACGGGCACACACACGAGCGCGCGCGCACACACTTATATTATATTGACAACTACGCGCGCGCACACGCACCAATATATACATACACAACCATAGACTCGTGCACGGAAAACACATATTATACGTACGCGCGCGCGCGCGCACGCACACAAACACATGCAGGCGCGCGCTCACTCCCTTATATACATATGAACAACCATGCGCACGCACGCATACACATATTTAACCATGCGTTCGCGCACGCAAGACGTACGTATCACACACACACACACACACACACACACACACACACACACACACACACACACACACACACACACACACCTTGGTAAGAATATTTCCATATTTACTGCGGAACTTGTTGCCATTATTATGGCATTACACTTTCTTCTTGATTTTCAATTTCCTGCATTTCAAATACTACTATGTGTTGATTCAAAATCAGTCCTACAAGCTCTAAAATTTTCGAATACACGTGTGAGAGCAGAACTCATATCAGAAGTCTACCACTTAATTCATTTTTTGCATTTACGTGGTTCCTATGTCGATTTTTGTTGTGTTCCATCACACTGTGGATTATCTGCGAATGAAAGGGTAGACCAACTAGCCAAAAAGGCTGCTATCACTGAGACTGATTTAACAAAGATATGCATTCTTTTATCCTTACATGAGAGTTATAGTCTTTTAAAAGACGTATCCTGGAACTCTATTTCAAATAAGCGAAAAGGCACCAGAAACAAAAAGGGGATATTATTTAACAAGATATCAGACAATAAAACAGGTATCAAGAATCTCTACCAAGAGTGGATTTTAAAAAGTTTGATTTTTAGATTGAGGCTTGATGCCTTTAAAACCAAATTCTGTAAACATGTGACTTGCATTTGTGGCCAGCAAATCACCCCGTTCCATCTACTTTTTTTGTGCGATAGAATGAAGCCCTACTTACCTGCTTGGTTGTTGAACACTGAACCGTCGATGTCAGCCTTTGAAGACGTCATCTCCAACGAATCAAACATTTTTGAAGTTGTTCATGGACTGATTAAGAGCCCAGTTGGACATTTACTTTAACGTCTATGTTATTTTCCCCAGTCTGGTGTTAGTTGCTTATTTAGTGTTTCTTTCAAAGTTTTGAATTCAGTAATGTTTTGTTGTTGTTTTTTTGTTTTTTTTTTTTTGGGGGGGTGTTGTTTTTAAATTTTTTTTAAATATTATTTATTTTATCTAGGCCTAAATGCATTATACATACCTATGTACGCCCAAAATCAACACCAACCGTTCGCATGCATACACCCAAAAACACCACATGCACACACACATAACACTTACATTCTAAGATCACTGTTAGGTGGATAGACGTTAAAGAACGAAC
The DNA here is from genome assembly GCA_018398815.1 of Conus ventricosus. Taxonomy (NCBI): domain Eukaryota; kingdom Metazoa; phylum Mollusca; class Gastropoda; order Neogastropoda; family Conidae; genus Conus; species Conus ventricosus. The sequence goes on along the minus strand of CM031598.1, from coordinate 37,628,209 downwards.
GAAACACACACACACACACACACACACACACACACACACACACACACACACACACACATGCGTGTCCTCATTGAAAGCCAGTACAGCGTTTTAAGCAGCTCAACAACATATTACGCTTTTTAGCTAGTCTTGCAGCATGAGTTTGAACTGATTGGACTTCATGAAGTTAAGAAAATATATTGCTAACCTAGTTTTGATATCTTACGTGCATCAACCTTTTTTTTTTTTTAATCTAGGACTATTTTTTCCAGAGGCTTTTTAAAACGGTCTTCTGGCGTTTTTTATCAGCAACAAACAAAATACCAAGAACACTTTTACTGCGAAAAAAAAGGACGTCAAATATTCGTTGAATTCCTTGTATATGATAGAAGAATTTGATCTTTGATGAACAGTTATAGGTCACCTTTCTCTCTTCAACTTTTTATATCAGAAGTGATGCTCGACGATAAATTGATCTCCAGGAATGTCTTATAAACTCCAGTGCTTTGTCAAAAAATGTCATGACAACAATGCTTCCTCATCTAATAAGAGTACAATGGGAGTTTAAGGGTATTCTTAATTTCTTTTATTTCTCCATACATTGTGCATGTTTTTCGATTCAGATATTTCACTGTGACGAAAATCAGAAAATCATGTAATTTTGGTTTTAGCCGCAAATCTGTTACTATGATTTAACGTGAAAATGATGAATGGCTTGCGAGAAAAGAATAAGGAAATGATGAACGAACAATTGGCGAAGAACGTGCAAAGGACAAATGAATGACTGGAGAAGAGAGTTAAAATGCTAAGCGACTAACTGGAGAAGAACATGAAAGTGATGAATGACCAACTCCAGAGGAAACTGAAAACAACGTCTGACGGACTGAGAACTTGAAAACGATGAATGAATGACTGGAAAAGAAGGTTAAAGCAATGAATGACTGCTGTCACAGGAAGGTGAACATTCCTTACTGAATGACTGGAGGAGAATGTGAACACAATGAATGACTGCTGTCACAGGAACGTCAACATGCCTTACTGAATGACTGGAGGAGAATGTGAACACAATGACTGCTGTCACAGGAACGTCAACATGCCTTACTGAATGACTGGAGGAGAATGTGAACACAATGAATGACTGCTGTCACAGGAACGTCAACATGCCTTACTGAATGACTGGAGGAGAATGTGAACACAATGAATGACTGCTGTCACAGGAAGGTGAACATTCCTTACTGAATGACTGAGAGAATGTGAACACAATGAATGACTGCTGTCACAGGAACGTCAACATGCCTTACTGAATGACTGGAGGAGAATGTGAACACAATGAATGACTGCTGTCACAGGAATGTGAACATTCCTTACTGAATGACTGGAGGAGAATGTGAACACAATGAATGACTGCTGTCACAGGAAGGTGAACATTCCTTACTGAATGACTGGAGGAGAATGTGAACACAATGAATGACTGCTGTCACAGGAACGTCAACATGCCTTACTGAATGACTGGAGGAGAATGTGAACACAATGAATGACTGCTGTCACAGGAACGTCAACATGCCTTACTGAATGACTGGAGGAGAATGTGAACACAATGAATGACTGCTGTCACAGGAATGTGAACATTCCTTACTGAATGACTGGAGAGAATGTGAACACAATGAATGACTGCTGTCACAGGAAGGTGAACATTCCTTACTGAATGACTGGAGGCGAATGTGAACACAATGAATGACTGCTGTCACAGGAAGGTGAACATTCCTTACTGAATGACTGGAGGAGAATGTGAACACAATGAATGACTGCTGTCACAGGAAGGTGAACATTCCTTACTGAATGACTGAGGAGAATGTGAACACAATGAATGTCTCACTGGACCAGAGCGTGAGAATGATAAATGATGAACGGGACGTGAAGACAACGTGAGAATGAGAAGAAAAGCGAAAATGGTGAGTAAATGACGGGGAAAAGGATAGGAATATGAAAGTGGGATGAGAGAAGAACGACAGAATGATGAAAAATAGTTAGGACAAGAACGTAAGAACGTCAGAAGAACGTATAAGGGACGGGTTAAAAAAAACGGAACGTAAGAATAGCTAAGGAAGCGTGAAAGGCGAAAACGAGAAGAGATGAAAAACAGACAATTGTAAATGAGAGGTGGGGTGAGATGACATAATATCCACTGCAGAGAAGCTAAGAGCAGACTGTGAACATAACGTGCGGTAGACAGGACAAAAGCATGAGATTGACGAAAGAACGGTTCAGGAGAGGGAAAAGACGAGAGCAGCATGAGAATTATAAATCACATGAAAATAGAACAGAGTGAGAATGATCCAGTGATCCACAAACAGGCGGAAAATGCCACGAGAGAGCAATACATTTGTCACGAAGGTGAAAATGATGAACAGGAACGCGTCAACCGGACAAGAAGAGAGGAAGCGAGAAACCAGCGTCAGGATGGACCACATAAAAGCAAGATATTCTCAGAATATTTCAATAAAGGAAGAGATGGATGAAACGATGAAGGCAGTGAAGAGAGAAAAACGCGACGAGATGAACAGAGAAGAACGTGGAAATGATGAATAACGGACGAGAGAACATCGTGAGTAATTTCAGTGATGGCAGGACTAGAAGTAGCGAAAGACAGCCAGGATTAGACGAATGCGAAGACGTTTAACGGAAGGAACGATTTATGAAGAAAAAGCCCAGGAGAACTTAAACGTGACGAAGGAGGGAAAGAAGTATTGAGAACAAGAAATCGTTAAGGTTATGACTGACTGACAGGAACGATATTATGGTGAATGATCGACGGACTAGAACATAAGTGAGAACGGATTGAGAAAAGAGCGAGAGAAAGACGAAAGAGTGACAACAAAGCAAGGAAAAAAGGGGGAATAACGGACGGATGAAAACCTAAAGAATGGTGAAAAACAGAGAAAAGGAGAACGCAAGCATGATCAAAGAGAGATGGAAAAAGAATGTGAAAAAGATGAAAACGAAATGCGAGATTTTAATGTGAGAGTGATGTAGAGCAGTTCGGATGATCGATGAGAAGCAAGACACTGAGAATGACGCGTGTGGCCCGACTGAAGGAAATAGGCAAACACGAAAATGATACAAAGATGGACGAAAGGAGAACGTGAGCCGACTTTTGATCGAAATGATTAAAGCGTCGGAATCATGAATAAGGGGTGGGATGAAAAGAGAAAATGATATCAGTGAACGGGAAGTGAATTGAATGTGAGAATGATAAATGATGATATGAAAGCTGACGGACAGAAATGAGGATGATAAATTAACATGAGCGCAATGAAGGACGGGACAAGAAAGAAAGGAAATTAAACATGACAGCAATGAAGGACGGGAGAAGACAGAAAGGAAATTAACATGAGAGCAATGAAGGACGGCAGAAGACAGAAAGGAAATTAACATGAGAGCAATGAAGGACGCAGAAGACAGAAAGGGAATTAACATGAGAGCAATGAAGGACGGGAGAAGACAGAAAGGAAATCAACAGGAGAGTGAGATCAATGGATCGATGAACACTGGACAGCGTTGGAATGGTGCAGCGATGGCCAGAATGAAACAAAGGAAACAGAGAAAAGATGTAGGTGAGAATGATGAACGGGAAACTGGATGAGAGAAAGAGGGAAGAACGTGGGAGTCGTGGAGCACATGGACATCGGACATCGTCAGTGTCATCCAATGATGAATGGAAGGGGAAAGGAACGAGAGCAGAACGAAGGCTGGACGCCATCAGAAAAGAAGAACGAGAGAGAATGAGCAATGAAGGACAGAGGAAATCAGAGACCAGAAAGTGCGAGTCGTGACTGACGAAGGTGATAAAGAGGATGACGCGAAAATGATGAATGCTGGACGGAGGTAAACGTAAAAAAGGAAGACTACTGGATTTGGTGTGGGAGGACTTGTGAATGATTAACGTCGGACAGGGAAAACATGAGAAGAAAGAATTTTGGAGAGGGGGGAAACGTGAGAATGATGAACGTTGGACTGGGAAGAAAGGTAAGCACAATAAATACTGAACTGGGGAAACGTCAAAATGAGGAATGTTGGCCGTTACTAACGGCTGTAACTGCCCATAACGGTTTTTATTCTTTATGGAATATCTCAGAAAGTACTTGGTCGATCTTTCTGAAAATTTGTAGTATGTTCATATGGGCGACGGATGATGCCCGACGTTTTAGTTCACCGTTATAGCCGTTACTAACGGCTATAATGGCAGATAACGGTTTTTCTTTTTTATGGAATGTCTCAGAAAGTACTTGGCCGATCTTTCTGAAAATTTGTAGGTATGTTTATTATGGGTCGCGGATGATGCCCAACGTTAAGTTTACCGTTATAGCCGTTACTAACGGCCCATAATGTTTTCTTCTTTATGGAAAATCGCAGAAAGTACTTGGCCGATCTTTCTGAAAATTTGTAAGGATGTTCATTATAGGGCACAGATGATGGCCGATGTTTACCCCAATAGCCATTACTAACGGTTACACCAGCCCAAGACGGTTTTTCCTCTTTATGGAATATCTCACGCGTATTCGGGATAAACTGGGAGTACGTTTATATGCTTTGCATTTGTTTTCTTTTCTTTTTTAATCCATGTGTGTGTAGTGAATATACACATGTGTGTGTATGGATATGTGGACACAGGCCCACGTGTGTGTGCGCGCTTGCGTGTTTATGTGTGCGCGCACGTGTGTGCGTGCGTGTGTGTGTATGTGTGTGTGTGTGTGTGTGTGCGCGCGCGCGCGCGTGCGTGTGTGTGTGTGTGTGCATTTGTGTGCCTGCGTGTATGTGTGCGTATGTGTGCGTGTGCAGAAGTGCGTGTGTATGCGTGTGTGATTTGTGGGTTTGTGCGAGCATACACACGTACCTGCATATTGTTTGTGTACATATGTGTGTATATGTGTGTGTGTGTGTTTGTACGTGGTTGTGCACGCATGTGCGTGTGTATCTGCACATGTGCGTTCATGTGAATACACGTGTGGATGTGGATGTGCACATGCACGCATGTGCATATGTGTGTGCGTAGGAGCGAGCGCATGTAGCGCGCAATTTGTGTGTGGTGTGTGCGCGCGCGTGAGCGCATTGTGCGTGTGTGTGTGGTGTCGCGCGCGCGCGTGTGTGTGTGTGCGTGCGCGCGCGTGTATGTGTGTGCGCGTGTATGTGTGCGCGCGCGCGCGTGTGTGTGTGTGTGTGTGTGTGTGTGGTGACTGCGTGCGCGAATGTTCAGAAGATGACTTAGGAATAAGAACAAAGATCAAATACAACATATACGTGCACGCGCGCGCGCACACACATACACACATAATAAAAACAACTCCCTCCTCATACACACACCCACGCACCACGCACGCACCACACACACACACACACACACACACAACACACACACACACACACACACACACACACACACACACACACACACACACACCAAGGCTTGCACACTCACGTCCGTGGACTCTCTAATTAAAAGCCTGCATCAGCCCACTGATGAACACACTCCAGAGGAAATGACAACGTGAAGCTGATGAATGGCGCTCTGAGGAGGACAGGGTTACACAGCATGAATGATGAATGGGAGCAGAACACAATGAGAAAGGACGGGCGGGACAGAAAGGGGAGAGAACTGAATGGAGTTGAATATGGTACGTCCAGCCTACTGTTCAATGCCGCCATAAGAAAAGGGGGTAACAACGAAAATGACTATCATAATTCGTAGCCATGTGGAAGACTACGTCAGCAGTGTATCACACGGAAATGTCTGTAGCAGAGAAGAATGAAAGTGGGGAGGGGGGGGGGGAGAGACACAGCAGGACTTTTAAAGGCTGGAGGTATAGTGAAAAAAAGATCAAATGTAACATAAAGAGAACGGGAATAAGGAAATATGAGTAATTTACAGCAGGGGGTATGGCGGTGATGGAAGGGCTAAAGAATGAAAGGAAGCGGGGGGGGGGGGGGGACTGAAGGGCCTCGGGTTCAAATCCATGAAATATACTACAAGACGGACATGTGCATTGGAGGAGAGAGAAACTGCCTCTGGCCGGAGATGGAAAACTGGTGGAGGTAGATCAGAGACGGAAACCATATCGGGGCCCAAAACATTTAAAAAAAAACAAAAACAAAACTTGTTTTGTTTGTCCTGATAATTTTGGGCGTAGTGTTCCCAAAAACCCCTCTCACCCTCTCCCCCTTCTATCCCCCCCCCCCCCAAACCCCCCTTTCCCTGTTACTTTTTCCCCGCCCGGGCCCCTACCCCCTTTGGGTGAGTGTGACGCTCAACCAAAAAATCCCTCAAAAAACCCAACCTGGCTCTGCGAAAGGTCGTTCAAAATCACTTTGTTTCTGGTTTGAGGGAATGCGCAAGATATCTCATAACGGAATACTTTGGTTTTATTACCACGGCCTCACAGAAAAACTGCATTTATGAAAAACAAAAAATCGAGAAACTAAGAGTGGAACCCCACAACCCAAAATTGTTAAAACAAGGGCAACGAAATAACATTGACCTGCACTTTTTTCAAAGTGGGGGCAACTCCCAACGGGAATCTAAAAAAATTTTTTAAATTTTCAAAATTTAAGCACCCCGCCAACAAAAACAAAAACCAAAAATAGACAAACGAATCACAAGACAAAACACGACGCGTTTGGGCCCCTCTTATTTCTTTTTCAGGAAAGCCCAACGAAACACCCGCGACAACAAAAATGAACGAGAAAATCACTTCCCCTTCCACTTCAGCGAAAGATGGGCGTTGTTTTCAACATCTAACCTTTGCCTGAAGTGAAAAAAAGGGAAAGTGTTTAGCTCGTTCCCCTTCGTTGTACCGAGTGTTTGTATCTTCCCCTAAGAAAGCAAAGGGCGAAACGGGAGGGGGGTCTTCGGGATTCTTTTTGTAATTTTTCTTTTTTTTTCTTTTTTTTTTTTTTTTTTTTTTTTGGGGGGGGGGGGGGGGGGCGGGGGCCTATTAAATAACATTTAAAATTTAAATTTAACTGCACCTCCGGGTTTGACGCAGAAACATTGAACAGCACAAACCCGGAAACTCAGAAACGAGGCTAACCCCCCCCACCGGGGTAAAACTTTTTTTTACTGAGAAAGAACAGAAAAACCCCACTGGGCCCTTTACTAAACTTTGAAAGGAAACGGGTTTCCCGGGGGGGGGGGGGGGGGGGGGGGACTAATTTTTTGGGAGCCTTCTGTTGACCTATGGGAAAGGACTAAACCGGGAAATGAAGCCCAAAAAAACAAAAATGTCACGCAAGAATGAACATAAACGTGAACCCTAGAACGAAGAAAAAAGGTCAAAGGGCCAAATGTGTGTGTGCGTTTTGTGGTGTAAACCCAAAAACAATTTAAAAACAAAAAAAAATAACAAAAATTTTTTCATTTTTGCAGGCCTTTTGGGGCCCCTAGAACAACAGAAAAATTTTTTTTAAAAATTTGTTAAAAAAGATGAGATTTTAAAATTGCTATTTTTTTAAATGGGAGACATTTATAAGATATTTAAACCCCAAATTTTTTAGATAAGGTTTCCCCTTTTTGGGCCCTAAAAGTTTTTGAAGTTTTTACAAAATTTACGGGAAAACAAAGTGTGTGGTTTTGGGGTTGTGTGTTGTGTGTGTGGTTTTTGGGTTTTGTTTGTTGTGGGGGGGGGTGGGTGTGGGGTGTGTGTGTGTGGGTGTGCTGCGGGGTGGGGCGTGTGCGGGGGTGCGGGGCGGGTTTTTGCGTGTGGGGTCGTGTTGTGTTGTGTGCGTGGCGCGCATATGGTTTTTAAATGTGTTTTGTGGTGCACGCGCCCCCATTTTTAGTTTCAGATAGAAAGTGTCTTTTAAAAAACGTTAAACAAAAACTCCAGAACCCTCATCAACTTCGGATGGCTGGGTACAAACGAAGGATGGTCTTGTCAGACCGTGCTCGGCAGGTATATGGGGGAAAAACAACAAAGTCTTGGCATACCGGCTCCACAATAAACAACAAAGTCTTGGCATCCCGGGCTTCATAATAAACAACAAAGTCCTGGAAATACCGTCTCCACAATCACCAAGCGAAGAATGCTAGGTTTAAGGAGAAATGAATTACTCAAAGCTGGAGATGGCACAGACAATGGTCCGTTTCAGTAACAGCTGGAGCAATCCAAAGAGAGCATTTCCACGGCTGTCAAAATGTACACACAACACACACCACAAAACACCACAACACACCCAACACACACACACACACACACAAACAAACGAGCAAAACACAAGCAAGGAAACAAACAAAAAATACAAAGCCAAGAAGTCACTACCGTCGAGGGAAACTAGATTTGCATACGGTTTACAGGTATGTTTTCATAATATCAATTTCTGTGCTGCAGTCCACTTGGATAAAACTAAGCCATGCTTTGTGCACCAAACCCCACTCTGATCATTTCGCTCAGAATGTTCTTTGAAAACCGATAAAAAATGCAACAAAGAAACATCACATTGCCCTCATTTTTAAACAGCACCGAAGAATGGCACAAGTGCCTTTTAGTTCTGGTGGTTAAACCTCACTAAATTTCAGCCCCAAATTACAAGGAATAAATTCATCTTGCAAAGTTTACCCAGGGAAAAAAAGGAAAATGCTTTCCACACGACAGGAAGCTGAACAGACATGATACAGAAAGCGAGTGGCAACGAAACAGAGGAAAAAAAACCCAATTTTAAAAAGGCAAAATAAAAGAGATCACACACACACGCGCCACAGGCGCCGCACACACAAAACACACACACACACACCACACACACCACACCCCCACACACACCCACACCACACCATTCAAGCAGCGGAGTTTAGAGACGGGCACAATTTCCACGACAGACCCCACCTCCCCCTCCTCTCCATCATCCTATGGGCGAATCAAAACATTCAAGCTGTTTAAAACGCAAGATAAAGAAGGCCCACAGTGGCACACACACAACAACACAGTGAAGAAACGACCCCCCCCCCCCCCCCCCCCCCTAAAAAAAAAAAAGTTTTAAAAAAAAAAAAGCGAAAGAAAAAAATAACGAGCCACGGCATCGCAAGAAGACTGAACACAACTTCCACCAAAAAAATCCCTACCCCACCCCCCCCACCTCCACCCCTTTTTTTGGCATGGTGTCCACAGTACAAAGGGTTTCTAGCGAGAGGCGTCCCGCAGAATGGCCAATGACCGAGGTGAAAACTAACATTCAAGGGAGGGTCAGACAGGTTTAAAAAGCATTGACAGAAACTCCTCACAGAAGGACTGTGGTTCACATGCTGGTAACACGGAAAGTTTGTCACGGAAAACTCGGAGAATGTAAGCTATACAGGAATCAACTTCAAAAGAACTTCAAATGTCCCTTTTCCCCCAGGATGCTGTGAAACTCCCCTTTCCCTCACAGAAAGAAAGGAAGATGAAGGCGTCCTTTCCTCCAGGGTGCTGTGGGAAAGTCCGTTTCCCCACAGAAAGAAAGGAAGAGAGGCGTCCTTTCCTCCAGGATGCTGGTGAACGTCCGTTTCCCTCACCAAAAAAAAAAAGGAAGAAGGGTCCTTTTCCCCCAGATGCTGTGAACGTCCGTTTTTCCCCCAACAGAAAGAAAGGAAGAGGGCGTCCTTTCCTCCAGGATGCTGTGAACGTCCGTTTCCCCCACAGAAAAAAGGAAGAGAGGGGCGTCCTTTCCTCCAGGATGCGTGAACGTCCGTTTCCCTCACAGAAAGAAAGGAAGAGAGGGCGTCCTTTCCTCCAGGATGCTGTGAACGTCCGTTTCCCTCACAAAAGAAAGGAAGAGAGGGCGTCCTTTTCCTCCAGGATGCTGTGAACGTTCCGTTCCCTCACAAAAAGAAAGGAAGAAGGGCGTCCTTTTCCCCCAGGATGCCTGTGAACGCCGTTCCCTCACAGAAAAAAGGAAAGAGGGCGTCCTTTCCTCCAGGATGCTGTGAACGTCCGTTTCCCTCACAGAAAGAAAGGAAGAGAGGGCGTCCTTTCCTCCAGGATGCTGTGAAACGTCCGTTCCCTCACAGAAAGAAAGGAAGAGAGGGGGCGCATCTGTGAATGCCAAAAAGGATAAGGGGGGGGCCCCTCCGAGGGGAAGCGGGCCCTCCCGAAAGAGAAGAAAAGAGGGCGTCCACCCAGGGGGGCGTGAACGCCGTTCACCTACAAAAAAGAGGAAGAAAGAGCGTTTTTCCTCCATGATTTTTGGGAACTCCCTTCCTCCGAAAAGGAAAAGGCCCTTTCCCCCGGATCTTGAACGCCTTGTCCCCCAGAAAGGGTAGAGGGGTTTTTTCCAGGAGCTGTGGTGTTTTGGGGGGGGGCCTGGGGAATGGGAAAAAGGCACTGGGGGGAAGGGTGTGGCAGGCCGGGAAACGTGGGGAGGGGGGGTGAATGGCCCGGTCAAACCGGGGGCAAAGCCCAACGACGCCGCTGCGCCGCGGGGTTTTTGAGTAGTGTTGTGTTCGTTGTGTTTGGGGGCATGGTTGTTAGCGGTTTGGGACTTCCCGGTTCTTATTGATAACCGGGTTTGGTTTTTTGTTGTTTGTTGTGTGGGGTGTGTTGTGTGTTTTGTGTGTGTGTGTGTGTGGTGTTTGTTGTTTGTGGTGTGTTGGGGTGTTTGTGGTTGTGTTGTGTGGTTGTATGCTCCTGTGTGTGCCGTGCGCGGTTGCGTGCGTTGCCGTATGTGTTGTGGCCGCGGCGCGTGTGTGTGGGGAGAGGAAAAAAAACTGATGGCGCGCGCGCGCGCGGTGTGTGTGTGGGGTGTTTGTGTGTGGTGTGGTGGTGTGGGGCTTTTTTGCGTGTGTGTACGCGCATTGTGTATAACGCGTGTGTGGGTACATGCCTGCTTGCATATGTGAATGACTGTGTGTGTATGTGTGTCGTGTGTGTTGTGTTGTGTGTTGTGTGTGTGTGTGTTGCGTGCGTGTGTGGTGTGTGTGTGTGTGTGTGTGTGTGTGTGTGTGTGTGTGTGTGTGTGTGCGTGCGTGCGTGTGTTGCGTGCGTGCGTGCGTGTGTTGCGTGCGTGCGTGTGTTGCGTGCGTGCGTGCGTTGCGTGCGTGCGTGCGTGGTGCGTTGTGCGTGCGGTTTGCGTGCGTGCGTTCTGTGCGTGCTGTGCGTGCGTGTGTGTGTGTGTGTGTGTGTGTGTGTGTGTGTGTGTGTGTGTGTGTGTGTGTGTGTGTTGTGTGTGTGTGCGTGTGTGCGTGCGTGTCTGAGTGTATACCTACATACATGCACTCACAGATTCTATTTCAGACCCACTATACTTCCCCGTCATTCTCCGATCCGCCTTCAACACCCTCATCCTCCCTTTAAGACAGATTCCAACCAAACGACCCCCCTTGACAGACGACCCCCGAACCCCGCACCAAAGATCACCCCCCCCGGCCATCAAACGGCTGTTCCGCCGACCCGCCCTCTCCGTATCTTTGCTCCCCCCCCCCCCCCCCCCCCCCCCCCCCCCCCGCCCCCCTCCTCTCGGGACCAACACAGGGTGCCAGCTCTCCAAGGTTCTAGAAGTCCGTGTCCCGACCTGAGCTTTGATGGTCACCTGACCCCTACGCGTTCCTCCAGCAGCTGCATGCTGCTATCTTTTTATGTTATTATAGGGTACCTTTAGCCTTGGTCACGTAACAGGGTATTCACGAGTCATAGGCGTATTTAATACCATCTGACTGCGCCAGTGACCCTGTTAGCTGTCTTTTTTTTTTACCTTAAATTTGATGATTAACATTTATAGCCTACATAACAGGGCATTCACGAGTCATTAGGCCTATTTAATACCATCTGACTGCGCCATTGACCTGTTAGCTATGGAGCTTTTTCCCCCCGTAAATTTGATGATTAACTGACATTTTATAGTCCACATAACGGGCATTCACGAGTCATTAGGCGTATTTAATACCATCTGACTGCGCCATTGCCCTGTTGCTGTGGAGTATTCGATGACTAACAAAATCTTATAGTCCACATAAGAAGGCATTCACGAGTCATTAGGCGTATTTAATACCATCTGACTGCGCCATTGGCCCTGTTAGCTGTGGAGGTTTTTTTTTTCCTCTTGATGATTAATTAGCATTTTATAGTCCACGCAATAAGGCATTCACGAGTCATTAGGCGTATTTGATACCATCTGACTGCGCCATTGGCCTTTTAGCTGTGGAGTCCCCCCCCCCCCCCCCCCCCCCCCCCCCCCCCACCCACCCCCCCCCTGAATTGGATGATAATTTCAGCCTTTTATAGTTCACATAACAGGGCGTTCACGAGTCATTAGGCGTATTTAATACCATCTGACTGCGCCACTGGCCCTGCTAGCTGTGGAGTTTTTTCTCTTATCTATGTGATGATCACATTAACCTTTTTACTGTCCACGCAACAGAGCATCAACGAATCTTTAGAGGAGTATTGAATACCATCTGACTGCGTCACTGGCCCTGTTAGCTGTGGAGTTTTTCTCTTATCTATGTGATGATCACATTTACCTTTTTACTGTCCACGCAACAGAGCATCAACGAATCTTTAGAGGAGTATTGAATACCATCTGACTGCGTCCCTGGCCTGTTAGCTGTGGATGATTTGTTTGCTTTGAGAACACCTGTGCTCTAGGACATTCTTTGATGGGTGGAGGATCACTTATGTCTAGAACCAAGGAGATGGCACCCTCTGTTGACCCCAGTCTAGATTCGATAGAGGGGGGGCGGGGGGGACATGTAGGAGGGTGGGTGTTTGGGACCACCGTTTGATGACACTGGGAGTGATCCCGGTGCCCGAGGGTTCGGGCGGACGTCCGCCGGTGGGAGGTTGATTGTTGAAACATGTCTCAAAGGGCAGGAAGTCGGGTTTGAAGACGGATCGTGAGAATAAAGTGAGGAATAAGTAAATAAAGTGACGCGGCTGAAATAGAATCTCTCTCTCTCTCTCTCTCTCTCTCCCTCTCCTTCTTCTCTCCCTCCCTCCCCGGTCCGTCCGTATCTGTCTCTCCCCCCCCTCCGTCCGTCTGTCGTTTCTGTCTTCTCCCCCCCCCCCCCCCCCTGTCGCAGTCTGTCTGTCTGTCTCTGTCTGTCTGTCTCTCTCTCTTCTCTCTCTCTCTCTCTCTTCGTACGTCTGTCGTTATCTGTCTGTCTTCTCCCCCCCCTCCCTTCTGTCGCAGTTGTGTGTGGTGTGTGTGTGTGTGTGTGTGTGTGTGTGTGTGTGTGTGTGTGTGTGCGCGCGTGTCTGTCTGTCCGTCCGTTTCTGTCTCAGCATATACGCGCGCGCACGTGTGTGTGTGTGTGTGTGTGTGTGTGTGTGTGTGTGTGTGTGTGTGTGTGTGTGTGTGTGTGTGCGCGCGTGCGTGCGTGCGTGCGTGTGTGCGTGTGTGTGTGTGTGTGTGTGTGTGTGCGTGCGTGTGCGTGCGTGCGTTCGTGCGTGTGTGTGAGTGTGTTTAAGCGTTCACAAGCCACCTATCCGATGAAAACGATTATTATGAAGAGAAGTGTTAAGACACCTCAGAGTTTCAAGGTTCCAGCAGCCTTTCTGCATTCGATGCCAGGCCCTGTAAATGCAAACAAGGTTAGCGGACGAAGGTGATCTTGTTCTCTCTGTCTGAGCTTCACCTGACACTAAATAAAAACAAGATGCAAAGCATATAAACGTGCTCCCAGTTTATCCTGAATACGCGTGTGATATTCCATAAAGAGGAAAAACCGTCTTGGAATGGTGTAACCGTTAGTAATGACTATCCTGGTAAACATCGGCCATCGTCTGTGACCTATAATGAACATACTTACAAATTTTCAGAAAGATCGGCCAAGAACCTTCTGAGATTTTCCATAAAGAAGAAAACCATTATGGGCCGTTAGTAATGGCTATAACGGTAAACTTAAACATCGGACATCATTCGTGACCATAATGAACATACCTACAAATTTTCGGAAAGATCGGCCCAGTGCTTTCTGAGATATTCTATTAAAAAAAAGAAAAACGGCTACAGGCCGTTACAGCCGTTACTAACGGCTATAACGGTAAACTAAAACATCGGGCATTATTCGTGACCCATAATGAACATACCTACAAATTTTCAGAACGATCGGCCAAGTGCTTTCTGAGATATTCCATAAAGAAGAGAAACCGTTACAGGCCGTTACAGCCGTTAGTAACGGCTATAACGGTAAACTAAAATATCGGGCAATATTCGTGACCCATAACGAACATGCCTACAAATTTTCAGAAAGATAGGCCGAGTACTTTCTGAGATATTCTATAAAGAAGAAAAACCGTTACAGCCGGTAGTAACGGCTGTAACGGTAAACTAAAGCATCGGGCATCATCCGTGACCCATAATGAACATACCTTCTACTTTTAACAAAGATCGGCCAAGCACTTTCTGAGATATTCCATAAAGAAGAAAAACCATTACAGGCCGTTACAGCCGTTAGTAACGGCTGTAACGGTAAACTAAAACTTGGGGCATCATCCTGACCATAACAAACATACCTACAAATGTTCAGAAAGATCGGCCGAGTACTTTTTGAGATATTCCATAAAGAAGAAAAACCGTTACAGGCTGTTACAGCCGTTAGTAACGGCTATAACGAGGTAAACCAAAACATCGGGCATCATCCGAGACCCATAATGAACATACCTGCTAATTTTCACAAAGATCAGCCAAGTACTTTCTGAGATATTCCATGGAGAAGAAAAAGCGTTACAGGCCGTTACAGCCATTAGTAACGGCCATAACGGTAAACTAAAACATCGGGCATCATTCTTGACCCATAATGAACATATTTACAAATTTGCAGAAAGATCGGCCAAGTGCTTTCTGAGATATTCTATAAAGAAGAAAAACCGTTACGGGCCGTTACAGCCGTTGGTAACGGCTGTAACGGTAAACTAAAACATCACGCATTATTCGTGACCCATAATGAACATACAAATTTTCAGAAAGATCGGCCGAGTACTTTTTGAGATATTCTATAAAGAAGAAAAACCGTTACAGGCTGTTACAGCCGTTAGTAACGGCTGTAACGGGGGTAAACTGAAACTTCGGGCATCATCCGAGACCCATAATAAACATACCTGCTAATTTTCACAAAGATCGGCCAAGCACTTTCTGAGATATTCCATGGAGAAGAAAGCGTTCACAGGCCGTTACTAACGGCTGAAACGGTTAACTAAAACATCGGGCATCATCCTTGATCCATAATGAACATACCTACAAATTTTCAGAAAGATCGGCCCAGTAGTTTTGTCTGGAGCGAGTGGAACACATTTTTGACAACGGACACACACAACACACACACACACACACACACACACACACACACACACACACAAGCCAGCATTTCTTCGTTCCCATTCTAAAGTACTCCCTGTTCTATAAGAACTGGGGGGTACAAAAAAGTATACGTGTTGTCTTATCAGTCCCTGACTGTTGTTGAACTAAGGAAAGTGTGCTCAGTGTGGTCGTGTGCGTACTTGTTTATTCACTTACTGTATGGTGGCTGAATGATATCGTAAGCGGCACTGGGAAGGTATGCTGTGCTTTTTTTTCTGCGGAGTATGTCTCACTGCCTGGTTGGCTGTTACTGATCTCCTGACCTCTCTTCTGAGTTTATTCCCCAATGACTGCACTAAAACGTAGGGGGGTATCCACACCAACCAAAATCTCCTGACCTAAATTTCATTTTAAAGAGAAGCTTGCTGATAGATGTCAGAATTCTCAAGACCTCATTTTAAATGTGATATCATACCAGCTACACTCAAGCTTGTTAGAACATTGTCACCGTTTAATTCCCCTGGACTCGTTTAAAATTTCACTTAACATGAATCACGTTGAAGCTCGTAAGATCCCCCGCCCCCCTCCCCCACCTGATCTCGTTTAAAATTTCATTTCACCTCGTTTAAAATTTCATTTCACATTATTTGCACGGAAACTTGTCAATAACGTTGTCTCGATTTAATATTCTTGATCTCATTTGAAACGTTCTTTTCTCTCAACCGTTCTGAAACTTTCAAAGATATAGCAAGGGTCACGACGCTTCTTCGAAGAAACAGTTTTCGGAAAGATGCCAAACCTGGCTTAGCGAACACAGAAAGGGAGCCGTTACAGATGGAGGGACCCTGGTATGAAAGGAAAATGTTGGTCGTAGAAGTAAGTCTGTACATGTGGTTGCCAGAAAGAAGAACGTTGGCCGTATGGTACTGGCCTAAAAGAAGGAAGTCTGTACATGTGGTTGTCAGAAAGAAGAACGTTGGCCGTATGGTACTGGCCTAAAGGAAGGAAGTCTGTACATGTGGTTGTCAGAAAGAAGAACGTTGGCCGTATGGTACTGGCCTAAAGGAAGGAAGTCTGTACATGTGGTTGTCAGAAAGAAGAACGTTGGCCGTATGGTACTGGCCTAAAGGAAGGAAGTCTGTACATGTGGTTGTCAGAAAGAAGAACGTTGGCCGTATGGTACTGGCCTAAAAGAAGGAAGTCTGTACATGTGGTTGTCAGAAAGAAGAACGTTGGCCGTATGGTACTGGCCTAAAGGAAGGAAGTCTGTACATGTGGTTGTCAGAAAGAAGAACGTTGGCCATATGGTACTGGCCTAAAGGAAGAAAGTCTGTACATGTGGTTGTCAGAAAGAAGAACGTTGGCCGTATGGTACTGGCCTAAAGGAAGGAAGTCTGTACATGTGGTTGTCAGAAAGAACGTTGGCCGTATGGTACTGGCCTAAAAGAAGGAAGTCTGTACATATGAATGTCAGAAAGAAGAACGCTGGCCGTATGGTACTGGCCTAAAGGAAGGAAGTCTGTACATATGGATGTCAGCAGCACAACGAAAATGACAAGGTGTGGACGGACTGAAGGGTTCAGAGTGACACGCTGGAGCCTGGTCTACAAACGACTTAACGACAGAATAGAGAGATTGGAATGTATCTTTTTTTTTAACGTGCGAAAGGGAACCAAACAGACAGGTGCAAGACAGGCATGGTAAGAGGATCCGATAACACGTCGTGCAGCACTGTTCTGGATTGTACTGAGGCTAGATCTTCAGGACCGGAAAAGATTCAGTTTTCTGGTGTGCATTGGACACAGGAGCGCATAAAAGCAGAGACAGATTCTTCATTAACATAGAAACGGAAGGAAGCGATTCTTCTGCACTCGACGTGGAAGGTGTGACTATAGCAAGAGAAGAAAGTTGTTGAAACTAAGTTTCGTCAACCAATACTCACCCACTGAGATAATCTAATTTTTTGTCTTTTCTTATTTACGTGCTAAAGGAGGAACAGATCTACGAAAGAAAGAAAGAAAAAGGTGAGAAAGAAAGAAAGAGTGGGGGAAGACGGGGGCGGGTGGGGGGGGGGGGGGGGACGGAGACAGTTGTAAAACCGTGGCGGGAGACGGGCAGACAAAGGGTTATGGCCGTCATAAGGCGCTGCTACGGAATGAACCAAGGGAGCTGAACAGACGATCGTTTCACATGAGCTTCTGAAGGTCATGATCGTTGCTAAGTGTGATAAATGTGTGCATTTTACTGGTCCTTCAACATCCCATCTTTTATCGGAAATCCAGTAAGGTCAAATAAGAAGGGAAGAACAACTACATGGTTTAATACATCATATATGTTAGTGTCAAGGGGGAGGGGGGGGGTACATGGGGGGGGGGGGGAGAGAGAGAGTACAAACCAAAGAGGGAAAAAAGAAACAGATTCGACTTCGAGAGAAGGCAAACAAAGTACAACTCATATCGGAACAAAGATTGAGCGTGCATGAAATCTGCACAAAATGATCGCAGACTGGCAGGAATGAGAGATAGAGAGAAGCAGCCCCTACTTTCCAACCCCTAGTGCCCCAGCTGACAGCCAACTTTTATCATGAAAGAGTTTTCACACAAACAAATATTTCTTTATTTCCGTGTACAATGACTGTCACGACTTACGATCCTGATGACGTCAATGAGCAATAATTCAATTAATCACATCAACCGATAGAGAGAGAGAGAGAGGAGAGAGGAGAGAGAGAGAGAGAGAGAGAGAGAGAGAGAGAGAGAGAGAGAGAGAGAAGGCATAGAATATGGAAAGCAGACCGGAACAAAATAATCGAAGCCGCTTTACAAACGACCACCCAACCCTAAAAACAAAGGGAGAGAGAAATGACTCGCCAGGCCAGTGTTAAAGCCATGTCTACTTACGGCAGGATCCAATGACTGACGCACTCGGCATGACTTAAGTTATGTGTCCTAAGATACCAATAGTCCACCTTGTGTAGCATGCATTGGTTTACATGACTATATTTTATGTATATATGCCATATCTCTCTCTCTCTCTCTCTCTCTCTCTCTCTCTCTGTATGTGTGCGCGCGCGCGTGCGCGCGCGCGCGCGTGCGTGTGTGTTCATGTGTTTCAGTGAGTGTGTGTGTTTTAGTGTGTGTGTGTGTGTGTGTGTGTGTGTGTGTGTGTGTGTGTGTGTGTGAGAGTGTGTGTGTATGTGTATGTGTGTGTGTACGTGTGTTCGTGTGTGTGTGAGTGAGTGAGTGGGTTGGTGAGTGTGTGTGTGTGTGTGTGTGTGTGTTTGTGTGTGTGTGTGTGTGTGTGTGTGTGTGTGTGTGTGTGTGTCTGTGTCTGTGAGAGAGAGAGAGAGAGAGAGAGAGAGAGAGAGAGAAAAGAGAGTGAGTTTGCGCGCGCACTTGTGTGTGTGTGTGTGTGTGTGTGTGGCGCGCGCGCGCGTGCGTGCGTGCGTGCGTGCGTGTGTGTGCTGACAGAACTTTCTGTCCTCTGCATGGTGACAGCGCTGAAATGGCTCCGAATGATCGGCGGGACTACAACAAAATGACAGCCACGGAATCAACATCGCAAACAGCTGATCTGGGGGGTTCGTTTTCAATGTAGATCAATATTCTAAGCTGACGGGGAAAACAGACGCTGCCACAGAGAGGACGTGTTGCTGGAGCCAGGTGTGCAAAATTATTATACATTTTACGGAGTAAATAAGATAATGCCGTGCGTGCACCGGGTGTCCTACACCTTATGGCGAAAGTAAGATAATGCCAGGCGTGTACCGGGTATCCTACACTTTACGGCGAAAGTAAGATAATGCCAGGCGTGTACCGGGTATCCTACACTTTACGGCGAAAGTAAGATAATGCCAGGTGTGCACCGGGTGTCCTACACTTTACGGCGAAAGTAAGATAATGCCAGGCGTGTACCGGGTGTCCTACACTTTACGGCGAAAGTAAGATAATGCCAGGCGTGTACCGGGTATCCTACACTTTAAG
Organism: Conus ventricosus; assembly: GCA_018398815.1. Lineage (NCBI taxonomy): Eukaryota > Metazoa > Mollusca > Gastropoda > Neogastropoda > Conidae > Conus > Conus ventricosus. The sequence goes on along the minus strand of CM031598.1, from coordinate 37,608,989 downwards.
GCGAAAGTAAGATAACGCCAGGCGTGTACCGGGTGTCCAACACTTTACGGCGAAAGTAAGATAATGCCAGGCGTGTACCGGGTGTCCTACACTTTACGGCGAAAGTAAGATAATGCCAGGCGTGCACCGGGTGTCCTACACTTTAATGGCTAAAGTAAGATAATGCCAGGCGTGTACCGGGTATCCTACACTTTAAGGCGAGATTAACATGACTTTAAGCGTGAACCGGGTCTCCAACAATTTAAGGCGAAAGTAGCAGTGTTAGGCGTGCACCGATTATCCAACACTTCACGGCGAAAGTGATATATTGTCAGGCGTGCATCGGGTATCCAACACCATACAGAGGGAAGTAACAATGCAAGGTGTTCACCGGGTATCCTACACCTTACGGCGAAAGTAAATGTCACGTGTGCATAGGAATCCTACACATCACGGATGAAGTAACATGTTGAAAGGTGTGCAAGGATGTCGTACATCTTGCAGCGTACACGCTTTACGGAGACAGAAACATATCAGGTGTGCACACAGAGTCTGTATCATGTTAGGCAGAAAGTAATATGGTGCCAGGTGACTACGGATAGCCTACATCTTACGGAGCAAGTAACAGGGTGCCACACGTGAACGGATATCCTACACCCAAAATACCATGGTGCCAGAGATATGAACGGCAATCCTACACCCAAAATACCATGGTGCCAGAGATATGAACGGCAATCCTACACCCAAAATACCATGGTGCCAGATATGAACGGATATCCTACACCGAAAATAACGTGGTGCGTGGTTGACCCAGCGGTGACGCACTGCCTTCGCAGTGCGAAGTTCCGACCGACATAAAAAGCTGTCACTTCCACGGCCCATTTTAATGCGCTGTTCTTTCCTTAGTTCCACCTTCCCGTCCACACACATACCATCTGACACGGTTATTCTTATATCACATAAGTAATGATGCATGTGGATATCACGCCTTTGGGGGGGGGGGGGGGGGGGGGGTGGGATAAGGGCATCTGAGAAAGACGACAATGTCCCTAAGAAAGGAAAGATAGTATGTCATGACCAAAGGAAATGTAGACGAGGGTATTATCTAATTTATATTATTATATATATATATATATATATATATATATATATATATATATATTATATATATAAAATATAAAAAATAAAAAAACAATGGTGATATGTTGAGAAACAAAAGATAGACAAGTACTGCATGAAAAACGATAACTGGATGAAGACATCATGGTAACAGAAATATAGATGAGGATATTGTGCAAGAGGAAATCATGACAAAAGGAATACTGGATGAGACGTCATGAAAAACAAAAGATGAACGTGGACATCATGACAAAGGACAGATGGATGAGGAAATGGTGAGGAAGAAAAAGATGCACGAGGTCATGGTAAGAAAGCAAGGATGACCAGGATATCACGAGAAAGGGGACAAGGATAAGGACATCGGAAAGAGGAGGATGAATGCAGAAATCAGAAGAAATGAAAGATGGATAGGAACACTATGGTAAAGGAAAGATGCATGAGGATATCAAGACAAAAGCAAGATAAATTAGAATAGCAGGAGAAAGGACAGACCAATAAGGACATCACGAGAAAGATGGATGAGGATATTACGAGAAAGATGGATGCAGACATCATGAGGAAGAAAAGGTGGATGAGGATATTGCTAAAAAATAAATGGATGATCACATAATGATAAATGAAAGACAGCTGCTGATGTCATGAGGAGGGGGAAAGAAGGTCATCGTGGGATAGGAAAGGTATATTTGGATACCGTGAGAAAGGAAAATAGATATGGACATCATTAGAAAAGGAAAATTGAAAAGAACATCATGAAAAGCACAGATGGAAGAAGGCATCGTAAGGAAGAAAAAATGGATAAGCATATACTGCAGGAGGAAATGGATTAAGAAATCTTGATAAAGAAAAGCTGGTTATGGACTTATTGACTATAGCAGTACAGATGAGGACATAATGAAAACAATATATGTAAAGATTTGTGAAGGTATGCTGTAGAAGGAAAGGTGGATGAGGACATCACAAAGGAAAGACATCAAGGGATCAAGGGGAAGAAAAGACAGCTAAGGACAACGTGAGACAGGTAAGATGAGAAAACACTGTACGACCAAGGAAAGACGAACGAGGGCAGAATGAAAACCAAATGGTGGATAGGGACATTATGAGAACGGAAAAGATGCAAGAAATGGAAGGACTACAAGAAAAGAAAGATGGATGAGGACATCATGGGAAAAGAAGAAAAGGATGAAGATATCATTAGAAAGGAAAGATGGATGAGGACATAATGAGGAAAGAAAGATGGGCGAGGACACCATGAGAAAGGAAAGATGGATGAGAACATTATCATAAAGGAAAATGGACCAGAACATGAAAAAAAGGATGAGGACATCATGAGAAAGGAAAGATGGGTGAGGACATCACCAAAAAAGAAATATGGATGAGAACACTAAGAGAAAGAAATGATGGACGATGACGCTGTAAGAAAGGAAACGATGGATGAGAACATCATGAGAAAGGAAAGATGGATGAGGAAATCATGAGAAAGGAAAGATGGATGAGAATTTGATGTGAAAGGAAACGATGGATGCGAACATCATGAGAAAGGAAAGATGGATGAGGAAATCATGAGAAAGAAAAGATGGATGAGAATTTTATGTGAAAGGAAAGATGGATGAGAATATCATGAGAAAGGAAAGATGGATGAGAATTTAATGTGAAAGGAAAGATGGATGAGAATATCATGAGAAAGGAAAAATGGATGAGAACATGAGAAAGGAAAAACGGATGAGGACATCATAAGAAAGGAAAAATGGATGAGGACATCATGAGAAAGGAAAGATGGATGAGGACATCATAAGAAAGGAAAGATGGATGAGGATATGATGAGAAAGAGGAAAAAATGGATGAGGACATCATGAGAAAGGAAATATGGATGAGGACATCATAAGAAAGGAAAAATGGATGAGGACATCATAAGAAAGGAAAAATGGATGAGGGCATCATGAGAAAGGAAAGATGGATGAGGACATAATGAGAAAGGAAAGATGGATGAGGACGTCATGAGAAAGGAAAGATGGATGATGACATCATGAGAAAGGAAATATGGATGAGGACATCATAAGAAAGGAAAGATGGATGAGGACATCATGAGAAAGGACAAATGGATGAGGACATCATGAGAAAGGAAAGATGTATGAGGACATCATGAGAAAGGAAAGATGGATGATTATATCATGAGAAAGGAAAGATGGATGAGGACATCATGAGAAAGGAAAGATGGATGAGGATATCATGAGAAAGGAAAGATGGATGAGGATATCATGAGAAAGGAAAGATGGATGATGACATCATGCGAAAGGAAAGATGGATGAAGATATCATGCGAAAGGAAAGATGGATGATTATATCATGAGAAAGGAAAGATGGATGAGGACATCATGAGAAAGGAAAGATGGATGAGGATATGAGAAAGGAAAGATGGATGAGGACATAAGGAAAAATGGATGAGGACATGATGAGAAAGGAAAGATGGATGAGGACATCATGAGAAAGGAAAGATGGATGAGGACATCATGACAAAGGAAAGATGGATGAGGACATCATGAGAAAGGAACGACGGACGAGGACATCATGAGAAAGGAAAGATGGATGAGGACATCATGAGAAAGGAAGGATGGATGAGGACATGATGAGAAAGGAATGATGGATGAGGACATTATGAGAAAGGAAAGATAGATGACATGATGAGAAAGGAAAGATGGATGAGGACATCACAAGAAAGGAAAGATGGATGTGGACATCATAAGAAAGGAAAGATGGATGAGGACATCATAAGAAAGGAAAGATAGATGAGGACATCATAAGAAAGGAAAGATAGATGAGGACATGATGAGAAAGGAAGATGGATGAGGACATCATAAGAAAGGAAATATGGATAAGGACATCATAAGAAAAGAAAGATGGATGAGGACATCATGAGAAAGGAAAGATAGATGAGGACATCATGAGAAAGGAAAGGTGGATGAGGACATCATAAAAAAGGAAAGGTGGATGATGACATCATGAGAAAGGACAAATGGATGAGGACATCATGAGAAAGGAAAATGGATGAGGACATCAAGAGAAAGAAAGATGGATGAGGACGTCATGAGAAAGGAAAGATGGATGAGGACATCATGAGAAAGGAAAGATGGATGAGGACATCAGGAGAAAGGAAAGATGGATGAGGACATCATGAGAAAGGAAAGATGGATGAGGACACTAAGAAAGGAAAGATGGATGAGGACATCATAAGAAAGGAAAGATGGATGAGGACATCATGAGAAAGGAAAGATGGATGAGGACATCATAAGAAAGGAAAGATGGATGAGGACATCATGAGAAAGGAAAGATGGATGAGGACATCATGAAGAAAGGAAAGATGGATAGACATCATGAGAAAGGAAAGATGGATGAGGACATCATAAGAAAGGAAAGATGGATGAGGACATCAGAAAGGATAGATGGATGAGGACATCATGAGAAAGGAAAGATGGATGAGGACATCATGAGAAAGGAAAAATAAATGACATCATAAGAAAGGAAAGATGGATGAGGACATCATAAGAAAGGAAAGATGGATGAGGACATCATGAGAAAGGAAAACGGACGAGGACATCATGAGATAGGGAAAATGGATGAGGACACGATGAGAAAGGAAAGATGGATGAGGCCATGATGAGAAAGGAACGATGAATGAGGACATCATGAAAAAGGAAATATGGATGAGCACATCATGAGAAAGGAAAATGGATGAGAACGTCATCAAAAAAGAAATATGGATGAGGACACTATGGGAGAGAAATGATGGACGATGACGCTGTAAGAAAAGAAACGATGGATGTGAATTTTATGTGAAAGGAAATATATCAAATGGATGAAGACATCATGAGAAAGGATGTATGTCAATGGATGAGGACATTATGAGAAAGGATGTATGTCAATGGATGAGGACATTATGAGAAAGACAAAATGAAAGAGGGCATTACCAGAAAGGAAAAATGGATGAAGGCGTGCTTGGGGGGAGTGGGCAGTCTAACACGTTTGTGAAAAAGAAGAGTCAGATGATGTTAAAAAGAAATAAAAATGGATGGGGATATCATGACATAGGGAAAATAGATGAGGACATCATGACATAGGGAAGATGGATCAGGGCATTATGACATAGGGAACATGGACGAGGGCATCGTGAGCTTGGTATATGAGAACACGGTGAAACAGGAAAGGACGGGTCAGGACACTGTGAAGGGGAAGGATGGGGGAGGAGCAGTAAGAAAGGAAAAACGGAGGAGGACATACCGAGAAATATTGAAAGGAAAATCACAAGAACAGATCGGAGTAAAACACGGTGTCACAGAAAAGGACTTGTGGGGAAAAAAAGGGTGAGAAAAAAGGATGGGTGAAAACATGGTGAAGATGGAAAACACACGACGACGTCAAAAGAATGCAAATGGTGTATAAGAACACCACGTGTAAGAAAGGACTTAGTGTTGAGAACATGATTGGGAAGGAAAGAACAGATGAGACATGGTGAGGAATGAAAGGACGGATAAGAGATGGTAAGGAGAAAAGAGCGGATGAGGATGCCACAGATAAAACATAACCAAGGAAATATTAAATGGCATGAGAAAGAAAATGATGGATGAGGACATGGTGAGTAAACGATGAATGGGAACATGGTAAGGACTAATAAGGACAACATGAGAAAGGCCAGTGGTGACTTTTTCAGAAAATAAAGGACGAAGATCGGAAAGGAAAGAATAAATGGGAAGACTTCCCTTCGTACTCTGCTCTCTACAGTGAAAAGCATCGTGGCGTCAAAGACCCATGGAGCATAATGTGATGCCGAAAATATTGACCACGTTCTTAAAATGCTACGGGAGCATACAATGCCGTGAGAATTCCTAACAGATTTAACATCTAACACGTAGAAGCTCTTGTACAGACGAATATGGCACAAAACGAATTATTTTCGACAACCATTTCTTTTCTCTTCCCAGTTTAATTTCATTTTCCTGTCGATAGGACAGAGAGGGGAAGGAGCGGAAATCATGCCAACAGGGATCTGACAGTCTGCGAGCCTTTTGCTCATTACAAGTGGCTGCTCATAAATTAAGTGCCGTCGTTTTACTTTTTCGCCGGTAAGGACAATATGTATTATTTGACTACGGACAGATTTTACATTACATCCAAGGATGAACGAACGAGTATGCAAGTGACTTGTTAACAAAGTAGTTACTCGAGCGACTGACTTAATTGATTTTTTTTTGTTTTATTAACCTATTTGTTATCTATAAATCTTAACCATTTTTTATTTAATTGACTTACAATTTTCCACAAAACATGGAAAGAATCGATTACTAATCTTTTACTGAAATCGGCAAAGTAAATTCCGAGGAATCGTTGTCCATGAACACAACGTGCGTGCATACCACATACACGCGCGCGACGTGCGCGCACACACACACACTCACTAATACATTTCACACACACACACACACAAGAGGGCACAAAACAGCTATGCTCAACAGAGCAAACACACGCACACAAATTACACACACAAACACACACAAGAGGGCACAAAATAGCTATGCTCAACAGAGCAAACACACGCACACAACACTAACGCGCGCGCATACACGCACACGCGCGCTTGCTTGCCTACCTTTGATATCACAAATATCGACAAATGCTATTCAAGAGAAAACAACGTCAACGACAACACACACACACACACACACACACACGCCGCCAGCGCGCCGCGCACACACACACACACGCGCGCGCAGCCGCACACACACACACACACACACACACAAGGTCCCCATGCATGACCACGCGTACGCGCAACAACCACATACTCTCAAATGTGAACGCGCGCATGTGTATCTTAATATAATCAATGTGGAGTACACGTTAAACTGAAAAATAGCAACGACAAAAAGAATAGCACACGCGCACGGGCGCTCGCACACACACACACACACACACACAGAGTAGGTAGTTAATTATTCGTGTGTGTGTGTGTGTGTGTGTGTGTGTTTGTGTGGGCACGCACAAGCGCACACGTGTGTGTGTGCGTGGCGTGCGTGCGTGCATGATGACAGATTCTGATATTGTTAAAAGTATCTCAGTTAGTCCCCTACAAAGTATGTGTGACAGGACTAGAATAGAAACACACACACACGCGCGCGCGCGCGCGCTCGCGCAGACACACACACACGCGCGCGCGCGCGCTCGCGCAGACACACACACACGCGCGCGCGCGCATACATAGAGAGAGTGAGAGACACACACATACACACACACGCACGCACGCACGCGCGCGCTCGCGCGCGCGTTCGTGAATAGTAGCTTACCTACTGGGATAGTTGTCAATCACTGTCAACACAGGCGTTAGCTGGCACCAAGTGATATTCACATTGACGTTGGTGTTACGAGTTTGTCCTGCTCGGGAGTACAGAACGCCGGCTTTCTCCAACCAGCAGAAGGTCTACAAATGCAAGTTGAAGAAAGTTACGTCACGCAGAAATGCACGCGTGGGTGAATGCAGACAATGTTAACATCAACGTCGCCATGATAAGAAACTTCTGCTAAGACCTCTGACGATAAACTTATTCGTTTTTGGGTGTCGAGATGGTGCTGGTTCTCTCTCCTCCATGTTGCTCCGACCGCAGTGGTCACAGTGTGCGCACGCTGCTTGCGCATACAGCAGGCTGGGCAATAGACGCACGTGCAGCACGTGCAAAACATAGTGACTTGCCCCGAGTCCTGAACGTCGCTCATAAGGTGCTGCGCACGAAGACCTGTGTCAAATGCACTGCCTTCTCGTTGACACACAAGCACAAGGATGTGTGTGTGTGTGTGTGTGTGTGTGAAGGGGGTGGGTGGGTGCGTGGGTGTGTCTCATCACACGGAAATGGACATATTTGGAACAGTTTCTCTCTCTCTCTCTCTCTCTCTCTCCTCCTCTCTCCTACACACACACACACACACACACACACACACACTGTGTGTGTCTATGTCTGTGTCTATGTCTCTGTGTGTGGGTGCGCGTGCACGAGCGCCTGTCTCTGTGTATGGTGTGTGTGTTGATATACATATGAAAGGCAGAAAAAGAGAGTGCTCACGCCTCTGCATGCGTGCGTGCGTGAGTGCGTGTGTGTGTGTGTAGTGTGTGTGTGTGTGTGGTGTGTGCGTGCGTGCGTGCGTGCGTGCGTGCGTGCGTGCGTGTGTGTGTGTGTGTGTGTGTGTGTGTGTGTGTGTGTGTGTGTGTGTGTGTGTGTGTGTGCATGTTCGTGCGCGCGCGCGCTCGCATGCGATTGTGTCTGAGAGAGTAAGAGAACATGAATACGAATACGAATGATTTAATGTGTCAGGTTTTCGGCCCATTGACACAACGAGGTGTATGGAGGTAAGGGAGGATATCGAAAGTGAAATGAATTAATACGAACAATACTTCATACGATCATAACGGACATACTCTTCGCGTCATGGGATCCAGATCGCCGTATTGTGTTGACTGGGTATGACATACCAGTACTGTCAGTGTGGTCACTAGGGGGGGGGGGGGGGGGGGGGGGGGGGGGGGGGATGCGCGGAAATGGTATCACATTCCATCACGATAGTTGCAGATGGGAGTGCTGTAGCTCCCTGGGGGAGGGGGGGGGGGGGGCACTCGATAAATCCCCGTCTCGATAGATCCCCGTCTCGATGGATCCCCGTCTTGATAGATCCCCGTCTCGATAGATCCCCGTCTCGATGGATCCCCGTTAATGTTTTTGGATCTACCGAGACGGGGATCTGTCGAGATTGGGATCTACCGAGATGGGGATCTACCGAGACGGGGATCTATCGAGACGGAAATATGTCCACATGTAGTGGGGGATCTATCGAGACGGGGATCTATCGAGATGGGGATCTACCGAGACGGGGATCTACCGAGACGGAAATTCGTCCACATGTAGTGGGGGATCTATCGAGACGGGGATCTACCGAGATGGGGATCTACCGAGAACGGGGATCTATTGAGATGTACCCGCTCCTGGCGTCGTCAGTCAGGATTTCCATCACCACCAGCTGTGGAGTCGTCGTCCCGTCTGATGCCGTGTCGCAGTCTGTCCACTTCGTCTGATGTTTCTCGTGAACACTTAAGTATATCCCTGCACGTATCTCATACGACAGCCTGGAACTGTTGAGACTGCCCCAGTTTTTACAGCCCGTGTATGTCTGACACTATGGAAATATCCTCTGTGTGGTCTGTCAGTGTTGCAGGCTGCATGTCTGACACTGTGGAAATCTCCTCTGTGTGGTCTGTCAATGTTGCAGGCTGCATGTCTGACACTGTGGAAATATCCTCTGTGTGGTCTGTCAGTGTTGCAGGCTGCATGTCTGACACTGTGGAAATATCCTCTGTGTGGTCTGTCAGTGTTGCAGGCTGCATGTCTGACACTGTGGAAATATCCTCTGTGTGGTCTGTCAGTGTTGCAGGCTGCATGTCTGACACTGTGGAAATATCCTCTGTGTGGTCTGTCAGTGTTGCAGGCTGCATGTCTGACACTATGGAAATATCCTCTGTGTGGTCTGTCAGTGTTGCAGGCTGCATGTCTGACACTATGGAAATATCCTCCGTGTGGTCTGTCAGTGTTGCAGGCTGTATGTCTGGCACTGTGGAAATATCCTCCGTGTGGTCTGTCAGTGTTGCAGGCTGTATGTCTGGCACTGTGGAAATATCCTCCGTGTGGTCTGTCAGTGTTGCAGGCTGTATGTCTGGCACTGTGGAAATATCCTCTGTGTGGTCTGCCAGTGTTGCAGGCTGGGTCCAGGGCTGATCACGACAGGCTGCATGGTGGCATGTTCGTTTCTGCCCGCCCCCACTTCCAGAGTCAGATCAGCTTCGCTCACAATCACTACCTCACAGTCACTATACCTCACAGTCACTACCTCACAGTCACCGTTACACACAGCGTTTTGAAAGTGGTCGGCGAATCGCGTCTGTGTGTGTGTGTGTGTGTGTGTGTGTGTGTGTGTGTGTGTGTGTGTGTGTGTGTGTGTGTGTGTGCGTGCGTGCGTGCGCGCACATGCGTGTGTGTGTAGATAAGAGAGAGAAAGAGTTTACTGTGTGTGTGTGTGTGTGTGTGTGTGTGGTGTGTGTGTGTGTGTGTTGGTGTGTGTGTGTGCACTCTATGCAGATCAAGCATCTTTTACACACACATAATGCGCGCGCGCTCCACCAATATATTTTCAAAGGGAGACAACATGTATGCACAGCTGTGCAGAACTCCCACAAAATGATAGATAAGTCGAATTTTGAACTTATTAAGATATGTAGATCAACAGAAAGAGGACAAAAAGACCTTTCCAATGATATATAAAGAATTTCTGTATGTTAAAAAATGAAAAAGTTATGACCCTTAAAATTGGCCCATTATCACGGTAGCCATTTTGAGAAAAATGGCTTTAAACTTTCCTGACTTTTTCCAGCAGTTGTTCCTTAGCAACCGAGGTTTAATTTTGCTATAAACTCATGAAAATGTGGGAAACCATCAAAATAATCATTGCAAACACTTTAATATTTGAATTTTATCCCCAGTCAGATATATATTGGTGTATTCAATGGCTGTTCAGGGAAAATGAAAAATCTGATTTTTTTTAATATTTAATAGATACTTTTGTTTTTGATGTTATCTTAGCACAGATACACTAATCACAATTGATTGAATTAATATGTATTTTCTAGTTTCATTTTGCCAAGTGTTAAAAAAAGTGGTATCTTGGAGGGAAAAAGGTAGCTCTCTTGCACTGTGCGTTAACACATACCGGACTCACAATTCATGACATCCTATGATAAAAACAGCATATACTCATAATTAACAAACATGCCTTATCAGAAACAAATGCTTGTGCATTATTCTTTCTTCTTTCTTTTCAGTTGCCTGGGTGGAATCTCTCGTCCTTTTGTACACACACGCACACGCACACACACACACACACACACACACACACACACACACATGTACCCTACGTTCAAAACCTGTGCTCCTTCTCCTCTCCACAAACATGCAACACACACACACACACACACACACATATATATGTTGGCCATCAGCAGCTGGAATGTATTAAATGATCATTCTGATCTGCATGCAGTTACAGGAAAACTGTTCTGCCATTTGCAGATCTGGCAGAGGCTGCCCATTGCAGTTCATACCTGTATCTGTGGCATACGTCGCCGTCACCAAATTTTTGGCATTATTGCGACGGCATTAATCCTGACAGATCTGCACTTTCTTCAATTGGTACAACTGGCTCCTCATTTTCTTTTTCATCTTCGATTTCGAGTCCAACAGGCCGAGACTACACACGCCGGTGGAAGTCGATGGGGAAATCCCATCGTCAGCTTCGCTGTCAGTTTCTTCGTTGGAATCGAAATCAAAATATTCCTTTTCATTGCTATTGCTGGTGGCAAAATATTCTTTTATAAGGTCACTAATTCCCTGCCTTCATAATCGAAAATATTTCCTGATTTTGATGAATTTAACAGCGTTACAATGCGTCGATCCATGATGGTGATTTTTCGAGTGAAGCGACGACACAGGCAACACGCAATAGACTCCATTGAGCTGTGGCCAATGAAAGGCAGCGTTCTGCTGTTAAACAGCGGAGTTACTAAGGCCACTTCAGTATTTGATAGCTGATTGGTTGGAAGGCTTTCTTTTGTGTACGACTTTGAATGCCTCCTAAAGGCCTTCTGATTGGTTTATTTCAGAAAATTGTGTGCAGATTCTTAAAATAGACACACTGAGCTTTCAAATGATGTGCGACATGACAGGGGCTCTGCGAGGGATGTGCACTGGATTATCTGTTGAAAATGAGTAACTTTTCGCAATCGGTGCTGCTTAAAATCGATGACATGGAGTGAAAAAAAAATAATTTAATCACATTTCTACTTAATTTAGGTAAAATCAGTGAAACATAATATGGTTTTCCTATGTGTTGGTGCAAAAATCTCATTTTACCCCAAAACGACCCTCACTACTCTTTCTTGCCTGTAGGGGCGATCATCCCTACGCGACTTCTCTATCATTTTGCGGGAGGCCGAATGACAGACAAAAGAAAATGTCAGGGTAGCCGCACTGTCTCTGCCCTCCCACCCACACCTCCGATACTTAAAAACAAAAAAATATGACAAAAATTAATTCATGGTAAAAGAGAGTCCCTCCCCCCCCCCCCCCCCCCCCCCCCCCCCCCCCCTCTTTTATACACGAATTTGGACACCTCCCCCTCCTTTTCTTCTCCATACTTTACCGCTTTTATGAAAATTTAGAAGATGAGTCTATCTTCATCCACCCACCCACCCACCTCCACCTGGGCTTTTATGACATTTTAAAAGACAATCCCCTCTTGTTCAATCAGTATGCCATTTTCTTGGCAAGGAATGTTTTCACATCATATTTCTCTACGATGATTTCCTGATAAATCGCTCATGATCATTTTTGTTTCGGATCGCAAATTCTGTATGTTGCTCAAGTCAGCTGATCTTCCGACGTACCACCGATTCACAGGTATTTGACCACCACGGAATTTCCGCACCAGTTCGACTTATTATTCTTTTCAAATATATTTGCTCTCGTAATTTCACTGGTTTCGTCACACCATCTAACATTAGTATTTTTACAGCCTGCCATGAGCCTAGCTCTTTTTTTTTTCTTTGTTCCAGGTCGCCAAATTGGAAAATGTCCTGTTCCCCCCGTTATTACTGAACGTCTTTTATTTGCCGTTTTAACACATCATCTGGACAGCACTTCATGCACACTCTTTGCTTAATTTTTAGTGTCTTTTTTTTTGGTATGTGCATGGCAGTTTGATTTTTAATGGTAGCCACAGGGGCACCACCCGGTAGTGGTGGTAGTGGTGGTGGTGGTGGTGGTGTGTGTGTGTGGTGTGTGTGTGTGTGTGTGTGTGTGTGTGTGTGTGTGTGGTGTGCATGCGTGTGGGAGGGGGGGGGGGGGGGGGGTGGGGGCGTGCGTGTGTGTGCGCGCGCGTGTGTGTATGTGTGTGCGTGTGTGTATACATTTTTCATAAAGACTGCTGTGCTTTTAAAGAGATCATAATGTGGCTTAGGGAATATGAATGTCAGCGGTATACAGAGCTGAGCACATTCTTGCAGATCACCAGCGGAGTGTTGCCATGAAGACAGACAAGGGATTTGGATGTTTGTGGTGCAACACGCCCTGTTTATTACAGCAAGCACTGCCGCCAAGCCCTGTTTACAACCGACTGCAGGATGCCTCTGAGTGGGTTTTCCACGAGATTTACAAAATTAATCAGGCGAACGAGTTCTGCGAAACACCACTTGACTGACTTCTTTTTAAGCCAGCCTGCTGAAGAAACTGCACACGCACGACAGGGAGAGGAGAAGGTGTGTGTGTGTGTGTGTTGTGTGTGTGTGTGTGTGGTGTGTGTGTGTGTGTGTGTGTGTGTGTGTGTGTGTGTGTGTGTGTGTGTGTGTGTGTGTGTGTGTGTGTGTGTGCGTGCGCGCGTGTGTATGTCTGTGTGTCTGTGTGCGTGCGTGTGTGTGTGTTGTGTGTGTGTGTGTGTGTGTGTGTGTGTGTGTGTGTGTGTGTGAGAGAGAGAGAGAGAGAGAGAGAAGGGCTGGCGAGGGTACAGATGAAGACAATGCAGAACGCTGGAAAGATCACAGATAGGTAATGAAAGAGACAGACAGGCGAGGCTAGAACCGCAGCTGACTAAATGAGACTGTAAGTGTCAGTGTTCTCGTTTAAGCCCCTATGTGTGAGTGTGTGCACTGCTCCTTCCTCCTTTTTTTTTTATTGCCTTGCTTTCTTTTAAACCAGATGTGAATGCCTCAAGAGCTGAACCAATACGAGTGAGGTTTTGAACTTACACCCGATCACACCTTCCTGGCATCGCCACGGCCACGTTCCACAAGGACGGACAGGTGCTCTGACTGAAGTGCTGCAACATGTGCTGTCTGTTACAGTCTGCAGGGCTCTGTCCTGTTTTCCGCCAAGATCTGGTGCTTCTAATTGGCTCTGGCACAATACTGGCGCTGCAGCATAAAATGAGAGAAAAAGGGCAAGTTATGAAAACTATTGCTTAAATGACGCGCTTTATAAACGCAGCTGTGTGTGTGTGTGTGTGTGTGTGTGTGGTGTGTGTGTGTGTGTGTGTGTGTGTGTGTGTGTGTGTTGTGTGTTGTCTGTCTGTGTGTTGTTGTCTGTCTGTCTGTCTGTCTGTGCTTTCGTATAAGCATACATGTGCAAGCTTTCATGTGCACCATATGTGGAGCAAAAGGGAATTACATGGAAGAGTAAGTGACGGAGAAGAAGAAGAAGAAGAAGAAGAAGAAGAAGAAGAAGAAGAAATCAAGGAAGAAAAGAAGGGAAAGGGAAAGTAACCATACCTATAGATTAACAGACAGAGATAGAGAGACAAATTGAACATAAAGAAATGCGGAGATATGAGATGCTAAATGTATATTTTAAAAGGGACAAGCAGGCACACAAACGAAAATATAAAAAGACAGGCATACATTGAGACACAGAGACAAATTGAGAAATAGAGCAGAAAAAAGAAAGAAAAGAAAACTAAGAAAGAAACAAAAAAGAACAAGATGCAAACCATATAAACGTATTCCCACTTTATCTTGAATACAAGTACTTTCTGGGATATTCCATAAAGAAGAAAAACCGTTTTGGGCCATTATAGCCGTTAGTAACGGCTTATTCTGGTAAAATAAAACATCGGGCATCATCCGTGACCCATAATGAACATACCTACACATTTTCAGAAAGATCGGCCCTGAAGTTTTGTCTGGAGCGAGTGGAACACATTTTGACCACGGACAGACACACAGACAGACACACAGACAGACACACACAGACAACATTTTTCTTCGTTCCCATTGTAAAGTTCTACCCGTTCTATAAGAATTAGGAGTACAAAAACTGACGGACAGGCCTACAAAAGAAAGAAAGAAAGAAAAAGAAAAGAAGGAAAACAGAAAAAAAAGAAAGAAGAAACAAAGGGGGCAGCCTGTCTTCCGCTCTCTCCAGGCTTCTCTACAGCTGGCGCCCTCACTAATTATCTCCTGCTTCAAACGCTTCAAATCATTAACACAAATCCGCGAAAGCTTATCCTCAAATCCCCAGAACAGGAAACACACCACACCTCCTTTGAAATCTTTGCACTGGCTGCCAGTACAGTCCTCAGTTTTTACACTCTTTCTTCTCACTGCGTCTCCATCTCTGTTCCACCTTCATGTAAGCTCTGTTCTTTTGATGATGGCATTCTCCTCATTCCGTCTGTCAGAACAAAGTCCTTTCGCCAGCGTTATGTTTGGTATCAGGGTCCACCAGTCTGACAGCAATATCGTTAGACATTTGACGTTCCACTTCTACAGTCTTCTTGACATTGTTTTTGACATTTATTTGATTAGAGAGGACTTCACTTTTTTTCTT
This sequence comes from Conus ventricosus, assembly GCA_018398815.1. Classification (NCBI taxonomy): domain Eukaryota; kingdom Metazoa; phylum Mollusca; class Gastropoda; order Neogastropoda; family Conidae; genus Conus; species Conus ventricosus. The sequence goes on along the minus strand of CM031598.1, from coordinate 37,593,436 downwards.
TATTCTGTGCTTTCCTTATCAGTTAGCACCCACACTGTAAATAAAAATTACATACATTTTTTTTTAAAGAGTGGGAGATTGGGTGAGTATGTACGTGTGGATGTATGTGAGGGATTGAGTTTGCGGGTGGAGATAGGGATTACGGGAAGTAAGGAGCGTGTGTGTGTGTTGTGTGTGTGTGTGTGGTGTGTGAGTGGTGGTGTGTGTGTGTGTGTGTGTGTGTGTGCGTGTGTGTGTGTGTGTGTGTGGTGTGTGTGTGTGTGTGGTGTGTGCGTGGTGTGTGTGTGCGTTGTGGTGTGGTGTGTGTGTGTGTGTGTGTGCGTGTGTGTTGTGTGTGTGCACGCGTGCGTGGTGTGTGTGTGGTGTGTGTGCGTGTGTGTGTGTGTGTGTGTGTCCGTGCGTGCGTGTGTGTGTGTGTGTGTGTGTGTGTGTGTGTGTGTGTGTGTGTGTGTGTGTGTGTGTGTGTGGTGTGTGCACGCGTGCGTGTGTGTGTGCGTTTGGTGCGTGCGTGCGTGCGTGTGTGTGTGCGTGTGCGTGTGTGTGTGCGGCGCTGCGCGTGCGTGCGTGCGTGCGTGGTGCGTGGTGGTGCGTGCGTGCGTGCGTGTGTGGTGTGTGTGTGTGGTTGATTGTGAGTAGGAAATCTCTTTGTGTTCGGGGGAATGGGAGGGAACAGGAAGCTCCATTGTCATTTGCATATGCAAGACACCACCCCCTAACACCCCCCACCCCCACCCCACCCTCACCCACCGATGACAATGACTAATCACTCAGACTTATGGTGAGTGACATCACCACGTTCATCTGACCACAGTGCCCAGTGAGAAGTGTGACGTGGAGACGTCATAGGCATGGGGCTTGAGAGGAACTCCATGATAAACTCCACCATCCACCAGACTAGAAAGATACTAACACACTGCAACAATATACTCCACCATCCACCAGACTAGAAAGATACAAACACAATGTAATGATATACTCCACATCAACCAGACTTGAAAGATACAAACACACTGCAACAATATACTCCACATCAACCAGACTAGAAAGATACTAACACACTGCAACAATATACTCCACCATCAACCAGACTAGAAAGATACTAACACACTGCAACAATAACTCCACCATCCACCAGACTAGAAAGATACTAACACACTGCAACAATATACTCCACCATCAACCAGACTAGAAAGATACAACACACTGCAATGATAAACTCCACCATCAACCAGACTAGAAAGATACAAACACAATGTAATGATATACCCACCATCAACCAGACTAGAAAGATACAAACACACTGCAATGATAAACTCCACCATCCACCAGACTAGAAAGACACAAACACACTGCAATGTAGGACTGAAATCTGAACAACACTCTCAGAAACTCCCCCCATGAAGTGGATAAAACCTGATCGTGTCGTTCTAGTCTTCCTATCTAAGCCCTCAGCGTACTCAGCTCTCAGAAAGAGCGGGGCAAACGCCAACACATCCCCATAATGTAAACCTTCTGATGGGATGGGAACCTAGAACCCCTTCAGCTGTAACCGTTAACCGGTGACACCGCAATGGCGTCATGGAGGCTAAAGATGAACAAAGGAGGTAAGAAAGGGTTACAGGGGAAACAGATTTTGAAGTCTTACTCTCCTTGTTAACGATCTTTGTTGCTGGAAATTCCATGTTGAAAATGAAGGGTTTGATTCGTGAGGCAGCCCCCATGAGAGCTCAAGACTTCTTTGTATGCAGTAGAAATGCAATGGTTGTTACACCTGTCCTGTAACAGCTTTCTTTAATAAGAGAGAGAGAGAGAGAGAGAGAGAGAGAGAGAGAGAGAGAGAGAGAGAGAGAGAGAGAGAGAGAGAGACTCTCATCTCAATTCCAATACTTTAATTGCGAAGATCAGCGACCTGCCTGCAATGAAGTCAAGAACAAAAGTAGAACATACACGCACACGGCGCATATACTGAAAATGATGGAATAAAATATTTGTATAACAAATTGTTTCTTCCTGAAATTGAGAGAGAAGGAGAGAGAGAGAGAGAGAGAGAGAGAGAGAGAGAGAGAGAGAGAGAGGAGAGAGAGAGAGAGAGGAGGGGGAGCAGGATGATTTAATGTTTGGATTCTGAATTCTATGAATGGAGACAAAGAAATCACTAACGCAAACTTGAACATCATTAATTCAACAACACGACAAGAACAGGGATGGGCTTTGTTCTTTCCCTTTCTATAAACATCTCGAAAACCATGCAGCAGCCTTCCGTCACTGGCGCTAGCCTGCGCATCACTCGCTGGGAAGTGGTCACAATCTCCTGTCATACTTTAGAAAACGAGTGTAACAGCTTAGACAACAAGTGTAACAGCTTAGACAACAAACATAACAGCTTAGACAACAAGGTAACAGCTTAGACAAGTGTAACAGCTTAGACAACAAAACATAACAGCTTAGACAAGTGTAACAGCTTAGACAACAAGTGTAACAGCTTAGACCAACAAGTGTAACAGCTCAGACAGCAAGTGTAACAGCTCACACAACAAGTGTAACAGCTTGGACAACAAATATAACAGCTTAGCCAACAAGTGTAACTGCTAGACAACAGTGTAACAGCTTAGACAACAGTGTAACACTTAGACAACAAGTGGGCTGTGGGCAAACAAATAAAAGGCAAAGTCACGAGACTTCCCGTGAGAAGTGAATCCCTCACCAGAATTGGACAAAAGGGAGAGA
>CM031598.1:37573209-37578209 GCA_018398815.1 Conus ventricosus | reverse complement strand
TTATGCTTGTTGGGGAGAGAGAGAGAGAGAGAGAGAGAGAGAGAGAGAGGAGAGAGAGAGAGAGAGAGAGAGATGTTCAGGTTCATTTTTTAGTTCGAGCATATTCCTTCTCCCCCCCCCCCCCCGACCCTTCCCCCACCTCTATGAAGAGGAATAGGTATATGATAATAATAGTAACAATGATAATGATAATGGTAACAACAATAATAATGATGATAATAAAAAGATGATAAATATTATGATAATGATAATAGTGATAACAATATTATGATAATGATAACAATGATAATGATGATGATAATAATGATGATGACTGTCATATTGCGCCATATCCCATAACAGGCTTAAAGCGCATGAAACAGACATACATATGAGCACTACACAATCTTACAAATGTTAATGAACAAAATCAGCAAACAGCCCAATGCATTCTGCTCTGAAGTTGGCGAATTAAGTCGCAGCAGCTCTCACGACGATAAAAGGTAAGTTTTGAAGGTGTTCAGCGTTTGATTGTTTCTAAGAGAGACTGGCAGAGAAGTTCCAGATAGTAGGACATCATGGAATGATCTTCTAATGAATGGCATAAGGTTAGTTTGAGTATCCACAGTTGTTGTTGTTGTTGTTGTTGTTGTTGTTGTTGTTGTTGTTGTTGTTGTTGTGGGTTCTTGTCGTTTTTCTGAACTGGCTCTGAGAGAGCAGAATGGCTGATAGATCCAAAAGAGAGAGTAGAGACAGGGTAACAAAGATCCATCAAAACAATAAAAATCCAGTGGAGCAATTTTGAATGTTATTCAAGATGCAACAGGCAGCCAGTGAAGGAAAATCAGAGTAGAGGACTGATGTGATTTTTCTTTTCTCTTCACTTCCTACAAAATCAAACTGTTTGATTTTCATCACTGTGGCAGGCTGGACTACAAACAGCATGACTGTTCTTGACCACTGACCATACAAGTGTACGTGTACACTGCCATCTCCCTGTTTTCTTTCTTTCTTTCTTTCTGCGTACACAGGCTGATACTCCTGCGGACACTGCCTGTATAGACAGGCAGTGGAGTTTTGTGTGTATGACCGTGTTTTTTTTTATCCCGCCATTAAGGCAGCCATACTCCATCTTCGGGGAAGGTGCATGCTATGTGTAACGTGTCATCCACACCAACAACCAAACTGGCCTTCTCTTCCGAAAATTGGTGATGGGATTTTACGTGTGTGCAAAATGTTGTGCGTGCGTTCACACACGGAACCTCGGTTTATAGTCTCATTTGAAGGACTGTATGGGGAATGGAGTCTGAACCAATGTTAACTCCGAGGGAAAAATCCCGCTGTACCGAAATTCGAACCCGCAACCCCAGGATCAAGAGTCCGGGGCTCTACCAACTTGACCTATTCCGGCCCCCGCCATCACCCGGTGATTTCCCCTTGGCCAGCTGTGGAAGCTGGCACCAAAGAAAGGCACGGAGGAAGGGAGGTAAGAAAGAAGAGAGCGGGATGAAGTCTAACAGAAGTGGACGGCGGGGTGGGTGGGAGAGTGGTTTTCGTTCCGATGGAGGTTTTGTGGCAGAGCCTGAAGGACAACCAGGCATATTGCTGCACATTTAACTTCTTTTGTGTCTTTGTTCTTTAAACAAATATTTGGAGCAAGATAGCACACATCGCTGGCGTCACCGTATTGCTTGCAGCCAATGGAGAACACAGCTATCAATACAGGAGGCATTGACTATGCAACACACGGCAGACACACTGACCATAAAATCTGAAAAAGCCCTGAACATTCTGTGGTGCGCATACACACACACACACACACACACACACACACACACACACATACGTGTGTGTGTGAGTGTGTGTGTGTGTGTGTGTGTGTGTGTGTGTGTGTGTGTGTGTGTGTGTGTGTGTGTGTGTGTGTGTGTGTGTGTGAGAGAGAGTGCGTGCCTGCGTGCGTGCGTGCGTGCGTGCGTGCGTGCGTGCGTGCGTGTGTTTGTGTGTTGTGTGTGTGTGTGTGTGTGTGTGTGTGTGTGTGTGTGTGTGTGTGTGTGTGTATGTGTGTGTGTGTGTGTGTGTGTGTGTGTGTGTGTGTGTGATATCAGTAATCCCTGGCAGCTGCTGGCAGCACGCCACATTGTCGGTGCTGGTGATTAAGATCACAAACTGATTAAAAACAGACCTGTTGCCAAAAAGAAAGAAAGAAAGAAAGAAAGAAAGAAAGAAAGAAAGAAAGAAAGAAAGAAAAAAGAACAAAGGAAGAAAACAAAACCTAGCATTGGCCGTCCGGTCGTAAATTGTTTATTGCATTGACCGAGTTTTCGCCAGGGTGAGGCGTCCTCAGGGCCTGTAACAAATACCTGCTACTATTTGTGCACCAGCAGCATTCTTAAAATGTCGAGTTCAAAGGGTCCCCTCACGCACAAGTCCAGTCTCAACTATGTCCAAGCACAGACACAGACACACACCACACCACACACACACACACACACACACACACACACACACACACACACACACACACACACACACAACACCAATGCATGTACCTGCCTACACACTCAAACACGCAAACACACACACACACACACACACACACACACACACACACACACACACACACACACACACACACACACACTCTCTCTCTCTCTCTCCTCTCTCTCTCTCTCTCTCTCTCTCTCTCTCTCTCTCCTCACACACACACACACACATACAGACAGAGACAGAGGGGCGTGCGCGCATGAACACACTTGCACACATACACAAACATGCGTGCGCGCTCGCACGCACGCACGCACGCACGGGAGCACGCACAAACACACGTACATCCAACAAATGCATTTCCAGAAAATGTGAGATCACAACATTTTGAAATTGAGCTCATATTTAGACAAAGTCTCCATGTAGTTTGATGTAAAGAATTTGTGTTCAATGTCATGTAAATCTCGACACTCGTTTGACAGTGAGTGGCTCATCATACAGTGTACGCCGTGGTTCCTCCCCACATTTTGAAACATATGAGTGTAAGCAAAATGAGTGGCCTGTGACTTATGGGAACATAACTCTTTTTTTATGACCACTAGAGGCATTCAAATCAGAAACTCATTACAAAATTCAATGCCAAAACTAAAACAGAAAAAAAATTCTTAAACTAAGAAAACAGTTTACTTCTACTATTTATTTCGCAGTGAGATCGTAAGAGAAATACTGCTTTCTTTTAATGAACTTAAAAATGACATCTCAGACCCAGGTCTTCATGAAATTCTCTCAGGAACGCGTGTGTCTTACAGGCGATGCTTCCAGCACTCAGCCAGCTGTTTCACTCTGAGTGGTTGTTGTGTCACACAGCCTCTTCGCCCTCTAAGACGTGAAGAATGAGTCAGGTCAGGTAACCCACAGTACACTGTTTTCCTTTTAACCGTGTCCAGACACAGACAGGAGTGGTTCCTTGCAGTCTGGCTTTGACAAGAGCTGATTCTCCGTTTGAGTTTCCGATTCTTCGTGTCAGAAGTCATTTCACATGACTTTGGACTTTCCACTTCTCCCTTTGAGAGATCGCTGGATCCAAAATGATTTTTAAAAAAACAAAAGCAACTCTTGCCTGTCTTCGTTCAACTTTCAGACGCTTTTTCGATATGCAGCAGCTTGACGTAGACTGGCACAGAAAGTTAACAGCACTTTCAGGAGTTACTATGGTGCCAACTCTGGGCTGCTCAGAGACATGATCTCTCTCCTGTTTTTCATCCATCTTTCAGACCCGGTGGTATTGGAAATCGTCTTCCATGATTGCTGGCTTTTGCCGACTTCTTGAAGTGCACACAGGAAGTCGACAATTTCTCAGACTGGTGTAAGAGGATCGATTTCAATTTCTCAAACTTCAAGTTGGAAAAGTCAGAGAAACGGCTTTAAAAGGCTCAGCAGTCAGCCTGAGGTTGTTGCCCATTTAGGGGAGTGAGGTGGGGTGGAGTGAGGTAGGAACGGGTCAAAGGAAGTAGGGGAGAAAGGCGGTGGCCGGGGTGGGGAGTGAGATCAACGAGTGCATAATTCTTCTGCGTGCTTTCCCACGGCACGGTTGGAAAGCAAACCACTGACGCCTTCAGAACGAAGCCCGTCTTCCCTCCCCACCTCCACCTCTGACCCCCCCCCCCACCACACCCCCCCACCCCCACCCCCCACCCACTGGAGTCCCGTGATGGCAGTGTTCCCTACACAGGGAGAAGCTGAGGTCGGGCTCTGCGGCAAAGGATAAGATGTCTGAAGAGGGTTTCAAGAAGTTTCAATCAGGACAGGCTAGTCTGAAGTGACTGCCGCGATACAATGTTTCCTCTGTCTCTGTCTGTCTGCCTTTCTGTCTGTCTGTCTGTCTGTCTGTCTGTCTCGCTCTCTCTCTCTCTCTCTCTCTCTCTCTCTCTCTCTCTCTCTCTCTCTCTCTCTCTCTCTCTCTCTGTTAGTGCATGTGTGGTGTGTGTGTGTGTGTGTGTGTGTGTGGTGTGTGTGTGTGTGTGTGTGTGTGTGTGTGTGTCTGTGCGTGTGTGTGTATGTCTGTGCGTGTGTGTGTGTGTGTGTGTGTGTGTGTGTGTCTGTGTGTGTGTGTGTGTTGTGTGTGTGTGTGTGTGTGTGTGTGTGTGTGTGTGTGGTGTGTGTGTGTGTGTGTGTGTGTGTGTACGTGTGTGTGTGTGTGTGTGTGTGTGTGTGTGTGGTGTGGTGTGTGTGTGTGTGTGTGTGTGTGTGTGTGTGTGTGTGTGTGTGTGTGTGGTGTGCGTGTGTGTGTGTGTGTGTGTGTGTGTGTGTGTGTGTGTGTGTGTGTGTGTGTGTGTGTGTGTGTGTGTGTGTGTGTGTGTGTGTGTGTTGTGTGTGTGTGTGTGTCTGTGTGTCGGTGTGTGTGTGTGTGTGTGTGTGGAGGGATGAGAGAGTGATGACGATCAGATGATTATGTTTGTATGTCTGTATCTCTGTTTGTTTGTTTGTTTGTTTGTTTAATAACTCTGATGACTGATGGTACTTTTATACTAGAGGAC
>CM031598.1:37565709-37568209 GCA_018398815.1 Conus ventricosus | reverse complement strand
CGTCCTTTCTTCAGGCAACAAAGCTCTGAATTTGTGCTCTCCGTGAAGGACAATCCATTGTCTGGGACTTAAAGACCCATCTTCTGGGAAAGATTGGACAGAGCTTTACTCTGCATTAGCTCAGTCTCAGACGCAATAAGAAAGTAAGCACGTGCACGGGTTACCTCACTGATGTCGATTTCGTTTTTTTTATTGTCGAAACTGGAAAGCAAAGGTGGAAACACACACACACACACACAACACACACACACACACACACACACACACACACACACACACACACCACACACACACACACACACACGTACGCACCACGCACGCACGCACACACACACACACACACACACACACTCTCTCTCTCTCTCTCTCTCTTCTTCTCTCTCTCTCTCTCTCTCTCTTCTCTCTCTCTCTCTCTCTCTCTCTCTCTCTCTCTCTCTCTCTCTCTCTCTCTTGTTTCTACATTTTGAATTGTTTGTCTTTCTGTTGACTCATGATGTCATGTTAATGTCTGAAACTATCGTTGGACAGCAGACCCAGCTAATAAGCAGTTTGCAAAATGCAGCTGATCTTTCAGTCTGGATCTACATGTTAACAGTGATACTATTGTCTTCAGAAAGGGGGATTATTTAGCAACTAGAGAACGATGGGCTTACAATAGTTATGCTGCCTGTTGCAAATGTCTGTAAGTATCATAGTTTACGTTTTTCGCCGAAACTGGGTTTCACAGGTTCATGTGGAGATTTAGCAAGTCGTGGAAAGAAAGTGTCATGCAGAAACTGTATATGCTTGAAAATAATTCCTTGGCAATACTCCTCAAAGCTTTTGATGCTAACATACAACCTATTGTTCAGTATGGGGCAGAATTGGGGGGGGGGGGGGGGTTTGAAAAAAGCTGCTGAATATTGTGAAAAGGGTCATTTGTGTGTTTTGAAAACGTTTTACTTGGTGTAGACAGTCGCACACCAAATGATTTAGCTTCTGGTGAAACCAACAGATATCTGCTTACTGTCAATTCTGTTCTTCAATGTGTAAAGTATTGGTTGCTGCTGATCAGCATGGAAGAAAACAGACTTATCATTGAAGGAAAAGCTACAGATACTGTCTTCAGACGTGGTGGAAGAAAGAAACAAAATCTTCAAGAGAGCATGTAATTAAGGAGCACAACCTCTCCTGTCTCAAATTTGGCCACCATCAAACGTTGATTTTCTCCATGTGTGTATATTTGCTTTAGTGCAAAGACTACTGTCAGACATTACTTTTCCGGGTGAGTGTGGGTGCGAATGTTTCACTTTTCTTTTTTTTCTGTTTCAAAGATCTGAATTTTTTTTATATTTCATTGTCACACATGAACCCTCTCTCTCTCTCTCTCTCTCTCTCTTCTCTCTCTCCTCTCTCTCTCTCTCTCTCTCTCTCTCTCTCTCTCTCTCTCTCTCTGCGTGCGTGCGTAAGGGAACCTCTGCCAGGGAACCTCTGACAGTTCATTGCTGATGAACTATAGCTAAAAGGCTCTGAGAACTTTAACCATTTAACCATACGCATTGACAGAATGACTGAGGCTATTAGATACAAACCATGCATTGCCTATTTTGTGATTGATTTTCACCTGCTCCTTTTGGTTCCCTGTTGTGCCATTCTCACATTGCCATTGTATGTTCCATTTCTCACATTGCCATTGTATGTTCCATTTCTCACATTGCCATTGTATGTTCCATTTCTCACATTGCCATTGTATGTTCCATTTCTCACATTGCCATTGTATGTTCCATTTCTCACATTGCCATTGTATGTTCCATTTCTCACATTGCCATTGTATGTTCCATTTCTCACATTGCCATTGTATGTTCCATTTCTCACATTGCCATTGTATGTTCCATTTCTCACATTGCCATTGTATGTTCCATTTCTCACATTGCCATTGTATGTTCCATTTCTCACATTGCCATTGTATGTTCCATTTCTTATTCTCTATACTTCTTGAGACGTTAACTTGAAACATGCATTGACTGACTGACTGACTGACTGACTGACAATGTCAAGTATGACTGAGCCTCCCCCCCCCCCCCCTCCCACCTCTCCTCTTTGCCGTGTACCTTCCCGCCCTTTCTCAGCAGCAAGACCAACATTGGCATCCAGTTCGAAGAGATCAGTGACTGTCTGTTCGTTCTCTGTTTACATTGTCTGGGAAAGTCATGTGTCTTCCTTGAATCAGAACAAATAGGTCGAAACGCGTTGTGTTTGTTTCGCAATTTGTTTCTTTCTTTTTTTTTTCGTTTGGCATAGGAGTAATTCCGTGTTTGCTCTTTTTGTTTCAATTTCCCTTCTTTGCAATCACCCTACTTTGAGATCACTTTGAGGCGAGTTTTGCTCAACGGAAATAGGTTCTGCCAATACCCCCTCCCCCTTCCCCATACATGCACTCCTTGGTAATTAACTTTCGTGGGTGGAGGGGTGAGGGGGAGAGTGGTAGTGTCCTTGCTGAAAGAGTAGAAGTTCTCAGTCA
>CM031598.1:37555709-37560709 GCA_018398815.1 Conus ventricosus | reverse complement strand
TTTTGAAAACAAAAAAAATTTGCGCAAAGAGAAGAAAAGCCGACTAACAACAAAAAACCAAAACAAAAAACCAGGGAAATGAGCTTACCACTCCCCGGGGTGCCCCCCGAAGAGGGGGGTCAAACACTCTCTCTGCCCTCTGTCCAGTCGAGGGGCAGAGGCCAGATGCGAAAAAAGAAAAGTGATGCCCCCCTCCTACAGGCCGACTGTAGGAATTGAAGTCCCGGACTTCCCCTTCGAGAACGGGAAAAAAAACCCGGGAGCAGGCGCTCCCAGAACTTTCTTCCGCTGAGTAAAGAGCTAACCCCCCTCAGCGATGCGCCAACAGCCACCTAGTCCAGAGTGAGCTACTTCAAACTAAAAGAAATGAAGCACGTGGACGGGAAAAAAAGTCAGGCAAAGGGGCCCGATAGACAGCAAGTTCGGGGGAAAAGGTACCAGCCACCGTAAACCCGCAGGAGAATACCCGGGGCGTGGAAAAGAGAGAGAGAGAGAAACAAAACCGAATTTGAGCTAAATAACCATGGGCAACCGCCCCCAAACCCACATTAAGGGACGGATCACGACAACGAAACGACAAAAAATAAATGAGAATTCCCCACCTAAGGGGTCAAACGTCGAGGCCCGTGCAAATCGTGAAAACCCCCCTTCTAAAAGCTCTTTTTCTTAGAACAGTGCTCCTTTGAACCTTGCGATGTGAAAATTTCACAAAATGGACCAAACCCAACTCTCTTATCGCAGAGTACGAGAATCCATAAAACTTCTACGATAAATCACCAGGGAAATACTAATATACATTTACAAACAAAAAGAAAACCTTCCAACAAAAAAGTAACAACCCAAACCCCTTTGGGTGATTCACTACCGTTAACATCCTAAAGGAAAAGGTCAAAACCAACACAGCCCAAAAGGGGAATAACCGGTTGAGGGGAATGTCCCCCGACTGATTTTCCAAGGCTACTACGGAGCTGGGCTAAGATATCAGCACCGTAACGGGAACCCTTGATAGAGGAAAGTGAACGCATGCTCGCATTCCCTGCCAACCCTGAGTCGACGACTAAATGGCCGGATCCGGTCCAAGCCTGGAGGATATATCCCCCTTCCAGTACAAACCCCGGCCGTACTTCTTTTTGGGACGCCAGTGGTGTCCAAATCTGCCGAGAGTTTTCAGCAAAGTAGGGGTATCGTAGTCCCTAACGGGCAGCCTGGGGGCATCGAGTCGCATAGTCTCCCGCTACCGAAATTGCGGTGACCGCGATTGGATGGGGGATTAATGGGCCCCCAAAAGTCGACCCCCCTTTGCTGAAGGGTCCCAAACCCCGTGGCCTGACCCTAAGGAACACGCTTCAAGCGACCCTTTGGCGTTGTCCGTTGGCAGACATCGCAACGCGGCAGAACTGCCAAACCCCTGCGAGTTCCATCCCGGCCAAAGTCCGTCTTATCGCTGAGAGCCCGTTTTGGCCCTAGACTTGCCATAGGTAAATAGGGGGCCCTGTGGAGAACAGATTCTCTCAAGTTTGGGGGGGACGACTACTGCTTGGCCACACGATCTCCCCGATAAAAAAACCCAAAAGAGGACCCCCTTGGGACAAAAAAGCTCCCCTTTGGCGTGTGGGGCGGGGACTGAGCGGGACACCACATTGTCGTAGGCATTGGAATCCGAGCCCCTGGCTGAAGACAAACGATGGAAGCGGATCGGCCTTTTGCAAGAACCTGTCAGAGATCGGCTTAAACGGACGCAATTCCTGTTCCTCGTCTTAGCTTTGGGGCGTGTGGTGACTCCCACCAAAAAACCCCGTACGGGCGATCCGAAACCGGGACTGACTGCGCCCGTCTGCAAAGGTGAATTTTCCCCTATGATAAGGGGAATAAAAGGGGTCCTCCCCCGCGTTTGGCCCCAACTTTCGCCACAGAAGTGGGGGGTGGAGATAGGAAGAGTACAGAAGGAGGGGTGGGGTAAAACCAGCCTCCAACCCGCAAAACATAACGGGCCCCCCCCCGGGGCCTCAGGGAAAACCAAATTTTTACCCACAAAATCGTTTATGCCCCAAACCCCGTGGTTCGCCAAAGGGGGAACCAAAAACAGAAAAAACACGGGGCACTCTGAATCACCAGAAGCTGGGATGGAACCCACTTTACCGGGGCACGAGGACGTTGGAAAGGCCCAGCCCCCGACTCCCAGCGCTTAGGACAATCTTTCAAAATTTGGCCCAGGACGACCACAAAGAAAACACAGTCGGGGCGCTAAAACCCCCGATGAATGCCTGCCTTGTTCACCCCTAGCATTGTCGGCGCCTTATTCCCCAAAACCTGGGGGGCTTCCTCTCCGTTCGGGGCGATCCCAAAAGCCCTGCGACTTCAGCAAACACCTCAGCGGTATGAATCGCACCCGGAAACCCGGGGTGCGTCTGCTACCCGGGACCTCACTCGGGGACCAGTGTTGGGATGTTCAATGAGGATAGATCCTCCACTCCAATTTGGGCCCCCTGCGCCGTACCCTACTTTTGCGCAGTTTAACCAAACTGCCAAAGGCCCGGGTCTTTTTTTTTTCTTCATGGACCGAATTTCCCCTCCGTACGTCTTGGGGAAGGGGGGAAACGCTTACGCAGAGCCAACTGAGCTGCGGGACGCACCTTCATTTAGAGTGGCCACCCCCTTGCAGAAAACCCAATAACCAAAAAAAAAGGTGAAAACCCTTTTTTTCCTCAGACAATTGGTATGAATGAACCTGCAAAATGTTGGGAAACATATAAATGTCCTCACTGTTAACCTGGAAGCTTTAATTTTGGCCTCTAACTTATCACCTCCCTGGTGTTAACCCCCTGATTTTCAGATCGGAGACCGCGAAAAAAGTTGTTCCATCTCCTCCCTACGCAGAGCTCCACCTTTTTAGTTCTCCCCTCGGGGGGCGGGGCCTTCCTACGCTGAGCCCCCTGCCCAAACCCTCTCTCTGCGCAGGCCCCTTTTCCCCTACGCTGATCCTCCTTCTGGCCCTCTTCCCTTTACAAAGGGCCTCCTTGGGGTAGCCTTTCTTACAAAGGGCCCCCTGTCGGGTACCCTTTTTGCGCAGAAACCCCCTTTTCCCTATGCAAAATTTCCCCTGTCTGCAGTCCCCTCTGGGCGCAGAGCCCCATCCTATCCAAAAAATCTTCCCACCTGAGCGCCTCTTCCCCTTTCCCCCGAGTTTCCTGCCTAGCAGCCTCTTCCCACGGAGGCTTCCCCCTGGAAGCTCCTCTCGTCGTGCTGCTCAAAACAAAGGACGAGGTATGTCCCGGGGAAAGGGTTCACCCCTCCCGACACGGGAGGTGACCCGTCGCCCCTCCCCTTGGGGCTCGACTTTTCCCCTAGGAAAGTCCTTGGGCATGCTCCTTACGAGGGGGAAGCCCGGAGAGGAGAAGGTTTTCGGGCCTGCGACCCCAAAAGAAGCCCCCATTGCTTTGCTATGTTTTACGCTTCCGAGCGGAAAGGCCTCGGGGTCTCGCAGGAAACCCCCCCCCGAAAAGGGGTAAATACTCCTTTGGGCTACCCCCTACGCACTGGATAAGTAGAATTACCGTTTTCGAAGTACTGGATAAAAGTGGACTACGAACATTTTTTACCCTTCTTTTCCCCGCGTCGCCAACCACCAAGGGCCCGGACGTCGCCAGACAACAATATCCTACGGGTTTTTAAATACGGGAAAGACAAAACCCCCAGAAAAAAAAAAAAAATTTTTAGGGGGGGTGAAAATGTTGTATGTGTGTGTGTGGGGTGTTCGGCAAGTTCGGCTGCTCCCCCTCTGGCAACACCGCCTCCACACACAGCAACATGCGGTGGGGCTCACCCAAAAAAAAAAAAAAAAAAAAAACTAGTCCGGCTGCCCCACTCTGGGGAACACCGCGCTCCACAGCAGGCAACAGGCGGGGGTGGGCCCGGAAAAAACAAACAAACGGCAGACGGGAAACCGGGGAAAAAAAGGAAAAAAAAAGGGCATAACGTCCCTACAACCCCCTGTACTCAATAACCACCCAAAAAAAAAAAAAAAAAAAACTGGTAAAACAAAAAAAAAATGGCAGACGACGGGGAACAGAAAAGGAAAAACTTCGGCCGCACCTCGTAAGGCCCCCGGGGGAAGGAGGAGGTCTGGTCCGGGCGCTCCCCCCGGCCACCTCGACTCCCCCCTTTACCCGGGGTTCCTTCGGCCCCCAAGAGCTCCCCTTTACACTAGAGTCACCCAGCCAACCACCCCCGAACAAAAACCCACAAACTGACTAAAATATACAAAAAAACAAAACTAAACAGGTACCCGCGAAACGAAGAGACGTCAGAGCCCCTTCCCCTCCGGGCGAGCCCCCCCAATTGTCCGACCGACCCCCTGGAAGTCTGCCCACAGGATCGGTCTGGGGGGAGTGAAAGGGGTGACGACCTCACACCCCCGCAAAGACCACACAATAAAGATTACGATACAACACCCCCTTTTTCAACCAACATACAGTCTAAAAAGCATTCCAAACACACAACACACAATCACAATCAGCATTCCAAACAAACAACAGCACAATTAAAATAAACATTTCACCATACGACACACAATCACAATCACAATTTTAAACATATGACATATAACAATTTAAAAAAAACTTTTCCCCATCCATCCCCTTTCCCCACCCGGGGGCCCCCACCCCCTGCCTTTCCAAAGTCTACTGGGGGGCACCCCGTCCCCTAGTGCCCAAAAAAACCGGGGCGGTTCTTGAAAAGAGTCGTTCAAACCGACAACCTTTTCAGCAAAGCAGAAGTGAAGACCGTCCTGGGGGGGGGGGGGGAACTGGCGTTTTACTGGAGGTCGTGGACGGGGATAGGGGCCCCCATCAAGCCGGGGGGCTTTTTTCCCCCGGTCCCACCCGAGCGGGGCCTCAACCACGCGTGGGACCAACCAGTCCGCGGGCCCCACCAGGGTGGGCCCCCAACCGCCGTGGGGACCAACCAGTCCTGTCCCGCCAGAGCGTGGCCCCAAAAAAACG
>CM031598.1:37545709-37550709 GCA_018398815.1 Conus ventricosus | reverse complement strand
ACTGGGCACGACGAAGGTCTATTGACAACGGTCAGAAAAAGAAAACAAGGTTGATGTGGTCAAGTTACAAGATCCAATGGTCTTACTAAAAAGGATCCTTTGAAGGAGAGAGACAGAGGGCAGAGAGGGGGAGGAACAATGTACTGACGACATAGCAGAGTGACCAGGCAGGGAAAACGGTTGAAGGAGAGAGACAGAGGGACAGAGAGGGAGGAACAATGTACTGACGACACAGCAGAGTGACCAGGCAGGGAAAACGGTTGAAGGAGAGAGACAGAGGGACAGAGAGGGAGGAACAATGTACTGACGACACAGCAGAGTGACCAGGCAGGGAAAACGGTTGAAGGAGAGAGACAGAGGGACAGAGAGGGAGGAACAATGTACTGACGACATAGCAGAGTGACAGGCAGGGAAAACGGTTGAAGGAGAGAGACGGGGGGAGGGGGGGGGGCGTAGAGAGGGAGGAACAATGTACTGACGACATAGCAGAGTGCCCAGGCAGGGAAAACGGTTGAAGGAGAGAGACGGGGGGGGGGGGGGGGGGGGGCGTAGAGAGGGAGGAACAATGTACTGACGACATAGCAGAGTGCCCAGGCAGGGAAAACGGTTGAAGGAGAGAGACGGGGTGGGGGGGGGGGGGGAGGGAGGAAACAATGTACTGACGACACAGCAGAGTGACCAGGCAGGGAAAACGGTTGAAGGAGAGAGACAGAGGGGCGGAGAGGAGGAACAATGTACTGACGACACAGCAGAGTGCCCAGGCAGGGAAAACGGTTGAAGGAGAGAGACGGGGGGGGGGGGGGGGGGGGAACAATGTACTGACGACACAGCAGAGTGACCAGGGAAAACGGTTGAAGGAGAGAGACGGGGGGGGGGGGGGGGGCGTAGAGAGGGAGGAACAATGTACTGACGACATAGCAGAGTGCCCAGGCAGGGAAAACGGTTGAAGGAGGAGACAGAGGGACAGAGAGGGAGGAACAATGTACTGACGACATAGCAGAGTGCCCAGGCAGGGGAAAACGGTTGAAGGAGAGGAGGAGGGGGGGGGGGGGGGTGAGGGAGGAACAATGTACTGACGACACAGCAGAGTGACCAGGCCAAACGGTTGCAGAGATCCAGGCCTTGACCCTTAACCGGCAGAACTGAAGAAACCTGGTGAACCTTCTGTCCTGTGCCGCCCGGTGATCCCACTGTCCTGTGCCGCCCCGGTGATCCCCACTGTCCTGTGCCGCCCGCTGATCCCACTGTCCTGTGCCGCCCCGTGATCCCCACTGTCCTGTGCCGCCCCGCTGATCCCCACTGTCCTGTGCCGCCCCGGTGATCCCCACTGTCCTGTGCCGCCCCGCTGATCCCCACTGTCCTGTGCCGCCCCGCTGATCCCCACTGTCCTGTGCCGCCCCGCTGATCCCCACTGTCCTGTGCCGCCCCGCTGATCCCCACTGTCCTGTGCTGCCCCGGTGATCCCCACTGTCCTGTGCCGCCCCGCTGATCCCCACTGTCCTGTGCCGCCCCGCTGATCCCCACTGTCCTGTGCCGCCCGCTGATCCCCACTGTCCTGTGCCGCCCCGCTGATCCCCACTGTCCTGTGCCGCCCGTGATCCCCACTGTCCTGTGCCACCCGGTGATCCCACTGTCCTGTGCCGCCCCGCTGATCCCCACTGGAGCTAAGACGAAGAAGAAGAAGAAGAAGAAGAAGAAGAAGAAGAAGAAGAAGAAGAAGAAGAGGAGGAGGAGAGGAGGAGGAGGAGGAGGAGGAGGAGGAGGAGGAAAAGAGAAGAAGAGGAAGAAGGAGGAGGAGGGAGCAGGAGGAGGAGAAGGAGGAGGAGGAGGAGGAAGAGGAGAAGGAGGAGGAGGACGAGGAAGAAGAAGAAGAAGAAGAAGAAGAAGAACAGAAAGAAGAAGAAGAAGACGCCGCCGACCGCAGAAGAAGCAGCAGAGAAGACGGACGCAGACGAAGAAGAATGGAAGGAGGAGGAGGAGGAGGAGGAGGAGGAGGAGAAAAGGACAGACGAAGGAATGAGAAGGATGGAGGAAGGAGAGATGGAGGGGCGGCGGCGGAGGAGGGAGGAGAGGAGGAGGAGTGAAAAGGAGGGAGGAGTGAGGGAGCTGCGATGGAAAATTTAGGGTTACAAGGATGTAAGAATGTTTGAAAGTGTTGCAAAACTAATGGCTTTCAAGAGGTTGTTTGGTTTTTTGTTGGTTGTTTTTTTTCTACTTTGAATATCCGTTAAAAACACGGCAGAACGATTATGCAACCCCTAGGCTGCTCATTACGTCGTTAAGCCCGCCAGCTGTGTTTGCTGATTGTAGCGCCGTTAAGACGTACTGCCTTAACGTTCGCGAGTCTTTGAAAGGTCCTGAGCTGTCTCGGGTTTTGCATCGCGCAGCTCCTATTTCCCCATCTACCACGGCAAAACCATGTTAAGTGACTCATCTCAAGGGGTGATTGTTTTCAATTTCCCGCGTTACATTCCATCCTCTCTCTCTCTTTCTCTCTCTCTTTCTCACCCCCCCCTCTCTCTCTCTCTCTCTCTCTCTCTCTCCCCCTCTCTCTCCTCTCTCTCTTCTCTCTCTTTTGTTAATGTCTTTCAGTGTCAATATAGTTATCTTCTCTGTGTAATTAACTCTGCATTGATAATCTTGAAAGAAAAACTTGTGCCGACACACAACACAACCCGCCCGAATAGATTCGTTGTTTGTTGCGGGCTATTCTATTCTCTTTTTTTCCTCCTGCTATTACCTTTCTTTATTCTGTGTGTGTCTCTCGAAAAACTATTTTGTATGTTATTCTAATTGTGTGGGGTTATATTTTTTCTTCTTCATTTTATGCTTAGAGTGTAATATTGTTAAACGGCGACCGACTTGCAGTCCAAAACTAACTGAACCTATCAGCGTGGCTGAGGGGGAAGTCAGAATGCCAGACGGGCACCTAGGATACAAACGCCCGCCCACCGGACGCAACTAACATGGAATAACGCCTTGTACACCAAAGGTCAAGATTCTGGCCTGTCAATGACACCGTGACACTCAACATCCCGATCTTTGCTCATATCTGGCCTGTCCATGCCAACATCCATACAACTCCGATCCTTCTGACATCCCTTCTGGAATGTCAATGACACCAACACATACAACTATCCTAATCCGAGACCTCCCTTCTGGAATGTCAATGACCAACATAACTACAACATCCAATCTACGACATCACAGGGCTTACCTCACTGTCATCCCTCCTCTCCTTCTCCCCTCCTTTCGCCCCACCTCCCACTAAAATGGGTGTAGAGGACTAATGCACTCATATTCAACACACGCGAACTTCTGAGTAGAGACACGCAGTTTCTATCCATGCTGCCTAATCCTGACATAATTTGACACCCCCCCACCCGCCCCACCCCCGCACACACACACACACGCGCGCGCGCTCGCCGCGCGCAACACACACACCACGCGCGCCGCGCGCGCTCATACACAACACGCTGTGCGCACGCAAGCCGCCGTACCCGCATCCCAACACACACAATCTCTCTCTCTCTATTCTCTCGCTCTCTCTCACTCTCTCTCTCTCTCTCTCTCTCTCTCTTCTTATCTCTCTCTCAAGCAGGCCAGTGACAGTGTGTGAGCAGTGCCCTTCAGTCTGACACATTAGCAAAAAGTGTGGCAGAACAAAGGCTGGCCCGCAATCCCACTTACCCACCCCAGTTACATACACAGACAAGTATGCATTATTTTAGGTTAAGACATTCACGGAAACCAGACATGACTCGGCAGCTACCCAAGCACCTCTCTTCTCACCCTCTTCTCTCCCCTCTTACTTCTTCTCCCTCTCTCTCTTCTCTCTCTCTCTCCTCTCTCTCTCACTCCCTCTCTCACTTCTCTGACGCTCTGTTAGAATCTGTATATATGTAACAGAAATTTTCATTCAAAGACCTAGAACCATGGCATGTATCAGTATATTTTCATGATCAAATGCTTGAATAACTTAATAATGATAAGAATAATATGTTATTATCTTATTATTATTTATTATCATATTACTATAATTATTAATAATAATCCAAAGCTAAAACCAGTTAGGGCTTTCCAGGGAGTCTGGAAGGAAAGTCGCCTCACGAGTGACAAAACCTGATCAGGCAGATTTCCATCGGCTCCTTTTGCCCAGTACTGGTACAAGAAACAAATTAAATAAGTTAGAAAACAAGACACCTTACCCAGCTTTTGCAGTCAATTTAGGCTTCACGAAAGCTTGGCCTCTTGTTGTCGATTTCAAGGACCATTTTGGGGGTACGCTGCTTCTTGTGGTAGGAGGGATCGTCTAAAACGTGCGCACCTACACCGCACCTTCTCGCTTCCATTTTGTATGGAAAATTTGCTGTTCTCAATAAAACAGGATCGCAATCTAGTTTTTTCCTCGATCAAGTACAGTTTTCTGGAGAAGCGTGCTGTACTTTGGAGGTATGAGGGCCGACGGATCATGGATGGTGCGAGCGAGTCTGTCGCGCAGTTGTACAGCCGCCTTGTTTCAGCCTCCGCGAGAGCTGTGGGCCCCTAGCAAACTCTTTGATAATGCGGCGGCGCGCCCGGCGAGCCGGGGAGGGTTCTATATAGAGTGCTGTCCTCCCTTGGTGCTGTCCTTTTACTCCTCCGTTTCAAGGACAACCAATACAACAAATCAAAACATTTAACATATATGGGCCGCAAAAGTCGCACAGCATGCGAATATCTTAATCACACTTGCGCAAAACCACACAAATACACACAACACACAACTCACACACAACACACACACACACACACACCGCGCGCGCGCGGCCCACACAACAGACACACACAACGCACGGCACTCACGCCACAGCACTCACGCGCACGCACGCCGCACGCACAACACACCACACACCAACCATACATACAGGGACATGGGCCTGTGAGGTTACCACCGCTTAGTCCCTGTGGAGGTATGCATGCCTCTCTGACCACACAGTTGTCCATTGTGGTAGCCAGTT
>CM031598.1:37500709-37543209 GCA_018398815.1 Conus ventricosus | reverse complement strand
TGACATTATGGGTCCACGAATAATGACCGATGTTTTATAGAATACCGTTACGCGTCGAAACGGCGTAACGCCTGTAAACGCTTTTTCTTCTTTATGGGCATACAATCCGACTTACTTGCGAACTATTTAAACATCAGGCAGGTATGTACATTCAGTGTTCGGAAAATGCCCGATGATTAAGCTTTACCGTATAGCCGTTACTACCAGCTGACACAGTCCTGTAACGGTTTTTATTCCGTGCATCTATTGGTTTGTGGTTTTGGGGGGGGGGGGTGGGTAAAAAGGCCCGTACTGACCGATCTTTGTGAAAAATTGAGGTAAGTTTCTTCAGGCACCGGCACATGCCCGATGTTTTGTACTACGTTATCGCCGTTAATAACGGCTTTGTAACGGCCCGTAACGCTTTTCTTCTTTATGGATATATCTCAGAAAGTACTTGGCGATTCTTTGTGTAACCGGTGAAACGGCACTAAACGGTTTTGACTTCTATGTGTCAATTTGACACGAGGCCGATATTTCTGAAAATTGTGATATGTTCATTATGGGTCACGGATCGATGCCGATGTTTTAGTTTACCGATATAGCCGTTACTCAGCGGCCCGTAATGGTTTTTCTCTATATGGTAAAAATCTCAGAACGGTCTTGGCCGATCGTTTCTGGGAAAAAACAAAAAATTTGCGCTAAGTAGTACATTTTAGTTCACAGACGATAGCCGATGTTTACCAGATATCATACTAACGGGTACACCAGCCCCGAGATTTATCTCTTTCAGCCCCACCACCCACCACTCCCCCCCCCCCTCCACTACTATCTCTCGCGTATTCAGGGATAAACTGGGAGTACGTTTATATGCTTTGCATTTGTTTTTTCTCTTTCTTTTTACCCCGTCTTATTTCCTTCCATTTCCATTATGCTGTCTTCACTCCCATTCCTTATTTTCCTCTACATTTCCACTTCCATTCCCATTATGTTGTTCACTCCCATTCCAGTATTTTCTCTACATTCCTTCCATTCATTATGCCTGTCTTCACTCCATTCCAGTATTTTCTCTACATTTCCTCATTCATTATGCCTGTTTCACTCCATTCCAGTATTTTCCTTAATTTCCTTCCCATTCCATTATGCCTGTTTCACTCCATTCCAGTATTTTCCTCTTACCATTTCTTCCATTCCATTATGCCTGTTTCCTCCATACAGTTTTTTCCTCTAATTTCCTTCATTCCATATATGCCTGTTTCACTCCCATTCAGTATTTTCCTCTCATTTCCACTTCCATTCCATTATGCCTGTTTCACTCCCATTCAGTATTTTCCTCTAAATTTCCTTCCATTATGGCCTGTTTCACTCCATTTCAGTATTTTCCTCGACATTTCCTTCATTATGTCTGTTTCACTCATTCCATTATTTCCTCTCCATATTCCTTGTGTGAGTGTGTGTTTCACTCCATTTCCATTAATTTCCTCTCAACATTTCTTCATTATGCCTGTTTCACTCCCACTCGCGCAATTATATTTCTCTACTTTCCTTCCTGTATGTTTATCTGTTTCACTCCATTTCCTTATTATTCCTTCCATTTCCTTCCATTATGCTGTTTCACTCCATTCATTATTTTCCTCCTACATTTGCACTTCCATTATGCTGTTTCACTCCCCATTCCATTATTTTCCTTCTACATTTCTTTCCATAATGCCAGTTTCACTTCGCAATACCATTATTTTCTCTGCATTTCCTTCCTATGTCTGTTTCACTTCCCATTCAGTTATTTTCTACATTTCCTTTCCATTCCATTTGCTGTTTACCTCCCATTCCGTATTTTCCTTACATTCCTTCCATTATGTCTGTTTCAATCCCATTCCATATTTTCTCTCTACCTTTCCTTCCATTCCATATGTCTGTTTCACTCCCTTCAGTATTTTCTCTACATTCACCTTCCAATATGTCAGTTACTCCCATTCATTATTTTCTACCTTTCCTCATCCCATTATGCCTGTTAACCCCAAACCTCCCAGTATTCGATCCCTCTACATTTCCTACATTCGTTATAGTCTGTTTCCTCCCATTCAGTATGTGTCCTCTACGTTTTCAACTTGGTTATTTCTTTTTTGTACTTTGGTCTTTTTGTACTCCCGTTCTTATTCGACAGGGGAGTACTTTAGAATGGAACGAAGAAATGCTGCCTGTGGTTCTGTGATGTTGGATTTCTGTCAGACTAGTCTGTGTTCGTCCTGTGGTCAAAAATGTAGATCCCCTCCGTCAGACAAGCTAACTTGCCGATCTTTCTGAAAATTTGTAGGTATGTTCATTATGGGCCACGGCAGATGCCGAAGTTTTAGTTTCCTCTCCAGGATCTACGGCTGTAACGGCTATAACGGTTTTTCTTCTTTATGCGAGTATTCAGAAAGTACTTGGCCCAATTTAAAAGCGGTTTGGATGATACGTGACACATCGGAGCCTCTGTCTATATGTAAGTGATGTAATCGCTGTTGAAAAAGGATTAAACAACGTTAAAAACCGTTATTCTGCCTTAGTTTCTTATATATAGGTGATTTTAATGAAATTTAGTATATAGGAAAGGTTATATACACAACTGGCACTTAATAGTGTTTCAAATTTTGACCGTTCCCACAAGTTATCTTGACATATTGGTCGATTGGTGTGTGTGTGTAACTATTGACACAGGCTTTAAACCCCAGTGAGGCACTATATCGCGGTTTCAAAATGTGTATATTAGTTATATAACCGTTTTTTTTAAACCGTTATTGTTGCCGTTATTTGTTTATAAGATATTAGTGGTTTTACATGAAATTTATGTATATAGAAAGGGTTATCACCCACAAATGGCACTTCCATGTAGTGTTTCAAATCTGACCGTTTTACAAAACCATAATTCTTAACATATTGTCGTATTGATGAATTTTTTGGTATGTACACAGGCTTTAAGCCCAGTGAGGACTAAAATACCAGTTTCCACGTGTACATCGGCTAAATACACGTTAAACCCGATATTTTGCCTTTATGTCTTATCACACAAAGGCACATTTGGTTTATATGCTTTGGCATCTTGTTTCTTTATTTGTTTGTTTTTCGCTGTCATTTAAAATCGTACCTTCTTCATTTATCGTTAAGTTATCAGCAGTTTCATACTTTTGCCTCTTCTTTCTCAAGTGTTTACTTTCCGTTCTTTTGACCCTGCCTACGCCATCTACTTCCCTCTCCATCTGTCTGTCTTACTCTGTGAAATTTTTGTTTCCAGTATTAATTCTTCTTATACCCTTTCTTCTTCCCACGACAAATAATTTTTGTTTTTCGTTCTGAAGTTTCCTGAAATCCTACACTGGCCTCAACTAGTCATCTTTTTCCCATCTTCTGTGCACTCCACACACACGCGCACTCTTATGTCATGCCTTTTCACATCAGGAGCAGGTGTCCACATTCTGTTTAAATCTTTAATTCAGACAACGTTAATTGTCGGGAAGTAGCGTTCGTATCTTTGTACTTTTTCTTTTTTTAAACAATAGGTCCCTGGGGTAAAATTAGGCATTAGAGTGTAGAGACGCCTCGCAGTAACTCAGGAAAGTCTTTTTTTGTTTGTGGTTATTTTCTCACGGTCCTTACCATCACAGAGAGATGAGAGAGAGAGAACCCCAAGTGAAAAACAACCACCTGTGATCGTCTTTACCTGACTTCATAGAAACCATAATCCTTAGATTTTAATTTTATGAATCACATTTTCCCCCGACCTTAGGCCTCTAGATCTTCAGTGACTTTGAGAGACTGGGGGGGAAAAAAGCACTAGAGAGACAGGTCATATGCGGGTTACAGCTCGCCATCTTATTTTCGCTCGAAAACCCCTTATCACATACAAATCCCGTCAATACATGTCAATTTTGACCAAAATGGGGACCAGTTTTACAAAACAATTTAAACACGCCCCCCTTCAAATTGAGTAATTAGCCATTGAAAACGGGGTTTTCGTGAGATAGGATATTGGCGATTTGAACCGCCATATTTACTGTCTCTCCAAGAAAATAAAAATCTAAAGATTTAATTAACGCCAGCGTCGACTGGAGCTCCCTACTTTTTCTAATATTATCTTCTCACAAGCACTATTAATAAATCAGAACACTTACCCATGGCTTTCGGCTTGATTAGCTATTTTTTACATCCAATTGAAATTATTCGACACCTCAATAATTCTTTAAAATGGCTGTTTCGTCAAAACAAACTATTCCTGATACTCGCACAACCCCGCCTTAATTGACGGCATGTGCTCGTAGAACTGTAGATGGATAGGCATTAACAAATTAGTCGCTGTTTTTAAACAGTTGTAACTGGACATACAAAATTGGGTTCACGAGAAAATCGGCTGGTTACAGCCTACATAACTCTAAAGACCCGCTTTTTACGTCCCCACAAAATTATGTGTTTTAAATGATCTGTTTCACCACTATCATAAAAGCTAAAATTTGAGCAAGGATTCTTATAGGAAAACGTTACTCCTTTTTTTTCTAGAAGTTCTGGGAAATATCATCGCTAACTTATAAGATTTGCCTCATTAATAATAAAATAATGCACAAATTGTCCCTCTAATATCAAGAACAAAAGTTTGTAGTAGTAACCGTCTGGTCATTTATTAAATGTTGTAATTGATTGCTTGCTCGTCCCTTAATATTCACCCAGTTTTTCTTTATCTTTTTCAGATATGTTAATCCAATTTTACTTAAAGCCAATTCTTAAGAGCAATCTACCACTCCGAGGACCTAATTGTCAATTTCTGCGTTAAGTACACACGTTCGTTTTGCTTGGTTATATAGATGTACATCTTTTTATAACTTTTTTAAACCATTTTAAAAAAAATGGAACCTTTTAAATATAAACGAAAGTTGCCACTTACAATGGCGGGGCGTTTTATAAACCCCAAATCTTTAGTTCTTCAGTTCCCGAACATTGTCAGTCGACCGCATATATGGCTTTCAAGTCAAGCTTGTAAACCATAACAAGATATTTAAATCCCCCAATAAAGAAGATAGAGTGGCCCTCAGCCATGGTCATCCCACCCTATGAATGTTTTACCAGAATCAGTAAAATTTTTGTCGTGTAATGCGCAACCACTGGCTGCGGTGTATCATATGCAAACCAATTTAACACATCCCACTCTTTTAGTAAGGTCAGTATAAAACTTAAGTTTATTACCAGTACAGACGAATATCTAACCTGCCCTCCCTTCGCCTCAAGCGAACAGCCGATTACTCATTCACAGCCAATGTATAATATTTTTCCAATATGCTTTCAGTCCCTGCCAATGCACCCGAATATAACCCATCCACCTACAACTACTTTAGACAAAAGTTAGACCGCCCTCATGGGATAGGCACATTGTAGTTGTGGGCAAAAAAAGAGAATATTTATTCTGACTCCTGGCTTGGTTGACACCTCATTCAACCAACAACAAGTTCGATTGGGATCCATAGCACAAAAACACCTTACATGCTTGGGCACCATTTATCTTAGATGACGGTAAAGGGCGAACAAATGCCAGGAGTGCCCGACTCAATGACTCCATAGGACATACGTTTGGTGTCTATTCGGAGACAAGCACCGATCTAAGTCCTAGCATAGGTGGATCAATCTACGGGCTTTGAAGCTAGAAAACAATTCTAGCCCAATTTAGAAGCTGCTATTAAACTCTGTGTTGATTTGCCTGCAGCATCAAAGGTATCACCCCGTACTTACACACGACGGATCCACGGTTTTTCTATTCTGTAGGTCTTATGATTATAATGCTGCTTTGACCTTCGACTGCAGATTGGTATGATACAGATATAAACCCTGCCCTCCTCATCGTAGAGACGACAAAACTTAGGTCACAAATCAAGGCTTACCCACAAGCCTGCCTCATCCATTTAAACAAAGACCTTAGCCAGCCGCCGCCCCGCGACCACCACCAGTTATACGCGCCCCCCCGCCAGAAAGCAGTCCAGAAAGCGCCCCACCTGTTTATGTGCTCACACTGACAGTCTACAAGCGAAAAGACAGCCTTCTTGTATTTTTAACTTTTACTGGTTTAGCCATACTTTATTTCACTAAAAATTTATACTCAGCAAGCTAGCCACTCCTAACGCCACAGATGGTCAGCCATATAACCCGCAACTTTACCTATAGATAGACAAAACCCAATCTAACAACACCTACCTACTATGCCAGGCAGCACGCATCAAGGCGCTTTGGCTGCTAACTTTTTAATAAGTTTGCTAGATGAGCAATGGTTTTCTAATCCAACTTTTACCGGGTGAGGCGTTGGCGGGCGCTACTGCTGTTGGTGCACTGCCGGTTAAAGCATAAACGAGTTTAGAGATAGCAAAACAACAGCCGTTAGTACCTACTAACTATTGTAATCCCTGTTCCCTGAACAGAGTTCCTTATTTCTTTCAGCTAGCGTAGAGTTATCATTAAGTATTCTGTTTATAGTTTCTCTTATTCTGCTCTTGTTTGTGATGCTAGCTGCGCTCTGTTGGTTGACAACACTTCTAACCTGGCCGCCCTTGTGTCGCATAAAATCTTGTATTTTCTGCTGTATTATACCTTTTTTCTCGTCCATTGTCTATCATCTGCATCAGCCAGTTTATTTTTTCTTCTCTATCTCTCTCTCTCGCTCGCCAAGCGTTGCCAAATTGTTTTCTAGTTCGCTCTTATTGACTTAGACGCTCATTAAGCCCCAGGATTTCACGCATGGCAATGGAGAATTGATAATAGTTTCTAATGTTTTCTGACGGTATCACTTTCCCCCCCCCCCCCCCCATATTACAACTTCGCCTAATTTCTGTTGCTGCTCATTTCTTTATGCGCCCAAGAATCTTGAAAAGGAGTCATTTCTATTACGCAATCGTGTTGGCAACTCTTGCAAGTTTTGTCCATGACTAACAGCCTCAGGCCTTAAATTTAAAATGTTTAATCTCCTTTGAGTCCGACAACAGTAATCCTTTGCCCTCATGGTGTTTAGTTTTTAAAAACTTAGTAGGTTCTGGCCTTTGTCAGTAAACTCTTACAAGATTTCCTTTACTAGTCCTTATATACGATGCGGTTTACTTTTATCCACCCTCCAATCAAAAGGAATGGGGCCTTCTGGCTGATCTGCTTAAGCTTTATTTAGAATGGGTTACTTCTATTGTAATAGTTCTGCACGAGATGCGCTAACTGAAGGGGGTGTTTTGCTTTTTATGAAGGAATTGAGAACCTTCTGCTGCTCTTTCAAGTTCTTCGCGCAATGAAGGACTCCAACATATACACAATAACCGATGCAGGGCCTGGGAAGATCTCTTTCTTCTTCGTCAAATTTCCTCCATATTTTTTTATTATATCTTCTTTTTTGATTTCTAAAAATGAACTCTTACGGTTTGTGACCTCGATCCATACAGAAAAGCGAAGGGAACCCCACGGCGTAAAAGGCATAAGGCAGACTGTAAATAGTGTAAATTACTCTCCACAGTTCCCGCCCGGACAAGCTTAACCGTCAGTTCCCTGATCATAGGCGCCGACGATGTTATAATGCAGGCACTGCTAAACTATCATTAAAATAGATATTACATCGACAGAACCTAATTGCTACTGTTGTTGTAATTTGGGAGGGCCCTCAACGATAAAAATATGGTAAACAAACTGGAGGGAGAGAAGTTTTTGTACTAAGCGAGGCAGACATTTTTGCGCCTCTCTTTGACCTTATGCTGCTAAAAAAGAAAGAAAGAGAAAGTTATCAGGGGAATCCAAGACACATCCGGTCTTATACAGGCTTCCCGCGGCGGATGCAAGAATGATGTTAAAGATGCGGCAAGTTAGCAGCAGCAATTGGCAACAGATTCTGCATCCCTCTAGAATTTGAGTTGTTAAAGACGCATATTGCCATATTACCAAGGTGCACTAAAAGAAAAACTTACATATGAACTGACATTTAGCCCTAAGCGATTTGTTGTTCGCGCGCTTGAAGACCCTTTAGTGGGTGTGTGGTGGCGCATTTCTCTTGGAGTTTGATGTTGTTTACTAACCCCGAATAGGCCAGAACAATCTCTACCCAGTAATAACAATAAAACAGTTATTTATTATGAAGCGTTATAATCTCCTGCAACTGAAATAAATCGAGACACCTCTCTGGAACCATACATCTAATCAGTCTCTGAAGTCTTTTAAAAGGATTTTGTTCTTGTTTACTGCAGGCCACAATCCTTTTCATAGCTGACATACCGAAGGTTTTATAATCCAAAAATTGGACGGTTAGACTGATGCAATAAATGGCAAGTCAGATCAGTGTATTCGGGCCGCGGACTTTTACTCACCAACCTCTTGATTGAAATAAGAAAGATGTTCGCTGGAGGTAGGCAGAGATCCTGCAGTTTGGAACGTGTATGAACCAACTACGCCTTTATGATGTAGACTAGCCGATACTTGATATCAAATATGGACAGTGGTTGGAATTTAGATCCACATTGCAAACAGGACTGTATGGAAGTGGCAGAACGGGTAGGGCAAGACGGCATAAAAATTAAAATATTCACAAGAAAGCCGACGGAAACGCCCAATAAAAAGGCATGATTTTTAATGGTTAGTGATGCTAGTTACACATTGAAGGAAAACAGGACTAAAAGGGACGTGGCTTAATAAAATGCAGAAACATATTCTAATAAAAACAGATGGATAGTTGAAGTTTTGCCACAAAGATCCGCACTGTCTTCTTATCATGCGGGATTAATGGTGTGGGAACACTGTATCGTACTTGCTTTGTTTACAAAACAATTTACCAGTTTCATTACGAACTCATTGGTTAAAATCTGCACAAACCATTAGCACCTAACACGTCTTACAAGAAGGAAAGTTTATTTGGACGACGTGAATATATTTTTAGTCGATCTAGGCGAAGCCTGCAGCGCAGTTTAGCACTTACTATAATATTTGAGGATCTGACCCTGTTTATTATTGATGACTGTTCAGCTGAACGAGACATAGTACCCCAAATAAGAAACGCTCGGTCCCAGCTCGCCTTTAGTGGCACCACGCCGTAGTTTCTGTGTGTCTTAACCTTCAAGGAATACAATGCTGTTTTTTTTAAAAAAAAAAGACTTTCGTCGCAGTTAAAATCGGTTTTGCTATTATTTTACACTAAGGGACAACAGATAGTTTTGAAGAACTGATTAAGTGAAAATTCTATTATAAGGGCAAAGAAGAGTAACAAACCAAAATACAAGAGCAGTTAGAAAATCTAACCGCTAAGCTAATGCTTGCGGGACAGACCCCAGTTCAATACGTTTTGTTTATTGTAGATTTGTATATTATGGTTGCATTAACAATTTGCTTTATTATACTTTTATATTATAAAAAGAATGTTATGGGCCAGACTTAAAAGCGCAGCAAGTCTAAATGCGCTGCCAGCTAGAGCTAAAAGACCTAGCAGACACAACGCGTTTGACTCTAAACGGAGAGATAGGCAAATGTTTATGGATTAGGATACACAGATGTGGGGTTTACAACCGAAACAGAAATTGAGACAAAAACGCCAGCAATCTCCTCCTTGAAGAGATAAGAAATTTAAGGGCAAACGAATTTGGCAACCTGAATCCAGGATCATACCACAGAGAGCTGCTTGGGCGTTTGCTTCCTGAAATAGGACTGGAATTTAAGTTTTAACTACGAGAACTATGGTAACATATGCTAAAGAACAACATTTTGAACAAGGCTTTGAATGCAGGAACATTCTTGTTAGCCTAGATCCGGGAACGCAACAGAAAAAAACATATTGAAATAAATCGGCGGTTCTGACCATAGCTACCAAGAGACAAGAAGTGCTTAGCTGAAGTGGGGGCGACACCGTCGGCTTAGAATTTACCCCAAATCTACAACCCTACCTCTAGGCCAATGACGATGATTTTTCGTTATTTTTTACTCCGAGGGAGGGAGGATATAGTTTGCCAGAACATACGATAAATCAGAGGTATACAATAAAGGCTGAACTTGGAAGCCCCTCTTAAGCTTGCTATTGCAATTACTAAAATACGAGATGAAATAAACATCCATACAATCATTGACAAGGTTACTATAATGGTTTGACAACGACAACTACAGTACTCGTCTATATTTTCATTACTTATGTTAATTTTATTGACGTTTTCTTTGTAATGAAGTGCTGCCCGACGTCTTAATAAGAAGATTAATTTAAAAATAATCTTGATTACAATGGAGGTCAACAGTTTAGGTTTAAAGCAAATAACGACCTTTCAAAAGGAATAGAAGCGACTTGGCTAAGTATAGGGTTACTAGAAAGAAAATATGCTAAAGCTTTAAATACTCTATCTTATGTAATTACTGGCCTTCATCAGCTGTAGCTACCGCAAGTGCTGGGTCTAGCGTTGTCTTTTAGCCATGGGGTGGGGGCAGCCTCTTTAAGCATTAGGGAAGCCTTGGTTAAGGTTTAGGAGCTGTGATCTATGATTGTAAGTGCTGTTTTTAAAAAAATTAAGTCTATTACAAAAGCACACTGACATTGTGGCCCTAGCATCAACAACACTCTGTTATTAAGATTAAGGGAATAAGCAAATCATTACAGGATGAAAACATTACAGATGAAGAATTTCAGAAGCTTATGGCTGACGGTGAGGATTATATCGGCAAAAACTTGAACTTCAAAAGGAGTGGAGAAAGATTGTACTTCGCGACAGGTAGACACTGATGCAATAAAACGAACATTGAAAAAACAAACTGATCGTGGTAACTCCCACATAGGCCAAAAAATAAGTTTTACAAAAAATAAATTATAGTTTAAGAGAACTGTAATAGCCCTTCTAAATCACTTCGCCCTCAAACCAGTTTTCGAGGCGAAATTGGACTTGAAGCTGCATATTAAGTTCGCTAACAAGTAAGCCTTTAATAACCACAAAATAAACGACCTACCAACAAACCTACTGTGTAGGGTTATCCTTTTTTAATACTAATTGACTAACTTTTCAGATTTTACTTTTGTTTTAATCTATGTTTTTCCTGGTCTTTTCAATACCATCATTTTCACGCAAACTTCATCAAATGAGGTCTCTGTCATTCATGTGAAATAACCCAACATTCTTTAACAGCTTCTTAAAGTCTTATAAAACGTGTTTATTTCTGGCATAGAAATCCACACACTTATCCATCATGTCTCCGCTGAAAGCCAGCTTAGCCAAAGTGATTCTCTTTTTAACTATATCTTTTTCAGCCGAACATTCATCTATAATAAAAGAGTGTCTGCGTTCTTACAAACACTTTAATTAAAAGTATTCTAAACACTCACTCAGTTTAGTGCTAGGAATAACTAAATATACCGTCATTGTCTGTCCATTTAAATAAACCTTCTATCATGATAAGCTTTGTTCCTTTTAAGTGTAGGACAGAACATCACAATACTGATCAAAATGTATTAGCGATAAACTGTTGTAAAAGTCTAGACATAATATGTTTTTCCACACAGTTGCACAAAAATCATTGAACAATGAGGGGATTTTATCATAAATTAAAACTGCTCCATAGTTATTTAAAGAATTGAATCTAATCCCGTTATTATTTTTATCATACTCTCCGTCAAAACTTGTCAGATCATAAAACCCTATGAGGCCTAAATGTGTTCAGATTCAATCCAATTCAGTTCTGTAAGATTGTTTCACTTTAAGTCACATGATTTTGTTGCTTGTTGTTAAAGATCTTAATATCTTCTCCATTAGTAGGAAGGAACGCGATGGTAAGTTAGCCGTTTAACGGTCTAGTTTTGCCAGCTAATATTAAATCCTTTTATAAGGAGTCACTAACGCCACAACCCCACCCTCTCCACATCTTTAAAGACAGAAATTCAAATATCATTGTGACGTGTCTCTACTTTTCTGCTTGGAAAGAACTGTAATTTGGTAGAAGCTTTTTTTACACCTGTTTTTTTCAGTGGCGGATGTACTGTTTTTCCCATCGGCGTTATTTCAATCTCTTTTCCGCCATGCGTTCGCATAAGACTTACATGAAAAAGGGCCAGAGTTGACTGCTTTTCTGAAACTTTTTTGACGGCTAAAATATGTAAATGGGCATATAATTCCAAATTTTATGTCATTCTAAATATGGTTCAAGTGCATTTGATGTCAGGTTTTTCGAAATATTTTATATACAACTGGCAACTTATTTGCTCTCGCATGGCGCAGTTGTTTCTCGTTTATGAAAAACTTTTTGCTGTCGCCAACTCTTTGCGTTTATAATCACCTCTTTCGTGTACTCAAAACCTCAAAGCGCTATTCCGTTTGTTATCAAATCGCAACGTTGCAAGGTTTTAACTTCTAAAAGTTGATACACTCACAGGCGCTAATGTAACTCCGAATCTTCTGGCCCCCGCGACATTATTTTATAGTCAGGTTATTATTTTATTACCAAAAAAACAATGTGCAGGTTATACAATTTCCTACTTTCCCGCTTTGTCTTTGATTTATATCTTAAATGATCAGACTCCACAAAATTCTCTTTTAAACTGTAACTTAGGGAATTGTTATTTGCATAATCGCATATGCGCTTTCCTGACGGAAGAGCTCTTAAACAGTTGAGGGCCTCTTCCATCATAATAGTTTTTTCAGTGCTCAGCTCATCCAAATGAACATAGAGTATGAATGTAATGCCACGATCGAGGGGATTTTCTCCCTCATAAGTCGTTTAGTTTGACGTAAACTCTAAAATATGAACGGACGATCGGCAGTTGTAAGCTAACATTTTAGTTGCTTTTATCAACATCGTACTACTTCTTCTTCTTCAGTTTTTAAGGTCAACATTGATTTCAGCTTCGCAATGTTAAGTTTGAAGCGCAATGACAAAGGTACTATTGCCATCTTTTAGGAGCAACAACCGTAAATAACATCAGGGTATGAGTTAATGGATAACTAATTGGGCTTCTTATTACACTTTTTTAATCTTATTATTCTCCTTGGATTTGGTTATATTAAACCATACGATTTGTAGAAAAATATCAAGGAGAGCGACGTTTTGGTCGCAATCGTTTCTTACCAGATGCTCTAAAACGGAAAAGGACGGTACCTTGAGTTGTTATTGTTCCAAACATTTTTTGAACGAACTAAAAATGAAGCGCGTTCGAATCAACTAACGCTGCCAAATTATTTGTTGGGCGCCACCACATACATCAAATTTAGAACTGCCACCGAAATTTCTGAGCCAGCTCCCCTTTTCTAAAAGGTTGAGTACTCCATTAACAGATATTTAACCCTACCTATTAAAAAGACTACATCGCAAAGTGTGGTTCAGTATCGATGCAGTTTTATCAAAACCAGTGAAATTTGCTGTGTTTTGTGCAAACAACTGGGGTGTGGGTGTCGAATAGTGATCATAAATCATCCTAATCTTTGGTTAGGGCAGTGTATCGATTTCATTTCTATTACACCTTCCGACGTATTTTGACTGAACTGCAAGCGCCATTACCAAATGACAAACCGTTTAATCCATTCAGCAACCGAATAGACATGAAGGCTTTTGAAAGGATCTGTAACGAATTCAATATTAACATCAAGACAGACTTTAGACAAAAGTTGGATCTTAATCATGGTTTAGGCACCCTTATTGGTGGGGCGTGCACAGAAGTATAACTATGACTGGAATCCTCCTTACACATCTTTCTCTTCAGGCACAACTGTTCACCTCGGGTCCATAGAGCAAGAGCATAAAACAGCATGGGCAACATTTATCTTAGACACCTTCTAAGGGCCTAACTAAAGCAGGAATAGAACGAATAAATGACTCTCATTCGTACTTACGTTTGGTGTTTGCTAGGTTCACAAGCACAGGCAAGATCGAGCATAACTGATCCTTCTACATGCTTTGATGCACAAAAACAATACTTAGCAAATTTAGAGGATGCCATTAATTCTACAGTTGATTTACCTTCAAGTATAAAAAGGTACCAAGATGTTTTACAATACGCAAGATCAAAAGTAGACTTTGCTGTTGGCACTGGTTTATACTGCACCTTTCTGACCTTAGACTCCCGGTAGGAAACAATAATGAACTACAACAATGAAATTCTTGTTGCAGGAAATGAACAGAAGGTTGGACAAAACGACATAAATTCTGAGCCAGTAATATTGCAAGCAGTAAAAAAAACAAGATGAACCCCCCCAAGAATAAGATATCCAATCCCCGTGGCCAAAGCCCGAAAACCGTTGAAGACGCGGACTCTGTTCGCGATGACCATGAATATGAAAAGACAGCGCTTGTTCTTGGATTAATGGCTGGATTACGGTTTTTATCTTACAAAAAATTAAACCCCAACTATTAAGAGAACAATGCCCAAAAATGCTGGGCCATAAAGCCATACTTTGCTTGCGTAGACAAAAGCCAGCAACCCCAACCCCCCTAATATACCGGTAAAGGTCTATAGCTTTCTGGTGTCACGAGTTTGTCACGGGGCCCTACGAGTTTGCCCCTTAGGGTGGGGGAAATTTTTATTTTTTTTGTCGTTGCTGTTGTGTGTATCCGCCCCTTGATTGGCTTGTGGTGCGGTTGCACCTTGGGTGTTTATCAATTTCGGTTTTTTTTTCTCTCCTCTCTCTCTTATTCCCGCCGTGCTATTTATCTGTAGGTTCCGGGGGCGGTACCTTTCTCTCAAATTTTGCTGTTTTGGGCCCTCTCCCCTGTCTTTTTACCTGTGCACGTGCTTCGTTTCTTTTAGTTTGAAGTATGCTACTCGTGCGCAGCATGGCATGTTGGCCGCCATTGCGAGGGAGGTTAGCTCTTACTCGGCGGAGATGTCTCTGGGAGCCCTGCTCCGGTCTGGGTTTTACGTTCATCGAGGGTACGTCGGTTCTTCATTTCCCTACAGGGGCCCCTGTGGAGAGGGACATCACTTTTTCCTTTCTCCGCCCCTGTCCTTGCCCTCTCGATGGAAGAGGGCAGGAGAGTCGTTGACCCCCCTTTTTTTGGGTTTCCCCACGGGGTGGGTAAGCATCAGTTTCGTGGTTTGTTTGTTTTGGTTTGTTTTTGTTACCCGGTTAGCTTTCTTTGCGCAATTTTCTTTTGTTTTCGAAATTGAAAGGGAAAAATATTGTTTGAGACCTTTTCTCTGGTTAATTCAATTTTAAACCGGGCCATTCTAAATTATTTCCAAATTCTTTTCCTGTTTATGCTTGGGTGAGCGGTAGTCGGTGGGGATGGGAGAAAACCTGGTGATTCAGGGGGGAACTGCTTGGTTCACTCGTCGCCCTGTCCGTTCGCCGGACTTTACCCCTTCGGCCCGTCTGTTTGTGTGTGCAAGGAGAACGAGTTTTATGTTCGCGAGCGTGGTACCCCTGATTTGTCGTTCGGATGCGTGGTGGAGATTTGTTTTATTTGAATGTGTTTATAAATGTGACAATTATGCCATTGATTATTATTTGCAATGTGGTGGCTTTATAAAGCGATGGTCGCTGGTTGGGTTATTTCCTAGAAAGGAAATTTTTAAATGTGAGTGAGAGAAGGGTGAAGAAAATTTTATTTGTTTTAAACCTTTTGATTTAATGCAGTCTTTTCCCGATGTGTGAGAAGCCCTGTGAACATTCCTGTTCGATGGGTTTACTGTGTTATGCAGGTCTGTTTGAGCTGGGATTAGGGGGTGCATTTAATAGATTTCCCCCTCGCCCATCTGCGAGTGGGTTAAGATTTGACAGCATGGGTGCTGTACGAGGGCCCGGGGGTTCCAGTACCTTTTTCCCTTCCCCCTTCCCTTTTTCCCTTCCCCCCCTTTCTTTTTCCCTCCCAGCTACTTTTTCCCCCCCCCCCCCCGGGGGCTTCCCCGGAGTCGGACGGGGTGGGCCACGTGCTGGTTGAGGCCACGCTTGGCTGAGACCACGGACTGGATGGTGCCACGTGCGGGTTTGGGCCCGCTCTGGCTGAGACCCGGACGGGAGGTGCCACGTGTGGTTGAGGCCACGCTCGGGTGAGACCCGGATGGTGGTCCCACGCGTGGTCGGGCCCACGCTCGGGTCGGGGACCGCGGATGGTTTAGAGGAGCCCGCCGTCTTGACGGGCCCGGCCCTGACCCCGTCCGGACCCCAGTAAAAGCCCCTTTCCCCCCCCCCCCCCCCCCCCCCCCCCTCGGGACGCGCTCTTCACTGCCTGCTTGTGAGTCGAGGGTTCGGTTTTTTCGACCCCCCTGCGAAACCCGACCGGTTGGGGCCCCTAGTGCGACGGGGTGCCCCCGTAGACTTGACGGGGCAGGGGTGTGGACGCACCCCGGTGTTAGAAGGGTCGATGCTGGGAAAAATTTTCCTTTTAATTGGTTATGTTTATGTGCTGGAATGCTGAAATTGTGATTGTGTAGTTTTGGGGAAAATTTTTATTTATAATCGGCTGTTGGGGTGTTGGAGTGTTTGTTGTGATTGGCATGTTGTGTGCGTGGAGTGCTTGATTGTGATTGTGATGTTGTGTGGGTTGGAATGCTTATTTTGCTGGTGTGAATAAAGGGGGGTGTTGTATCGTAATTTTTTATTGTGTGGTCTTTTGCGGGGGTGTGAGGTCAGTCACTCCCTTCACCCCCACCTGGGACCGACCTGTAGGGGACCTCGGGGTCGGCGTGACATTGGGGGGGGCTCGCCCGGGATGTGAAGGGCTTGGCCTTCTCTCTCTTTTCGGGGAAATCCTTTTTAATTTTGTTGTTTTGATATGTTTAGTCATTTTGGTCGTGTTTGTTCTTTGGGGGGTTGGTGGGTGACTCTCGTAAAGGGAGTTTAGTGGCCTAAAAGGGAAACATGGGTGTGCCCGGGGGGTCGAGGTGAGACCGAGGGGGTCGACGCGTCCAGACCCCCCTTCGCCGGGTACTCACGGGGTACGGCGTAAGTCTTCCCTTTTCTTTCCCGTCGTCTTCCTTCCCTGTTTTGTTTTTACCCAGTTTTTGTTTTTTTTTTCTCTCCCGGGTCTTTGAAAAGGGGGTTGTATCGGACGTTAGTGCTTTTTTTTTTTTTCTTCCTCTCTCCGGATTTCCGCTGCCTGTTTGTTTTTCGGCCAGCCCCCCGCATGTTGCTCTGCTGTGGGGCGGTGTTCCCGAGTGGGGGGCGCCGGAATGTTTTTGTTTTTTTTTTTTTTTGGGGGTGAGCCCACCCCCACTGTTGCTCGGTTGAGGCGCGGTGTTCCCAGAGTGGGGGCCGGAACTTGCCCGACCACCACAACACAATAAAAACCCTATCACACACCCTAAAATATTTGTTTTTCAAGGGGAATTGTCTTTCCCTGTATTTATAATGTGGAAAATTTATAGCGGGCAACGTCTGGTGCGGGTAGTATGGCTACTGGGCGTCGAAGAAGAAGGGTCTTCAAAATGTGCCCCCACTATTGTACCGACATCGACACGGGGATTCCCATTTATTCAGTGCTGTAGCGATACCCAGCGATTTCTTTCATTCTTCTTCGTAGGGGTTTTTCCTGCTGAGCCCTATGGCATTCCGCTCGAAGGTCAGAGTATAGCGAAAAAATGTGGGTTCTGTTGGTGCAAAAACCAAAGCCCCTATTTCCATGCTTCCCTCGTAAGGGTATCCCCCGGGGGATTTCCCTCATGGGAAGGTCGAGACCCGGGGGAGGGTCGGGGTATCCCCAGTGCGGGAGTGGTGAACCCCCCCAGGACATCACCCCCGTCCTGATGTTTCTGGGGCAGGTAAGGAAGGGTGCTCGCTGGGGAAGAGTTGGTAGGATAGAGGCTTGGCAGAGGGACTAAAAAAGACAGGAGTTTGCTGGGGAAAGAGGCTATGCTGGCAGAAAAAGAGGCTGCTCGACAGGAGGCCCTTCGTAGGAAGAAGCTCCCCGAAGGGGGCCCCTTCGAAAGGAAGAGGCTGCCAGCGGAGGTCAGCGTGGGGAAGAGGGCTCAGGTAGGAAGAGGTGTCAGGTGGGAAGAGGCTCCGGGCAGGAAGCCCTCCGTGGGAAAGAATAGACAGGGGGAGGTCTGGTAGGGAGGAGAGGGAAACAACTTCTTTCGCGGTCCCCCGCTTGTAAGTCAGGGGGTTAAATACCAGGCGGTTTGATAGGTTAGGGGCCCCCAAATTTAAAGCTTCCAGGTTAAACCCTAGTGGGACATTGTTGTTCTAGGTTTTTGAAAAAGGTTGCTAGTTATACAATTGTTGAGAAAAAAAGGTTGCACTTTTTTTCGGTTATTGGTGCTGAAAGGGAGTTTGTGTCACTCTAAATGAAGGTTTCGTTTATGCAGAATGCTTTGGCTTGCGTAAGCGTTTCACCTTACCCAGAGATACGGAGGAAGTTCGGCCCATAAAAGAAGAATACGCGGCCCCTTGTGCGTTTGGTGTGGGCGCGCAAAACGCTGGGTATGGCGTCAGTTGGCAAGTTGGAGCTGGAGGATCTGATCCTCATTGAACGCTCCCAACACTGTGTCCCCAGAGTTGAGGACCCGGGATGGGCGAGACAGCCCCTCGGTTTTCGCGGCTGCGTTCACACCGCTGAGGTGTTGCTGAGCTGAGGGTTATGGGCATCCCCCAGATGGAGAGGAACCCCTCACGGGATTTAGTGGCAAAAAGGCGCCGACAACTTTACGGGGTGAACAAGGCAGGCAGTTCTCGGGGTTTTCAGCCCCCCGGACTGTTTTTTTCTTGTGTCGTCGGGCACATTAGGAAGTTTCCCTAAAGCGTGGGTCATGGGGGTAGTCCTTTTGCATCCCCGCGCCTCGGCTAAAGTGGGGTCCCCTCCACGCTTCGGTGGTACAGAGTTCCGTGTTTCTTTCTGTTGTGGTTCATCCTTGGGCGACACCTCAGGGGGTTCGGAGCTCAAACCTTTTGTTATGGATTTGGTTTCCCCCGGGCCCGGCGGGGCGCTGTTATCTGTGTGGGGTTGGGGGCTGGTTTTTTTCCTCCACCGCCTTCTGTACTTATTTTCCCATCTCCACCCCCCACTTTGTGGGAAGTATGGCTATCGCGGTGGAGCGCCCTGTATTCCCCCATCATAGGGAATCTATCACCTTTGCAGACGGACGCAGTCAGCCCGTGTTACGGATTTCCCCTACAGGCGTGTGTGGGAGTCACCACACGCGCCAAAACTAAGAAGCAGGAACAGGAATTGCGTCCCCTTCTTAGCCCTCTCTGACGAGGTTCTGGCAAGGGGCCCATCCTGCTGCATTTCCGTCTTAGGCAGGGGCTTGGATGTCCAACGCCCACGACAACTTGTGGGTCGTCCCCCGCGGCCCCACCGCCAAGGGGCTTTAAGCCTTTTAGGGTTTTCATCAAGCAGTCGTGTGGCCAAGCAGCTTGTGTTCCCAAGCTTGGAGAGTGTTCTCCGGCAGGGGCCCATGATTCACCTATGGCAGGGCTTGGGCTCAAGCGGACTCTCGACGGGTAAGCAAGACTTCTTTTGGTAGGGGGTGAACCGCAGGTTAGGCGTACTGCCGCAGTTGCGATTTCCAAGGAAAAAGCCTAAAGGGTCGCTTGAAGCGTGTTCCCCCCGGGGGCAGTGCCATGGTTGGGGAGGTTTCAGCAAGGTTGGGTTGACCTGGTGGGCCCCTAAACCCCCATGATCGCGGTCACCCTCATTCGGTGTGGGGAAAACTGCGAGTCGAACCCGAGGCGCCCGTTAGGGACTATCATGCCCCCTACTATTGCTGAAGCTCTCCCGGGAGATTTTTAGCGCACAGGCTGGGGCCCAAAAAGAGTACGGCCGGGTTTGTATGGAGAGGATCTTCCTTCCAGGCTTGGACCCGGGTCCGGCCAGTCGTCATCCTCATGAGTTAGCCAGTGGAAACCAGAGTAGCGTTCACTTTTCCCTATATCAAGGGGTTTCCCGTAAAAAAGGATGCGATACTTGCCGAGCTCCGTGTCGACATTGGAATCGGTCGAGGGACATTCCCTCAACCGGGTTATATCCCCTTTTGGGCTCTGTATCGGTGTGTGAAGTTTCCTTTAGTGGTGTTAACGGTAGGAATCCCATGGGTTGGAATTTTTTCTTTTTGGTTGGAAGTTTGTTAGTTGTTTGATAAATGTAGTTTATGATTCCTGTATGTTCTATCGTAGAAGTTTTTATTGGATTCCTCGTACTCTGTCGAGAAGGGTTGGGTTTGGTCCCTTTTTTGGAAAATTTTCACATGCGTCAAGGTTCAAAGGAGCATGTATTCGGAACAGTGCTTTTAGAAGGGGGGTTTGTACGAGTTTGTCACGAGGCCCACGACGTTTTTACCCATCTGGGGTGGGATTTTCATTTGTTTATTGTCGTTGCTGTTGGTGATCCGTCCTTGATGTGGCTTGTGGGGGGTTGCACCTTGGTGTAGTTCAACTCAACTTCGGTTTGTTTTCTCTTCTCTCTTTATTTCCCTGCCCGTGCTATTTATCTGTAGGTTTACGGGTGGGGGTACTTTCTCT
This sequence comes from Conus ventricosus, assembly GCA_018398815.1. NCBI lineage: Eukaryota > Metazoa > Mollusca > Gastropoda > Neogastropoda > Conidae > Conus > Conus ventricosus. The sequence continues at coordinate 37,522,843 of CM031598.1, read as the reverse complement.
CGAAATTTCTGTCTATGGCTCTCGCCGTCTTTTTTCCTGTCGCAGTGCTTGTTTTTTAGTTTGAAGTATGCTCATCTGGACGCGCATGGCATGTTGGGCCCCCATTGCTGAGGGAGGTTAGTCTTCACTCGGCGGAAAATGTCTCTGGGAGCGCCTGCCGGGGTTTGGTTTTCACCGTATCTCGAGGGTACATCGGGATTTCGTTCCCACAGTCGGCTGTAGGAGAGGGAATCATTCTTCTTTTTCCGCACCCTTTTCTGTCTCTGACTGGACAGAGGGCGAGAGAGTCGTTTGACCCCCCCTTTGGGCACCCCCGGGTAGTGGTAAGCATCAGTTTCGTGGTTTTTTTTGTTTTGGGTTTTTTGTTGTTGCGGGGTTAGTCTTTTTCTTTTTCGCAATTTTTTTTTGTTTTTGAAATTGTAAAAGAAAAATTGTTTGGACCTTTTCTTGGTTAATTCAAACTTTAACCCGGCCATTTAAATTTTTCCCAAAAATTTTTTCCTGTTTATGTTTTGGTGATGCGGTTCGGTTTTTGGGGGGGGAGAGAAAACCTGGTGATTCAGGGTTGGAACTTGCTTGGGCTCCTCGTCCGCCCCCCGTCCGTTCGCCGGATTTATCTTCGGCCAGTCTGTTTGTGTGTGCAAAGGGGAACGAGTTTATGTTCGCGAGCGTGGTAGTTTATTTGTCGTTCGGAAAGGGGTTGGGGTTTGTGTTATTTTGAAAAGTGTTTTAAAAAAGTGACAAATTTGCCATTGATTATTTTTTGCAAATTGGGTGGCAGTTATAAAGCGATGGTCGTGTGTTGGTTTTTTCCCAAGAAAGGCCCAAAAGTTTTTTAAAAGGGGGGCTTTTTTTTCCCGCCCCCCCCTTAAAAACCCCCCCCCCACGGGGGCGGAAGGGTGCATTTAATGACTTCCCCTGCCATCTCGAGTGGCTGTTAAGTTTGACAATGGGTCAGACTTCTGACGGGGGGTTAAAATACCCTTCTTCCTTCCTCCCCTTCCCTTCTTTCCTTTCCTTCCTTTTTTCTCCCCTCCGCTTCTTTCCCCCCCACCCCCCCCCCCCCCCCCCCCCCCGGGGGGGGCTTCACCGGAGTAGGTGGATGGTGCCCCGTGTGGGTTTAGGCCCGCTTGGCTGAGGGCCCCGGACTGGATGGGGGCCTCGGGTTGAGGCCCCCGCTCTGGCTGAGCCCCGGATGGGTGGTGCCCGGCTGGTTGAGGCACGCTTGGTGAGACCACGGATGGATGGTGCCACGCGTGGTCGAGGCCCGCTCGGGTCGGGACCGGGATGGTAGGGAGCCCCGTCTTTTATGGCCGGCCCCGACCCCCTCCAGGACCTCGTAACGCGCCACGTTTCCCCCCCCCCCCCCCCCCCCGGGCGCGCTTCATGCCCGCTTTTGAGTCGGGGTGTCGGTTTAAACGCTCCCCGCGAGAAAAGACCCCGGGTTTGGAGCACCTAGTGGCGGGTGCCCCAGTAGACTTGACAGAGGCAGGGGGTGTGGAGCCTCCATGGTGTTAAAGGGATCGTGTGGGAATGTTTCTTTATAATTGGTATATGTTATTGTGCTGGAATGCGTAATTTTGATTGTGTACGTCGTATGGGGAAAATGTTTTTTTAAATCGTGCAGTTTTGGGGGTTGGAGTGCTTGATTGTGATTGTGCGTTGGTGCGTTGGAGTGCTTGATTGTGATTGTGCATGTTGTGTGTGTTGGGAAAGTTATTTTTTGTGTGAAAAAATGGGGTGTTGTATCGTAATCTTTTTGTGTGGTCTTTGCGGGGGTGTGAGGTAGTCCTCCCCATCCCCCCCTAGACCCACCCGTAGGGCAGACCTCCGGGGTGGTGTGACACTGGCAATTTTTTTAATAAAATGCAAGATGTCAGTTTTTTTTTTTTACCCCTGTTTTCAGGCGGCGATGGGGGCGTGGAGGGGGGGCACTGGGCTTTGCCCCGCCCCGTAAAAGCCAACCCGTGTATTTTGCAAAACCCAAGGCCCTTATAACGTTGCAATGTGGTCTTGCTTCTCTAACCAAAAATGTTTTTTCTTTTGCTGGCGTTGTGTTTTCATATAAATTTTTGGATGTTTTTTATTCTGCTTATGAGTTCGTATTTTTTCGGTTAGTGACAACGCTTTAGTCTTGCTGATCTTTTTGTTCAAGACTTTTGTCTTTGGGGTTTTTTTTCTTAATATCAGACCCTATTGGCGTCATCAGCCCCAACGAGTTTTCTTTTTTCTTTTTTATGCTCATCTTTTCACCCGTTTTTCTAAATTGTTTGTTTTCCCCTTTAAAGGTTTTAAAGCATGATCAAGGGCCCCTTTTTGCTGGGGAGCGGGGGTGTGTATAGTTTTTAAGCTGTTTTTCTGGGAAAAATGGTTTTGCCCCTATTGCATTTATTTCGTCTGCCCATTTATTTTCTTTAAATTCCTGTTTTCATTTTGGGTTTTCTGTCGGGGTTCTCGTGGTTTGAAGTTTGCAAGCATCCCTATCTAATTTTGGTTAAAAGACCAAGGCGATTTGATCTTTACATGAGTTTTTGTTAAAATTTTACTCTTTGGGTTAAAAACTTTGATGGGTTGGTTTGTTGTAAACCCCAACAAGTTGTCCTTGATCGTTTTTCACAGACAAACGACCATCTTTTAATTCAAAATCATTTGGGTCTATAAATTTGGGAGGTTCAAGGTCTAAACTTTTGTAAAATGCTCCAACCCTTTCTTCTGTTAATTCACGCCGTAATGAGAGCGTTGAGCGATGTTGTATCAAAGGAGCCGTTTCACTCATGTTGTCTCCAGGATCTAAAACATCATAATCTTCATCTTCAATGCCTGCCATGTTTCCTTAATAATTAACTTTTTTATTTTGTTTTATAAAAAAATGTCACAAGCATATGGCTCGATTCTTGACCCGCATAGAAGACTGAAAGAGCCCTTTGGCGTGAAGGGAATAAACGGAATATTACTGTTCCAAATAATCCATCTACTATTGATGCGGATCAAATTCTTACTGTTAAATTTCCAGACCTAGGAGCGGATGAAGTGATTGTGCCAGGCTCTGCACGTCTTACTTTCAAAATAGAACTCGCTTCAACAACAGACACAAAACAGGACAGTTGTCCAGAATCTGGGACGGGCAATCGTTAAGAAAATTTCTATAAAACTTGAGGGGCAAGAAATATTTTCTTTACACAATGCAGACATATTTTTAACCTATTCTGATCTATGGCTAACCGGGAATGAAAGGGCTGATCTTGCGTTTCAAGGAATCGAAAATGAAGAAGCACTAAAACATAGAATAGGCGCCGCAGATATTAAAGACGGCAAAAAGTATGCAGCTGTAAATTTTGCGTATGGAAATCGCTTTTCCATCCCCTTAGATTTTGAGTTGTTAAAAGCGCATGCACCGTACTTTCAAGGAGCATTAAAAGACAGATTGTCATATGAACTAACTTTTAATGAATACAAACGCGTTATCAAATCATCAGACACCGAAGCAAAGTACAGCATTTCTGACATCTCGTTAGAGTTTGACGTTGTTAGCAACCCTCACTTAGCAAGGCTGATTGAGCAACAATATAAGTCAAAATTAGCAATATATTACGAAAGAGTGATTCATCATACAACATATCCCAGAAGCAGGGCAGACACTATATGGAATTTTAGTTTTAGTGTCGCAGCAAGATCGCTTAAAGGTATTTTATTGCTGTGCGAAGATGAAGAACCGTTCAAAAGAGGAAGTGAAAAGTTTATTAATCCTAAAATAACGAAAGTACAATGTTCGATTGAGGGTAGTCCTAACCAAATCTACGCTAGCGGGCTTAAACCTTATCAGCATTTTGATGAAATAAGAAAACTGTTTGGAGGCGGGAGGTGTAGAAATCCAACAGTTGACCTTGTGTCTAAAGATTTACATCTTCACAATGTTAGGCTTGATGATTATTTAACAACGAAATACGGTTTATGGATTGACCTAAGGTCAACAGAGGATAATCATTGCATGGAAGCGGGAGAACTGTGAGAGACGTAATAAACATTCAAATTGATAAAGAAGAAGAAGCCGATAAACCGCTTAATGTACATTTGTTTTAATATATGATGCGCAGCTGAATATTGAAGATAACAGATTAAAAGATATACAATACTAAATATTTTTATTTTAAAAACGCATGTCTGTTCAGGTTTATCCAAATGTGCCTACAGCGCCGCCAAAAGAAGGGATAGTAGAAAGCCCTAACATAAAAACCTTCAGATTAACCAACATTACACAAATGCAACAAAAACTAGAGCAAGACCTTTCAAAATACAGCAAAACTAGGCGAAGGTATTCTGCTGCCTTCAATGCTGTTACATATGTTTAATACTGGAACATCAACTATAAGCGCTCTATCGGCAGAACGAGTGTTGGCCTCTTAGCAACAGGTGTTGGTGCACCCGCAACTTATACCTCTAGGAGGTTTGTCTTTAGCTCTCGGTGTGTGTTCATTAGCTGTAAGCGCTGCTGGCAAAAAATTAAAAACTAAACTCCAAAAGCACACAGCTATGGTTCAACTAATAACAGCTAAACTTAGCTCGTTCAAACTGACAATAAATAAAGCGCTAGTTGACTCAAACATCACGGATGAAGAATTTAATCGTTTACAGGCCGATTTTGATGACTATAAAAGACAAAAGTTTGATCTTCAAAGAAAGGCGAGGACAAGTTTTTCTCAACAGCCAGACGCCGAGCAGATAAAAAAGGAATGCTTAAAAAAAGTAAACGAAACATTAAACTCTGTTCTAAACAGCTCACAGTAACAACATCGAAGGGTGTTTATACTTTATGAGTCCAAGCACAAAAAGACCGTTGATATTGATTCTGATTAAGTATTTTTTTTTTAATTTAAATAAATATTTGAGTTAGAAAAGAAACTCAGCATGGATAAGATAATTGAAGGACCGGACGAATTGTTTGAAGGAATGCTTGAGAGAGAGCGTTTATCAAGAGCACTGAATGATATTGATCTAGAAGTCATTGATCCAACAAACGTACAGGCAAGCGTTGTTCATGCTATTTCTCAAGTTCCAAGTAAACTAACAATAGACCCGCCAGTTAAAGTAATGTTAGCTGTTTTAATTGACTATGTAACAATAAATGAAGAAAATTTAGAAGTCTGGGTCTCGACTAAACAACAGACTATTCTTTCTCGTAATGACTTAACACCCGGTTGGGCAGACGAACTGCTTGCACAGTTTGACGCTGCCGCTGAAGAAGCCAAAATGAGAGGCTCTGGTTGGTCAGAGGGCGAAGTCTAGAGATCAATTAAAACAGGCTAAGTATGCGCCGATTGTTGGTAAGGCTTACATTCCACTACCTCGAGAGTTGGTAGCGAAAAGAGCAGTTCTAAACTAAGGAATTCAGACGACAAATGTTTTATGTGGTGTGTTCTCGCAAGGCTGCATCACGTCGGCAAAAACGCAGAGAGAGTGTCTAACTATCACCCTTACATCAATGATCTTAACTTTAGTGGGTGTCCTTTCCTGTTAGCGTGGATTCCATTGATCATTTGAAGAACAAAACAAACCAATAACTGTTAATGTATACACATGGGATGAGGAAACAAATCTACTGCCGATTAAAGTGTCCAAGAACAGCCCAACAATAGGTGATCCAGGCAAAAATCATGTTGACTTACTACTGATGCTTTCGCCAGCGGGGCTACCGCATTACACATTGATACGAACAATGAGTAGATTATGCGGCATACTTCAAAGCATTACCATAAACAAGAATTCTGTAGAAAATGTTTAACAAGAATTCCATCTGTTCAAGCCGCAAGCGAACATAAGAAACACTGTATTGGTCCAGTTGACTGTAATACAGAACTAATATACGCGCCCCACCCGGATCTAAAGTTAGTTTTAAGAACTGGAAACGGATGCAAAATTCTCCATATGTTGTTTACGCAGACTTCGAATCGCTCATTGTTCCTTATGAAGGACACCAACCCCACAGAGACTTCCTAAAACAGTCTTAATGAGTAATCATCAGATTTGTTCATTTGCCTTCATTATTGTCAGGTCGGATGGCGTTCATTCAAAGCCAAAATTATATAGAGGGCCTAATGCTGCAGAATACTTCTTAAAACGCATGCAGCAAGTGCGTAATGACTGTTCTAATAATCTGAATTTATCTGAAATCATGATGACGCCTGAAGACCAAGAACAGTATGACGCAGCCACTCACTGTTGGATTTGTGGTTTAGGTCTCTCATCAGACGCAGAGAATCCAACAGTAAGAGACCATGATCACATTAGCGGAAAGTTCAGAGGAGCAGCGCACAGTAAATGCAATCTTCAACTAAAGTTTGATCCTAAGACATGGAAGCTGCCCATCTTCTTTCATAACTTGCGAGGTTACGACTCTCATCTTATAATGAAAGCAGTGGACGATGCCTTCAGGGTGTCATGCATTGCACAGTCATCAGAAAGTACATGTGCTTTAATCTAAATAACATGTCTTTTTATGACTCTATGCAACACATGATGGGTTCATTAGCGTCACTGGCCATGTCCTTAAAGTCCTGCCCAATAACGGAAGAATATTTTGACCCAACACTTGTTAGAAAGGGCGTTTACCCTTATGAGTACATGAACAGTTGGGAAAGGTTTGACGAAGATACACTTCCACCTAAAGGCGCGTTCTTTTCTAGTCTTAGAGGAAAGGACATCAGTGATTCTGATTACCAGCATGCTCAAGATGCGTGGCAAAAGTTAGAGTGTAAAACAATGGGAGACTATCATGACTCCTACTTGATGGCAGATACATGTTTGTTGGCGACGTTTTTGAAAATTACAGAAAGACCTGCATGAAACATTATAGCCTGGATCCCGCGCATTACATTTCTGCGCCCGGGATGAGTTGGGATGCTTTCTTAAAAGTTACAGGAGTACAGATTGATTTATTGTCAGATTTACCAATGATTCAGATGATTGAAAACGGATTGCGTGGAGGAATTAGTATGGCGTCGCACCATTACTGTAAAGCAAACACAAATACTTGGACGACTATGATCCGAGTAAAAAGTCAACTATCTCATGTATTTAGATGCAAACAATCTGTATGGTTGGGCTATGGCACAATCGCTTCCATTACGTAACTTTAAAATGTACACAGCGGTGATCCGAATAATATTCAAAAGCATTAAAGTGTTGGGCAGTTTAACGCCTGATCAACAGCGTGGTTTCATTCTAGAAGTTGACTTAGAATATCCTAATGAACTCCATGACCTGCATAATGACTATCCATTAGCAGCAGAAAGTCTAAAGATGGATCCAAGAGAACCACCTAAACTTGTGCCCAATCTTCGAGGCAAAAAAAATTATGTCTGTCATTACAGACTTCTACAATTTTATTTAAGACATGGTTTGAAGTTGACAGCTGTTCATCGTATAATTGCTTTTGATCAAGAACAGTTCATGAAACCCATACATCATGAAGAACACTGATCTCAGAACTAAATCCGCAGATGCTTCAGAAAAAGACTTTTCAAGCTGATGAACAACAGTTGTTTCGGAAAGACTATGGAGAATCCGCACAAGCGTAAAGATGTCAGATTAGTCACCAGAGAGAACGAAGCAATTAAGCTGACTTCAAAACCTAATTATCAGGACTTCAGAAAATTTCATGATCAGCTTTTTGGTATAATGATGAAAAAAAAAGAAAGTCAAATTGGACAAACCTGTATTTTATTGGTTTACCGTTTTAGAATTATCAAAGCTTTTGATGTTAGAATTTCTTTATGACTACTTAAAACCCTTGTATCCAGAGTCCAGAGTACTTTACACAGATACAGATAGTTTTGTTATAGATATCCCTACTGAAGACATCTATAAAGACATGGAATCGAAGTGGCTAAAGGTCATGCGGGATGGTATGATACATCCGATTACCCTAAAGATTCGCCTTTGCATTCAATTACTAATAAGAAGGTTTTAGGAAAGATAAAGGATGAATTATCTGGAGGGGTGATTAAGGAGTTTATTGGTTTAAGGTCAAAAATGTACAGTATTCGAGCCAGGAGAAAATCATTAAGAAAGCAAAGGGAATATCTCGCAGCGTTGTGCAGTCAAACATATCACATGACAACTACAAAGAAGCATTGTTTGGCAATAAGACTTTTCTTCTTCTTCTTCTTCCAGTAATGTTCAGCGGTCATCAGGTTGACCATTATTAACATCATTGTGTATGCATTGTGTATTTTCGTGTAGCCGGTACTCACCCGTCTTAGGACATGAGCATCGGGACTTTAGAGTCCGTGTATGGTCTTTAGTGCATGTGACACAGACTAGACCTCGGTTTATAGTCCCATCCGAACGACTATAGGGGGGATGGAGTCAGAACCAATGTTAACTCCGAGGGAAAAATCCCCCCTATACCGAAATTCGAACCCGCAACCCCAGGAACCCCCAGGTTTCACGAGTCCGGTGCTCTACAACTGAGCTATCATCATGACAACGTAAAACTGCGATCTAATCTCAATGAGATCAACACAACAGTTGTAACAAAGAAGTCGTTAGATAGAAAAAACACAAAACGAGTATTTGTTAATCCAGAGTTTTCATATGCAATCGGGCACTGGGAGGACCGCATAAACAGGGGGTTTATATTTTTCATCAACTTTTATTATAAGATCAATCATAGCTCATCCAATTCATTTAAATCTTTCTCATGTTTGCTTGACGCGTTCGAATTTTTTTTATTATTTCAAGATATTCTTTTTCCCAATTTGGGGGTTTGAGTTGTAGGTGATCTGGATGATTTAGCATGCATTGATTAATCCCCGAAAATGTTTCCTTAATAGCATTAAAACGCATGAAATGATTCCCGTATCATTTTCAAGGTCTCTTCCTTTACCATTCTTGTTTCATTCTGCGCTTCCTTCTGAGCTTCCATTTTAAACTCAAATATATTTACGTAAATTAATTAAGCAACTGGAACTGTGTCTGGAGGGATTATCTGCAGTTCTTCTTTCACAAAAGATCTTTGAGGAGCTGGTTGTTTTGTTGTGTCAGTTTCTCGTAAATAATACATGGGCGGATTTTATTTTTACAATTCTTTTTATTTCATATGGATCAACACTCCAAACTGGATCGGTTGCCCTGATGCGAGTGTCCCCTTCTGCTTCCCCCGGTAAATAAAGGTACCTTACTTTCAAACCAAACGGTAATAGTTTGCTGGTGTACTGGAGTCTTCAGCAACATTTATTGTTTTTTTTTTGATTGCTTGTACTGGTTTTAGCCCTTTAAATTCTTCATTATTCATTGCGCACAAAACTGAGGGCAGTCTTCTAACCCATTCTGTGTTGCGAGAATTGTCAATAACTCTCTGTGATACTGGTAGAGAAAAGTCTTTCAGCTAACTGTTTGTTAAAGTTTCAACTAAAGCTGTGATCTGTGAACTCCGAATGCCTATTTTAATGGTAACTCTATGTTTTAACAATAATTGATTCACTTGGCCTTTAAATTCTTTTCCATCATCGACTTGAATCATGCGAGGATAAGTTAGCGGGCCTCGTTGGTATATTAGTTGTATGGCAACAGCAACAGCAGAAGCACTCTTTGTGTTAATGGTTCCGCATCTTTGTATCTTGAAGCTATGTCAATGACTGTAAGTGCGTACTTAAATCTTTTTCGTCTAATCGATCAGGGTAAATATAGAAGGTCCATTTGATGGGTTCGTTCGGTATTGTGTTCACAAAGTGTGGTCTCTGTATTTGCCTAGGTGCAGGTAAATAAATTTTGCCAAATCGCTTGTTTAGATAACCATTCTTTCGCTGTTTGTTCACTGACTCCAGCTGCTTGGCTTAGCTTTTTGATTGCTGTGATTCCCTCTCCAATATCCTTTGGCGAATAATAGATTTTGTTCATTTTTTATTCAGCCAATATTATGCGCAACAAAATACACAACAGTCAATACCAAAGACAATAAACCCGATTTCTTGCATCTTTGTTTTTCTGATGGGTGATAAAAGTCACTGAATTTTGGTGGGGGCAATGTCTCGATGGCTTGCCCGTTACTAGATAATACTCTTTTATCGCTTGATCAACATCTTAAAGTGTAAGCTGCATGCCCCGTTTTTCAGTTTGTTATAATAAAATCTAACTGCTCAATTCTCTGCTTTCATAGTGATCTTGTGCTGCAGCTAGTTGCTCCACAGCTTTGTTATTCTTTTTCTCTCGCCTTCATCTCGCAGTTTACTAAATGCGTAATTACTTCCACTAAAAGCGAGCGCATTCACCACAGCGCCGCCTATCATCATTACGAGTGAAGCCATTTTTATAAATGTATTTTTTATTTACATATTTATACTGTCCTGGAATATTCCTTGCTTGACTAGAAATCTTTCGTGGCAAACGAAGCTGCAAATGATAGCAAATTAGCTTTGCTGAATCCTCAAAGTCTAGTTTGCCAAGATCTGCTGGTTTAATTCTTAACAAGCTTTTACCAAGCATTGAGTATCCTACACTTAGACCTCCAATAACAGCAGAATGTATACAAGGTTAGCAACAGTTTTTTCGGTGCTCATTTTTAGAAAATAAATAATTATAATAATAAAAAACTGAACAGTGATGATCTACTACAGCTACAAGGCAGCCTAAACCTTCCTGAACTTATGAATGACCAAGTTGATGACCAAGCTATTATGCCCAAAAAGGAGAGGTTGTATTCTTTGCGGCGTGTGGAAAAACCAAAACAGTTCCTCGGAACGATCAGCATTGAACAGATTCAACAGATGTCGCCGCAAGACATTTTAAAGTATCATAACAGGTATGAAGTGCAGTTTGGGGTCTAGAATGGTGAAAAGTGTGGGGCAAACGGTTCTTTAGTTTGTACACTAAACTAGTCAGTAGATTTGCTCCCATTGATTCTGAACAAGATCTTACGTATGATTTAACGCAAGATCCAGTTTTAACAAAGTCATTAGAGTCTCTAGGTGTGATTCTGTATTACAGATTTGGAACATTGTTATCGCCATTAATCATGGGATTAATTACTTTTAATCATATAGACTTTATTTCCCTTCAAAATGAACGAGTCGGAAAATCAGCAGAATCAGAAAACCCTGAATCAGAAAACATTGAATCAAGTCGAGAAAGTGACCAGTAAACAACCTCATCCTGGGCGTGTTGAAGCAGGAAAAAGATTAGCGGAGTGGAACAGACAAAAAAAATTAATGTTACAAAATATAGCTCATAATGAAAACATAACACCGCCAACGCCAGAACAAGTTGATTCAATGCCACTATAAAAACTCCATGTGATTCAAGACCTACAGCGCCAAAGTCTTCATGGAATATTGAACTTAAAACTGTTGCCCTTTTGGCGCCCTTGCTGCTGCTGGGGCGGTTATTACTGTTATAAAATATATAAACAATGGCACCGAAACAAAAGCAATCAAAAAATCTGAACCGCTAAATACAAAAAACAACAGCACGCCAGCACCGCCAATAACAAAAGATCATTTTGATCCATTTCAGATGGAATAATATTTTAAGAACTTAAATTTAAATTTTTTAATAAAAATAGAACATGGCGTATTATAAAATGATGGTGTCAATAAATAAAGACATGGAGTCTATAAAAGACATTTCCATAGACCAGAATTGTAATCAATGCGGTTGCTTAGGATGTAAGAACTTCATTAAGATCTATGCTGACCGATTTCGCGCAGAGGACGCTGAGCAAGACATCCTCAACGATGACGCGTTTTTTGAGGCGTGTGTGTACTATATTAGACATTTACTATTTAAGATAAAAACATAGATTGTATTTTTTTTTTGATAAGATAACTTGAATAAGAACTTGGTTGTACTTAAAGGACGACTTATTACAATCTTGAGGTAACTTAATCAAGAACTTAATTAAGAACTTAATCCAAGAACTTATTAAGAACTTGAAGTAACTTAATTAAAACTTAATTAAGTTCTTAATTAAGTTTTTAATTAAGAACTTGGGGTGACTTAATTAAAAACTTAATTAAGAACTGGGGCGACTGGGGGTGGAGTGGTGTGGTGTACACAGAGCTTTATTATTTGTCATGTGTAACACCACTTGGTGCAAGACGTCTGAATAGACAGCCTTTGTATGTGAAGTGGAGCGTAGACAGCAAAGCGACGAAGCAGCAAAAAAGTCTGATCTCTCACTGCTGATAACCTTTGACCGCTCTAGGGTGGAGCGCTGGATCTCTCAAACGCTTGCCACTGTAACCTTTGAGCGCTCTAGGTGGAGCGCTGGAAAACGGCTTGCTACTGTGACCTTTGACCGCTCTAGGGTGGAGCGCTGAAGAAACGGCTTGCCACTGTGACCTTTGACCGCTCTAGGGTGGAGCGCTAGTTCTCTCTCACTGCTGCGGACTTTGAGAGAGTGTGTTTGGAGTTGCATTGGTTCTTGTACGGAGTAGTCCAATAATTTCTAATCTCCTCACTGCTTGAAAACATTAAATACAAATCCTTCCTCATAGAGTAGACTTCTATGAAAGAAAGACTGACTGTAGAAAACCTTTTAGCATATGTATTCAACAAACAAGCAATCTCTCTTAGTTTGCGAGAATATGAAGGGCCTGCCGCTCTCAACTCATCCAAAGCACTAAAGAATTGTGCATGGTACTCAACATGCTCGTCAAGTATTGTCAGCTTAGAAATCTCCCACTGTCTTTGTTCTGCCATGATCAAAATGTTATATAAACAAAACCAACCTGCACAAAACCCGGTAAATATCTTCTCACTACAACACACACACCTTCACAGCCCAACGCCGCCAAGTAAAATGACAATACAAACCGGTCTTGCTGACGTGGCGGCCACAAAGTGGGAGTGACACGTGACAGTCTAGAACATTCGCTAACGCGCCGCCGGGTGTGCTTTAATGATTTTTGGTCGCAGTTTGTAACAGGCCGTGCGCTGTGAGAACGAAGGTCGCTCGTCTGCGCCAGCCTAAATTAAGCGATCAGTTTCAGCCTCGTGTCGCCTGTCTGTTACACATAGTTTTGTGGGTAGAAATTAGTCAGAATAAGTGTGCGGATTTAGCAAAAATATAACTTATTTTAAAAGACAAGTAATTTTGTAAATTAGTATTAAAAACGATAACCCTACACAGTATGTTTGTTTGTAGATAATCGTTATTTTTTGGTTTTTTGAAGTCTTACTTGTCAAGAACTGTAATATGCCGCTTCTAGGTCACTTTCGCCCGAAAACTGGTTTGAGGCGAAGGTGAGTTAAAGCGCATATTACATTTCTCTGTTTAGCAAAAATAAATACAAATTTTTTTTTGTTAGCTCACTGGTTTGGCGGAACAACTTGCAACTCTTCACAAACAAAGGATTTTTAGGGCGGCTTTTTAGACGTAGTAGCACTGCTAGAAGAGGAGAGTCCTTTTAAAATAATATACGGGAGGGTTGTTTTCATAATTCTTTCAACTTCATATACATCTACACTCCATATAGGACAGTGGCTCTAATTCTAACATCACCTTCTGCCTCTCCGGGAGCATACAAATATTTTAAATTTAGTCCAAACAGCAAGATTTTTGAGTCCCCTGCACTCTTCAGTAAATGCTATTTATTTTTAATTTGATTGCGTTTACTGGTTTAAGGCCTGTTGCTTTAAATTTTTCATTGTTCATGACACGTAAGACTGCTGGCAATCTCCTAACCCATCTTTTTGGGCGTTCTTTACCATAAATTTCTCTGTGATATTGATAGGTAAACAGGCGTTCAGCTAGATTCTTTTTTAAAGTTTTCTACTAGGGCTTGTGATCGTTGGTTGCCTGGGATTCCTCTCCTAACTGTAACATGATGTTTTAAAAACAGCTGGTTTACAGAACCTTTAAACTCTTTTCCATAAATCAACCTGAATCTTTCCTAGGATACTTTAATGGGCCTCGCAGTATATTTGTTGTAAAGCCACAGCCACAGCAGTTGAGCTTTTATTGTTAAAGGTTCAGCGTCTTTGTATCTTGAAGCCGTGTCAACAACTGTCAGAGCATACTTAAACTTTTTCTTCTAATTTTATCATGTGGAAAGATACAGCAAGTCCATTTGGTGGGTGTCATTTGGAACGGAGTTAACAAATCTAGCCTTATTATTCTTTTTGGGGCAGGCAGATATATTTCCCAAATTCCTGTTTTGAAAGCCAGTCTTTTCGCATCTGATTCAGACACTCTAGCAGCTTTACTCAGTTTTTCAATAGCAGTCTTTCCTTCCCAATACCCTTTAGGAGAATAATATTTTGTACTTCGAAATTGTACTTCGTATTGTTCAAATTTTAAATCTTTTATTTTACAAAAAAAAGTGAGCAACAAGTTTAAAACCTGAGGTCTGCCAACTACAATAAAGCCTATCTCTGCAGTCTTCTGTTCCTCAGATGGTTCATAAAAGTCAGACAGTTCTGGCGGCAGTGATGTTAGAAACTTTTTTTCCCGTTACTAAGTAATACTCATTCATTGCGTCATCAACGTCTGTAAATGTGTGCTCTGCATGTCCCTGTTCTTTTAACTTTTTTTTAATAAAGTCTAAGTGAGCAATTCGTCTTTCTCGTAAGCGTCTCTTGCCTTAGCTAAATCTTCCATTGACTTTTATGGTGTTCTCTCTCTTGTCGGACCTCAATTTACTAAACATATAATTGCTTCCAGAGAAGGCCAAGGCATTAACAATAGCTCCTCCCACCATTAGAACCAATCCAACATCTTTTATAAATCAATATTTTCTAGATTAATCTTTCTATGTACTAATATTTTCTGGGATAATCCCCTGTGTAACAAGAAAGTCTTTTGAGGCAATCCCTGCAGTAATTACAACTATAACCTTAACAACGTCCGCAATGTATAACTTCCTAGGTCGGGGCCGCTTCATTTAAACAGTTTTTGCTACACGCTATAGCCTATACTAAGGCCGCTAATCACAGCAAGGGGAAAAATCGTTTTGATAATCTTTTTTCACTCATCTTTTATAACTAAAAAAATAATAAAATAACCATAATACGAAAGGCTGTCTATGTGCTTTTTAATCAATAATCTTTGTTGTTAAACTAAAAATAAGGTTGCAACTAGTTTTGGCGAATCTTCTATCTTTCCCATGTTGGGGGGTTTTATTCCTAACAAACATTTTGCAAGGGTTGAATAAACTATAACACCAACGATAGGCACTGCAAATTAATACCAACTTTAAACTAAATGGTTTTAAAAGTTATTATATTATTTTTTATTGCTTTTAAAATGGTTTGGGTGACGAACTATTAAAGTGTGAGGAGCAAGCAGTCTACTCAGCAGACCACTGCCATAAAGAAAGATTATACTCTCGGCTGCTTGGGGAAAAAACTAGACAGTATTTAGCACTGAACTAAGTGTTGAACAAATCCAACAACTTCTACTTCAGACGTTGAGAAGTACTACGCTAGGTACGAAGCACAGCTAGGGTCAAAAATGGTTAGATCGTGGGTCAGACAATGAATTATTTTTATATGCAAGTTAGTATGTAAGAGGCTCTGGTTGATTCAGAAGAAGATTTAAAATATGACTTATCACAAATCCGGTTTTAAACAAGTCCCTAAAACTCTCGCATGTTACATGTATTACAGATTTGGGACGATGTTATGGGGGGCCCATTCATCAGGGGTTTTAATTTTTTTTAATCATTTTAATTTTGATTATATTAAATTTAATCACAATAAAAAAAATGAGCGATCAGGAGAAGAAGACGCGCAGGACAGTCCGCAGGAGCAAATGTACCACAAGTGAATGTACCGCAAGTGAGTGTGTTACTAAGGCTAAAAGTCCTGGCCCGTGTTGAGGGGCATAAACTAGCTGAATGGAACAGACTGAAAAAAACAAACCAATCAACAAACAAAAATTTTTAATATAATACAACATCGCCGCCACACCAACACCCCAATTAACAAAAACACAATCACAAACAAACGATAAGAATGTACTATTAGGGTATTGGCTGCTGTTGTTGCTGTGGGGAGTTTTTAGCATACAAATGTCTAACGCCATACTTAGCAGCAAAGTTACAAACCCCCCAAAAAGCCATAAAAGAAGAAGAGTCAGCATCTGCAAAAAAGTGCAACCTCCTGCAGTAGATCCATTTTCTTGGAATAGTTTTTTAAGAAATAAATAAAGTACAATTAAGAACTTGATAAGAACTTGATAAGTACAATTTAAAGTACAAGTTAAGTTAGTTATAAAAAGTACTTTTTAAGTTAAGTGCAAGTAAATTACAAGTTAAGTGTAAGTAAATTATAAGTTCTTGTTAATTAATAGTTAAGTACTAGTTAGGTTCTTGTTATGTTCTTAAGTAAGTTTTGTTAGGTTCTTAAATAATTCTTGTTAGGTTCTTAAGTAGGTTCTTAATTAAGTACAAGCCAAGTCAACAAGTTAATCTTTTAAAGTTCTCCAATGTCCTACAGCATATAAAACTCAGGACTGACGTAAGTTTCTCTTGTTTTTTGTTAGAGACTAGTGTTTTTTTTGTTAAAAGCACTTGTTTTACTTGATGAAGAGTAGAGCGCAGATTAACATTTGTGTAAAAATACTTTGTTTTTCAAAGAGAGCTTGCTTGTAGTTGTCGTGAGTTATATTTTTTTTGACACTTCTTTACTTATGCCCTTAGCTTTTTTCATTACAGAAGTCTGGCTAGCAACGCTGTACATCTTTGACCGCAAACCAAACATATTCTTTGATAACTGTCCCATTAATTTCATCCTTCATCTTTCCAATTACTTTCTTGTTAACAGTTGAATGTAAAGGGACTGTCTTTTGAATAGTCGCATGTGTCGTACCACCCATCAACTCCTTTAGCTACTTCTGTTTCTAAATCCTATAGAAGTCTTCTGGGGGGACGTCTAGAATAAAAGAGTCAGTGTCCTGTGTAAGGACTCTTGCTTCTGGTAAAAGCGGTTTAAAAGTATCGTACCGAAATTCTAACATTAATAATTTTGACAACTCTAATAGGGAAAAGCCGATAAACACCGGCTTGTCCAACTTAACATCCTTTTTCTTCATCATAATGCCAACCAGGCTGTCGTTAAATCTTCTAAAGTTTTGATATTTAAAGGTTTAGAGGCAAACTTAATTGCTTGGTTTTCTTTTGTAACTAATTTCACATCTTTACGTTTGTGTGGATTTTCCATAGTTTTTACCAAAGCAGCTGTTGTTCATCATTTAAAGAAGTCTTTTTTCTGAAGCATGGGTGGCTTGGGTTCTAAGATCAGTATTCTTCTTGATGTATGGTCTCATAAAGGGCTCTTGGCGCAGATAATTATTCTGTGAACAGCTGTCAGTTTTCAGTCCGTGTCTTAGTAAACTGTGGGAGTCTGTAATGACAAACATACTTAGTTTTGTGACAAAGATTGGAACAAGTTTAGGCGGTTCGATAGGACTCATCTTAAATCTTTCTGCGGCTAGGGGTAATCGTTGTGGAGATCGTGTAATTCTTTAGGATATTCTAAGTCACCTCCAAGATTAATCCGCCCGGATTATCAGGCGTAACTGTGCAACATACTTAACACAGTATTGACATCATGAGGCCCTTTTTATCATTTTAAAGTTTCTAATGGAAGCGGTTGACTCATACCCATCCATACAAATTGTTAGCGTCTAAGTACATTGATAGTAGATGGTTTAGTTTGGGTCATAATCATCTAAATACTTTTGTTGGCTTTGCAGTAAAGGATGTGAGGCCATGCTAATACCTCCTCTCAGCCCATCTTCAATCATCTGAAGTGTGGGCAGATCAGAAATTAAGTCAATCTGGATGTTTGTAGACTTCAAGAATGCGTCCCAAGAAAGGCCTGGGGCAGAGATGTAAGCGATGAGTCTAAGCTGTAATGTTTCAAAGCATGTAGTTCTGTAATTCTGAAAGACATCTGCCAATAAACATACGTCAGCCATTAGATATTTATCAGATAGTCCCCCCTTTTTTGACAGTGTAATTCGTCCAGGCTTTCTGAGCGTATTCATATTCAAGTCAGTTAGTCTTTACCTCTAAGACTAGAGTAAAAATCGCTTTATGTGGCAGCGGGTCGTCAAACTTTTCCCGAGTCCATTATATTCATAAGGATAAAGCCTTTACTACTAAAATTTGGGTCAAAATACTTTTAGTTATGGAAAACTTGTGCGACCTGCTAGTTTATCTAAACTTCCCATCAGATGTTGGCAGATCATAAAGGATAAAGGTCAAGATAAAAGTCAAAGAACTTTTTGAAGACTGTCAATTCAGGTAACCCTCTTATTTCAAGTCACTGCTATGCATGATAAATTTAAATCGTACCTCTAAAATTTGAAAGCAGATAGGCAGTTTCCATGTCTAAGGGTCAACTTAAGTTTAAGATTTACAAATTGGGTTTTGGGGCGGGCCCTCTAAACTTTCCAGAAGTGATCGTTCTCTTAAGTCACCCAAAATCTCTGTTCATATCCCAGTGTTTAGATGAGTCATAGCGTTCTTGTCTTCAGAAGTCATAACAATGTCTGAAAGATTTTGCTTGGGTTTGGGTAACTGTGCGAGTTGTTCATCTCTCTAAAAACTACTAGCTGCGTTAGGGCTCTGTAAATCACAGTGATGTGTTGGCCGTCTGACCTAACAACCAATAAACCATAAAACCCGATCTGATGGTGGTTAAAAAGGTTTTTTTTGTTCTTGCTGTTGTGGGCCCTTAGAAATGTTAAAGCGATTTAAAGTCAGCATAAACCAGTACGGGCTCATTTGCAATTTGTTTTCATTCTTAAAACTAACTTTAGCCCGGTTTAGGTGTGAGGGTTTGGTTCACGTTCAACAATACTTTAAAAAATAGTATGCTTGAGACTGCTTCATAGTGAGGCTTCTAAACACCTTTTACAAATCTCCGTTTAGATTTTATGCTTTGATGTTAGTGTACATCTGCTTAGTTACTGATTAATACAAATGATTTGTCTATTCAAAGAGTACCAAGTCTACAGCTTTTAAGGACTTGCCTAAAGTGGGAGCTTTGGAGAAACCCTTAGAGGCATAGATCGGCTTCTACAACCAAAGTGTAAACTTTACAGTGAATTGTTGTTGCTCCTCAAATGAGGAAAATTTCGTTTTACTACAACTGGAAAAGGTTAGTAAACAAAGTTCCTCTAGTTATAATTTTTCATTATTAGATACTCTTTTGGTTTCTTTTAACAGGTAAATGTGCTAAAACACACCACATAAAACACATGTTTCGGATTTTTGATGTTTAAACTGCCCTTGTTTAAAAACTAACTCTTTTGGGAGTAGGAGGGGAGAAATGCCGACTAATTTAGAATAGAACTTTGTTTGTCTCAACTTATTTCAAGGACTGTCCCTTCAGACCAGCCAGAACCCTTAAATTCGCCTCCTCACTTGCATGGGTTTAAAATGTGTAAGCATGTAACACCAGTTAGAATTAAAGCGTGATAGCTGATTACTTCTTTCTGCCCTTTTTGAAACCCAACTTCCATGTTAGTATCAACAAGCGTTATATAATCATCAGAACGGTCAACAGCACTTTTACTGGCGGGGTTCCATCTGAAGAGACTCTGGATTTTAGAGATAGCATGTGCTAAAGCTTTTCCTGAACGTTCGAGGGGTTAATGATGCCCATGTCTACTCGCTAAACATATTGATTAATTGTTTGTCAAATACCTTTCGCCAGTGCACTGGCGGGCAGTTTTTACAAACTCAGACGCGTTTGTGAGGCTCAATTTTTTAAATCAAAATATTTAACGTAAATTAAAAAAAAAAAAATGTAATTAAAAATAAGTAAAACCGCTTTTTATTCTTCGCCCCAAACGTTGCAACACTTCAAGGCACGTTAAACCCTATAATAACACCCGCCAGCTTTTAGCCCTTTTTCTAAATCACTACAGTTAATGTTCATCACTTTGATTGCTTCGTTAAATAGTTCACTATGATCTTTTATTATATTGTTTTACATCATTCTCAAAACCAGATTCACTAAAATCAATGTTTAAAAAAGCTTTCATTGTCTCGTTAAATAGTTCATTACAAATTCTTTAAATCAGATTCACTGAGTTCAGCAACCATTTTTAAATCTAAATAAATAAAAAAATAATTGTAAAATAGTCTTTTCTAATCGTAAAACCTAATCTTCAATAAAGTAAATAGTTTTCTCCTTCAGGGCTGTGAGAAAAAGTCAGATCAACATCTTCATGAGTCATAAAATCAAGTAAAATAGCTAACAATTTTATGGCCAGTGGTTTGGCCAAGAATCTGGTATTTCACTGATGGCCTGCTTCATGTTTCTCGATTTTTTGTATGTGATTAAAAAGATCATAAATTGATTCTTCAAACCTACTCTTTAAACTCTTCTCTATCAGCCTTCCAATCCAACTCGTAAAGTAAATTAGTAAGCTCTCTAATAACTACTTCGGGCTTTATTTTTAAACCAGAAAAAAATCATAAATTAAAAAAATTAATTAATCAGTTTCTCTCTCCCCTCATCACTCCCATATCTCTGTCTGTCTGTTTCTGTCTTTGTCTGTCTCCCCTCTCTCTATCTCTCTCTCTCACACACACACACACAAACAAACAACAAACAAACAAACACACACACACACAATAGATAGGGAGGTGTTGCAGGGGGAAAATGAGAGGGGCTTTTTGTGGTTAACACTTTTAGCGACGTAAATTTAAGACGGCCCTAAAAACACTTATCAGAGTCCTGAATCAATAATCACAAGATCTCTTCAAAGTTCTCTCAGCGGCCGCCTGAAAAGGCAGCCTTAAGCAGCAAAAAGGCGAAGCGGATGAAGATGAAGCAGGTAACCACAGCAGCAAAACAACGAAGCCACAACAGCAAAAAAAAAGTCATTTTCATTATATACAAAGTCATGGAATCGAAGTGTCAGCAGGTAACCTTTGACCGACCATGGCTGGAGCGCTGACAAGGGTTTTTTCCCTCTCCTCATGACCTTTGACCGACCATGGCTGGGAGCGCTGGTAGACGCGCTTGGTTAGTAACGCACAGGGAAAAGCCCCGCATCAAACCAACCGACCGACCGATCGATGATTCAGATGGCGCGCGAGCTGGGGGGGTTCTATCATGACCTTTGACCGACCATGGTTGGAGCGCTGGTGTCTCTTGCTTCCTGGGGGCCAGTCGGTGGTTACGCGTAACCGTTACTATTTTTAGACCCCCCGTCATGCGTTTGTGGCGTTCACTGAGAGTCTTGCACAGCTCGGACCAGTCGGGGGTTTATGCATAACCGTTACTATTTTAGACCCCCCTCAGGCGTTGTAGCGTTCACTGAGGGCCTTGCAGGGTAGTTTTTGTTCTTTCATGCCAATGGCCTAACAGCAAGATTGCCAAAGAGTTTTACGATTTTCAACTTTAATCTCAGAACCAGCCTTCAGCAAAACAGGCGTAATTTCAGTAATGTTTTTCAGCTTCATAAAAGAACCTTCATCATCGCCATAATCAAGTTTCTCTACAAAACAATTTCGTGTAGTTCACTTACTGTCATTTCCCGTTTCCTTTGCTCGCTTCCAAAAGATCTAGACTAATCTCTTTGGGGGGCGGTTGGAAAAGAAGCAAAGCTCTCGTTAAACGTGTCCGCATTCATCGGCGTCCCAGCAGCAAAAGGCCGACCCGGTGAGGGCCGCTAGTCCCCGGCAGAAATGACGTCATACCTACTGTCGATTGGTTTAACGAGCACACGTGACAGCCAACTAATTAATAATGCAGAATTGCAGGCGGGAGGTCTTGTTTTCATGCTTCACTGCACAAAGTTCCAGTAAAACCCAAAATTGATTAGAATCGGTCTGAGAGTGGAGGCTGCCCAGGCCAAATACATTTTAGTTGATTTTATGTTCTCGGAGAGAAAGTAAATATGCGGGTTCAAGATCGCCAAATCCTATTCTGCACGGAAACCTGTTTTTAATGGCTAATTACGTCAAATTTTAGAGGTTTTTGGCGTGTTAAATTTTTGTAAAACAGGTGTCGATTTTGGTCAAATTGATGGATGGACGTGATTGTTTTAAAGGGGTTTTCGGCAAAAAATGGCGAGCTTTAACCCGCATATTTCTTCTCTACTAAAATAGAGACATAAATGGTGAGGTTTTTTCCTCATATCCTAACATACTAAGTTTTGGGTTTCTCCCACGA
>CM031598.1:37467031-37493720 GCA_018398815.1 Conus ventricosus | reverse complement strand
GTTTACCAACTTAAACGCATAAGAAACAAGATCTGATGTGTGGGTTAAAAGGTTGTTTTTTGTTCTTGCTGTTGTGGGCCGTAGTACTGTGGTAAGAGCGATTCAAAGTCAGCATAAACCACGTACGGGCTCATTTGCATTTTGTGTACATTCTTAAAACTAACTTTAGACCCGGGTTTAGGTGTGAGGAGTTTGGTTTCCACAGTCTACAATACTTTTACAATAAGTTCTATGCTTGGCAGCTGCTTCTATAGTAGAGGGCTTCTCCAAACACCTTCTACAAATCTCCTGTTTAGATTTATGCTTTGATGTATAGGCTAACAGTCTGCTTATTGTTCTGATTAATACATATGACTCTTTGTACTATCTGCAAAGAGTATCAAGTCTACATGCTTGTTAAGCGACTTGCCTAAAGTGGGAGCGTTGGGAGAAACCCTTAGAGGCACTAGATCGGCTTCTACAGACCATGTGTATACGTTTACAGTGATTGTTTGTTTTGCTCCTCAAACTGAGATATACTGTTTATACTCACTGGAAAGGTTATGTTATCAAAGTTCAGCTCTTGCTTATATTGTTCATAATTAGATACTCTTTCTGCGTTCTTTATAACAGGGTGTAAAATGTGCTAAAACACACCACATAAAACACATGTTGTCGGGATTTTTTATGTTTAAGACTGCTTGTTTTAAAACTAACTCTTTTGGGAGAGGAAGGTAAGATTGCCGACTATAGGATAGAACTTTGTTTGTCTCAATCTTATTTCAAGGACTGTCCCTTCAGACCAGCCAGAACCCCTTAACTTCGCCTCCCACTTGCATGGTTAAACTGTGTAAGCATGTAATCAGCCAGTTAGAATTAAAGTCGTGATAGCTGATTACTTCTTTCTGCCTTGTTGAAACCCAGACTTCCATGTTAGTATCATCAAGCGTTATATAATCAATCAGAACGGTCAACAGCACTTTTACTGGCGGTTCCATCTGAAGAGACTCTGGGATTTTAGAGATAGCATGTGCTACGCTTTCCTGAACGTTCGAGGGGTTAATGATGCCCATGTCTACTTCGCTAAACATATTGATTAATTGTTTGTCACTACCTTTCGCCAGTGCACTGGCGGGCAGTTTTACAAACTCAGACGCGTTTGTGAGGCTCATTTTTTAACTCAAAATATTTACGTAAATTAAAAAAATAAATGTATAAAAGTAAGTAAAACGCGCTTTTTATTCTTCGCCCAAGCGTTGCAACACTTCAAGGCACGTTAACCATATAATAACACCCGCCAGCTTTTTAGCTTTTCTAAATCACTACAGTTAAATGTTCATCACTTTGATTGCTTCGTTAAATAGTTCACTATGATCTTTTATTATATTGTTTACATCATTCTCAAAACCAGATTCACTAAAATCAATGTTAACGCTTTCATTGTCTCCGTTAATAGTTCATTACATTCTTTAAATCAGATTCACTGAGTTCAGCAGCCATTTTTAAATCTAAATAAATAAAAAAATAATTGTAAAATAGCTTTTCTAATCGTAAAACCTAATCTTCATTAAAGTAAATAGTTACTCCTTCAGGGCTGTAGAAAAAGTCAGATCAACATCTTCATGAGTCATATAATCAAGTAAAAATAGCTAACAATTTTATGGCCAGTGGTGGCCAAGAATCTGGTATTTCACTGATGGCCTGCTTCATGTTTTCTCGTATTTGTATGTGATTAAAAAGATCAGTAATTGATTCTTCAAACCTACTCTTTAACTCTTCTCTATCAGCCTTCCAATCCAACTCGTAAAGTAATATTAGTAAGCTCTCTAATAACTACTTCGGGCTTCATTTTAAACCAGAAAAAAAATCATAAATTAAAAAAATTAATTAATCAGTTTCTCTCTCCCTCATTCACTCCCATATCTCTGTCTGTCTGTTTCTGTCTTTGTCTGTCTCTCTCTCTCTATCTCTCTCTCTCACACACACACACACAAACAAACAACAAACAAACAAACACACACACACACAATAGATAGGGAGGTGCTTGCAGGGGAAAGTGAGAGGGGCTTTTTGTGGTTAACACTTGAGCGACGTAAATTCAAGACGGCCACTAAAACACTTATCAGAGTCCTGAATCAATAATCACAAGATCTCTTCAAAGTTCTCTCAGCGGCCGCCTGAAAAGGCAGCCTTAAGCAGCAAAACGGCGAAGCGGATGAAGATGAAGCAGGTAACCACAGCAGCAAAACAACGAAGCCACAACAGCAAAAAAAAAGTCATTTTCATATATACAAAGTCATGGAATCGAAGTGTCAGCAGGTAACCTTTGACCGACCATGGCTGGAGCGCTGACAAGGGTTTTTTCCCTCTCTCTCATGACCTTTGACCGACCATGGCTGGAGGCGCTGGTAGACGCGCTTGGTTAGTAAACGCACAGGGAAAAGCCCCGCATCAAACCAACCGACCGACCGATCGATGATTCAGATGGCGCGCGAGCTGGGAGGGTTCTATCATGACCTTTGACCGACCATGGTTGGAGCGCTGGTGTCTCTTGCTTCTGGGAGCCAGTCGGTGGTTACGCGTAACCGTTACTATTTTTAGACCCACGTCATGCGTTTGTGGCGTTCACTGAGAGTCTTGCACAGCTCGGACCAGTCGGTGGTTTATGCATAACCGTTACTATTTTAGACCCACCTCAGGCGTTGTAGCGTTCACTGAGGGCCTTGCAGGGTAGTTTTTGTTCTTTCATGCCAATGGCCTAACAGCAAAGATTGCCAAAGAGTTTTACGATTTTCAACTTTAATCTCAGAACCAGCCTTCAGCAAAACAGGCGTAATTTCAGTTATGTTTTTCAGCTTCATAAAAGAACCTTCATCAATCGATCATAATCAAGTTTCTCTACAAAACAATTACGTGTAGTTCACTTACTGTCATTTCCCGTTTCCTTTGCTTCGCTTCCAAAAGATCTAGACTATCTCTTTGGGGACCGGGTTGGAAATGAAGCAAAGCTCTCGTAAACGTGTCCGCATTCATCGGCGTCCCAGCAGCAAAAGGCCGACCCGGCTGAGGGCCGCTAGTCCCCGGGCAGAAATGACGTCATACCTACTGTCGATTGGTTGAACGAGCACACGTGACAGCTCAACTAATTAATATGCAGTATTGCAGGCGGCAGGTCTTGTGTTGCATGCTTCACTGCACAAAGTTCCAGTAACCAATATTGATTAGAATCGGTCTGAGAGTGGAGGCTGCCAGGCCATATACATTTTAGTTGATTTTATGTTCTCGGAGAGAATGTAAATATGCGGGTTCAAGATCGCCAAATCCTATTCTGCACGGAAACCCCTGTTTTCAATGTGCTAATTACGTCAATTTTAGAGGTTTTTGGCGTGTTAAATTGTTTGTAAAACAGGTGTCGATTTTGGTCAAATTGATGTGATGGACGTGATTTGTATGTGAAAAGGGGGGTTTTCGTGCAAAATAAGATGGGCGAGCTTGAACCCGCATATTTACCTTCTCTACTGAACAATAGATGACATTAAAATGGTGATGGTTTTTCCTCATTATCCTAACATACTAATTATTGGATTTCTCCTGCACGATGTTTAGGGCTTCCATTGCCTCTACCTTCCTCCAGTTCTTTTTCTGCAGTTCAAACCACCTCAATGGACAGTTCACGACTCAAGTCTCCTTTCGTTAGTCACTTCATCATAGTGGTTGTTGTTGTTGTTGTTGTGTTTCGTCGTAGTGTTGTTGTTGTTGTTGCTGCTGCTGCTGCTCAAAAGCGTTAACAATCAAGTACATTTTTTCGAAGAATAAGCGAAATTGCAGTTTGAATCAAACTTTTAACAGGAAAATTACTATTCCACCGAACAATAGAGACCACACAAAAACAAATGATAACACAGAGCACGACACGCTGGAAAGCTTTGGTCTTCTGCAGGAAAGACACACAGCATTAAATACAGTGAAAACGAAGAAGGAAAATCACTTGGGCGCTAAATGGATGAGGAGTCTGGTTTTGAATGCCAGCTATAACAATTCTTTAACGTCCACGTCCTCCTGAAATAATATGGAGAAGGGGATAACCATCCCAGGAGAATTCAGGGGAGGGACTTAATCCGACATAGCTCTAACCACCAAAATGACACCACGTTCGTTAAAATGGGCAGATTTGCAGCCAGCTCCAAACCCGCCAGAGAAGAACGTGTGACTATCTCAGTGCCATTGCCCGCCGTGGCGCAGGCAATATCAGTCAAACTCACTCTTTCCCAGGACCATTAGGGACCGGAATGAGCGGCCTGCGGAGACAGCCAATGCCACCTCTCTTAACCCCTTTTCAGTCACGGTGATTTTTAACGTAGCACGATTCGGCAGCAGGCCGAGTCCACCTCTCTCTCTCCCCCCCTTTCTCTCTCTCTCTCGTGTGCTAACCTGAAAAGTTCTGATGAAATGCAAAGCTTAATGACCTTGGGTACTTAACAGAAAAAGAGGAAGCGTGATCGAACTCGGAACATCTCGCTGCGAACTCTGTGTTCGATCACTGGGCTAAATAGGAACACATGGTATGGATCAGATGACTTCAGCTTTATGGCTTTTGGGCCCACCCAGGAGCCAAAAAAGAGTCAATCCGCTTACGGTCTGTCTGATTCAAACTGCTATCGACAGCCAGCTTGGACTGTGTGGCAGTCCCAACATGTTTTGGTTCTGAAATCAAATGGACTCATCGCTCTAACTGGGAATCTGCAAGGGAGGTTAATCTGTGTTGGAGCTCGACGAGAGTGACCCCGCCGTTTTTATGGACAGATGCCGCTGGTGGGCACGCTTAAAGCCATTTACAAGATCAGTCAGCTTAAGGGTTCAATCAAGAGAGAAAATGCCAAAATTGGGTCGTGAAATGATGCGCCCAGAATGCAGACAGTCCAAATCCCAATTGATATCCCGGCGTGGACTTCAGATTAAGTCGTTGATTTTCTTGATCTATTATTTCATTGATCCACAAACTGAGAAATAGTAACTCTTTGTAATGTGAAGACAGGTATTATCTTGCCCTGATTTTTTTTAATAATCGAAACAGGTCTATTTACCAAGTGCAGTGCCCTAGTAACTCTTTGAGAAAGGGAGAGAGAGAGAGAGGGAGAGAGAGAACAAAACATTTAACCTCTATCTATCTATATTACAAAGTAGATTAAAATCCAAACAAAAAAGTTTAAGATGTCCCAAATTTTCGGCTTCAATTGCCTTCGTCAAGGGTACTGAGTACCTATCTATCTATATACATTATATATATGGAGAGAGAGAGAGAGAGAGAGAGAGAGAGAGAAGAGAGAGAGAGAGAGAGAGACTCAAGACTCAAAAACTTTATTACTCAAGGATAGAGATTTTAGGCAGTGCCTATTTTCCAATCTGTCCTTGCTATTCTACAGCAACCAAGAGAGAGAGAGAGAGAGAGAGAGAGAGAGTGGGGGGGGGGGGGGGGGGAGAAGAAGAGAGAGAGAGAGAGAAAGGAAGAGGGAGAGGTGAGAGTGGGGTTGAGTGGGAGTGGGAGTTGGTGTATTTGTGCATGTGTGCATGTGTGGTCTGTGTGCACGCTCATGCGTGTGCGTGAGTGTGTTGTGTAAGAAAGTTTGGAGTTTCTTTTTTTACTTTTTCTTTTTAACCAGTCTTCCTGCTTGGCGAAATATTTTTTACCATCAGAATCGTCATGAACCTGCCTGTACCCCCGTCTTCAGGCCCACCCTCATAGGTCATCCCGCGGGACACCAACAGGGTGATGCAAGAGAGCGAACCTCCTGCCGACTACTGGGGGTTTACAAGACCTGAATAGCATCCCTTGACAGAACAGCCGGGAGGGTTCCACATTCAATGCGAGGGAGACGATCCTCACCTGCCCCATCACTGAATGAGGAGAAGACATTAGAGCTGTCCTGCTCCACACCAGCAGTTTTCAGAAGAATATTGAAATGGTAGACTACACACACACACAAAACACACACACACACACACACACACACACACACACACACATTAAAGTAAAGGAGGTAAACGGAACCCATTGTGCAAGTCCAAACTAGAACAAGAAACACCATTGTCAGAGCCAGGTTAAGGTTCATAATTCACACTTTTATTTCAATGAAACTTAGGTACGGCATAAGTTTGCTACACAACATGATTTTAAGTTTCTAGCACTTCATTACCACATAGTTGATATCTCTCTCTCTCCTCTCTCTCTCTCTTTCAGATACATATTTGCCATTCCACGTAACACTTGAGAGACCCACATGCTCACACACACACACACACGCACACACACACACACACACACACACACACACACACAATGAACATTAAAAAAAAAGTAAAACCATCATCAAAAAAATATTACTCAAATGTCTCCAGCTCCTTTGTCAGTCAGCTGTACAGCAATTACACATTTGAAACAAAGTTTGAAACAAAGTTTTAATAACCAAACTATACCCATGTTGGTAAACAAAAGAGTGTTGGGATTGTGGCCGACATTAAGCTGACTATTTCCTTTGAAAAAGCAATTAAAATCCATATCCCTCACTATTTCCATATCAAAACACTTCTTCCTACTAACAGAACTGTTAGAAGTATAAAACCGTGCATTAAAACTCTGTGACTGAAACAAGAGATTTATGTTGATCCTCTTGGCAATGAAACGCTAGCATTTGGGTTTTTTTTATTTGTATAGAACAACCACACCACGGAGAGCTTGAAACATCTTCCACTCATATAAATGCCAAACACTGCTGCTATTTCATCCTCCTCTTTCAGAAATGAATCCCACACCCCTTTGAACAACATTTTGGAATACAGGACTTTCGCCACATTCAGATTTCAGGAATGATTCCCAGAGAATATCCGGACAGAAACTGGGGATGGTTGGCATCTGTGAAACAATTTAGCACTACACAGACATAAACAGATACTCTTTTTTCCTTTCTCTCTCCCCCTCTTTCTCTCACATATATAGATGTACGTACAGTCACACACCCAGGTAATAAAACATGGCAGTAGCAAATCAACAAAAAAATCCACCATACTTCTTGCGTTTATTCCAATGTACACAATTCCTCGCACCTTTGACATTCGTTCCCACACACACTGACACGACACT
Organism: Conus ventricosus; assembly: GCA_018398815.1. Lineage (NCBI taxonomy): Eukaryota > Metazoa > Mollusca > Gastropoda > Neogastropoda > Conidae > Conus > Conus ventricosus. The sequence continues at coordinate 37,486,603 of CM031598.1, read as the reverse complement.
GTCAATTCCATGACTTCTTGGACCGCCAGTCTAAGAACTGATCCAAGTCTCCCTCATCCAGATCATCGCTGTCATTGTCCCCATCGTTGTCATCACCGCTGGTCTTTGGGATGGTCTCCTTCTTGACGTGCAGGTCCTCCACCTCCTTCCAGCGCTGACTGATACACAGAAGGATGGAGAGGAATCATAATCTTGTAGAACAAACATTCCGTTACACTGTCATGTGCAACTGAAATACACCAACACATACGAATTTGCATACTGTGTGAAAAATGTAAACGTGTGCTTAAACATGACATTGTGTGCAACCACTGTTCCATGTACTGTTAACTCAGAACCATGCTCTCTCTCTTGTTTTCTTTTTTTTTTGTCCTTTTGATTTTGTTTCATTTTCTCTTCCTTTTCTTCTCCAAGTTCGAAACTGTAGAATGTTACACTGATGTTAATACACACACACACGCACCCCACCCCCACCCCTACACAAACACACAAAATGCATAGAGAAAAAAAACACCAGTATTATATAGATTTCATTTCCCCATACTTACAAAAAATAAATCAAATAGAAATCTGTGTTTCTTATTGCCACATTTAAGAAGAATTTAGAAAATGTAATGTGGGAACTTGCGAAATATGAGCAAGCAAAACTAAAGTGTTCTGAAGAGTTTCCTTCACACACACATACATAACCACACATACACATGCGTGCGCGTGTGAGCGGACGAACGCACGCACACACACACTACACACAAACACATATTCCTGTTCCCAACTCACATCTGATCATCAATTTCATCCAGGTTGCGCTCCACATTGATCTGCTCGTCCTCTTCCTCCATGATGGCCTCAGACACCTGGTCCACAATCAATACATTCAGTTAATTTTTGTTGGGTTCCTTCCCACTGCTTCATATCCGGAAATGAATGGGCTGACAGGATTGCTCGAGCAGGTGCAAACAACTCTGGCAATACGGCTACTATTCATATTCCCTTGAGCTTACATGAAGGATATTCTCTCTTACAAAGAGCCTCTTTTGAAAAATTTGAGGAATACTACAAAGAAAGTGTTTCTCCCCCGAATACACAAACCCAACTCTTCTATACTTTGTTGTACGAACTCTCGAGCAAGTAATCTTTTAAAAAGGGCTTCCTCAGTAAATCCAGTAAACCGTAATACAAACATAGGATTATATCCAAGACACAGTAAACAACTTCTCTCATTATTTCAGTTAAAAATAAATGCATTCAGAACAAAATATGTCAAGAACATTTGATGTGCTTGCAGCATCCTTGATAATTGTACAACAACACACGTTTCTATACTTTTGCCCCTACTTTGATTCCGATTTGTCAGAATTTAGAAAGGATACTTCAAAGTGCATATTCCAGGATACCATGTGTCTCTTAAATTTGTACTAATTTCTTATGTTAAGCCCAGCTGGCTCAATCCTGTAATTGTTGTTTCATGATCTTACTTTGTACAGTTGTTTGTTTTTACTTTTGTACTTTTGATGTTGTTTTTTTTTTTTTTTTTTTTTTTTTTTTTACAGTTGAATTCTTACTTAGAGTTTCTCCTCATCACACACCACACACACAGCACGCACGCACGCACGTGGGCGCGCACTCACACAGCATGCACACACTCAAAACACACACACACACTCACCTTGTCTAATATCACATTTAGTGAAAAGACGTTAAATTGAAGAACAACAATACATTCAGGATACACTTCACACCCTCCTCACTACTCGGCTCCCCCCTCTCTCTCTCTCTCTCTCTCTGTCTCTCTTACTCCCTTAATTCTTCCCCTCTACCCTTATTCTGTCCCCCTCAACCCCCACCCCCCCCCCCATCTCCACCCCTTCATCCTTCCCCCAAAAGCCTGACTTGAATCATACGCAAATTCATTTTGCCTCTACCTTTCACACAATGTTCTTGAACAAAATCATTCACATTTTCAAACTGCTCTTTTTCACAGGAATATTTTTTTTCTTTTTAATGTGGTGCCTATAGTATGGGAAACGATTTCAATACCCCCCAACAGGGCAAAGTACTGGCATGAAAAAGATCTGGACCGAGTATAATGTGGGCTGAAGGGTTACAATAGATCAACAAGTCATTATGTGGAAATAGCCCCTTGATAGATGTCACATACACCGGATATGTTTTTTGCCAACAGTAGACAGAATATTTAGTCAAAAGCACTCAAGCAGGTAAAGGGTTGTGTGGATTTTTTTTTTCTTTCGACTTGTGAGGTGATATTAGGAATAGAGTTTGTTTAGAACTTACCCCCAATGACATTGACAAACAAAGCACATGACAAGACACGATGCATTTCAACCACTTGGGGTCTTCTTCAGGCGAAAAAATAAATCACATTTAAAATGTGGGACAGTACGAACAAAGAACGAAAAAAGAAGAAAGAAAAATGACTTATCCGTTTTCTTCCATGTGGTCGGTGGGCGGAAATGACATGGGGCCAGGGGATTATGGGAGAGGAAACGGGGGGGGGGGGGGGGGGGGGAGGGGGGGGGTTGCGTCGGGGGAGGTGTGTGTGTGTGATATGATAGGGTTGTGTGTCTAGTTTATTGGGATGGTGTGGTATCTTTTGTGGTAGTGGTAGTGGTGGGTTGATAGTAATGGTAAGGGGAAAGAAGGGGGGGGGGGGGAGAGAAACTGAGGGGAGGAAAAAAAAAAAAAAAAAAAAAAAAAGGATTTTAAGGGAAGGATAAAACAAAATTAAGATTAAATAGATGGAGGGTTGCTGTAACTACTGTATGAAGTGAGTGAAGAGGATGTGGTGGTGGTGTATGTATGTGTGTGTGTATGTGTGTGTGTTGGTAGGGGATATTGCCAATGATGTGGAAGTGGTGGGTATGTGTGTTTGGTTATTGTTGGATTTTGATGCCTTGGGGGTGCAGTGTGCCCAGTTTGGCAACGAGATGGGACTCTCGAGCCGTGCGTTCAAAGCCGTCACTCTGTGACTGCCAGAGTGCCATGACTCCGACATGGTCGATGTTGTGTTGGGTGTGGCTGAAGTGTAGGGCGACGGGTTTGGGTCGGTGTGGCGGATATCAGCCAGTGTTCAGAGATGCGTGTTTCAAGTGTGCGTGACGTTTCCCCTATGTAGATTTTGCCACACAGCTGGCAGTGGATGGCATATATAATGTTGCGGCTCTGACATGAGAATGTGCGTTGACTGTGAAGGAGTCTTTGGGGCCCTGTAAGATGGTGTCTGGTTTGGTGAGGGGGCAGATTTTGCAGTTGGGTTTAGAGCAGGGGTGAGTACCTGGTGGTGTAGCTGTAGTTCTGTTCAAACTGGACCTCAAAGACCTCCTCGTGCGGTCCAGTTGAACAGAACTACAGCTACACCACCAGGTACTCACCCTGCTCTAAACCCAACTGCAAAATTGCCCCCTCACCAAACCAGACACCATCTTACAGGGCCCAAAGACTCCTTCACAGTCAAACGCACATTCTCATGTCAGAGCCGCAACATTATATATGCCATCCACTGCCAGCTGTGTGGCAAAATCTACATAGGGGAAACGTCAGCACACTTGAAACACGCATCTCTGAACACCTGGCTGATATCCGCCACCACCGACCCAAACCCGTCGCCCTACACTTCAGCCACACCAACACAACATCGACCATGTCGGAGTCATGGCACTCTGGCAGTCACAGAGTGACGGCTTTGAACGCACGGCTCGAGAGTCCATCTCGTTGCCAAACTGGGCACACTGCACCCCCAAGGCATAACATCCAACAATAACCAAACACACATACCCCCACTTCCACATCAGTTGCAATATCCCCTACCAACACACACATCAACACACACACATACATACACCACCACCACATCCCCTTCACTCACTTCATACAGTAGTTACAGCAACCTCCATCTATTTAATCTTAATTTTGTTTTATCCTTCCCCTTAAAATCCTTTTTTTTTTTTTTTTTTTTTTTTTCCCCCCCCCCCCTCAGTTTCCCCCCCCCCCCCCCCCCCCCCCCCCCTCTCTCCCCCTTACCTTACTATCAATCCACCACTACCACTACCATCACAAAGATACCACACCATCCCAATAAACTAGACACACAACCCTATCATATCACACACACACACACTCCCCCGACGCAACCCCCCCCTCCCCCCCCCTCCGTTTCCTCTCCCATAATCCCCCTGGCCCCATGTCATTTCCCCCACCGACCACATGGAAGAAAACGGATAAGTCATTTTTCTTTCTTCTTTTTTCGTTCTTTGTTCGTACTGTCCCACATGTTAAATGTGATTTATTTTTTCGCCTGAAGAAGACCCAAGTGGTTGAAATGCATCGTGTCTTGTCATGTGCTTTGTTTGTCAATGTCATTGGCGGTAAGTTCTAAACAAACTCTATTCCTAATTTTGCTTCGTTCGCCGCCACCAGTCACTCCATTTTGAAATTTGTGAGGTGATTTCAACGGGGTGACAGCCCTGATATAGTTCTGTTTTTTTGTTGTTTTTTTTGCTGTCCCAGCCTCTGCGCCACCTCAGAGGCAGTGCACCCACGCCGCTCATTCCGACCACCCGTCCACAGCCACAGCCCGGTCGGCCCCGCCGCAGCCCCGGCACCGAAAATCCACAGGGAGCAGTCAATGTCAAGTCGTCAAGAGGCAACCCACCAGAGGAGACACTGCACTGCTGCCGAGTCACTTCGGTGGTATTCAGTGGCGCCTGTTCTGATCTAAACTACGCAGGACGCCACCTACTAAGCCCCCTACTGACGACAATAATTGCTTAGTCGCGGAGCCGGCGTGAGTGAGCTCTCCCTCCAGAGGGCGCCACCACGTCCGTCCAACGACAGCCCCCATGGACTCGCCGATACCGGTGACCCCGACGGAACCAAACCAAGGCCACAGACGTGGAGAGGACATCGAAATTGAGGTCACCATGAGAGCAGGGCATGAAGGGCCACAGAATTTGAGACTTTTTTTTTATGCTGATCGATGAGAATGAGGATGATTAAGATGATGCTACGGATTTCCATTTCGGTCTGAGACTACATGACAGGGCTGTACTCTACGCTTCCTTTCAAATATATCCCGGCGTCAACCAGGCCCGAGAGATACAGGCACCTGCAGTGTTGGTCAGGAAATTTGAGCAACACTCTCAGAACGCATCCATTAAGTGGATGAAACTCGACTGTGTGGTCCCAGTCTTCCCAACTGAGTCCGCAGCAAACTCAACTCTGGGTAGGAGCCGGTCGGGGCAGAAAAAAACCCACATGACTCTGATGGGATTCGAACCCACGACCTCCCAGCCGGGAGTCAGCGACGCTAACCACTTCGCCACGGCGGCTGGTTCTGATATAGTTCTTTGCGCCTGGGCTATAAGCAACATTACCTTACCTTACCTTACCTTGCCAACAGTAAAAGGGAGAGAATCACTGAACGATCTTGCAGGTCTAAGAATGGGTTCATAAAAGCAATTTCCTTACCTGCATCACCTCACTCTGGTGTACAGCTACGGTAACCTTTTTTTCACCCTGAGAAATGAGATTTGTCTACTTTAAAATCAGGTTCATCTTGACTTCATTGCTGTTTCAAACACTAGATATGCTGGACAAAATCATGAAACATGAAGACAGTGAACTTGTACTGTCATTTAGCAGGCAATTACCATAAAACAAAATTAAAAAAACATTGACACCAACAGTAATCCTCTGCTGCTGATGAGAATGTGTTTCCCATTTGCTGAGATAATTGTAAAATATTATGAACATGTAATAACATCAAGATATATACAATAAATCTCAAAGTCTGGCTGATTATTGCTCACAAGTGGAATTCATTGTGCATCATTCTGAGCAGATATGTGCACAAATTCCCAAGGAAACAGAACCACTGTAGTTTTATGAGCAAACAAGGCTGGCCCTTTCTTTGTTATTCTCTGGCGCATGCAGTACATCATCATTATCAGTCCTTTAACCTAAGGGTTATTGACACAACACCTGAACAGACAATCCTCAGTCCAGTGGGATGCAATTCAAAAGGCCTCAATAACCATCAGCAGTCAAGTAGTTTTGAATCAAACAATTTAACACCAGTCCACTCGTTAAATGATGAACTACATTGTGACTTGTTCCTTGCACAGCAGATATGAATCCCATAAAATCTTCGCCAGCTCCTGCTTGTTTCAGGGCAAGTTTTTTGTGTTTTTAAAGTAATCTTGTCATGACATGCATGCCTCCATATAAGTGGCATGACAATAACAATACTCCTACATGTGTTGACACCAAACATACTCACATGGGACTCCTCTTTCATGGACTTTTGGAACAGCTCCCACTCCTCCTCCATCTTGTCTTTGTACTCCACTTGTCGCACCTGCATGCACAACCAGTCAACAGGTATTGTATGGTCGATGTCAAGAATTTGGAAGGGGGTGGGGTGGGGGTACGGGAGCGATGTCAGTAGGAATGAGGGATGAGGGTGAGGAATAAAGTGAGGAAGACTACAAGGGCAAAGTATGGAGAAAAGAGAAGGGAGAGAGGTGGAGATACGCATCATACCATAACACTGTGTTTTGATTATCAAAACACTGAGTAAATCTACAGACACAGTTACCTAACAGCATGTTGTTGCTTTTTCATGCCCTCGACTCTAGTCTGTCCCTTTCCAAGGTCACCACACCAACAGAAAGATACTTTCAAATGTGGTTTCTTTTTTTCAAAATTCATTAACTGGCACTGAAAACAATCAATCATTCACATTCATAAATGAGGCCTTATGTTGAACACTGGCTTTTTTCTCTCTCACTGAAAGAATCAATCATTAACATTCATACATGAGACCCCATGTTCAACACTGGCTTTTCTCTCTCGTAAATATTCACACACTGGAAAAAGGCAACACTCACACCTTGTTCACTCTTTACAGCCTGAGTCAAAAAACAAACTCTGCAAGAATTGCTAATTGCCGGTGTCCATAATGAAATTTTACTCCAAAACTTTGACAAGTTTGAAAATTCACAGTAAACCAACCACATGGAATATGGCACTCACGCAGGAAGGAAGAGGAAGTCTAAGGCTGCTGCATTGTGGGGTTGCTTTATTCTGATTGGTTCCTTTCAACCAACAGGCTACAAGCTTACTATTTACCCCACTTCTAAATGGGCACACGAGTGCGCCTGCAGCTGTATCAGCACAATGACACTTCGGCACACCAGTGCACCAAAGGTGCGATAAAGGTTAAAAAAAAGTATTTGAGCTTGTGACAAAAGGTGATCGTCCAGACCCCTTGTATATTTATCGCACAATATAAAGAATTAAAAAAATACCAATGCTTTTTTATTTATTGCTTGATGTTTTATAATACCTTGAAGAGATACATAATATAACTATGGTGAGTTTGGGTGTCTGCCTTCCATTTGAAAATGCCCCAAGTTGTACGCTTTTCTTTGATAAATTTTCCCGTTCAAGATGGCGACCGAGTGATGCGGTTGGTGTCGAAGCCTGGATACATATCTAAATTGCATACCATCACAACAATATGAATAAAGGATGCAGAAAAATCAACGGCGAACTTGTTAAAATCACAAACCGGTTCTATTTCTGATTGTTTTCGATGCTGTCAAGCGGGTAAAAAATCCGTTTGACAGTCGTTACGCTGTTTGTCAAAATCGTGTCGGTCAGCAAACTCTCGATCGTTCACATCAGGTTCGGTTCGGTTCCGTGTTCATTTAACTCGGCATCTCGGACAACACTAACCGAATGGAGAAAGGTGTTTCCGAACCAAATTCGATTCAGTGGCAGCAAACGAGCGCGAAATCCATACGGTAATAAGCAGTATGTCAGAAATAACGACCGTATTTTTTCTCGCAGTTCTACTAACAACGAACTTACAGATCCCATGCCGTGCTTTTAAATAGCACCCAAGGCAAAAGGTTTCAAATCGAGGCTGGAGCTTTCGTCAAGAATGGCGCTTCGAAGCAGAGAAGGTGTGGAAATGTTGTTTGTCCACAATCGTTACGACCGTCAGAAATCGTAACGACTGTCAAATGCATAACGACAGTACAAGAAAATGATAGAAACATTGGTTTCAGCTGTTCTCTCAGATGTGTTTCTGTAAATGATTAAATTCTAAGTGAACCAAAAGTAGAGTGGGGCAATTTAACGGGATTTCCCTCAACTTTCGGGCGATGTTTTGTGCGTGACGCATGATTAGGACATCGTTTTAGCGATGTCCGAAATAACGACCGACGGATATTAAGTTAATCAATGTATCAATTATACGTAAAACTGGGGCAGAAAACAGCTTGGAATTTCTATTTTGCTTTTTCTTTAAATACATGACAGAACTAAAGTTCAGATCATGGATTAGTGGGAAATCTGGCGATTATTTGACAGTTGTTACTCTCATAGTTGAAGACATTATCATCAGTATGTCTGTCGTAACGACCATCAGTATCTCTTGTGATTAATAAATGGTCAGTTTATTTTCATTGTAATACATATTTATTTTGAAGAATTGAAAGTGCACATTTTTGGCTATTTCCATAATGCTTTTTGATAAAATGTGGAGGAGTAGAGACCAGCAACCAGATTCCACCAGCCCCCTTCCTCCAGTCCCTCCATGTATCCCCTCCCCAGCCTCCCCCCCCCCCCCTCACCCCCTCTCTCCTTCCTTTTTTTTTCCTGGGCCCTTTTTTCAACTAACTGGATTCAGTTAGGTTTTTTAACCCCTATCATCCAGTCTAAATTTACTAAACAAGCAGTTTGTTTGGTTTTCTCAAATCCCAAGCCTTTAATTAACGTTAGACTAAAGGATGATGATAAACTCCCTGAAATGGCAAAACATCAAAGTAAACAAAGCAGGAGTTACTGACCAACATCATAAAAACAAGCTACTGGTCCTGATGGCGTTCCTGGCAAGCTCTTAAAATTATGTGCCAATGAATTGAGTGAGGTATACCAACTACTTTACCAAGCTTCACTGGACCAGGGAGTAATACCTGATGAGTGGCGAGATGCCAGCATTGTTCCGTTATTCAAAAAGGGTGACAAAACAAAAGCAGAGAACTATAGACCTGTGATCTCTTAATCCATATCAGCAAAACTACTTGAACCAAATATATAGTAGCATAATGGACCATCTTGACAAATATGACTTCTTAAATAACGCCCAGCATGGTTTTAGACAGCAAAGGAGTTGTGAGACTCAATTTATAAACAACTCTCAATGATTTTAATAACTGTCTTAACAACAGACAGCAAATAGATGCAATTTTATTAGACTTTTCTAAAGCCTTTGATAAGGTTGACCATGAGGGCCTGCTGCTTAAATTAGAACACATCGGCATTGGCGTTTCTTTGCTAAAATGGGCTAGATCATTTCTCGTTGGGAGAGAACGCAGAAAGTTGTTGTGGAAGGGTCGTCATCATGCATTGTAACCAGTCTTGTCAGGTGTACCACAGGGAACTGTTCTGGGGCCCTTGTTTTTCTTAATTTATATAAATGACATAAGTAGAAATCTCTCTCCTGGAACTACTATAAGGCTTTTTTGCAGATGACAGCTTAGTATATGGAACAATCAGAAGCAAGAATGATACACGCATTCTACAAGAAGATCTAAACGCTTTACAAGAGTGGGAAAGAACTTGGAAAATGGAATTTCATCCCCAAAAGTGCCAAGTGTTGCGTATATGTAACAAACACTCACCAAATAGATCAGAATATTCTATTCATAATACTATTCTTAAAGAAACCAATGCTGCAAAATATTTAGGTGTGATTATAGATAGTGTCTCAAATGGAAAGAACATTACAATTTAGTATGTAAGAAAGCAAATAACATCTTAGCTTTCTTAACAGGAATATCAATGATGCCCCCAAAAGGTTAAAGACTACTGCTACAAAACATTGGTTAGACCAGTACTGGAATATGGTTGCTCAGTTTGGGATCCTTACCATCTAAAGGACATTGATAACCTCGAGAAAGATTCAGAAGAGAGCAGCACGGTTTGTAACAGGGAACACATCAGAGAAAAAGGGGAATACTAGAAAGAACATGAGGAAATTTAAATGGAAACCCTTAGAAGAGAGAAGAGCTTTTATCAAACTTAACAATTAACATCTTCAAAGGCAGAGCTAAACTAATACTTATTCCAATGGAACAACTAGTATTGAATAAAAGCAGCACCAGGAGTGGCGGTAATGTTATACATACCTGCATCAAATATTGACAGCCTCTTACATTCATTTTATTCTAGTTCTGTTCGGCTGTGGAACTCACTGCCGGGTGCCATCAAGATTGCCACAAATGCAGTCTCATTAAAAAAAAAAAAAAAATTGATACGACAGTTTTGAGATCTGCATATTGACGTTTTTCTATTTTAACTTCCCCAGATATTTTATGGTTACCTGGGCCTGAATTTGGCCATTGCTTTTAACTTCTTGAATATCGAGTGCGACCCCTTGTTGGCAAATTTGCTCCAGGGCCAACAGTCTGAGTCGCACTATTTTATGTTATTTTATTTTACTTTTTAACATGCGCGCTGGTGACCTACTCGTTTTTTGAGTGAACCAGTATTTTAGGAAGAGAAGAAGAAGTAACTGGGGGAAAAATTCAGCCCCCCCCCCCCCCCCCCCCCCCCCCCCCCCCCCCCCCCCCCAAGGCAATAGTAGCAAATAAATCAGCTCATTGATTTATGGCTTCTTAACCTGAATAAGAAGTGGTGGGGTGTGTAAGAGGTAGGTTGGAAATCACCTGAAGCATACCAAATTGATTTTGTTCATGAACATTTTTATTTTGATCACTTGTTTTTATGCAGTTAATTCCAAAAATTACCTAAAAGTATTTTTGTATTATTTGTTTGACAAAGAAGTTTGTGTTTCTTGGTCTTCGCATCCTATTTCTTCATCAGAGGAAAAGAAGTAGAAAGTCTGGTGCGAATATGCAAAAATCTGTTTACATCTTGTAATTATGTTGTTTAACCATAAAATGTATTTTCATATGATTTGTAAGCGCTCTGAGCTTATCTGAGAGAGCAGGTGCCCTAAATGTACACGTTATTATTGTTACTGTCAAACTGTTTCTATTCATTTTGATCATAAATAATCTAATTCTGTCGTACATGAGCAGTTTGTTGAGTATGTCCAACAGTGAGGGCCATAACAACTGTCAGATGGATTTATTTAAGGTGTCTACATGATCATTGTGACTTATTTAGCTTGTTTTTATTGGCCTTTATGAGTAAAATGTAACAATAACAATAGAACTGTACTCAAAGGAAAAGTATGTCCATTTTTTTAATGACTGTTGTTATTTTTGCATTGTTGGGAAATACTTGGGTATGTCCAATGCAACATCATAACAACTGTCAGATAAAAATGCCATTATTATGGTAACAAGGCTATTGTGGGTCCTATACTTGATATCATTACATGAAATGCACCCTCAAAAACACAGAAAATCATCAGAGGATGCAGTTACTGTCTTATTTCCAACACAGCAATAAAGAACAAATCAGTATGTCCGATGGTTGTTATGTTGGACATACCATCTCATGTGAAACTTGATCTTAAACTGCACAGATGCCTTTTTTTTTTGAATGAAATTTAGCTGTAATATTCAGTCTTTTTCCACTGAAACAATTATGCTGTATAACAGACATTCAAATAGGAATATTGATAAAATGAATGTCCAGCATAACAACCGTCAGATGCTTGTTATGATGCCTTATCACATTACTAGCAGAACATCGGTGCATGAGTTATCTTTGTATGTATGTTTTTATGACCCTTAAACATAAGTCTTCCTTTGGACAAAATTGCTGTTAATAAAAACTATTTTGAAAAATCCACTTTTTGTTGGCTTTTTTGGACGACCTTTTGTCACTTGCTCATATATATATATAAATCAGAAGGAAAATATACATCCTGGTTGTAAATTCTGTTCCTGAAGGCACAAACCTATTCCATCATCCACAAATGAATTCCATTCTCTGGGTGTGAAACAAAAGAACCAAATGGGTACTAGGGAGACCACAGACCTCAGCCAAGTTTGAGACCGATTCTACATCCAGCCTCTGATCCAGATCTCACTGAAATCAAACAGATTCATCCTGGACCACATCCCACCTTTCCACCATTTCATTCAATCTTCCGTGACAGACGCCATTTAACAAATAATTATTCTTCTCCTGGACAAAGGATGTTTTTCATTTTACACCCCTTGAAACAATGCTCTGTGTGTGTGTGTGTGTGTGTGTGTGTGTGTGTGTGTCTGTGTCTGTGTGTCTGTGTCTGTGTCTGTGTCTCTGTGTCTGTCTCTGTCTGTCTCTGTCTGTCTCTGTCTCTGTCTCTCTGTCTGTGTCTGTGTCTCTGTGTCTGTGTCTGTGTCTGTGTGTCTGTGTCTCTGTGTATATGCGCTCTTGCTTTTGTGGGAATGTGTTTGCGTGCCCTAGACATATAAATGTACCTACTAAAATCTCTTGATTTGGTTCTAAAGATATCTGTTTTATTAGGAAGTATCAATAATACAGTATGGCATGGTGATGACAGTATATACGAATTGTCTCATTGGTCTAACCTACTTCTCTTTTGAGCCTGATGAAGTCACTCTTACACCCTCCAACAAACCATTCACACACAACCACCCAAAAGTACATCAACGTGCTGACCTTGGCATCCATCTTGGGGTCGTCAAAGAGCCTTCGGGCAGAACCTCCGCCATAGTGGTTGGCTTGCTGCTGGAGGCACTGTCTGCTTTCTCCGCCTCTGCTTTAAAGTGAGGGTCGAAGAAGTCTGTGGACAATTCCAGAGAGGAAATGTAGTACCTGTAAATCCTTCTTGTTAGGAAACTGACAAGAAAGCTACCACCATACTTGGCAAGTAAAACACAACATTTTAAGGGTCGGGTGTGGGGGAGGTTAAGGAAAAGATGAGACTGAAATGATAAGATCTACACCTATAGTCAAGACTATCACAGCTCTACAGGGAACAAAAGCATGTTTCTGACCTCTGTGATTTAGCAACGATGCAACATTTCTCTGCAAGAACACCGGCACTGGGAGTGTGGCAGCATGAACTCAGGTGTGGTTGTGTATGTGAAAGCCAGAATGAATACTTGCCACAAGGACAATATGAAATACTGCATATCGCCTTCCCCACTCCAACCTTTACTTCCCCTCAAACCTCCAAGAAAAAGAAACAAGACAGAAAATGAACTGTTGGGCAAAAACAGGTCTTCACACAACCCTCTTGTGGCTGTAAACATAAGAACCACTCACGCTGACCGCTCACCTTCAGGTAATCCTCCAGCTCCCTTCGCACCACCACTGCTTGATGAGGGAGTCTGCGCAGCTGTTTTCTTGTCATCTTTAACGATTCTTCTTCATCCTCAGATGAAATTGATGATGATGATGCGAGTATCCTGCTAGAGCTGCTACACTGTTCACTGCTGATCCACTGGAACTAAACAACAACAGAGTGGTATCAGTAAGCATTTTGACTCATTATACCCCACCTCAACCTGAGACGCCAAAGACAGGAATCCATGGAGGTGGGGGAAAGGTCAAGGTTTGTTCTAGTTTGCCTCTCTACTCTATCTGAATTTCAGCTTCAGCTGACCACACTGGGCCCAGTTACGGCTGTCACTACAATGACTGTGTCTTGAAAGGAAAAAAGAAGAAACACAACAAAGTGAACTATTTACAAAAACGTATGTAAATCATCCAGCTGCTGTTTCCCAGCAGACAGCATTACTGACTGCAGGCTGACAGGTTTGATTTCCATGAGAGCCACTTACATGAGCGACTTTTCAGCCAAACCAGCTCAAATCCAGAGTGAGACTAGGATCAATTGGGAAGACTGGAACTACACAGACAGCCCCATCCACTTAATGGAGTGTCTCTGAGAGTGTTGCTAAAATGTTTCTGACCAACACTGCACGTGTCTGCATCTCCCTTGCTGTTTCATATCGTACTATATTATGAAACTAAATGTAAGTGCAGCCCTGTCCTATAGTCTAAGACCATAATGAAACGCTACAGATGCTTGTATCTCTGGGGCCGGTTGATGCCAGAAGTATATTATGAAAGGAAGTGAAGAGTACAGCCCCTGCATGTCGTGTCTGATCAGGATAGAACCATTAGCCTCATCTTCATCAGCCTTCTCTTCACTGATCATCATTACATATAAAAAGTCTGAAATCCAGTGGCATTTCAGGCTCCAACTCTCATCATGAACTCAGTTTCTGTTTCTTCTCCACATCCATGACAAAGCTGCATTTGTGTCAAATATTTCTAGTATTAGAAGGTTCATGGAGACTGTTACTGATTGGACATAGTGATGCCTTTCCTCATAACACCCTAAAAGTGTGTGCTCCTTGTAGACTGCACCCTGCCATGACACTGAAAAAAGTCTGGGTGTGGTTATAAATAAGGAGTAAGGAATGAATGACAGGTTGAGTAATGCCAATAGAGGAGGGGGCATGGAAGATATGTAAAACAAACACAAAGCTGTGATTCTTCCAAAGGAAGTTGGAGATGAGATGAAGAGAAGAAAAATTAATGGGGGAAGAAAGCAGACCATATACACATGAACATGCATGTGAGTGTGTGTGTGTATGTATGTGTGTGTGTGTGTGTGTGTGTGTGTGTGTGTGTTGTGTGTTGTGTGTGTGTCTGTGTGGTGTGTGTGTCTGTGTGCATGTGTCTGTGTGCGTGTGAGTGTGTGTGTGTGTGTGTGTGTGTGTGTGTGTGAGTGTGTGTGTGTATGTGTGTATGTGTGTGTCTGTATGAGTGAGTGCGTGAGTGCGTGCGTGCGTGCGTGCGTGTGTAAGAGAAGAAAAAGAAAAAGAGAGAGAGAGAGGGGGGGGGGGGGGGGGGGGGGGGGGGGGGGGGGGGGGGGACAGGAACAACAAATAGAAAGAGACAGGCAAGAAGACAGACAGACATAGAAATTAAATTCTAAACAGAAGAAGAAAACAGACAGGATAGCATGAGAGAAAGAGAGAGAGAAAGAGAGAGAGAGAGAGAGAGAGAGAGAGAGAGGAGGAGAGAGAGAGAGAGAGAGAGACAGAGACTCAGAGAGAGAGGACTCAGAGAGAGAGAGAGGAGAGAGAGAGAGAGGGAGGGAGAGAGAGAGGAGGGAGAGAGAGAGAGAGAGAGAGATGAAGAAAATGGTGAGACAGACAGAGAGGTCAGTGAGTCATGTTCATTGCCCAGCTGACCATGGAAATCCCTCAGGCTTTTATCATTTTAAGAACATATAATCATACTGTTGACGGAATCAATGAACTTTTACCAAACCTATACTGAACATTCTTTTTTTTAACATTTTCACTGACCTGGATGTTTTTAATCCATTGAAGTCTAATGCTTGCACTGCAAAGACAAAAAAAAGCCAATGTGAGTAGTGTATCAACTAGTTCACATGTATGTTCTACACATCAAATAATATCCTGCAATGAACAGGTACTTCAATGCTAAAACTCAGTACCACTTGAGGTTACTATTATGTTGTTAAAACAATGTTCTGTCTAGCAATTCTTCTTACAATCCATTCCACAGTCAACCATTTTCTGTAACTCCTTTCCATCCTCCATAAGTGACTTTATTTCATTTTCTTACAGGATACTTGGGAAAGACGCATGACATGTTGAGACAGTTTTCTTATGTTGAAGGTGTCATTTTTAAAGTACAAATATAAAACGGAGGACTTTTTTTTTTTTTAGTTATTCAACTTGTAATGTGACTGGTAAGAACACTATGCCACAGTCATAGTGGACAGTACACTTAACATCAGAGATGAATTGGAGTCTGAGGCCTTGCTAAATCAATGAGAACAGACATACTAGAGAAGACTGTACAGGTCTTTGAAACTGATTCAAACTTAAAGAAAAAAAAATGACTTTGGTAAGCATAACTGACAAAAACACTTGAACACACGCACATCAAACTAATCCATTAACAAAATTTTTACATCAGATTTGGTGCATTTTGAACTTAAAGGGGCTTTCACATAAATTCTTTTCACAGTCCTAGTTTCATGAGTTTGTCTGTCACTCTAGGAGATTCAAACCACAGTCACCGGGATCATGAGTCCTATGCTCTATAAGCATTGTAAAAACAGTGCTATTCTGCGGTATTCCAAAACCTCTATTCCAGCTCACTTAACGATCATTCTCTTTAAAGACTTCTCTCTTCATCATCCTCTGTTCCAGCCTCAGTTAACGATCATTCTCTTTAAACACTTCTAACTTCATCATTTCTGTAGCTATTCTCTCCTTCCCTTGTGGGAAAATAAAGCAACATGATTTATTTCAAATTACGTATGCTGTGTTTTTTCTTCTGCCTACAACAAAGGGTTATTTATCGATCTTAAAGTACCGGAACTTGAGTTTGATGCATGAATTCAGCATTAATGCCAAGGCCCTTCTGAAAAAGCTTTCTTCCCACAATGGCCACTGACTAGGAGGGTGGAGGAAGCTGTTGGGACTGATCAGTCACATCATGCTATTGAAAGGTCAACATATATGGGGGTGAACTCTACCAGGTGAATTGTACCAGACTGTCCACCGTATATACACAAATGAATGCATGCATGCACAAAAGAAATGCACATATGTGTTACAAAACACAGATGCTGATGAAGGCATCACATCTCTCTTCATCCCGAAAATATCACACACACAAACACACACACAAAACACACACACACACACACACACACACACACACACTGACTGACTAACTGACTGAAACTACTTACTGTCAGATTAACATGTTGTTGTACTGACATTAAAAAAAAACACCATAATAATAATAAATAACTTAATGAAAAACCAAAATAATACAGGTAACATCTGAACGACATAAAAATCGTAGAGGAAACTTAACAGGGAAACATTTAACATTTATAAGTAAAATAATAAAATCAGAAAATTGTTATTGCAAAACAAAAAAACATCTTAACTGTTTTGAAAATTAAATATCTCTCTCTCTCTTCTCTCTCTCTCTCTCTCTCTCTTTTACACACACTGACCACCACCACCCAAAAAATAAAATAAACCCACCCCTATCCCTACACCTACACATAGAGTGATATTTTATGCATGCAAACGCTAACAGGCACAACACATGCACTGACCAACCTTTGGCTTTTTTCACAGCTAAGATCTCTGCATCTGACAGTTTCCTCTTGCCTGTGACCTCCAACGGCTTGACAGGCCCTTGTGTTTTGGAAGCCAGGTATTTCTTTCCAACAACACAAACAACATGAAAACACCTCATTCACAATGCCTACACTGCGTTTGGGCTTTGCACTGAACAAAAAAAAACAAAAAATTAAGACCTGTGTTTTCATGCTGAAAATAATATTTCTGCTGTCTTTTAAAGGTGTTTTTTTCCTTATTTGTTTCTTTTTGGTTTGTTTGGGGGGGGGGGGGGGGGGGGGGGGGGGGGGGGTTGTTGTTGTTGTTTTTACACTAGAGCAATCTGGGGCATTTCTGTACTAAAATAATTTCTTGGTCTTGAAAATGGTTATCTTGGCTGGCCACTGTAGTGCAACAGTTAGCATCATGGACTTGTGGATTCGGGGAGCTGTGGATTCAATTCCCATCAGAGGCAGTTATTTGTGTACATTTTCAGCCCCAACCAGCTCCTGCACAGAGTTGAGTCTGCTATGGGATTACATGTGAAGACTGGAACCAGTGAGTCAGGTTACATCCCATTTATGGATGTATATCTGAAATGATGCTCATCTTTCTCAAACTGACACTGCTAGTGTTTGCATTTCTCAGTTTTGGTTGATATGGGAATGTATTACAAAAGGAAGCACAGAGTTTAAAACCTTGTACTCTCTGACAAGAATTGAATTTACGACATAACTAGTCATATTATCATCTTCAAATTTAAAGCAATCAAAAAATCTCAAGAACAATAGACAGAAAAACAAAAACAAAAAACTTTAAGTTTCACACACACAAAAAAGGGAAAATGAAAAAAATGACAGCAAAACAGTTCCATTTTGTTTCAGTATGTAAATTCACAAATCAACATTTCGTTTCTGACAAGCTAGTTGACAGCCAAATACATCTTGTCTTGGTGAACATTCCGCTTGTTTTTCATCTTCTCTTAATCTGTTCATGTCAGTTCTTTAATGAGTCTAAATTATGACAACTGTATTCTGTGTCTGTTTCTTTTTGTTTCCTATAACACAAACAAATACTTAATAGTCAGCAGAATATCTATTTTGCATCTTTGATCTTCTGTATGCAATACTGCATTTTCCAGAAAATTTAAAACAAAAAAATAATTCGGTGAAAAATTTAGGCTGTTCTCCCCTGGGTCAGAGTGTTACCACAATGCTGCACCACCTCTGTGAGCGTTCATGCGCGCGTGCATGCCTGTGTGTGTGTTTTGTCTCTCCATGAAGGAAGATTACCAACATTCCCTCTAATCCGCCAACATAAAAGACTGAAAAAAAAAAAATCACCTAAATGTAGACAACTCATCCTAATATTTTATGTAACTTAAGTTTACTATATCACTTCTAGGATCCATTTGAGAAGCACTTAACATGGAAAAAGAGTTCTAGCTTAAAACATCATTTGCATGATGTTGCATACATAAAGCAAAATTGAGACAGACAGACAGACAGACAGAACAGAGAGACAGAAATAGAGAAAGACCTAGAGGGGGAGTGGTAAGGGCATTTGCCCAAACATGCAGTTCACTTGAGCAAACCATAATACATTGATAACGAAAACATTAAATTGTATTCACATTTTCTTACCTTGATGAAGTTACTCTCAAAATGAGTCAAATTAAGGAACTTGTCCCTAGAATTTATTTGTAAATTGTTGGAAAAAAACAATGGAAGTTTAAACAAGAGAGCGAGTGACCGAGCGAGCAACAGAGAGAGAGGGAAGACATGGGAGGAAGACAGGGGTAGGGGTCAAAGATCCGTGGTAGGTTAAAAAAATAACAGGCTTTAAACAATTAAGAATGAAAGTTTTCTGACTCACCTCTTTATGTTTACTTCCTTGAATGTGTGCGGTCCACAAATGTTCAGATTTAATAACTGTGTTACATAGTATGCACACTAACTGGTCAAGGCTGTTGTATCTGAAAAGGGAAAATAGATAAAACAAAGTTTAAACATTATAACTCTAATCTGATTCTGAGTAACAATGGTAATGAAACCATGTTTAACGCAACCAATGACTTTTTGATACTACAGAGTAAAGGTCTACAAATATAATAACAAGATCTGAAGACCTGTTAACAAACCAATAAGCAAACCCAACAACTTCCATCTGTATATCAAAATTTGTGGACAATTCCTATGAACAAGCATTCAAAATTATATTGGAATGTTGAGCTTTTGAGTCAAAAGCAAATAAACTAACAAGTTCAAATGAGAAAAGATTCAATTCCTGTGCAGGGCATTCATTTCAAATTGCTGATTTTCGGCTTATGGTAATGGCTCAAACCGAAAAAAGTTCAGTTGTGATTTGCATTTTTTGTGTTTTCCATGTTCCTGATATCACTTTATTCCTTGTTCAATGAAAGTTGGTT
>CM031598.1:37453442-37466931 GCA_018398815.1 Conus ventricosus | reverse complement strand
GTTAAACATTTTCGAAAATGCCACGAACAATTACAAAAGTATTCTGAAGATTCAAAATTTCAATGCGCCTTTTTCTCTTTCAACAAGATTCCTCCAATTTATAATAATAATTTTTGTCAAAACTTCCACCCTGGAGACTTTTCTAAATCAAATTCGAACATCCTTGTTGTCATCTAACTTTTTTTTTTTTCCTCCAACTGTCCAATCAATTCTAAGGCCATAGATATATCTTGCCGTGTGACATGTAAGATACTAGCGATCTGCTCTTTAATGAGGCATGCATTGATTCTGCAAACCTCCTATTAAAGTTCTATTGTGATGATCTTGTCAGCCAAACAGTGATTGGAAAATCCTCCCGTTGTTTATCCGGATGTAGAATAAGAAAAACATATGTGACTTTACGGAAAGCCTGTTTTGCTCCCCTTGGATAACCGAAATAATCTTAAATTTTAACTCTTTGCACGTACACATGCATAAGACTCTCTCTCTCTCGCTCTCTCTCCTCTCTCTCCCTTCTCTCTCTCTCTCTTCTCTCTCTCTATATTATAATAT
This sequence comes from Conus ventricosus, assembly GCA_018398815.1. Taxonomy (NCBI): domain Eukaryota; kingdom Metazoa; phylum Mollusca; class Gastropoda; order Neogastropoda; family Conidae; genus Conus; species Conus ventricosus. Next base: position 37,466,379 of record CM031598.1, on the reverse strand, counting down.
ATATATATATATATTTCTATATAGATAGTTATATATATATATTTTATATTTTTAAACATTCAAACAAAGAATTTAACAACATCACGTTAAAATCTTTCCCATATATATATATATATATATATATATATATCTTATTAATATTATTTTATAAAATATATATATATATATATATATATATATATATATTGTCAACTCTGTGTAATGTCAGTGGGAGGAAGGACTAGCGCACTGCCCAACACACTCAACCGCATGCTTTCGATCTCATTCATATATCATGCATTCGTCACATCAACCTATAGTAAAGTCTATACTTTATACACATGTTCATAGAACGGCAATAATCATTGGCATATGGAATCAATGAAATAAATCATTCTCTCTTTCCTGAAACTTCACAAAATCATTTTTCTAACACATTCATTAGCTAACCCGGTATAGATTAGATTTTACTGACATGGCAGGTGATCTTATACTATCACGAATCACTGGTCTTTTCTTTTCTTTTCTTCTTCGTTTCACTGTCACTTTCACAAACACGACAAACTGCGGCATGGTGTTGGTTGTAGGCGGCTTGGTCAGTGAGTGTGGCGTTTGGTCCGTTGGCGCCTGGTCAGTCAGCGTGTTGGCGTTGGTCTGTGGTTTCTGCTTGGCGAAGTTAGACGCTGCCCAGGTTTGTATGAGGTTTCGAACCCCGGTTAGGATAGATACAGTGACTATCAACTTCGATCTGTTCTCCCTTTGTTTTTTTCTTTCTTCCTGCATTAGCATTGCACTCTCTCTCTCTCTCTCTTCTAGTCTTGCTCTTATCAAATGGACATGGTTGCTTTCTTTTCTTTTTTCTTTTCTTTCTTTTCTTTACATTAATTAGCAACTCTCTCTCTCTTCTCCACATCTCTCCTCAGTCCTTCCTCTGCAGACTATTCATGCTAATCTCTCAACTTGGTTCTCTTCTCTCCTCCCCTTCATCTATCTGCTTTCTCTCAAGCGACCTAGAACCTCTTCCCTCTCTCTGTCTCTCTGTCGTTCTCCCATCGTTCCTACGTTTTCTTCTCTCTACTCTTTTTATTCGTTCCGAATAATGTATCACCGGCGAGTACCATTGGTCAGTATTTGTACCGCCCTGACACCCGAAGGTTATTCCCCCTCTTAATTCCATTGGATGTTCAAATCATGACAGTCACGCCTACACACCTTACTCTCTGTGGTGGTCAATTGGTCATTTAATTGATTAGCCAGATTTCACCCCCCACCACACTCTACCTTCCCCCCTTTCCTACTTGACTGGCGCCGTTGGCTTAAGTCGTGGACACTGGTCAGTGTAAAGTGGCTAGCTGAGTCTGGGTAGGCGCCACGACGTCTGAGTAACAATGACGCTGGTTCCACAAAGTGGCTAGATGATCCTGAGCCGGCGCTACGACTCGTCTCGCTAGACATCGAGGCGTCGGTCAAAACGGCTTAGTCAGTCTGGGTGGATCGTACCGTCTCTGCGAAGCCTCTCCACTAAGCTTAATTGGCCGGATCCGAACCATGGGCCCGGTCTACGTGGCGCCAAGATGTCTGCGTTTGGACTTATGTCCAGACAAATTGGCTGGCGACTCCCCAAGTTGGGTTGTTTCTTTCTTTTGTCCGTGACAATTTCCCCTTGCAAAAGACCATGCTCCGCATTGTCTCAAAACAACGGTACAAAAAAACAACAACCGAATTTGCTGACACACAGCTACACGCGCAAAGTTTGAAAATACTTTACAACCAACGGTTTATAAATTATAAAATATACATTAGTGAATACCACTCCAATGAGTTATCATTGACGTGCGCTCTTGCGTTATTTCAACTCATTTTATAACGACCTCTGTGCGCACTTATGCATTCCCCTACCTGCGGATTTGCCATATCTTCTCTTCACAATTCTTATGAAAAGCACAATATAATATGATCACGATCCATGACACTTCACTGAGGAATCTCCATCCTCACTTATTGCAAATAATGCATCACTACACAAGCGACTGTATGCTCCAAGCATAACTACATTCACATGAACAAGTCTCACAAAGAAAATATGAAACAAGTCTCACACAAAAATAATATGAACCATAGCCAACTGGGAATGAACCCATATCCAATCAACATAACTGTCATCAACACATATTATCAACAAAGCACCCCGGATATGACTGACTTCCTCTGAGTTGCAGCTTGCTAGACTACACGGCTTAAATAGTCAGCTCCGACATTCTGTCGACCGGGAATGTACTGCACTCGGTACCTGTAGGGCTGCAGTGCCATTGCCCAACGCAGAACCTGCTGTTTTTCAACTGGCCTCCTGCAGGAATTTGAGTGGTTGGTGATCTGTCTCTATCACGAACTCTTTCCCATACAAGTATTTGTGGAACTTCTGCACGGCCCACACGACAGCTAAACACTCCTTCTCCACCGTTGCGTACCCTTCTTCACACTTTGTCAACTTCCTGCTAGCATATCTCACAGGAAACTCGACCTCTTCATGCTCCTGCAACAATACTGCACCTATCCCACCACCTGATGCATCTGTCCGCAACAAAAATGGTTTGGACATATCTGGTAGCTTCAAGATGGGACGGGAACCTAGTCTTTCCAACACCGTCTGCAGTGCTTGCTCTGCAGCGTCTGACCATCTCGACCACTGCCGGTTTCCCTGCCTTGACCAAATCACTGAGAGGACTCGTGATTGCAGCAAATTTGGGACAAACTCCCTATAGAACCCAATAAAACCTAGCAGACTCCTGACTTCTGTTTTGGTCTTTGGTCTCTCTGAATTCATCATCTTCTCACCTTTCCTCTTTCGGCTGCTTTGTGTCGCCTCCGACAACAAAACCTAGGAACTCCTACTGTCTAGCCCTTCATACAGTGACACATCCCTGTATGACTCTTCTGGAAACTTAGGCAACAAAATCTCCCTTCTTCTGCTGGGTCTCTTTCACCTCATCATGATTGCTGCTGCGCCTATGTGCTGAGTCTCACGCTGAATATATTTGCGGAGAAAATTTGCATGGAAAAGTTTTGTTTCCCATTCACATCAATTCGGTAATCCCGACCGACCTTTTCAGTGATGGTGAATGGTCCTTTCCAATGCATCAGCAGCTTGTTGTGACCCGTGGGAAGCAGTACCAGGACTTGATCTCCCGCCTTGAGGGATTGCTTCCTCACCTTCCTGTCATATTGCTTCTTCTGAACGACCCTAGCCTCCTGCAAACTTTCCTTTGCAACCTTACATGTCTCATACCTGTGCCCACCTTTGGAACAGGGCGAGATTGGGCCAATCAGATCAACAGCCACCTCCTGAATGGTGTGTCAATTAAAGGGGATGTTTAAGAGGCGCCTTCCTCTTCACCCTCTTGTGGCTGACTTTGACACACGTCACATGACATGCAGAAAACGCTTGATGTCTGCCATTGCTCCTGGCCAATGAAAAGTCATCAAAGACTCGGTCAGCCGTTTTACCGGTGCCGAGATGACTCGCCATGAGCGACTCGTGACCCACTGACATGACAGTGTCACGATAACATGCTGGTACCTCTAACTGAGTGGTCACCTCACCTGTCTTCCCCTTGGTGAACACTCGGTACAACAGCCCGCCTTTCACAAGAAATTCTGTCTCACCTCCTCTAACCTCCTGTTTCTCTCCACCTCTTGCCAACTCCCAAGACTTCACGAGCGAAGGGTCTTGTTCCTGCGCTGCCCTAAACTCATCAGGCGACACATCTATGCCGACTTCCTTCTGGAACAACTAACGGTTTAATCAACCTTTTCCTCCTTCTTGCTCCGTGTTTGAACTGCTGCCCCTGTAGCAGTCAACAACTCAGGATCCCTGGATCCCTTGCACCTGGAATATTTCCAATGATCAAATCATGAAGGGGTTTCTCCATCACCAACGCAGACAACTCGCCTGAGAAGTAAGGGGTACGTACTTCTATCTTAGCAACTGGAAACTCCTCACAGTGCCATCGATTAGAGTACAGGTCTGGATTTGCCCTGTCAAATCCCCTTTATCGACCGGCGTTGTTCGTACTACCCAGCATGAACAAACCAGTGTCTCGTAACACTTTCACCCTCTGTGGCCAATCCACCCTTCTTCCACTGGTATCGAACCATCGCCTAGTGCCCTCCATCCCTGACACCGTTTGATGCGGTCCAGTGCTCGCCATAAGTGCATCCACCCTCTCCGACATGAAATCCCTTTTGGTTCCACTGCAGTCGTTTCTCTTGACGACCCTTTTCCACCTCTTGCAAGGCTGCTGCCTTCTGGAACTCATGCGACTATCCCTCGCCACATGTCCTTCTGTGACAAATGAAACACCTATTGTCCCTTTGCCCTTCTCTGCCCCACCACCTGGGTTTGAAGACTTTGCAGAAACATCCCCTAGTCTCTTTGCATTTCTCACCTGTGGCCTAGCAACCTGTTCTCCTGCACCTTCGTGCCCAAAACGTGCCTCTCTATCCACCTCTGGAATTCAACACACTCTCCTGCGTCTTGGCTGTCTCCTCTTTCAAATGTATGTTATTCAGGGCCGCAACCTGACACAATCTGTTCTTTCCTAACTAGCTCTTTCCAATTTCAGCGAACTTCCTTCTTCGTACCGCTCAACTCTAATTGTAGTTCAATAGGGGAGTTCTTTTTCCCCATAATATCTCTTTTTTTTTTTTTTTTTCTGAACAAGATTTCTTACTAAGACAGCCAAATGGGTGGTTTCCGACACGAATGAGTAATAGCACAATCCTAGAATGATACTATTTGCTTGGGGCAACGTAATAAGTTTTAATAGACGCTCAGCGCCTGACCCAACTATGAGAGCGAATATAGGTAATCTGTGCGAAATGAGTACTCTGGGGGCTGAAATGCAAGGCCTAGTATTAACTATTCTTGGAAGCATTGCCAAGCCTAGTATTTAACTATCTTGGGAACATACAGTAAGACAACCCCTGTCTTGGATTAAATACTTGAATCCCACCAGCTTCCCTCCTGAGAAGTGGAACAAATTATAATTAAATGGGCCGAATATCGGCAAGCTACGCCAATAAATTGTCAACCTCGGGTGATGCAGTGAGGAAGGACTAGCGCACCGCCCAAACACACTCACAGCTTGCTTACAATCTCATTCATATTCTGCATCGTCACATCAAACCACTAGTAATGCACTATAACTTTTACTACAATGTTTCCCATAGAACGAAACATCAATGCAATGGAATCCAATGAAATAAAACATTCTCTCTTTCTGAACTTCACAAAATCAGTTGATCTAAACCATCATTTAACTAACCCGGGTATACAATAAGATTTCTACCTTTTACCTGGCCAGGTGATCTTACTATTCACGGAATCACTGTCTTTTCCTTTTCCTTTTCCTTTTCTTTTCACTAGTCACTTTCACAACACGACGCAAACTGCTGGCACTGGGTTTTGGTCTGATGAGCCTGTGTCAGGTGAGACTGTTGGGCGTTGGTCTGTGGTTCTGCTTGGCGGAATGGGGAACGCTGCCAGGTATGAGGTCGAACCCCCGGTTAGGGTAGAACAGTGACTTCTACATCGATCTGTTCTCCTTTCTTTCTTTCCTGCATTAACGCATTGCCACAATCTCTCTCTCTATCGCTCTTTAGTCTGCTCTTACAATGGACATGGTTGCTTTTCTTTTCTTTTTTTTTTTTCTTTCTTTTCTTCTTCATTAATAGGCAATCTCTCTCTCTCTCACATCTCTCCCTCAGTCCTTCCTCTGCAGCCTATCTCATGTAATCTCTCAACTTGGTGCTCATCTCTCCTTCCCCTTCATCTATCTTCTTCTCTCCCTTCTCTGCTGCAGAGTCCACTCAGACCCTATCTCCTTATCCCACCTCTCTCTGTTCGGCTCCCCTCGTTCTGCTCATTCATCTCCCGGCCTTCCTGTAGGCAAGAGCTAACTTCCCCGAACTTCTCCCTCTCTCCTCCCTGTCAGTTCGTTTTTCTCCTCCCCTTCTCCTCACTCTCACGCATCCATTTATTTCGTTCCGATCTGTCCAAGAGGGCGAGTACCATTGGTCAGTATTTTTACGCCCTGACACCCGATGTTATCCCCTCTAATTCACTTGGATGTCCACTCATGACAGTCACGCCTACACACTTACTCTCTGTGGGGTCAATTGGTCATTTAATTGATTAGCAGATTTCACCCCCACCCACCACAATACCTTCCCCCTTTCCTACTTAATTGGGCGCCGTGGACTTAAGTCGTGGGACACTGGTCAATCTAATGTGGCTCGTGAGTCCTGGGTAGGCGCCACGACGTCTGAGTAACAATGACGCTGGTTCCACTAAAGTGGCTTAGATGGAGCCTGAGTCGGTTCTGCGCATCGTCTCGCTAGACCAATCGAGGCGTCGGTCAAAACGGCTTAGTCAGTCTGGGTGGATTCTTTCCACAAGTCGCGCTCGTGAGCCTCTCCACTAAGCTTAAATTGGCCGGATCGGAACCATGGGCCGGTCTACGTGGCGCCTAGAATGTTTGAGTTGAATATGTCCGAACAAAATGGCTGCGACTCCCTCAAGTTTGGTTGGTTTCTTTTTTCGTCCGTGACATAGGTGAATGTAAGAAACATGTTATATCTGTTATTACCCCAGGCGGGAATGAGTGAGCAAGATCCTTTCAACCACTTATAGAAATCTCGCTATTCAGAACTGCAAGCAATAGAAATCGATCGCTATTCATAACTGCACCCTCTATTAAGAGAGGGCCATTTCAATAGGCTTTTGAAAGTCATTGAATTGCCTGCGCGGCAAGCGAGGAGGTATGGTTTCACTTCAGCGCACTCGTGTGTGTGTGTGTGTGTGTGTGTGGTGTGTACATACTTTGGTGTGTGTGTGTGAAGAAGTGGTAGAATAAGAAGAAGAAATATGATTCTACTTTTATGTCAAAAATATAACTCAGTTTTAAAAGACTTTAGTTTTATTTCACATGAAAGACAGAGACGCATTTGATGAATGTTTGCGTGAAAATGAAAGTTATTGAAAACGATCAAGAAAAACATAGGATTAAGCAAAAACTGAAATCTGAAAAGTTTAGTAAATTAGTATTAAAAACGGACAATCCTACACAATATGTTTGTTTGTAGATAATCGTTATTTTTGGGTTATTGACGTCTTACTTGTCAGAGAACAGTAATATGCTGATTCTAGGTCACTTTCGCCCGAAAACTGGTTGAGGGCGAAAGTGGCGTAGAGTCGGCATATTACTGTTCTCTTGAGGTCACTGCAAGACCACACCATGAAACGACACAGGATTTTGATACCTTTCTTATCACAATGACCGAGGTGCGTACGAAGAATCAAGATGACGGAGGCATAGTTGGTCTGGTGTCACGGGGTTAGACTCTTTTTGTTTTCATCCAAGCACCATTGTTCGCTTCCCCGTCAAGACAGCCATGTTGAAACAGATTAAAAGAGCAGACTGCGTTTCACTCCAAGTTCGGATAAGACTTTAAACCAATGTCTTGTGCGTAGGGCCTAAATATACTCAGAGGCAAAAAAAACGCGAAAAAATAGAGACAGTGCACGATTGTTCACATTGTGAACAGGACGTAAGCAATGTCGTTGGCACGTGCAACATTATCAGTACGTGGTGTCTTGGCCGGTTTGTAACCTCGTAACAGTGGGTGAATGTTGCCGGGTCAGCGTTTTTGGCACGAGGAGTGCATTTGCCATGTGGACTACCTACGCCACGTGCATCAATGTGAATTGCAACTCAATGTGGCCCCCATTGTGGGGCTATAAATTTCCAAACCCCAAAAAGTTCAATTATCCCTTCCAGAGGCGCCAACAAAATGCCGAGACTTTCTCGTCAAGATCGTTGCATAGCAATGGGGCAACTGCAGGCCGGGGTTCCAATGAGGCAGGTCGCTATCGCATTCGGAGTCCACATTTCCACCGTCTATCGCCTTCTGGACCGCTTTCAAGCAAGAAACACCACTGATGACAGACCGAGGAGCGACAGACCGAAGGTCACCACAGCAGCCCAAGACCGCCATCTTCTTCGTCAGCATCGACGGGAGCCTTACCAAACCGCTGCCAACACAGCCAGGAACACCGTCGGCAACCATGGCAGGCCAATCAGCAACAGGACCGTGCGTCGCCGACTGAACACAGTTGGTCTCCAATGCAGGCGTCCAGCCCGGCGACCTATCCTGACACTCCAGCATCGCCAGAACCGTCTGCAGTGGGCACAGATCCACGTGCATTGGCGCCATCGGGACTGGGGCCGAGTCCTCTTCAGTGATGAAGCCGGTTCTGCGTCGACCCAGGCGATGGCCGCATCCGGATCTGGAGAAGAGCGGGGAACGCTTCACGGATGCCAACATCACCGAAAGGGACCCATGGGGTGGTGAAAGCATCCTGATCTGGGGGCTATCGGCATAAATCGCCGTATTGGGCCAGTCATCTTCCAGAATGTGGGTCCAGGACGTGGTAACGGGGGTCACTGCTGTTCATTACATCGACCAAGTTCTGAGGCCCCACATCCTGCCGCATTTCCAGCAGCATCCACAGAACCCGTTTCAGCAGGACAACGCAAGGCCGCACACTGCCCGTGCTACGCAGAACTTCCTGAGGCAGAACAACATCAATCTGCTGCCTCACCCAGCCGTTCTCCCGACCTTAACCCAATAGAGCATTTCTGGGATGCCCCTTTAGAGGCAGTTGAACCGCTCAACCCCAGACCCCAGACAGCAGCTCAGCTTGCTGTCGCTGTGGGCCAGGTGTGGTGGCAAGTCCCCAGAGGCAAACCAACACTCTGGTGCGCTCGATGTACCGCAGGTGCACAGCTGTGATCAATGCTCGAGGTGGTCACACCAGATACTGACATTCTGCTGTTAACACAGGGTCAAGGTCAAGTTCATGTGACCTTATTTTCTACCAGAATGAACTTTGAAAGGACACTTTTGCGGTGTTCGATTGCTTTTTCTCACTTTCTATTACCAGTTCAAAGGAATCGGTAGCCAAATTACATCAACATTTCTATACAGTTTGTTTTCGCGTTTTTTATGCCTCTGAGTATATACATACACGACAAATCTTTCACGAACGTAAACAGCATTGAATTTTTTGGAGAAGAAAAAGCCATCGTATGCCAATGGGACGGATGGTACAAAAATCAAACTTTTATATTTGTTTAAACATCCCCAAAGCCGAAATGTGGTAGCCTTAATGACGAAGTGAAAATACCTGCATACACATCCAGGCCTGAGAGATAATGGAAAACCCAACCGAATTTAATTAAGAAAAATTTTCCATATTCTCAGACACACATCTAATAGTGGATGAAGCTCGTCTGTGCAATTCCAGAACTCGGATGTGGACCTTACAGTACACTAAATTTTGGGTAAAAGCTCACACATCAATGCCACTGATCCAGCTTGCAGCCTTTGATGTCGACTACAGCACCATGCTCGGTGGATAAAGAAGCCTTTTATCACGCAAACCATGGATTTGGCTTTCTTTTCTGTGACAATTATATTGTTTGTGATTATTCAGGCCATAGCGGGAGTGACAGCCTCATGCCACCACCACTACCACCAGCAACACCACCACACCACCACTACCACTACTACTGCTACAACTACTACTACTACTACTACTACACTACTACTACACACACACATACACATACACACACACGGTCTGGATCTTTTAATGTTTTGGCTACTCAGAACCAGTGCTAACTGACATACCTTTGAAAAAATCTTAGTCGTGTCCACTGTGTCATTACCAGGCCGTTTTTACAAGCAGTATCATGCAATAATAACGAAATAAGCACTATCGGGTTAAATAACTAAACAATAGGACAGGAGTTAATTATGGCCTGAGATATTATATATATATATAATATATATATATATATATATATATATATAATATATATATATATACATATATATATATATTCAATTATAAACAAAGCTTGTTCATATGTCTTAGATTGAAGAAATAGGGGGAGATAAGCATTCATATCTGCAGTGGCAGTTAATACTGCCTAACTAACAGTATGTGCTCAAGTGGGTGGATGGGGAAAAAAAAAAATAAAATAAATGCTTCTCAAAATGAGCCTTCAGCAAGTTTATAATCTCCAATAGGGAGGAAACTCACTAACACCTAACTCCTGGTCATACACCGATATTTCGAAACCTGGTTGTTTCTCCTCAGTGACAGTGGAAAGTGGTAATTTGACTCCTCTGCCTTTACGGTTTTAAGAAGAAGAATGCTATCCCAGAAAAGGCTGGTGTGCAATACCGTAGTATGTTTGTTGAGTTTTCAAAAAACCAACCAAAGGTGCCACCTAAGAAAATCATGAAAGAACAAAACAAGCTACATTTTCTTGTAGTCCATATACGCTACAACACATCCACTAAGTTTTGAGACCACACTGAGCATGATTTAAAGCTGATGGATAAATGAATAGATAACAAAGATGAGAGAATTTAAGAAGAGTGTCTCGTGGCTACGACTTTGCAGATGTCTGACCTACGCATTAGCCCAACGTGCTGGTCAGACCTTGAGTACCTACCAAACTTTGGTTGTGCCATTTGTATCATTCTGTGTGTGTGTAGTGAATGTACACATGTGTATGGATGTGTGGGCACGGGCCCATGTGTGTGTGCGAGCGCATATGTGTGTGTGCATGATGTGCGTGTAAGCGTATGCATGTGTGTGTGTGTGTGTGTGAACGTGTGTGTGTGCGCTTGTGTGTGTAAGTGTGTGTGTGTGTGTGTGCCTGTGTGTGTGATTTGTGGGCTTGCGTGAGCTTGCACACGTATCAGCATATATATGTGTACATGTATTGTGTTTGTGTCTTTGTATGTGGGGCATGTACGCATGTGCGTATGTGTATGCGCGTGCGTGTTCATGTGTATGGTCTATGCACACATGCTTGTGGGTGTGGATGTGCGCATGCATGCATATGTATATGGTAGGAGCGCATGCATGCACGACATGTGTATATATGTGTGTATGCATGCGTGTGTGTATGCGTGATGTGTGTGCGCGATGTATGTGTGTGTGACTGCATGCGTTTTTATCGTTTGTGGGAAATGATTGTTAGAAGATGATTTAGGATCAAGAAAAGAACAAGAACATTAAATACAAATATTCGTGCACACGCAAGTGCACACACAGAGACAACAACAACAAGACCCCCCCCTCCACACACACACACACTCACACCTCCACGTGTGTTTGTGCGCGCTCACACACACACACACACACACACACACCCCACACACAACACACACCACCACACAAACACACACACACACACACCCCACACACTCCTCACTCACTCACCACTCAATCTCAAAATTGTAGGTCAGCCGTCATTTTTGACTATTATTGACCTGTGTGCACAGAGGCGTAGGATAAAATAAACAAAGAATCTATAGGGACAACGAAAAGATAGCTAAGAGATGAAAAATCGCCTTAGTACCCGACCGCAACCCTGAGTTCAGCTCCGGGGCAGCGTGTTGAGCAGGCAAAAAAAACACTCACACTCGCACCCCCACACACCAAGCTGCACAGCCAGTCCGTGGACTCTCTAATTTAAACGGGCCCTGCATCACCCACTGATGAACACACCCCAGTGCACACACGTTACAGTATACGCTGGTGACAAGCAGGATATTCATTGAGTAATAATGACATGGCGTGAAGTCAAACAGAGAGAGAGAGAGAGAGAGAAGAGAGAGAGAGAGAGCGAGAGGAGAGAGAGAGAGAGAGAAGAGAGAGAGAGAGAGAGAGAGAGATTTCGGTGTTGGAAATAATGATGAAGCTATACAAACCCACCACTATTTGCTACTATTACTACTACTATACTTCTCCCCCACCACCACACCACACCAATACTGTCACTACTGCTACTACCCTTACTACGATACTATTACTACTACTAATCCACTATTGATAATGATGTCAATGACAGGGTGCATATGAACATGTGAAATCAGTGTATACCTGCGCCTTTGGTGGCTGACTGGGGATTTTGAATGAACAATCGATTAAAGAGGTTCATAAGTGAGATAACTTTGTACTGAAAAATGGGAGGATGAGGGGGGGGGGGGGGGGGGGGGGGGGGGGGGGGGGGGGGGGGTAGCAATCACAAAGCATTCCCGGACGGTTTCAGATTCATGAACAGTCACTTGCCAAAGACTGGTCTGTGTCAGAAAACTTTGTTTATCATTTTGTTTTATCAGTAAAGATGGCAATTTTGACAGATGTTTTATACAGCTTTGTCAACGCAGTTTTAAATAGGAAATGAAATGAGGCAGGGAACAGTAACAATAAAGTGGGGTTACGTTTGCTCCATAAGAAACCTAACACAGAGCAACTTTTATTCAAGACTGGCACAGCCTTTTAAACTTGAATAAAGTCAGACAAATACATACATAGACGAACAATCTAATAGTGGGGGGAAAACAAGCAAGGCCAACAACCCCAACTGTCTTCATAGTAATAATTTGGCAAAGATTTGGACTTAAGGAAGGGGAGGGGGGGGGGGGTGGAGTTTGAAGATGGAGAAACTGGGAACATGAAATTAAGAAAAATTATTATATTACAGATATGAAATCTTCACTAGCTGCATAAGAGAACCATCGCAATCCTTTTGAAGGCAGATATCTTTGTATTGCCCGCTCCGAGGCCTTTCGTCGCTGGATCGGAACTCACCAGGGAGACACGGCTGGTTGTGTCTGCGCTCTGGCGTCAATAGAGACACACCACAGTAGAAATATTTTTTTGCCTGATCTATACTTGCGGACAGGAACTTTTGCTGTTTGTAGTAAGACGTAAGTGTAGTTTCGTATTATGATGTTCTTTCGTATTCTACGATGTCATTTTTGATTTAGTGATGACACATCTTATCAATCTGTAGATGTATATTATATCTTT
>CM031598.1:37442829-37450329 GCA_018398815.1 Conus ventricosus | reverse complement strand
TTAATGCTAAAAACGTATCAATAAAATGTTCATATGAACACACTTTGTCAAAAGACATCTTCGACGGAGAAAATTATATGCAGTAAACATGCCGATGTAAAATATGAATGAACTGGAATAAAAGGTTCAAAAAGTCTTTTTTTATTATTGTTTTTTTTTTCTTTTTTTCTGTTAATACGCGAAATCCTCTGAAAATCTGGTACTCTTTGAAATGAAAGTCTTAAGATAGGATGCGAAGAAGACGAAAAGGTCATTTAATCTCCTCAAATAACATGTATGTTTGTTGAATTAAACAATAAACACAACTAGTTTTCCCTTTGCGAGAGTTGAGTTTTTCTGTATGTTTGTTGTTTGTTTAAGAAGAGAATTTCTTTTTTCAAAATACGTATCGTGCAGAATTACTGACAGGAATTCTATGTTGCACAGTAATTGCTCTCTCTCTCTCTCCCTCTCTCTCTCTCTCTCTCTCTCTCTCTCTCTTCTCTCTCTCTCTCTCTCTCTCTCTCTCTCTCTCCTTCCAGATACTCTTCTTTTCTCCATTCAAATTTCGCTCTTTCCACTCAGATATCTCTGTCTCTGTCAGTCTGTCTGTCTGTCTGGTTCTCTCCAAATTCCCTTTATCTCTCTTTCCTTTTAACTGCCACTGCTTCTCTCTCTCTCTGTTGCCTCTCTGTCTGTCTGTCTCCCTCCCCCCCCCCCCCCCTCTCTCTCTCCTCTCCCCACAGATCTCCCTACTCCTCTGCATTCTCATTTTCCCTCTCTTTTTCTCTCAAAACACTCCCCATCCTCTCTCTCTCTCTCTCTCTCCTCTCCCTCTCTTCTCTCTCTCTCTCTCTCTCTCTCTCTCTCCCCTCCTCTCTCTCTCTCACTGAATCTTCCCCTTCACTCTTTCAGTCTCAGTTTCTCTATCAGAAGCCCCTTATTCTCCCCATCCCCTCTCTTATTCTTTCTTTCCATCCGAATCCCTTTTCTCTCTCTCTCTCTCTCTCTCTCTCTCTCTCTCTCTCTCTCTCTCTCTCTCTCTCTCTCTCTCTCCCTCCCTCTCTCTCTCCCTCTTCTCTTTCTATCTCTCTTTCTCTCTCTTTAAATCCGTGATATTAGCATTAGCTAGCATTTTAAACACGGTTTCGCCTGGTCCATAACACCCCGCATGGCGTCCTTCTTTCCCCCTCCTCCTGACATTCTTTCTCTGTATCTACAGCGATACGGCGGCAGTAGTATCACTACTTCCCAGCAGTGGGTTCATAAACCATAGACATGGGAATTTAGATAAGAGAACCGGAAAAAACTTTCTATCCCTGGATTGCATGACCATACTCTAACCCTAAACTAACCACAATATTATTTTCAGCCATGATAATAACCTGACTTTCTGAACCTAGTGAAAAAAAACTTCGATATGAAGTATATCGAACACCAAACAGTAAAAAGCGCATGCCTTTTACTTACGCGTTTACAGATTAACTTTCACGAAGGCTGTACCATATTCCCCTGCTCCATTGTCTACAGACGGTGTCCCCCTCCCCCCCCCCCCTCTCCCACCCCTCTCCTCCACCTCCCCACTTCTGTTTTAAGCCATCTTTCTCTGTCACTGCATACGCACAGATGAGCCGGTTAACCTGCTACCGGCAAAAAGGGCAGGTTAACCGTGGACCCAGCGTGTACACCACTGAAGTATATCATCTTTGTAGTGTAGACAAACAACAAGGTGGTATGAAGCTCAAGCCGAATTCTTGGCCTGTTTGGGGCTGTCAGTGTTGTCCACAGTAGTCCACTGCTGCGCCCCTCATAAATTAAAACTAATTACTGTAATTCGGAGAGAGTTGACACCGGGGAAGTTCACATCTGACCTACGTCTGGTACTGAAGATCACATGCACTTAAGTGCAATGCAGTGTACGCTGCCATTTTGATTAAATGCCCATATAACCACTGCTAAAAATGGTTGCATATACATATAATACATTCAGGAACGAAAAGCGTGCCAAACGGCCAGCTAAAGAGTGATATGTAAGACATACCCAAGTACAAGAATTTGGTCTCAGCTTAGGTATTTTCTCATCAGAATGTATTCTAGACTGTTGCCTGTGTGTTAGATGACATTTTAAAAAAATGAACTGCTCATGAGTGGGCCTAAGTGTTTGCCCCGCGTTTAGTCGACGGCATATCAAGTTACAATGTTTGCTTACAAACTGACGTTGATGCCAACCCTTTCTCCTCCTCACCTGTACACAG
This sequence comes from Conus ventricosus, assembly GCA_018398815.1. Taxonomy (NCBI): domain Eukaryota; kingdom Metazoa; phylum Mollusca; class Gastropoda; order Neogastropoda; family Conidae; genus Conus; species Conus ventricosus. The sequence goes on along the minus strand of CM031598.1, from coordinate 37,448,095 downwards.
TCAGCATTCCCCTCTACCCCCACCTCCCCTCTCTCCCTCCCCTCGTTCTCACTGAGGAGCCTCGTTCGCAGGTTCAAGCGCTGGCTCTGGAGAAGTGCCGCGAAGGTCGGGCGTTTCCACGTTGGCCAGCGCTGACAGATCATTCTCGGAGAAGCTCCTCTGCGGCATCTCCTCCACGGGAAGGATGAGGGCTGTTCCTTCGCCAGAGGTCTCCAACAGGGGGAGGGATCCGAAGGTACGTTTCCTGAGACAACCCCCGTGCCAGGTAGAGAGAACAGAAGCAACTCGAGTTTTAGAGTCCATCCCTGGATCCCATCCTTCCCTTCTCCCCCTTCCAAGACCAGCGCCCCTCCTCAAACTGCACTCGTCCCCCCCCCCCCCCCCCCCTTACAAAACGACTTGTGAGCTGACCGCTACGCGGTGACAGCCCTGATAATTATGGCCCTTTGCGGTCCTCGGGTGGCGTATAAGCAACATTCTCTCTCTCTCTCTCTCTCATCTCTACCGACAAAACACCATGGCCACGACCGGAACAAAGATGGCTGATATATTATAATTATGTAACCCGAAAAGCACAAAGACGTGACTGCGGCAGAAATGATCGATCCATACGTAGCCCGCAAGGTACAAAGGACGTGAATGAAACAGATCTTATCTTGTTTGAAACCGGCACGTTACAAAGATGTGACTGAACAGGCATGCAATCCAGATTACATGAGGGCATGACTGAGACACTGAACAAAACAAAAAAATCGGCTCGACCCGGCTGCCGCGGCGAAGTTTAGCGTCGCATACTTGCGGGCTGAGAGGTCGCGGGTTTGATTCCAGTCGGGCGATTTGCGGAGTCTACTCAGTCCTACTCAGATTTGAGTGTGCTACTGACTGAAATCGGAAGACGCAAACCACACAGCCGAGTTTCATCCATGTAATGGATGGTCCCTGAGAGTGTTGTACCAGTGTCAGGATGGATACTGCGAGTGTCTGTATCCGACTGACTCTGGAACTTGTTACGAAATGAAGCTCTGAGGACAGTCCTGTCATGTTTCTCTGATCAGAATAGAAGTCCCTCTCTCTTTCTCTCTCTCTCCCTCCCTCTTGCTCCCTCTCTCCCTTTCTTTCTCACTGTCTCTCTCTTCTCCACTTCTCTCTCTCTCTCCATCTCTTTCTATCTCACCCTCTTTCTCTCTCTTTCTCTGTCTCCTTTTCTCTCTCTCTTTCCTCTCTCTCTCTCTCTTTCACCCCCATGCGAACTATGCTTACATATGTATATGAGTGTGCTTATCTGGATGCGCTTAAGCGCATACATGTGTGTGTGTGTGTGTGTGTGTGTGTGTGTGTGTGTGTGTGTGTGTGTGTGTGTGTGTGTGTGTGTGTGAGTGTGTGTGTGTGTGTGTGTGCGCGCGCGTGTGTGTGGCGATGAATGTGTTTGATGTTGGGTATGTGTGAAAGATCTCCAAGGTTGATGCAGTGTATATGTGCGGGTATGTGTGTGCGGGTATGTGTGTGTGTGTGTGTGTGTGTGTGTGTGTGTGTGTGTGTGTGTGTGTGTGTGTGTGTGTGTGTGTGTGTGTATGTGTGGCAATGAATGTGTTTAATGCTGGTATATGGGAAAAATCGCCAGGGTTGATGCAGTGTGTGTGTGTGTGTGTGTGTGTGTGTGTGTGTGTGTGTGTGTGTGTGTGTGTGTGTGTGTGTGTGTGTGTGTGTGTGTGTGTGTGCGTGCGTGTGTGCGTGCGTGCGTGCGTGCGTGTGTGTGTGTGTGAGTTAATGTGGTGTGTGTGTGTGGGGGGGGGGGGTAGTGTGTGTGTGTGTGTGTGTGAGTGTGTGTGTGTGTGTGTGTGTGTGTGTGTGTGTGTGTGTGTGTGTGTGTGTGTGTGTGTGTGTGTGTGTGTGAGCACACCGACATGTTTTCCACTGCCTCTCAAACGATATGTTCGTGCAAGTGATTTTAATTCTTTTTGAACTTAATTCAGCTTCTGTTTCATGTGACAGGGACTTGGATGTCTGTGTGTGTGTGCGTGTTCAGTTGGCCAATCTTTTAGCCTGAAGAAGGTTTGTAATAAACCGAAAATTTGCTTGGTACAACGGCGTTACCGCGTTTTAACCTGTTTGAGTCTTATACAATAGAAGTCCTTGGTATCATTTTCATCAGCTTCGTCTTCACCGAGCATTGTTTTTAATTGTGGCAGATTCCTAATTTCCTCAGCCGTCCCCCCCCCCCTCTCTCTCTCTCTCTCTCTGTCTCTCTATCTCTCTGTCTCTCTCTCACTCTCTCTCTCTCTCTCTCTCTCTCTCTCTCTCTCTCCTCTCTCTCTCCTCTCTCAAGGGAGGTAGTCTGTGTTGGAGCTCGCGTTCAGCAAAGTGACCCCGCCATTTCCATGGGACAGATGCTGCTGGTGAGCATACCTTACGTAATTTTCCACCAACTAGCCATCTTAACAGTTCAGTCCTGGAGAGAAAATGGCAAAGCATGAGAGTGAAACGGGGTATGTGCGCCTGTGAAGCAGACAGTCGATACCCCGATCGTTATCCTGGCGTGACGCTTTTAATTCAAACATTTGACTCTCCAGATCCATTTGATTGGTCCATAAACCAAGAAAAGGTAACTCCACGTGCAATGGAAAGACATGCATGACCTTCTTCTGTTTTGTTGTTGTTGTTGTTGTTCTTTCCGAACAGATTTATTTTGCCCTATCAGTCATCTTAGCCGTTCAATCAGAGAGAGAAAAATGCCAGAATACAGTTGTGAAACGGTGCGTCTGTATAGCAAACACTGTGTTATAAACAGTTCGACTTCGCTTATTGTCATCATCGATTTAGATCTTGGGTTTGACATGACGTTTGTTTCACTAAACGACGCAAGCATAAATCAGGTGTTTGTTTGTTTTTTAAATGACGTTTATTTACCAAATGACGAATGCACAAATTACGTAATGATTCTGACCTATATGAAAGACAAGGGTTCCGTGATTTTTTGTACTCCCAGTTCTTATAGCACACGGAGTACTTTACGTGCACACACACACACACACACACTTAAGAATCAACAAATCCGAAAAACCGGGCTGAAATCGTCACAGAAATTAAAGTACTTATTCATGTTCTTATATCAAGGGGTATCGCAGTTGATTTTTGTTTGATCCCATCTCATTGTTCAATATCTGGAAATGAATGGGCTGATTGTACTGCTCGGGAAGGTGCAAAAAAACTTTTAAATCCAAGGATATACCCATTCTTTTAAGTTTACAAGAAGGTTACTCTCTATTACAAAAAGCTTCTTTTAAAAATTTTGAACAGATATATAAAGACTACATGCTTCCCAAAATACATAAGCCTAACTCTTCAATAAAGTGTTGTCTAAATGCTCGATCACAAAATTTTTCAAAAAAGAATTCATTAATAGATTATACATTTTATCAAAAAAATGTCAATAAACACCCAAAACACCGCAAAAAAATTGTTTCACTGTTTTACAGACTTAGGTTAAACGCTTTCAAAACCAAGTTCATAAAAAACATTCAATGTGTATGCGGGGCTGTTGATAGTTGTACAACAACATATATTTGTACTTTTGTCCTTATTTTGAATCAGCTCTATCAAAATTCAGAAACGATGAATCTAAATGCATTTTCCAAGAACCTGTATTTCTTTTGAACTTTGTTCAGAACTTAATGATAAGTCCAGTCGGCTCAGTTTTATGATTTCTGCATATTTTAGACTGTTTTGTTTTGACTACTGCAGTTTGATTTGTTAATGTTGCTTTTTGCTAAGGATTGTTCTTATGTAGTATTTCCACTAATATTTAACACACACAGGCGCACACACACAAGCAAGCGCGCACCCCCCCCCCCCCCCCCCCACACACACACACACACACACACACGCACACACACACACATGCACACACACACAACACACACACACACACACACACACACACACACACACACACACACACACACACACGCAAGCACGCATGCATACTACAAACTCATACACATATACAAGTAAACGCTCACTTCCTGTCTAATATCACTTTAAAGTGAAAAGACGTTAAATCGAAGAACAACAACAACACACACACACACACACGCTGCTTAGCAATACATATACAGAGAGAGAGGAAAGAGAGAGAGAGAGAGAGAGAGAAGAGAGAAGAGAGAGAGAGAGAGACAGAGAGACAGACAGACAGAGACAGAGACAGACAGAGAGTTAAACAATCAGTACTGAAGCTTATTCTTCTATCAAACCAGCAAACCAGAAACCACCACCACCCCACCACCTCTCTCTCTGTCGATGCATGCCTTCTCTGTCTTTCTCTGCATGTCTATGTGACTGTCTTTCTCAGCCCCCACCCCACCCTCTCTCTCTCTCTCTCTCTCTCTCATCCTCTCTTCTCTCTCTCTCCTCTCCTCTCTCTCTCTCTCTCTGTCGATGCATGCCTTCTCTGTCTTTTCTCTGCATGTCTATGTGACTGTCTTTCTCAGCCTCCCACCCCACCTCTCTCTCTCTCTCTCTCTCTCTCTCTCTCTCTCTCTCTCTCTCTCTCTCTCTCTCTCTGTCGATGCATGCCTTCTCTGTCTTTTCTCTGCATGTCTATGTGACTGTCTTTCTCAGTCTCCCACCCCCACCTCTCTCTCTCTCTCTCTGTCGATGCATACCTTCTCTGTCTTTTCTCTGCATGTCTATGTGACTGTCTTTCTCAGTCTCCCACCCCACCCTTCTCTCTCTCTATCTGTCCCTCTCTCTCGCTCTCCCCCTTTCTGTCTTTGTCTGTCTGTCTGTCTGTCTGTCTGTCTGTCTGTCTCTCTCTCTCTCTCTCTCTCTTAGATACTCACCGATCTATTCCAGCGGGTTTTTCTGATTCTTGGGTCCCGGCGGACAAATTACTGGTGACGGATCGTATTCTGCCCTTGTATTCTGCCGAGGTTTCTTCTGCTGCTGCTGCTGCTGCTGCCTCTTTATGCCTACAGTACAGTCCAGACAACACGTCCATTCATCCTTTCAATTCAGTGCCATTTTCATTGTGTCAGACGGCGCGCAAAGTCCTGTCAAGACGGAGTCAGGGTTTGCACTCTGGGAACGATGGCAAAACGGTCGATGCAGAGAAACTCCTGTTCTATACGTCATGATTTCCTACCTCCCTTTCATCTGTGTTTCATCAGTAATTGTTCTTACTGGCTGTTAGTATACTGCATTCCTTCCACCGTTTTGCATCACCTGAGCGAGTGGGTTTCGCCATGAATGCCACAGGGTTTGGTTTTTT
>CM031598.1:37400329-37430329 GCA_018398815.1 Conus ventricosus | reverse complement strand
TAAGAGGGGGTGTGGGGGTGGGAGGGGGAGCGGAATGAAGAGTGGGAAAGGGAAAAATTGAGGAGGATGGAGTGAAATGGGGGTGGGGGTGGGGTTTTTACTTGAGGTGTCATTAATTTTACAACAATCTTAAAAGTTGTAATTCTCTCTCTCTCTCTCTCTCTCTCTCTCTCTCTCTCTCTCTCTCTCTCTCTCTGCAACACAAATTATTTTTTTATTTATTTTTTTAAAAAATTATTTGACGTACCCCACACACTAACAAAAGCATAGGCCAGTGCCATCGCATTCTGCATTGCTCTAGCAACGAAACGTCATTATTTTAACCAAAATTGCGTAGCATCTTTCAAACGCGCATCATTGCGTCAGTACCAATGAGAAATTCTAAATTAGATCATGTTTTATAAATTACAGTTTTGGTCAAATCTCGGAATCTTCATCGTTTTAAAAGAAAAGCAAAAAAACATATCTTTGCCATAGAAACAAAAAAATGAAATCTGAAACAATTTTGGATCCCAAAGAGCTTGTGCGCAGAATGTGTTGGATACGGGTCCGTTGCTAGGAGTCCGAAAATGGTCGGGGGAGTCATCGTTCTTCAGTCGGAGCAGGACGTCGTCTTTGTGTACGTTCCGTGGAGTGTTGTTTATATTTAGTTTTCCATCGTCGAACATCACATTCAAAACCATCACGCCATACTGGGAGATCCCCAGGCGAAGTCGACCAAGAAGCAATAATCGAAAGAAAGGAAGAAGAGTCATCTGTATCATCTTCGTACTTGTCATCTGTCGAGTCTGTTTTGTGTCCTGTTCACCGTGTTTCTGCTCAACACTACAACAGAGAGTTTCCTAGGACCTCGGAACGAGTGATAGATACCACGCTCGCCAGGCCTCTCTGTTGGGCCAGCAGGGTTTATTCCGAGGTAGGTCCCCACAGAAAATATATCCATTTTTAATATATTTATCTACTAGATGCAATAATCAGTGTCATTATGTAAAGCTTTTCTTCTAGGTTATAAACCTGCGCCATCACCGCAGTTTTGATGTCAGTCTGTTCACGTCATCAACGTGACTATTATCATGGTTAAGGAATTGATCATTTTCCTTCGTCACAGTTTTGGAGATCCGATGCTGTTGCGGATCGGTTTACCTTTGCTAAAAGTGTCATCTTCATCAGTGTTTCATCTCCATCTGCGCCTATGTATATAATCATTGTGCCCACAGTTAGGCATACAAACACCGCACATCACACTAAGAAAGTCATACATTTGTGTGTCTGTATGTCGACATATAGTATATACAGGTTTTTATTTTTAACATACAGACGTAATTGTGCCTGGGCGTGTTTCCTATGTTGCCACAAGGCGGACATTACCCAAGGCAATGTAACTTTCAGGTGCCCTGCTGCAGTGCTATTCATCTTGCCGTGCTGCAGTTGCCATTCATCTTGCCGTGCTGCAGTGCCATTCATCTTGCCGTGCTGCAGTGCTATTCATCTTGCCGTGCTGCAGTGCTATTTATCTTGCCGTGCTGCAGTGCTATTCATCTTGCCGGGCTGCAGTGCCATTCATCTTGCCGTGCTGCAGTGCCATTCATCTTGCCGTGCTGCAGTGCTATTCATCTTGCCGTGCTGCAGTGCTATTCATCTTGCCGTCCTGCAGTTGCCATTCATCTTGCCGTGCCGCTGTGCTACACATCTGCCGGTTTGCCGGTCTGCCGTTTTGCTGTGCCACTCTTTCTGCTGCTCCGATCCTGCCACCCTGTGACCCTGTCTTCTTGCTGTCCAGCCTACATCAATGCCGGGGAGCACCTTTCCTGAGACTCGTCTTTGCAGTATTCAACTTGACAGATGAGTAAAGAGCGAGCCGCTTTAGGACATTCTGTTCACGCCCAGGAATCACTCACTACATGAAGAAAAACAAACCCACTCAAACACAGTCATAAAAAAAATACAAAAGAAAATAAATCATTTGTTATTTGTCAAATCAGAGTCATTTGAGTATCTCAGAGAGGTGAAAGGCACTGGGTTTTTCTTTGATCATAAATTTCTTGTCTGCGGGCACTCTCGTTCTCTCTCGTAGAGAACGTCACGTCCCATTGACGTGACACTCTCTCTGTATGTGTGTGTGTGTGTGTGTGTTTGTGTGTGTGTCTGTCTGTCTGTCTGTCTGTCTGTCTGTCTGTGTCTCTGTTCGCTGGCCTCTTGTCACTGTAACGTATCGTCACTCGAATTCAGGTTTAATGTCCAACTCTTCCGAAACCAGTGACATGTTAACAGCCGAAGTACGGGATTGTATGCTGGGCGGCAGCGAGAAAAGCGGGACAACTCTCGACTGCTTGACTGCCCAGAGGGATAACTGGAATCTCTTGATCTGACCACACCTCAAGCCCACAGTCGTTGACGATGAGCTGGTGACGTTGATGATGAGATGGCGCTGTGTCATTGATTATTGAAATTACGCAACTGTATCCTCGTTTGGTTTTATCATCGAAAAGAAAAAAATAAATAAATAAAGATAATAGGATGCGCGACAATCATTGCCGCAGCTGCTGCTCCATTACACTATGGCGTTCACTCACAGTTGATACTGTTACTACAATTGCTGCTGATAGTATGTTTACGCATCGTCATTACTACTACTACCACAATGTCACTACTACTACTACTGCTATTACTACTGCTACTACTATTACTACTACTACTGCTGCTGCTGCTGCTACTACTACTACTGCTATGACTCCTACTGCTACTGATGCTGCAGCTGCTACCTACTACTACTACTATTACTACTACTATTGCTGCTGCTGCTGCTGATCCTGCTACTACTATCACTACTACCGCTGCTACTACCACTGCTACTATTACTACCACTATTGCTGCTGCTGCTACCACTACTACTATAACTACTACTACGACTACATCTGTTACAGCTTCTGCTGCCGCCTCTGCTCCTGCTTCTGCTGCCTGTATTGCTGCTGATGTCCCTACTGCTGCTTCTGCTGCCTGTACTGCTGCTGATGTCCCTCCTGCTGCTTCTGCTGCCTGTACTGCTGCTGATGTCCCTGCTGCTGCTTCTGCTGCCTGTACTGCTGCTGATGTCCCTACTGCTGCTTCTGCTGCCTGTACTGCTGCTGATGTCCCTACTGCTGCTTCTGCTGCCTGTACTGCTGCTGATGTCCCTACTGCTGTTTCTGCTGCCTGTACTGCTGCTGATGTCCCTGCTGCTGCTTCTGCTGCCTGTACTGCTGCTGATGGCCCTACTGCTGCTTCTGCTGCCTGTACTGCTGCTGATGTCCCTGCTGCTGCTTCTGCTGCCTGTACTGCTGCTGATGTCCCTCCTGCTGCTTCTGCTGCCTGTACTGCTGCTGATGTCCTACTGCTGCTTCTGCTGCCTGTACTGCTGCTGATGTCCCTACTGCTGCTTCTGCTGCCTGTACTGCTGCTGATGTCCCTACTGCTGTTTCTGCTGCCTGTACTGCTGCTGATGTCCCTGCTGCTGCTTCTGCTGCCTGTACTGCTGCTGATGTCCCTACTGCTGCTTCTGCTGCCTGTACTGCTGCTGATGTCCCTGCTGCTGCTTCTGCTGCCTGTACTGCTGCTGATGTCCCTCCTGCTGCTTCTGCTGCCTGTACTGCTGCTGATGTCCCTACTGCTGCTTCTGCTGCCTGTACTGCTGCTGATGTCCCTGCTGCTGCTTCTGCTGCCTGTACTGCTGCTGATGTCCCTCCTGCTGCTTCTGCTGCCTGTACTGCTGCTGATGTCCCTCCTGCTGCTTCTGCTGCCTGTACTGCTGCTGATGTCCCTACTGCTGCTTCTGCTGCCTGTACTGCTGCTGATGTCCCTGCTACTGCTTCTGCTGCCTGTACTGCTGCTGATGTCCCTACTGCTGCTTCTGCTGCCTGTACTGCTGCTGATGTCCCTACTGCTGCTGCTGCTGCTATCAATGTTTCTTCTAATCTTGAAATCAAAGCTGCACCCATTAGTACTTCCACTATACCCAGTACTATTATTGCTGCTACTGCTGCTGCTGCTACTACTACTACTACTACTATTGCTGCTGCTGCTGCTGCTGCTGATACTACTGCTTCTGATATCTAAGTGCAGTCATTATTACTTCTATTGCTTCTGCTGCTGCTTTGACATTTATCTGTAGATATCATCACTACCACCAGTGACACTACTATCACTTCTTCTACTAACACTAGTTTTTGCACCAGTAATGTCTCCGCTATTGATGGTGGTAGCGCTGCATTTTGTATCCCGTATGGTTCCAGACTATGATATGAGCTTGACTTACGCCTTTAGATTCCTCGCGGAACCTAGGTCTGCTGCCACATTCCTGCTGCGGAACTAGTTCTGGCCTGACCTCTTCAGCTGGGTCCATGTGTTTGTGACCCGTCTGGTTCTCTGTTTTTGAACTCCCGGTTCTTACAGAACAGGGAGTACTTTACAATGGGAACGAAGAAATGCTGTCTGTGTGTCTGTCTGTGTGTCTGTCCATGGTCAAAATGTGTTCCACTCGCTCCAGACAAAACTTCTGGGCCGATCTTACTGAAAGTGTGTAGGCATGTTCATTATGGGTCACGGATGATGCCCGATGTTTTATTTTACCAGAATAGCCGTTGCTAACGGCTATATTGGTCCAAAATGGTTAACATTATGACGCATGTTTGATTGTGACGTTTTTCAGGAAGATAAACTGGAAGTACGTTTATATGCTTTGCATCTTGTTTTTCTTTATCTCCATGTCGATAGGATTTTGAAAGAATCTACAAATGGCCAGCTAGTTGCAAAACGAGGCGACGGAAGGCCGAAATCTAAACAAATCTTTGGGGGAAAAAAGTCTATGTACTATATCCGCCAAACATGAACAAAGGAATCAGCAGACATCGACAACGCACAACCCGTTTCGACGTCTTAAGTCTTCTTTAGGCAAGAGAATCAACACTCAAGACAGCGAAAATAAAGAACGAGCCGGCGCAAAATGGGAGCTGAATACAAACGAAGCTTCGTTTTCCTTCAACGCCCATCTTGCGCCGAATTGGACTAGACAAGTACTTACTCGTTCTTCATTGTCGTTGTCCTGAGTGTTGCTGATCTTGCCTGAAGAAGATCTAAGAGGTCGAAAGGCGTCGTGTTTTGTCTTGTGATTCGTTTGTTCATGTATGGTGGACTTATTACATATTCTTTTTAAGATGCACATAGGGCCATTTTTTATGTCTAGGACTCGAACAAAGAATTAGGAGACAAAAAAAAAAGAGATGTAAGCCAAGAGGAGAAACAAGATGTAAGCCAAGAGGAGAAACAAGATGTAAGCCAAGGGAGAAAAATAGAAGATGTAAGCCAAGAGGAGAAACAAGATGTAAGCCAAGAGGAGAAAATAGAAGATGTAAGCCAAGAGGAGAAACAAGATGTAAGCCAAGAGGAGAAACAAGATGTAAGCCAAGAGGAGAAAAATAGAAGATGTAAGCCAAGAGGAGAAAAATAGAAGATGTAAGCCAAGAGGAGAAAATAGATGTAAGCCAAGAGGAGAAAAATAGAAGATGTAAGCCAAGAGGAGAAAATAGAAGATGTAAGCCAAGAGGAGAAAATAGAAGATGTAAGCCAAGAGGAGAAAAAGATGTAAGCCAAGAGGAGAAAATAGAAGATGTAAGCCAAGAGGAGAAAATAGATGTAAGCCAAGAGAAGATAAAAAAAGATGTAAGCCAAGAGGAGAAAAAGATGTAAGCCAAGAGGAGAAAAAGATGTAAGCCAAGAGGAGAAAATAGAAGATGTAAGCCAAGAGGAGAAAATAGATGTAAGCCAAGAGAAGAAAAAAAAGATGTAAGCCAAGAGAAGAAAAAAAAGATGTAAGCCAAGAGGAGAAAAAAAGATGTAAGCCAAGAGGAGAAAAAAAAGATGTAAGCCAAGAGGAGAAAAAAAAGATGTAAGCCAAGAGGAGAAAAAAAAAGATGTAAGCCAAGAGGAGAAAAAAAAAGATGTAAGCCAAGAGGAGAAAAAAAAAGATGTAAGCCAAGAGGAGAAAAAAAGATGTAAGCCAAGAGGAGAAAAAAAAGATGTAAGCCAAGAGGAGAAAAAAAAGATGTAAGCCAAGAGGAGAAAAAAAGATGTAAGCCAAGAGGAGAAAATAGAAGATGTGAGCAAAGAGACACTGACCTAGTCCTCTGGCAAGTGTATGGCTCCCTGTTGACTGAACAAGTTGCGGCTCAAGTCCAGCTGTCTGATGTTAGTGTTATACTGCAACGTGGGCATTAGAATCAGCGCAGTGCAATGCAATTCTAATACGATACAACACCAAACAAGACTGGTGCAGCAAAATGAAACAATACACAGCCATGCGACAAAAATACGAAGCCGTGTCACGCAACAACGCTATATAATGCAACACAGCACAGTCCATGACCGAGCAACAGAATGCAACACAATACATTCCAATCAGCACAACCCAGGTGTGTGCACTATCATGCAACACAATACATTCCAATCCAGCACAACCCAGGTGTGTGCACTTTCATGCAACACAATACATTCCAATCTACACAACCCAGGTCTGTGCAATATCATGCAACACAATACATTCCAATCCAGCAAAGCCCAGGTCTGTGCAATATGCGACACAATACATTCCAATCTACACAACCCAGGTCTGTGCAATATCATGCAACACAATACATTCCAATCTACACAACCCAGGTCTGTGCAATATCATGCAACACAATACATTCCACTACAGCACAACCTAGGTCTGTGCAATATCATGCAACACAATACATTCCAACCTACACAACCCAGGTCTGTGCAATGTCATGCAACACAATACATTCTAATCTACACAACCCAGGTTTGTGCAATGTCATGCAACACAATACATTCTAATCTACACAACCCAGGTGTATGCAATATCATGCAACACAATACATTCCAATTCAGCAAAACCCTGGTCTGTGCAATATCATGCACAACATACATTCCAATCAGCACAACCCAGGTGTGTGCAATATCATGCAACACAATACATTCTAATCCAGCACAACCCAGGTGTGTGCAACATCATGCAACACAATACATTCCAATCCAGCAAAACCCAGGTCTGTGCAATATTATGCAACACAATACATTCCACGACAGCACAATGAAAAGCCTTGCAATTTCATGCAACACAACACATGATGACAATGAGGAGAATAAAAGGATTCACAAAGTAACAATGATACAAACAACAAGAACAACAATAATAATAATAATAGTAATAACAATGATAATAATAACGATAATAATAATGATAATAATAATTTTGTAATAATGATAATGATGGTAATAATAATGATAATAGTACTACTATTACTACTACTACTACTGCTACTGCTGCGTGCTGCTGCTGCTACTTCTACTACTACAACTTCTTCGACTACTACTACTACTACTACTACTACTACTACTACTACTACTACTACTACTACTAACAATAGTGAAAATAATAACGATGATAATAAAAATATACATTCATTTCGTACACTGTCCACACAACTACTCCACGTGTTCTACAAAAATTGTACTCCTTGTATGCAAAATATGTAGGCCTAATACTATCGCACCATTATTTTACATATACACACCAAAATGCACTTAGAAACTTCAGGCCTAGTAGATTTGAGAGAGGAGAGAGAGAGAGAGAGGGGAGAGAGAGAGAGAGGGAGAGAGAGAGCCGCAAACCAGTTCTTCCGTATTCATAGATACATGTGTACGTACTTACCTACCTTAATTACACATCTCACACACGTGCAGAAGGCGCACATAACATTTAGATGGACAAACCACAACCAGACTAACTGCATAGAGAAGAGATGTATTTTAGGGATCAGATTTAAAGAAAGCGAAGAAGTCGACGAGGAAAATTGTCAAGGAGTCTGTTCCGTGTCGCTAGCGCTTGAAAAGAAAGAAAAAAGAACTTTGTCTATAATTTTAGTTCTGGTATGAGACGTCAAGAATCAGAAGAAGACACCTTTGAGGACGCGTCCCGTTTATGAGGCGAAATCATAATTAGGGAAAGGGAAGGGAACTGGGGACACACTTACTTATCTTTTTTTCTGTTTTCTCACGTGTTTGTGGCTCTGAGGATGCAGTTTCGCATTCACGAAGGTGGGGGGGGGGGTGGGGGGGGGGGGGGAATACGGAGCGGGTGGGATAGTGGTGGTAATGGTGTTTGAGAAGGGTCAATGTTCCCAAAGACAACAAAAACATCACAGTGAGAGACCCGTTGTACCTCTGCCACAAACGAAGACAGTCACACAGTTCTGTTTTCTTTTTTCTGACGTGTTTTGAAATGGCAATTTGATTATTCAAAGAGGATTTTTTTTTCTTTTTTTCTTTTTTTTTTTTTTTTTTTTTTGGGGGGGGGGGGGGGGGTGTCTTTGGATGCTAGAATGCTTGACGGAAATACCGATGCGCCAAAAATCTGGTTTTCAGTTTCGCTATAATGAAATATACCGAGAACAGTTGGCTATCGGAATGATATAAAGCTGTGCAATATGGAGGGAATGACGACGTGTGTGTGCGCGTGTGTAGTAGTAGTAGTAGTACTTCTGTTTTACCTCTGTTCACATCTATTATATTAGACGAAGAGAGAGAGGAGAGAGAGAGAGAGAGAGAGAGAGAGAGAGAGAGAGAGAGAGAGAGAGGAGAGAGAGAGAGAGAGAGATGCATAAATGTCTGTGACTATGTAAGTGTACGCATAATGTGGTTATCTAAGTGCATATAAATGTCCCTCTAAACATCCCTTCAACATACCTACAAAATAGTCTTAAAGTAAATGCTTAACTGGACTACAAATTAAAGAAATAACAACATTAAAGGCAAACTTTAAATCTGAAAAGACATCACACAAAGACATGCTTGATAGTGGTAAATGAGCTTGAAGAGGTAAACAGTGAAACAGCAGATGCTTGCTGGTTATTCTTCGTTACCCACAAATACATTTTGCTTCGTTTGTCTATTTAGTTTTTACAGCATCAAGTTATATTTTTATAAAATATTAAAATGAAATTTCTGTATTGAACATATATTTCACTTGTAAATGAGGAATGCTGTTTACATGCTCATAATTAATTAAATGAGTATTTTTATCAGCCACACCAAGCAACGTACTTCTGTAGTGGTTTCTGAATCGGCACCAGACGGTTTGTTTAATAATTGATTGTCTTCAGGTAAAGAAAAGGGTATATTCAATACCGTGGCGCACATTTCATTTCTGGCTCCTCTCTTTGCGTATCTATCAGCTAGCTCATTACTCCAATACCACAATGCGATGGAATCCAACAGAAGATGACACCAGTTCCTTTACATATCAAACATGAATACGATTGCATATTTCATTCCACAATGCGATGGAATCCAACAGAAGATGACACCAGTTCCTTTACATATCAAAACATGAATAAGATTGCATATTTCATTCATTAGAAAGTTGTTCAAAACGGTGTTTGGAAATTTTATGGTTTGCAGAACAGACATTGAATCCACACAAATGTATGTGTGTGTGGTGTGTGTGTGTGTGTGTGTGTGTGTGTGTGTGTGTGTGTGTGTGTGTGCGTGCGTGCGTGCGTGCGTGCGTGCGTGCGTGCGTGCGTGCGTGCGTGTGTGTGTGTGTGTGTAACGTGTATTTGGGAAAGATACGTCCAAAAGGCACAGAAAAGAGCACTACTAATACTTACTCGCACGGCTTCCTCAAAGTACTCGCCAGTTTTGTCGTCAAATCCGTTTCCTGAAAATGTTCGAGTCACTGCTATCTAGACATTTTGAAAGCTTTCCTGATAAGCATTATCATTAGTCAGGTGTGTGTCTAATATGATGTGTGTAATATACGTGCGGTGTGCCTGTGTGTGTGTGTGTGTGTGTGTGTGTGTGTGTGTGTGTGTGTGTGTGTGTGTGTGTGTGTGTGTGTGTGTGTGTGTGTGAGAGAGAGAGAGAGAGAGAGAGAGAGAGAGAGAGAGAGAGAGAGAGCGCACGAGCGCGTGTGTATGTGCATGTGTATGTGTGCTCGCGCGAGCGCACGCACGGGTGTGCATGCCTGAGTGTGAGTGCACTTGTGTGGGTCAGTCGTTCAACATGTTCACGTACTGAGTCATCCGTTATCTGACTTTCATCATCCAACCAAAGCAACCTACTCTTCCAGCTAGCCATTCAGACAGTCCCTCTACTCACTGTCTGAAAGAGTTACCCATATGGGGGCCGGAATAGCTCAGTTGGTAGAGCGCCTGACTCGTAATCTTGGTGATCCTGGGGTTGCGGGTTCGAACCTCCGCCGGGGCGTTTCGGTACAGGGGGATTTTTCCTCGGAGTTAACATTGGTTCTGACTCCATTTCCATACAGTCCTTCGAATGAGACTATAAACCGAGGTTCCGTGTGTGAACGCATGCATAACATCTTGCACACACGTAAAATCCCATCACCAACTTTCGGAAGAGTAGGCCAGTTTGGCCGTTGGTATGGATGACACGTTACACACAGCATGCACTCTGCGTGAGAAATGGAGGAAATAATGAAGGAAGTAAGGAAAATGAGTGATCGATATTGAACGATATTGAATGGATGACACGGGAAACGACTGAATGAAGCGCCAGCTGGCAGCTCTTTAGTCGGCACTACCCAGGTAGGCAGCCCGTTGTGTAAACGAGTGTGGATTGTAAAGCGCTTAGAGCTTGGTCTCTAGCCGAGAATAGGCGCTATATAAGTATTTATTATTTTATTATTATTATTATTATTATTATTATATGCCACGCCCCCTTCAAATTCGTCTATCTTTCCAGACCTGTCTGTCTACCCATCCATCCTGCTAAGTGCAATGTTCACAACCAACCTACTCAACCTTCCGACCCGTCTTTTAGCACACCTAATCCCTCTTAAAACCTACATCACTGTCAATAACACCCCAACCCAATCCCCTCTTCCCTCTCCTCCACCCCCAGCCACCTCCCAGTTATCTTCCTACCATACCTATACATCTGTCTATTCATCCATCTGCTCCTCCCTCGCCTCATACCGGCAGCAACAGCCTACTGGATCTCTCGTCCACCTAACTCTGGATCAGTCTTTCTTATCCATACCTTCAACTAGCCACCTCCTCAAAATTCTTCTCCTCCCTCCCTCCCCCCACCCCCGACCCCCCCCCCCCCCCCTCCACTCCCTCCTCTCTCCCAACCCGTACCCTTCCTCCTCGCCCTCCCGAACACCGCTCAGTCTCAGTACCTGCAGCATTGACCTGCTGAATGGAATCGTTCTCCTTGATGGAGGCCGAAAGGATCCTGGCTCCTTCCCTGCCCAGCTCGTTGTCTGATATGTCCTGGACGGGGAAACCACCACAAAACATCTACTGAAATATCATTCTTTATCCCATATCCAATATAAACACCGTCCTGTATAATACGACACATCTACTGAACACAGCATTATTTGTACCATGTCCAGTGTAAACACCGTCCTGTATAACACGACACATCTACTGAACACAGCATTATTTGTACCATATCCAGTGTAAACACCGTCCTGTATAACACCACATCTACTGAACACATCGTTCTTTATACCATATCCAGTGTAAACATCGTCCTGTATAACACATGACATCTGCTGAACACACCGTTCTTTATACCATATCCAGTGTAAACATCGTCCTGTATAACACATGACATCTGCTGAACACACCGTTCTTTATACCATATCCAGTGTAACCCGTCCTGTATAACACACCACATCTACTGAACCATGTACCATATCCAATGTAAACACCATCCTGTATAACGCGACAAATATATTGAGAACACCATTCTTTACACCATATCCAGTGTAAACACCGTCCTGTATAACACATCTGCTGAAAACACCAGTCTTTATACCATATCCAATGTAAACACCGTCCTGTATAGCACTCACATCTGCTGAAAACACCATTCTTTATATCATATCCAGTGTAAACACCGTCCTGTATAGCACTCACATCTGCTGAAAACACCATTCTTTACACCATATCCAGTGTAAACACCGTCCTGTATAGCACTCACATCTGCTGAAAACACCATTCTTTACACCATATCCAATGTAAACACCGTCCTGTATAACACATCTGCTGAAAACACCATTCTTTACACCATATCCAGTGTAAACACCGTCCTGTATAACAAATCTGCTCAAAACACCATTCTTTACACCATATCCAATGTAAACACCGTCCTGTATAACACATCTGCTGAAAACACCATTCTTTACACCATATCCAGTGTGAACACCGTCCTGTATAACACATCTGCTAAAACACCAGTCTTTATACCATATCCAATGTAAACACCGTCCTGTATAGCACGTCACATCTACTGAAAACACCATTCTTTACACCATATCCAATGTAAACACCGTCCTGTATAACACATCTGCTGAAAACACCAGTCTTTATACCATATCCAATGTAAACACCGTCCTGTATAGCACGTCACATCTACTGAAAACACCATTCTTTATATCATATCCAGTGTAAACACCGTCCTGTATAGCACGACAAATCTACTAAAAACGCCTTTGTTTATACCGTATCCAATGTAAACACTGTCGTGTATGATACATCACATCTACTGAACACACCATTATTTATACCATATCCTATGTAAACACCGTCCAGTATAACAAATCACATCTACTGAAAACACCATTCTTTAGAGCGTATCCAATGCAAACACCGTCCTATATAACACGACACATCTACTGAAAACGTCATTTTTTTTACCATACCCAGTGTAAACACCGTCATGTATAACACAACACATCAATAGAACACACACACCCCTTCCCCCCGCTGAATTCTGCACAACACACTATGTCTCACGAAAACACCGTCCTGTACAAAACAACACATCTACTGAAAGCACCACCCATTCTTTTGATATAAATTGAACACGAAACATCAGGATACATTGTTCTTTTTGTGCACGTCTTGTTTGAAAACAACGACAACGAAGAACGAACAATCACTTTTCTCCTAAAACTGGGCGCAAAACGGATGTGGAATGCTTTCCAGTGGTTGTTCTTCGTTTCCATAATCTTAAATGATGTTTGTCTTGCGGGAGACAGACTAAAGAGGTCGAAACGCGTCGTGTCTTGTCTTGTAGTTTGTTTATCTCCTTCGTTCGGCGGAACAGGATTTTTCTTTTAAATCGATCCGGTGGTCCGCCTGCAGTCACCTCACGTTGAAAGTATCGTTGAAATCGATCCGGTGGTTCGATAATTCGGCCATGACAGACGAACGAACCAAACAAACAAACCAGTAGACGCACGTGAAGATGTAACCTTCTTGAAGGAGGAAACATCGATCGTTGATGTGTGTGTGTGTGTGTGTGTGTGTGTGTGTGTGTGTGTGTGTGTGTGTGTGTGTGTGTGTGTGTGTGTGTGTGTTGTGTGTGTGTGTGTGTGTGTGTGTGTGTGTGTGTGTGTGTGTGTGTGTGTGTGCGCGCGCGGTGTGTGTGTGTGTGTGTGTGTGTGTGTGTGTGTGTGTGTGTGTGTGTGTCCAGGCAGCACTGTGAGCTTTGTGTGATGAGGTAACAAAATAAGAACAGAAGAAACGAGGTGGAGTGATGTCCCTTGTACCTCACCAGCACTTTGATGACTTCGTTGCCGTGGATGAGGCGTGCCATGCAGTGCATTCCCATCGGGCCCAGTTTGTTGTTGGGGATGTACAGCTCCGTCACCGTCAAGCTACTCTGCACCCAACAGTTGTTTGTGTTATGTTTGAAGTCTTAGTTTCCACCGTTTCCCGTTATTCCTCGTCTTTACGTGTGTTCAGACACATCTGTCTAACATCACGCATTCATTCCGCAGCGTTCTCAAAGATGCCATCCGAATCATTTCCATGTTTTCGTAATTCTTCCATCCATTCCACCTCCCCCTCTCCCCTCAGCAATCCATCTTCTCTGCTCCCTCTACCCACCACACCCTCCCTCCTGGAACCTTCCCTCTTATTTCTCGCTCAACGTTCAAGCCTTACTGATCTTCATGCATAGTTCTCTCTCTCTCTCTCTCTCTCTCTCTCTCCTCTCCTCTTCTCTCTCTCTCTCTCTCTCTCTTCGTTTTGTATTATTTTGCACGTTTTCACACACACACACACACACACACACACACACACACACACAACACACACACACACACCACACACAAAGCGTCCTTATCCAGTATATTTGCACTTAAAACCGCCCTTACCTTCCCCACACTTACTAATGAGGCTGGTTCCTTCCCGGTTGACATTGAGCATTGTCACACAGGTTTCAGTTCTTTCACACACAACACACAACACACACACCACACACACACACACACACACCACACCCACACATCCCTACCTACCCCTCACCTTCTGCCTCCCAACTGCCTTCCGCCATCATAGTGAGTGGAGAGCGATGGCTGAAAAGGATGGAAGGGGAGGAGTGCTAAGGAAGAGAGGGAAGAGGAGCGGGAAGACCTGTTAACCCTGAGATTCCTATCTATATACTTTTCAACAAAACGGTTCATATTTTTCTAAGAACGATGCGCGAACGATTTGACCTATGTTCAGCAGATGGTTTTTTACAATCCTATTTTCCTTGACTGATCGTTGGGGTCTAGGGCTAATGCATTCCAGTTGTGCAGTGTCAAAATGTTGTTGTAACTACCGTACGACGTAATTTGTTTCGTAAAGTTCACGACGTCTTATCGTGTGTGACGTACTATACCGCTTCATGTAAATGACATTAAAGGATCTGATCACAAGAAAATCTTTCTGAATATTTGTTACAGTGTTTGCATATCATATCATGTAACATGACTTCTGTCAGCGTATAAAGCAGTTATTGGACGTAATTACAATTTTTCTTTAATCAATTCTGATTTTGCCCTATCAAAAATGTCACTTACAATCACAGTTTTTACGGTTGTTACCAGATGGTAGCAACTGTAAACTATAAGTGTCTGGAAAAGTATTGTTACTACTTATCATTCAGCAAAGGTTGGTCCTGCTAGCGCCGGTAATTGCTGAGAAAGGGCCACAGTTTACCTTGGACACACACACACACACACACAACACACACACACACACACACACACACACACACACACACCAGCACACACTTACACATGCACTAAATGCACCCATACAAACTGACGATCGAAAGTGTGTTAATGCATAAGACACTTGTTTACACACATGAATCAAAAAGGCAGAATCAAAAGAGAGTGACACACAAGAGGAAATCACTAGCACAGCACCGTCCTGAAGATGAGAATACAACTAAAACAGAAAGAGCCCCCCACCCCACCCCACCCCACCCCTCCCAGCAACCTCACAGGAGACGTCGTACCCTCCACTCGGCCACTATCAACTCACGATCAGCGAAATGGCCACGGCCCTGGCGCCCAGAGGCCCCATGCCCTGGTGACCCGCAATGACGCGGCCACTGCTGAGGCGCGCAGTACCGACTGCTGGGCACGATCTTCAGCATCTCACAGGCGGACGTGTACAACTGCCGGGGTCTCTCTGGATCGTAGGGCCCTGGGAACTCCGGCTTGGGCTCTTGTGTGCACAGTGGGGCATACAGGATGAGAAAAAGAAAACATTGAAAAGCAGAGGGAAACGATGCGAAGAAGACGAGGCAGAAGGAAAGGAGAGAAAAGAATTCAGAAAGCGGAATGGAAAAGAAAGGAGAGGAAAGTCTAGAGGAGGAGGAGAACATGAGATGAGGAGGATGGGAAAAGACAGAAAGGAAGAGGGGAAAAACAACAAGCAAAGAAGAAGGAGAAATGAAAGAATGAAGAGAATTAGAATAGAATAGCAGAGAAAGAGGACGAGGAGAAGAAGTAGGATAAGGGACGAGAATAAGAAAAAAAAGAAAAAAGGAAAAGAGAGCGGAGGAAGAAAGCAAGCAGAACTTTGAAGAGAAAGACCAAGGAGACGACAAAATGAAGAAAAAAAAGGGGAGTGGAGTGAAATAAGGGCGTAGGAAGGCTAGCGGAGAGAATCTGCATTTCCTTCTCCCCACCCATTTGTCACGCCACCCCATCCCCAGTTCCCTCACCACCCCTCGCCTCTCTCTCTCTCTCTCTCTCCTCCTCCACTCTCCTCTCTCTCTCTCTCTCTCTCTCTCTCTCTCTCTCTCTCTCTCTCTCTCTCTCTCTCTCTCTTCCCTCCCCCCCCCCTCCCACTTCTTCTTCCCGACTTACCAACGTACCCTACGTCCTCATCGAACAGCGTGCTGTCCTCCAGGTCCACGAAGGAGTGGGTGTGCTTCAAGCGAGCCCCTGCCTCTTCGTCCTTGGCGGCGGCCGCCTTCCTCTTCAGTTCCAGGCTCCTGCGCCGAGCCTCCTCCTCCTCGCTGCGCCCCGTGCTGTCCCGCGGGATCTTCCGCATCCCTTCCTCCACGTACACGTCCTTGCACACACCCGTCTCCTTGTCGGGCCGGTGCTTGGCCGTCTGGGGCTTGTCCTCCACACCTGTAACATATCAAGGCATGCGAACTCTCTCTCTCTCTCTCTCTCTCTCTCTCTCTCTCGGGGCATGCCTAGGTAGCGCGTCAGCCTCATAATCACTCTCGCAGCTCATGCTGTGTTTCAGCTGTCCGCTGGGTACCACACGCCCCACTAGGTTATCTGGGGCGCCGCCACAAACAATTAAAGATGAAACTGTTGACATTGCTTTCTGAGTGGTAGCCACGCGCTTCTGCATGGACGATGGAGAATGACTGGAGCTGTGGATGGACAGGTCGGGCTGTGGCTGTGGACGGAAGTGGGGTGGGGGGTAAAGGGTGGGGGGCTGGAATGAGCGGCTTGGGTAAAATGTCACTGGAGTAGTACGAAAGACAAGACGGAGGGGAGGGGGGGGGGGGGGGGCAAACAAAAAAAACAAAGAAAACAAAAGAAAAAGGAAAAAGAGCAAAAATCCGTACTCGATGTTATCAGATGAGTCATATTATGATTATGACTCATCTTCGCCTGGTGAGTCACCGGAAAGGGGTTGTGTTTGTTGCTTGGCGAAGCGTACGTAACGAAGCCTTGTGGAGTGGAGGGTCGGCTTCACCCTTTGCATCCAGTACTTCACGACCCCTGGCTAGAACGATAAAGGCGTCCACCTCACCCTCCTTCCACCTCTTTCCCACTGACTACACCGTCAAATCTGGACCTTCGTCGCGCCTATAGTGTTCGGGTTGCTGGAAGTGGAGATCAGATATCTGCCAGCACAGTGCCATGATTATATTTGCGGGACTCCTTGCTCCCACTCCACCTCTTCCCTGCCAAACCTAAACTAAAACCAATAGATTAAGCCCCACCCCCCGCCCCTCCCCACCCCCTCCGATTGCAGCAGTGTCTCTCTTTGTCACTATTTGAACTCCGAGTCGATCTAGTCCCGCCCTCACCATCCCTCCTTCCTCCCTCCCCCCTCCCTCCTCCACATGGAATGAACCGGTCCAAGTTTTACCTGCATTGAAGTATAATAGATAATTCAGGGCTCCCACGTTTCCCCGAATCAGCGGATCTCAGCGAAGTGTCAAAATGCTAAACAACGGGGAGGGGGGATGGAAGGGGGAGGCGGGGGGGGGGGGGGGGGGGGGAACAAAAGTGCAGTGGAATCCAAGGAGAGCGGTTACAGTTTTGGTATACTAGCAGACGACACTGACGTCACGAAATCTCGTGAAAATGTCCTCTCGCGAGAGCCTGTCGACCCGGCTGAAGGCAAAGAAAGGTCGCGCGCTGACATCTCGCGTCTGCTATTCGGCTGCAGACTAAACCGTCTGCCTGAAATTGCTCGACCTCCTCTGTGACTCTGTGTGTGTGTGTGTGTGTGTGCAGCTTTCACGTAAAGTGTCGGTGATGCGATCTTAGTTTTCATCATACTGAATGCTTAATATGAATAACTTCTCATTTCATAACTTTACATTACTCTCGCTCTGCTTTTCACTTTTGTTTTCCAGACACGTACTGCTTGCATGTTTCAAACAAAAAGTTGCATGACGCAGTCTGTTCCTTTCTCTATGTCATTCCTACTTTTTAGAGCTGGACTGATGCATATAAATAATTCTATAGCATTAGACTCCTTCTGATTGTCTCTTATTCTAATTGCTTTATTTTACATTTTCCCAAACAATAAATCATTTTATTGCACCGTTGATGCTTTCTTATTTTTGAACTGAAATTAATATTTTCAAGTTTAAAATAGAGAACTTCATTCATTCATCCATTCATGAGAGAGAGAAAGAGGGGGGGGAAGCGCGCACGCGCGCGCGCGCGCGCGCGCACAACACACACACACACACACACACACACACACACACACACACACACACACACACACACGCACGCACGCACACACGCACGCACGCACGCACGCACACACACACACACACACACACGCACGCGCGCGCGCGCGCGCAAACACACACACACACACACACACACGCACGCACGCACACACACACACGCACGCACGCCACGCACGCACGCACGCATGCACGCACGTAACTGCACACGCGAGCACACATACAAACACCACATTCGCCCAAAAATGCAAACAACATGCGCATAGCTTGTGGCTTCGGTTCGGTTTCAGTTACATATTAATGAAGACAAAACAAATAATTCATCTGAAACCAAACCACTGACCCACATATCACCTCCCTCCGGAAAAGCAGAATGCATTCCCACACTCAATAGCATCAGTTTAGATTGACTACCTTCATAAATAGCTCGATGGCTTAACTAACTGATTCAGTAATAGATTGACTGGTGGACCGTATGCTTGACCGGCGTCCCCAAATGAACCAAGCAACATGTGCACAAGCCAAAACACCTGCAATTGTGTTTTTTTTCGAAAACCTTTATGAAATGCGACATTAAAAACCAAGGAGGAAAATCGGGGCAAAAAGTGAGATATAGTGTAGATCCATTACCCCCCCTTCCTGAACACGTTCCTCCTCCCCCCCCCCCCCCCCCCCCCCCCCTCCCAACTACGGAGTTAGCTTCTTTTTGTGTGTGTGAGTGTGGGTTTTGTTGTTGTTGTTGTTGTTGTTTTTTTCAAATAAGAAGAACAAAAAGAAGAATGGGGAAAAATTGAAAGGAGCAAAGAACGAAAAAAAGAAAATGAAAAGAAAAAATTAACAAAGAAAAAGAAACAGAAAAAAAAACAAAAAACAACAACCCAACAACAAAAAAAAAAGAAAAGAAAAAAAAAAAAAAGGGGGGGGGGGGGGGGGGGTCGACATTGAGCTCCGCGAACTCTCACCTTCCCTGGTATGATCTTTTCATTGACATCGAGAGGCCTGTATACATGTCGATTGTGATGGTCGTGGGCTTGGCGTGGTCGTTGCCGTTGCCGTTGCCGTTGTTGTCGCCATGGCTGTATTCACTAATCAGTCCTATCATGCTCGAGAATGATGTACACAGACAGTCGTCAGGCTCCTTCGCAGAGTCTTCAGCCAGGCCCTATGTTTGGTCTCAGAGCTGACTGATGCCCGCTGATGACACAAAAAGGACGACACGTGGTAGGACTACCGGAAGCAAAAAAAAAAAAAAAAAAAAAAAAAACATTTTGAAAAAATGCCACCAAATGAAAAATTTTTTGGGAAAATTTTGGCGCAACAAGCAAAGGGCCGCAAAATTACCAGCTGTAAAAATACAACAAGAAAAAAACCAACATCATCATAAAAAACAACAACAACAAAAAAACAACAACAACAAAACACAACCCACACCCCACACACCACACACACACACACACACAAACCACACAAAACCCAACAACAACAACAACACACAAAACCCCCACACACACACACCCCCCACACACACACACAAAAGCGCTCACCAGAGAGAGAAGAGAGAGAGAGAAAAGATGATGATGATAATGATATGTTTACAAACAGTGTTTGATGTTTTAAATTTTTAAATTAAAACATTTTTAGTTTTTAATACCTCTTTTGAATTTAATATAATTTCACATACCTAAAACTTGTAGTAGTAAAAATTTTCCCCGTGCGCGTGTGCACTTTTTTTTTTTTCTTTTTTTTTTGTAGGGTTTTTTTTGTTTAAAATTTTTCGATCTTTTAAAAAAAATTTATCAAGTTATAAATTTAAATTTTGATAGGTTTTTGGTCCCCAATTTTGGTTTCCCTACGGGTTACCGAAAAAGGGTTTTAAAATCTTGACAGCATCTCTATTTTCGGGAAAATCGACTGACGTAGCATTTCCCAAAACAGCGCTCTTTCTGCGGCAACAACGTGCATGACTTACAAAGCATGACGACGGCAGTTTTTCCCCTGTAAGGGGTTTCGACGCGGGACCATAAAAACAAAACAAAAAAAAGAGCTAACTTCAAAGAGGGCGTACGAAATGTGTAAAAAAAACGTCACGCAAAATTACGAAAGACAACCGTGACGTAATGGTCAAAAACACGAAACGTGTGTTTTGGTTTTGTAAAGTCAAGTCAATAAAAATTTTATCTTTTTTGGGGGTTAAAGAAAAAGGGTTTTCCCAGCTTTTTTTAAAACCGGCCCCCCTAAAAAAAAAAAAAACTAATTAAAATTTTTAAAACCTCAAGCTCAAAAAACTTTTTTAAAAAAACCACACAATTTTTTCATGAAAAATACATAACTTCATATAAAATCTGAAACAACCATAAAAACTATTTTTGGAAAATTTTCAAGTTAAAGCACACAGAAGAGAGGGGAGAGAGAGAGAAAAGAGAAAAAGGACGGGGAAAAGGGGTTTGTATTAAGGGAAATGACTTCAAGTGAAGCGCAGAGTTTCAAATAAAATCCCTTTTTTTTAGTGCTTTTTTAAATGTATATTTTGAGTGACATGTTTTAGGGGGAAAAGGCAATTTTTCCCATGCGGCCCCTCCAGATTTCAGAAAACTTGATTTAAAAAGATTAATCGAGGTCGGGGGAAGAGACATTTTTATTTATTTTCTGTAAACTATTGAAGCCCAAACCCTCTCAAAGATTATTTTCGGGGTGATCCTTTTCACTACATTGTCCCAGCTCAAGCATTTTTTTAAGTAATTTTCTGTTTTTAAAGGGAAAGAATTTTAAAATTTTTTGTAATCATTTCTTTGCCCAATTTTGGGAAATTTCAACTAAATTTTAATTTAAGGGGCCCTTTTAGGCAGACGACTTACTAGTTTCAATTGTTTCACCGGGCTTTATCCCAAAAGTGGATGCAAAAATTGAAAAGAAAGAATGTGCGAAATGAAAGAAATCTTTCTGGAGTAAGATTTAGATTTTTTTTTATTTTTGATGGGTTGATATATTCTTTTTAAAAATACTTTTTCCAAATCCGCAAGTGGTAAGCCAAGAAATCGTTGTAAATGATAAAAACCTAAAATTTATGCGAGAAACCCCTTTTTCAATCTTTTGCCCTTTGGGGCATGAAATGGGAAATGGGGAATGTCTTTTTCTGTCGTTTTTTCGTTTTGAAATTGACATACATCTTTTGGGTTTTAAACTAGCTTGGGGGACATATGTTTCCTTTTCGCCAAAGTAAATTGTTTTTATTTTTCTGCGGGTTTTTTTCCCTTTTTCAGTAGGGTTATTACTGTGAGATTGTAATGGGGTATCACCCACAAACATTTCACAAAAAACTTTTCCTATAAACGGGGGGTAAGTAAATTTATAAAATAGAAAAGATGGGGTCCCAATATCCCCCTGGGGGGAACCCCAAATTTGGGAAAAGGGGAGAAACCTTTGACCTTTTGGGTTGATTTCAACAAGCTGTTGCGATCGTAAAGAAAGAGGAAAAAAAATTTTTAAGGCTGTATTCGATACTTTTAACCCCAAAAATTTTTTATTAGAAGGAGGGGGTTTATAACTTAAATTTTTTTGAAAAATTACAAAAAGAACCCAGAAGGTAAATTTTTTGTTAATATTCGTAAGACTTATCGATAATTGTACAAGAGCAGGGGAAAAGATGATTTTCCCCAAAAAACCTATTATTTCATGAATCAGATGGGTAATATTTAAGATGAGAATTTAGGTGTTTTAAAACATTTTTTTCGATTTTTTTTTGGGACAAC
The DNA here is from genome assembly GCA_018398815.1 of Conus ventricosus. Taxonomy (NCBI): domain Eukaryota; kingdom Metazoa; phylum Mollusca; class Gastropoda; order Neogastropoda; family Conidae; genus Conus; species Conus ventricosus. The sequence goes on along the minus strand of CM031598.1, from coordinate 37,408,265 downwards.
AGGGATAAAAATTAAATAGGTCAATAGTTTGAGAATTTGGGGGGCTCCCCTTTTTTTAAAAAGGGTATAACTTTTGCTTTTTTAAAATCTTAGGAAAGGGGGCTTTATCAATACACAAATTATAAACTAAGTGAGGGGGCTCGCAATGGTCAATGAAGCGATTTTTAGTATCTTGAATTCAATTCCATCTAAGTCCTTGTCCCGACGGGTTTTAAGTGTTTTTAAAAATAAAAATATTTTCCCAGGTAATGAAAAAGGGGGGTATTCAAAAATAAAAGAAATATTTTTACATCGACATTTTTTCTAACATACAAAATCATTGTACTTTTTTTTATCTTTAAACAATAACACCTTAGTTATATTTGCAAAATAAAATTTAAAGGGTTTTGGTGATATTTTTTTATTGGTTTTTGCATTCTTAAAATTATTGTTTCAAAATTGTTAGTTTCAAAAAAAGTTTGAATTTTGGGAAAGAGGGAGACAAATTTTTAAAAATTTATTGTTTTTTTTTTGTTTTCTTTTCCCAGGGTTTTTTTACTTTTTTCCCTTTGTTTTCTGAACACACTTTACCCTTTTTGCTTGAGGATAAGCTCTCTTTGTATATCTCATTGTCTACCCCTTTTTGGTTAACCAGGGGGTTTAATGACATGTTTCACCTTTTTTTTAAAAAAGGCGCGTGTTTATCTTAAAATTTAATTGAATGTTTTTTACCCAAAATCACAGCTGCCCGGGGTTCCTAATCTATAAATGTAATCTTTTTTCCAAAAATTTAAAAAAGAAAATCATTTAGGAAGGCTTTTTTATCAAAAATGCGGGAAAGGGTTCCAAAATAAAAAATTCCTTATGTGCGGACTTAAATTTTGACCCCTTTTCTTTGACCATGTTAAAAAAAATGAAAAAAGGGTTCGCTACACCCTTCTGTACAGAACACATTTCCACTATGTTATCTTTAGTGTTACGAAAAAGTGATCAAAAGTTTTTCGTTTGTTCTTTTATTCAGTGGGGACGATCGATTTTTTGCCCAAACCCTTTCATTGCAAAAGGGTATGACTCCATTTTTTTTTCCCAGGAAACTTTTAAAGTCTATTTTTAAAGTTTTCCAAAAAGAAAAATTTTCCTTTGATTCCGTATTGCTGGATCCTCTTTAAAAAAAAACCCTATCGAACCAATCATGGTTTCTGTGGGTTTCGTTGGGAAACCCTTTACCATTACGGGTTCCCATGTTTAAGTTTTAAATTTCTATCCAGAGGGAAATTTACGTTGTATTTTTCAAGATACTCTTTTTTTAAAGGTTAATTATTTAGAAGGAAAGAAGTAAACCGTTGTTTAGGTGTTTTTTGGGCCCAAATGGGTTTGAAATTCAAAATTTTGGGCATGCAATATCAAAAACGGAAATTCATATCGGTTACCCCAAGATTTTTCCAATCCCCAAAACACTTGAAAAAAAATTCCCCCATTGTTGTGAATTTTGCACGTTTCATTGCTTTTTTTCGGGAAACTGTTTATATTTAAAAAAACCCAATGCGAAGTCCCTCTTTTGAAGGCCATGTATCAAAAGTAAGATGACATAAAGACTATTTAAGTGCCTGCGTATACAAAAAAAAGGGCTTCACCATTTTCTTACGATCGCTAATCAAAGGGGGTTTAAAATACTCGATCATGTATTTTGTAATCCAGAAATTCCCGGTAAAAAAAAGATATTAAAAAAAAAAAAAAAAAGGAAAATTTAATTTGGTAAAAATATAAAATTATATCAAACCAAGAAACAACCCGAAACTTGGGAAAACCCCTTTTCAGATATGGATAGGGGTCCGCCCCCAAAAAAAGTTTTTTTTTTTCCCGTCCCCGAAAGGCCCCCAAAAAATTTAAAAAATTTTTTTTTATAATTTAAAAAAAAAAAAACGTAGAAAACGGGGCCCCTTTTTTTTAACCAACGCAACAACGAAAATTTTGAAAACCCCAAAATACAAAAGAAAACTTTTACTTGTAATTAGGGGAAAAAGTATATGCCCCGCCCAGGGCACTTATGACCGCTTAAAAGCAAAAAAATTAAAAACCCCCCCCCCAAAAAAAACGTCAAACCCAAAACCCGCCAAAAAAAACGAAAGAGGATCGCAAAAGATTTATTGGGGTCCTTCAATCCAGCAACTGCAATATTTTATAACTAAACATCTACACGATCACGCACGCACGAACACACACCCCACACCGGGGCATTTTCCCACACCATTGTGTTCTCAGCACGGGAAATGGGGCTGGTAAATTTGGCGAAATTCATGTAGTATGGCCCTCAAAAACAAAAATGGGCGGAGGAAAAGAGGACTGGGTTTTTGTCATGTTAACGGGAATTTTCGGGGGTCAAATCGGGTTTTTACCTCCTTCCCCTTGGGAAAAAGAGGGGAAATGTATTTTTCCAGGGGTAGTGGGGAAAAATTTGGAAATTTGGGAAATTTAAATGGCTGACTTGTTGGAATTCGTTTGGGGTGAAAAAGGGGAAAGGGGGGGAGGTTGGGCCCAAAGTTCTAGCAAGTAATTGGGCATTTTGTTGGGGGTAAACGGTTTTTTTCTGTGAAAAGAGGGGGAAAAAAGTGATTCATTGGGTTCCAAAAGGGGGACAGTCCGGGGGGGATATTTTTTATGCTGACTGAATTCTGGTCTGTATTCCCTAGCTTTCTGGGGATCGATAGCTGTTTTTTAAAATTTTTTGGGTATGAATTACCCCGAAATTTTTCGGGGGGGGACATTTCTTTTTTGGGTTTTTATTTGATAAAAGGGGTTGGGTAGTGGGGAAAAAAGGTTTTCTTGAGAAAAAAGTGCAAGGGCTAGCAGCGCCCCCGCTTGACGGGAAAGAATTTAAAACGGCGTAAAAGAGCCCGTTTGGGTTGATTTTAATAGTTGTGAAAGGGGGGGTAGTTTTTCAATGGGGAAACCCCCAGTTCAGGGTTTTTTTACAGGGTTTTTGCAATTCAGACGGATGGTTCTAAAAAAAAGTATTTAAATGGTGTTTTTCCTCGTGCAGGTATTATTAGCTGAGGTGATTCTACGTTGGGAAAAACCTGGAGAAGGGGTTTTTGGGTTAATCCAAAAACCCCCTGTCTCCCTTTTGGATTTTCCCCGTGGATCTGCAGTCATTTTACCCCCACTTTTTGGCAAATGTTTGAGATGGGAGAACCACGTTTGGGGCTGCAGCCAATCTGTCCAAATCGAAACACACAAACCTGGTACATGGATTTTGGGAAAAACAATTTTTTGACGGGGCGCTATTCTACGGAGGTGTGTCTCTCTTGGCGGGAAACTCCTATCAGGGGAACTGGGAACTCCCCTCGATACAGAAGAGTGGACAAAAAATTGCGTGCAAGGGTTTTTTCGGGACACTTTCCTTTTGAATTTTAGGAAAGGGGGTCGGGACCTCTACCCGAATTTATTGTTTTTTCCCAGGCGGTTTTCGGCCGAATTGGTTAAAGGGAAACAGCTTGATTTGGAGATGGCCCGAATCGTTTGGGGGTCTGGACTGAGTACCCCAACACTGTCTTCTTGGGGGCACCCGGGTGTCTTTTGTCCCGGGTAGGCAGAGGGTTTTCAGTTTAGGAGCTTGGGGGGTTTTTGCCCTTTTTCCTGGTCCCTTTACGGTTGGTTTGGGGAATCTCCCGTTGATGATGGGCGATTGGCTCTTTCTTGGGGACGTGTTCGTTTGGGGCCCCCGTGACTTGCTGTAGGGGTTGGGACCCACATCTAAAGGGGTATTTTCCCGAGCTGTTTTTCCACCTACACAAATTTTGGGACGGTGGGGATCACATCAAGGGTGAACTTTTTTGAATCTGTGTCGCCAAACCCTTTACATTGTGTACTGGGCCCCATGGTTGGGTGGTGTCAAACTTTTTTACGTCCCCCTGTATATATTACCCCGCTGATTTTTAACGAATGGTTTTTCTTTTCTTAATGGGCTTTACATTTTTATCCAGGTCACAAAAATTTCCCTTTCTTTTGAGAGAATGAACCCAAGTTGTGGAAAAACGTCAAGTTTTTGGGGTATGTGTTCCGCATTTTTTTTTTGCCACCCCCTTGACGTCCTCCCTCTGTTCAGACCTGATGGGCTGAAGGCCAGAAAGAGAGAGGCTGGAGGGCTGAAACAGCCTCTTGCAGTTGCTGGAATCTCCCCCGTATAGAAAGGGCCCGAGATAATTTCTTTGGTAGGTGTCTTTTTTTTCCCGGGGGTAAAACAAAAGGGAAAGTTTGGGAGTTTTTTTTTTTAATTTTTAACGGGGCCCATTTTATGTTTGCCCGAGGATTTGTGGGACTTGAAGTTTTGGGGGGGAGGAAAATGAAGGGACGTGGGGCATGGGAAGGGGTTTTAGGGGGCATGGGATCGTTTTTTTTGCGTCAACATGGGCTGGTGAGTTGCGTTGCTCCCCAAAGCTTACGTTCAGTAACCCTTTTAAAATGGCTTTGTTTCTGATTTGGAGGATGTCCCACTTTTTACTTTAGAGGACATGTCATTTGGCAGCAGAAGTTTTTTAACCCCTGAATTGTGGGGGAAAGGGGGGAGGAAATAAAAAAACCCGTGGGCCCAAAAATTTTTTCAGGGGGTTTCGTGCAAATGGGGTTTCTGATTTGCATGGTAGAAGAATTTTTTTTAAAATACGCAGGCTTTTCCATAGCTGAAACTGACATCACTGGTGCTTGTAGCTGAAAATTCCCTAGGACACCCAGCCCAGAAAAGGGCAAAGGGGTGCTCAAGGGGTTTTGTAAGTAATAAGGTCATTTTTTTCCCTTTTGGGAGGTTTGAAAAGACCTGTCGGGGTGCTTCACATTCATCTGTCCCCCCCTGGATTCGTCCCCTTTCCTGGCAAAAAAGATACCAGAAGCTGTGTGGATTTTTGGTTTTAAAAACAGAGTGATACGTTTAGATGCAGGTTGCCGGAAAAAGATTTTTTATGACAGTTTTTTTCCAGTTTTTTTGTTTTGTGTGTGTGTGTAGTGGGGGTTGTTTTCAAGAGTAAAAAAAATTCCCTACACCATACTCCCTTTTTTTTTTTTTTTTTTTTGCTTTTTTTTTCCTTTTTTTTTTCTTTTTTTTTTTTTTCTTTCTTCATTTTGATTGAACAAAAACAAAAAGATTATAAACGTGAAACTCAAGGAGGAGTAAACATATATCTTATCAATGACAAAACGTTAGCAGGTGGCATGACGTCATCACGTATCTTTTGTGAAGTGTTTTGACATAAAAGCGTAACTTAAAGGGGTCCTCACCCCTAAATAGCATGTTTGGGTTGTTCAAAAGTATGATCGAGTGTGTTTCGATGTACGTGTTACTTTTCTTCTGGAACTCACTTCCATCCGTGTTTCGGGTCATGCAAGTAGCCAAATCGTGACTCGCCACGGAGATTGCCGAGCACAGTACGGCAAGAGACGAGAGTCGGGGATTCCGCAAGTGACGTATAAATGCCAAGACGACCGTGAATGAAAGACATGTCCCTAAAAGCTTTCGCTATGAGGACGTAAAACTCAACTATTTTCCGGTGATAATGGCAGATACTCCCAGCTACGAGTCAAGTTCCAACGAAGAGGACATCGAACGTGAAATTTTCACTGAAGTGTATGGAGTTCAGCCGTACCACTTTGAACCTACAGCTCCTTGTACAGTACCACCGTCCCTCGCCATCAGATGCTTGTGTTTCTTTCCAGGCAGTTCGACATTATTTTTACAGGGTTGACCATATTATGTACATGTACACACATACGCACGACACAGATTTTTACAGGTTCACCATATTATGTACATGTACACACATACGCACGACACAGATAGTACATACATACATCTGTTCACACACACACACACACACACACACACACACACACACACACACACACACACACACACAACACACAACCGTAGTATGTAATGATAACTTTAAAATGATTATGTGATACACCACATTTTCCTTCATTGTTTAGATCTTTCAGATAATGCCTTTTCCTTTGAACAGGAGTTTGTCAGCTTCTGCATCACCACACTAATTCTCTTCCCTGCTGTAGAAATCTTTTTAATAGCTGTTCACTTTCAGTCCCCCCCCCCCCCCCCTCCACACACACACACACACACACACCCCCACACACACACACACACCACACACACACGCACACTTTTTTTTACATTCTTCATTTTCAATCTTACTCCCTCCACTTAAATTCTGAAGTTCCACAATGACAATTAGAATCTGAGGGGTCTTTTAAAATATATTGCAGTCAAAGATTCTGGCTGTTATTTTAAAAACTGATGCGTGACGTGCTGTACATCAATCTAAGCTGCAGATCTAAGCTCATTATTCTCTTACTCACCTGGGCAGTTTATAGCATGCAGACATACCACAACTGCATATATCTTAAAATGCACACTGTCACCATACTGTATCCAAATACTGATGAATAGTTCACTTACTAAAGCATATGGTTGATGGGCGGAAACTTGAACTTGCAGGGGTGCCTGATGTTCAGCAATGTCCTGAAAATAAAAACCCAAACTATTATTCACTGGAGTCCAACAAGCTGTTATTTGTGGACATGGACACTTTCTTGTTAATAAGAATCATACCTTCAGTTTTGTTGGAAACAGCAACAGCAGGGGGGGGGGGGGGGGGGTTAATTAATCACAAACATGCAACAGTTTCAGTGACAGCAGGCAATGTGACTGACTGACTGCCACTATGACTCATGTGTGACTGAAAGTAACAATGTATGTTTCAGTCTGATGCCAAGACTCTACATACAAAAAAACCACAACTATCTTTCAACCAACCATGCATCTGAGAATGAAATGAAACACAAAAAGATCAACCACTCATTCCACAAACCTTACCTTCTTTACGTCTCTGAGTTTGGCTCTCTTGCTCCTGACAGAATCCGTGTCACTGTTGCGTTTGAGGCTTGCACTTGCAGCCGGCGAATGAACAGATAGTGCTTTAATACATTTTTCTGTTATAATAGTTTGACACAGCATCCTCTTTCAGCTGTCTTCGGACCCGAATTCCAGCTTCCACCTTTACCTTCCAGGTATGTTGGTCTTGGAAACTACTTTTCAAAGTGACGACAGCAAATGCCATGATAACTGTCCCGAAGAACAAAATCTTTCCTCGTTGTGGTGACATTTATCCACAATCGCCTATACTGGCTGGAAGCACCTGGAAAAGCATGAACGCTTACTCTTTGCTTATTTCCTGATGAAATTCCGCAACCAGACACAGCACACATTCGCCTCATCAGTAGTATACCAGGGTGGAAACGACCCCCATGGGGATGGGGATAGAATGTCTGGAATGTATGACGTCACCGGAAGTGACATCGGCGGAAGTGACATCACCCGGAAATGACGGGAAGTGACATCATCCCGGAAAATGACCTCATGCCGGAAGGTGTCGTGACCTCGTTGACTACGTGTCGGTTCGGGGGTAAAAGAGGCAGCCACGCCCCCGATTAGTAGGAGGGCGGGTGACCAAAAGACAGAAAAGAGGGTTTGAAAGCAACTGGAGCGTGAAGGGGGACGTCACCCAGAGGACAGATCATTCGGCGCTGAGGTCTCGTTTGCGCGTGTGTTTTCTCCAGATGGATGTTCGCTGGACACACCCTTTTACTTGCGTCATAGCGGGTCCTACTGGCTCAGGGAAAACTCATTTTGTAAAACGTTTTTAAAAAATGTATCAGAAATGATGGTACCGATACCCGAAGAAATAATATGGTGTTTTGGAGAATGGCAAACGTCGTATAACGAGTTGAGCGGGGTGACCTTTACGGAAGGGTTACCGGATATAAGACGCGTTGGTGGAGAGGAGACCGTAGAAGTTTTGGTGATCATTGACGATTTAAATGAGCGAAACGGACAGATCGCGTGACGAAGTTGTTAAAAATCCTGAGCGCGTGCTATAAAGTTTTATCGAAA
>CM031598.1:37368464-37393076 GCA_018398815.1 Conus ventricosus | reverse complement strand
TTCTTCTTTCTTCCTTCACCATTCTTTGCACTTTTTTTTTTTTCCCCAGTTTGATTCTCCTTCTTATCTTCTTTTCTTCTTCTCCTCTGTCATTGTTTTTCTCTTCCATCCTCTCCTTTCTCTTCTCCCTTTCCTCTTCGTCTTCTGCTTCTTGTCTTCCTTCACCTTCTTTGATTTTTTTTTTTTGGAGTTTTGATTTTTTTTGCTTATAAACTTCTTTTGTCACGCGTATGTTCCCATCGTGTACACAAGAGCCCAACCCGGAGTATCCAGGGCCATACGATCCGGAGAGACCCCGACAGCTGTACACATTAAAATTTTTAATTGGTCTGTGAAAGAATACACTGTTCCTCGCATCTGGAAAAATTCGACTATCTCCCCATCCCAAAGAAAAAGAATCCTACCACATTAAATGATTACCGTCCTGTTGCACTGACTTCAATAGTAATGAATGCTTTGAAAAAAATGTTCTTCATCATCTCCTTACCTTTACAAATCAAACAACTTGACCCCCTCCAATTTGCCTATAAACCCCATAGAAGCACCGATGATGCCATTCTTACACTCCTTCACAATGCTTCTTTCATTTTGAATAACTCCAAATCTTTTGTTCGTGTTCTCTTCATTGACTTCTCCTCCGCTTTTAACACAATACAACCTCATCTCTTGGCCTTGAAACTGTTAACTTTACAGGTAGACCCGAAACTCATTCTCTGGATCATGAGCTTCTTACTTAATAGAACACAGTCAGTTCGTTTCCAATCTGCAATCTCATCTGAACAAACTACTTGTACTGGTGCTCCTCAGGGTACAGTGCTGTCCCCTGTACTTTTTACTTTATACACCAACGATTGCAGAGGTAACAGAGAAAACTCTGGTCATCAAGTACTCTGACGATTCTGCTCTTGAAGATTTGTCAAATTGTGATACGGATTATTTTAGAGAGGTAGAAAAGTTATGTTCTTGGTGCAAGGACAATTATCTGGACCTCAATGTTACAAAACCAAAAGAACTGCTTATCGATTTCCGTTAAAGACCACCACCAGTTCCAAACTTACTATTGATGGAGAAACTGTTGAAAGAGTTGATGAATACCGATATTTAGGTACAGTTATAGATAAAAAGCTTACTTTTGACAAAAATGTTGAATCTGTACACAAGAAATGTCAATCTAGAATATTCTGCTTGCAAAAACTGAGAAATATTGGTGTTGCTCCTGAGATTCTACAAACCTATTATCGATGCTGTTTGAATCTGTTCTTACCATTTCTTTTATGTGCTGGTATGGGAGTTTGAGTTTGCGATGTAAGAATGTGCTGAATGATGTTGGAGTGTGTGTAGTAAAGTTGTGGGTGCAAGACAAACCAGTTTGAAAGCGTTGTACGACAGGAGAGTGCTGAACAAAGCCAGACGGGATAGCCAGTGATGATAGCCATGCCCTTTGCTAGCATTATGAAAGTTACCATCAGGACGCCGGTACAGAACCTTGAGAGTGAAAACAAGAGCTCAAAAAACTTTTATTCCCCAGTCAATCCATCTTTTAAATCAGTAACCTTTATCAAGCAAAACTTGTTTTTTAACCTATAAATTTCTGAATTTGTATTAGGTGAGAGTGCGCATGTGCAAAGACGTTTTAGTTGAATAGGTAAAAAAACGGCTTTTCACTTGTGAATTCAACATCAGAATGACTAATATCTTTAATATGAAATCATACAGTGAAAATCCCATGTCAGATTATTAGTAGCATTATGTAAGAGCCCTCTGTTGTTACAGCTAAATATCGCCAGGTTACGGTCAAGGACCGTCAGTAAAAGAAAATTACCTTGACCATGGCATTTGAAGGTAAGATGACCCCCAAATTGACAAAATAATACCAGAATGAACTCAGCACCAAAATTATTTGGATTAGAAGTGTTACAAGTGTATATATTGTCAAAAACACAAAAGTTAGGATTTTCCCGGCGGCGGGTGGCGGCCTTTAATTTTGAATCGGCCATTACGCAAATGTACCAGGGTGGTGCCCGATCCCCTCCGTGATTTTTCATGTCTAGGTGCCCCTTGACTCAAATCAAGTGAGAAATTCTCCTAACACCATAATGTACTACGGACTTATAAGCCAGGTACTGGACTAACTGCCGATCGTCAGGAACCAAACTCTGGTAGAAAGAACAGGTGAACTGCCTTCTGCAGACTTCGAATAAATTATCTTCTCTCTCTCTTCGATCCGCGCATGAAACACGTCCACTGTGTAGTGTTTGTTTTATATCATTCGACTGCTGAAAATATGTTTTTTCATCCGGTGTGTTTGTGTGTGTGTGTGTGTTGTGTGTGTGTTTTGTGTGTTGTGTGTTGTTGTGTGTGTGTGTGTGTGTGAGAGAGAGAAGAGAGAGAGAGAGAGAAGAGAGAGAAGAGTGGGTGTGTTGTGTGTGTGTGTGTGAGTTGTATGTTTGCGTGCGCGCGCGCGCGCGAGTGTGTGTGTGTCGCGTGTCGAGCGTGTGTGTGTGTGTGTGTGTGTGTGTGTGTGTGTGGTGTGTGTGTGTGTGTGTTTTGAGTGGTGTGTGCGTGCCTGCGTGTTTCATAAAGTATACAATCTACAACAGTACGATTATCCACACGATTTTGGATAAAAGATTTTTGCAAACCCGATGCAGCTGTTCACTGAATACGCTCTTTCATGGTAAAAACGTATTCGTACCCACGAGTTCATAATTTCGTCGAACAATTTTTATGCATTTTAAATTTGAAATATAAAAAGAAAGAAAAAAACCTCTTTGACGTGTTTGCTGACGTGAAAAGACTTGGATGAAGTGCGGCGCGCGTGCATCTGCGTGCGTTCTGGTGATCTTCGCAGACTCCACACTCGACGATTTCACACACAGAGAAGCTGAACATTCACTCTAAATCGGAGAACAGATAAATGATATTAAAAAGCCTTTTTCATTAATAGCAACAGACACAATACCAGTTTTCTTTCTTACTCATCTTCTCCCCAAAACGGCAAAACATGATTTTTGAACTACCCATAGACATAGTACAAAACGAGCACCATCGTTTTTTATTTGTCCTTGTCTTCGGATACCTCCAATTACGTTTTTTTTTCTCCCCCACACCTTTTATTCTGCTCGCTCAAACACACCCTCACGCCCTGATCGATTTTTGGCAGTCTCAAACACTGCTCATACACAACCCACACCCTGATCGTACTGCGGGCCGTCTCATAACACACCCACACCCTGATCCGTTTTTGAGCATCTTCACACACACCCCACCCTGATCGTTCTGTGGCCGTCCATACACACCCACACCCTGATCGTCTAAGGCAGTCTCATACACACCCACACCCACACCCTGATCGTTCGTGCCGACTACATACAACACCCACACCCTGAATCGTTCTATGGCATCTCATACACACCCACACCCTGTCGTTCTGTGCCGTCCTCATACACACCCAACACCCTGATCGTTCTATGGCAGTCTCATCCACACCCCACACCCTGATCGTATTGTGGCAGTCTCAACACACCCACGACCTTCATCGTTCTGTGCAGTCCTCTACACCGCTGTTCCACAGGAACCATTTATACCTTACTTGCACTCGTGAAACAAACCTAAAAAAAGGAAAAAAAGCCCCCCCCCCCCCCCCCCCCCCCACCCCCGCGCACCTAACGCTGAAACCTTTCTGAGTCAGTTGCAAAGTGAACGACAGTCCAGCGGGAAATCCAAACAAATCTAAATAATTTCGCAGACCCGCCCAAACACGTGGACAAACGAATCACAAGAACCGCCCAAATAACTTCTTTTTTTTGTTGATTCACGAGAGCGTCTGGTTTCATTCCAACGCCTATCTTGCGCTGAAGAGATTTAAGATAAGTACATTTTTGTTGTAATAATTGGTTTGCATCTTGCCTGAAGAAGACCTAAGAGGTCGAACCGCGGTCGTGTTTGGTCTTGTGTTTGTTATCCCACGTTTTTGGGGCGGTTTCGCTAACAATTATTTAATATTCCATTCGGAGGTTCAGAGATGCTTGTTCTGAATTAATTAAACGCACACCCAGGACACCAGCTAACAGGCCTCGTTCTTCTTCATGTTGTTGTTTGTTGTTGATTGTATCTTCTTCTTCTTCTTCTTTCTTCTTCTCTTCTTCTCTTCTTCTTCTTCTTCTTCTTCTCTTCTTCGTCACCGTCGGTCGTCGTCGTCGTCGTCGGTCGTCGTCTCTCTCTTCTCTTCTTCTTTTTCTTCTTCTCCTATCATTCTTCACCTTCTTCTTCTTCTTCTCTTCTTCTTCTTCATCGTCGTCGTAGTCGTCGTCGACGTTTCCTCTCTCTTTCTTCTTCGTCTTCTTCTTCTCCCTCCCCTTCTTCTCCTTCTTCTTCTACTTCACCACATCCCCGTGAGGAGTCAGTGCGAACGCCGCACTGAAAGAACAGTCACCAGTATCCTCCATCACTGTGCCCAAGGTCGTGCGGTCAGAGGGCTTCCCTGTCTCCCTCTACTGACGACAAGTGGCTGTGACGTGTAAGCCAGCGTACACACCGAGCCCTATCCATCCAACGAGAGTGGCCATGACCTTCCAACAGTGGTAGACTTAACGGGTCATTAGTAGAGTTTAAAAGCTCCTGTTTGTTACTTTTAGTTTTCCTATTCAACCAGTCTCCAACTTATCCTTGAAATCTAAAATGACTCATCAAGTTCTAATTACTCCAGAGCAAAAAAAACCGCGAAAACAAACTGTATAGACATGTTGATGAAATTTGGCTACCGAATCCTTTGAACTGTAATACACAGTGAGAAAAAGCAATCGAACACACCGCAAAAGTTCCATTCAAAGTTCATTCTGGTAGAAAATAAGGTCACAAGAATTCTTGACCGTACCCTGTGTTACAGCAGAAATGTCATATCTGGTGTGACCACCTCGAGCATTGATCACAGCGGTGTCACCTACTGTACATCGATCGCACCAAGTGTTGGGTCTGGTCCTCTGGGGGACTTGCCACACACCTGCCCACAGCGACAGCAATCTGAGCTGCTGTCCTGGGTCTGGGGTTGAGCTGGTTCACCTGCCTCTGAAGGGCAATCCCAGAAATGCTCTATTGGTTAAGTGTCGGGCGAACGGGCTGGGTGAGCAGCAGATTTGATGTTGTTCTGCTCAGGAAGTTCTGCGTAAGCACGGGCAGTGTGCGGCCTTGCGTTGTCCTGCTGAAACAGGTTCTGTGATGCTGCTGGAAGATGCGGCAGGATGGGGCTCTCAGAACTTTGTCGAGTAATGAACAGCAAGTGCCCGTTACCCATGTCCTGGACCCACATTCTGAAGAATGACTGGCCCAATACAGCGATTTATTGCCGATAGCCCCCCAGATCCAAGATGCCTTTCACCACCCCTGGTCCCTTTCGTGATGTTGGCATCCGTGAAGCCGTTCCCCCGCTCTCTCCAGATCCGGATGCGGCCATCGCCTGTGTCACTCCGAACCGGCTTTCATCACTGAAGAGAATACGGGGCCCCAGTCCCGATGGGCCAATGCACGTGATCTTGTGCCCACTGCAGACGGTTTGGCGATGCCTGGAGTGTCCAGGATAGTCCCGTGCGGACGCCTGCATTGGAGACCAACTGTGTTCAGTGGCGACGCACTGTCCTGTTGCGATTGCCTTCCATGGTTGCCGAACGGTGTTCCTGGCAGTGTTGGCAGCGGTTTGGAAATGCTCCCGTCGATGCTGCCGAAGAAGATGGGGGTCTTGGGCTGCTGTGGTGACCTTCGTCTGGCCTCTCCTCCGGTCTGTCATCAGTGTGTTTCTTGCTTGTAAGCGGTCCCGAAAGGCATAGCAGGTGGAAATGTGACTCCGAATGCGAATTATCGACCTGCCTCATTGAACCCCCCGGCTTCAGTTAGCCCCATTGCTATCAACGAAACTAGAACGAGTAAAGTCCTCGGCATTATGTGGCGCCTCTGGAAGGGATGATTTAACTTTTAGGGGTTTGGAAATTATAGCACCCAACAATGGGGCCACATTGATTGCAATTCACATTGATGCAATGAGTGTCGTAGGTAGTCCAGCATGGGCATAATGCACTCCCGTGCCAAAAACGCTGACCCGTCAACATCACCCACTGTTACGAGGTACAACCCGCCAAGACACCACGTACTGCTAATTTTTGCACGTGCCATACGACATTGCTACGTCCTGTTCACAATGTGAACAATCGTGCACTTTCTCTATTTTTTTCGCGTTTTTTTTATGCCTCTTATATATAAGTGCCATTTTTTTTTTTTTTCATTACACTCAGGCCGATTCTCCTATATCTTCACATACAATTTATTACAAACACGTGCTGTCGGTCGGCTTTTTGCTATAGGCCTGTTGCAAAGCATATGGTAAAAAGCAGTCACCTGATCTGGGGGCCGGAATAGCGCAGCTGGCAGAGCGCCGGACTCGTGAATTCTGGTGAACCTGGTGTTGCCGATCGAATCTCCCGCCGGATGTTTCGGTGCAGTTGATTTTTTTCTTCGGTAAGCATTGTCTGACACCAGTCGCCGGATATTCCTTCGAATGAAACCTAATTAACCCAGCTTCCGTAGCATCATGAAGCATGCACACGTCTTCATGCTACACACACACACAACACACACACAACACTCACGGAAAAAAAAAAATACACTCCAAATTACTGTTGGTATGGAAGACACGTAGATACATACATGCATTCCCCGTGAAGAAATCGACGGAAATATGACTGATAATTCCACCAAAGGGGCAATGAGACTAGACGCTCATCGATTGGCTCTAACCCAGGCAGGCATCCTGTTGTATGAAGCAATTAGAGGATTGTCCTCTAACTGAGGATAGACGCTTTACAACGCCGTACAATGAATCAATCAATGTTAACAGTTATAAATTCATTCGACCGAGTTTCCGAGTCCAGATGAAAAGCGAAGGGCTTGAGCAATCCCATGTTTACTACGCTTGGAATAAGCCATAAGAGAAAGTATGTTACTGCAATCATAGCAAACAACAACAAAAAAAACAAAAAACAAAAAAAGGAAAAAGAAAAAAAGAGAACGAATAAATGCCCCCCCCAAATCTGACTCACTTTCCCCTCAACCCATTTTTTTCGGCGAAAGTGCCCCAGGAATGTATTTATACGTCTCTGACAAGTAAGACTTTCAATAACCAAAAAATAACGATTATCTACCAACAACTACTTGTGTAGGGTATCCGTTCATACAAATTTCTAAACTTTTCAGATTTTCAGTTTGTGATATTAAACCTGTGTTTTTCCTGGTCATTTTTCAATAACGTCATATTTCACGCAAACATTCTTCAAAAGAGTCTCTGTCTTTCCATGTGAAATAGAACTACAGTCTTTAACTGTTCTCTAAAGTCTTTTAAACTGAGTTAGATTTTTGACATAAAATCCACACAACTTAATCCATAAAACTCATGTATCTGACCACTGAAAGCCATTTTTTGACAAAGATTTCTTTTTTTAACTATGTCCTCTTTCTCCGAACAGTCATCTATAATACATAGTGTACTAGACGTTGATAACCTTTCAAACAGTCCTATAAAACTGTTCTAAGAATAGACACTCACTCAGATTTATTGCTGGATTAACTAAATATATGTCATCATCTGTCCCTATAACCAACTATAATGATATGCTTTTGTTTCCATTAAGTGTTGGACAGAAAACCACAATAAGATTAAAATTATAACGATAAACTGTTTGGGTTAAAACAGGTCGAGATAAATATTGTTTATCACAACCAGTTCTGCCCACAAATCAATGAGCAATGAGAGTTTGTCATAAAGTTTAACTGCACCATATTTTTATAAAACAGAACTTAATCTAATCCAGTTATTATTTTTAATCATACACACTTGTCAAAACTTGTTCAGTCATATAAAACCCTAACTAGGCCTAAATGTTTAAGATTAATCCAATGTCATTCTGTAAGATTGTTTCTATTTAAAGTCAAACATGAGTTTTGTTGCTTGTTGTTATGATCTTAACTATCCTCACCATTGTTGAAGAACGACGACCACAACGTTAATGGCGGTTAACGTCTAATTTTTGCCAGCTAATATAAATTCCTTTTATAAGGTCATCACTAACGCCCACAACCCCATCCCTCTCCCACATCTTTTAAAACAGAAAGTTTCAAATATCATTGTGAACGTGTCTTCCTAATTTTCTGCTTGGAAAGAACTGTAATTTTTGAAGAAGCATTTTTACAACATGGTTCTTTTCTGTGGAGTATGTACAAGCTTTTTCCCAACGCGTTAATTTCAATTTCTTTTCCGACTATAGTCGTCCGCTAAGGCTTACATAGTAAAGGGCCAGAGTTGAATGCATTTCTGAAACTTTTTTGGCGCTAAATATGTATTTTCTTATGATTAAAAGTCCCATCTAAATATTGTTTCTAAGGCCATTTGAGTCAGGTTTCGAACTATTTTACATATGCCAAATATTTGCCTAGATGCGCAGTTGTTATTAGAAACTTTTGCTGTCGGCACCTCTTTCTTTAAACCCCTTAGGGGTACTCAAAACCATACAAAGCGCCTATCTCGCCGTTCTTTCAAAGTCCGCAACGTCTGCAAGGTCTTTAATTCTAAAGTTATACACCTCACAGGCGCTAATGTAACTCCTGATTCTTCTGGCCCACGCGACATTAATTTTTAGTACAGTTTATTATTTTAATTCCAAAACAATGTGCAGGTTACCCACATTTCACAACTTTCCCCGCTTTGTCTTTGATTTTTTTTAAAATGATCCGACCCTCCCACAAACTAATTTTTTAAACTGTAAATTAGGGAATTGTAAAATTTTCATAATCGCAATATGCAGCTTTCCCTGACGGAAGAGCTCTTAAAACAGTTGAGGGCCTTCCATCATATAAGTTTCATCAGTGCTCAGCTCATCCAAATGAACATAGAGTAATAAAATGTAATGCAAGATCGAGGGGACTTTCCCCCCTATAAGTATTTTGGTTGGTGTAACTCTAAATATATAATGTTAGCTGTAAAGCCTAACATTTTAGCTAGCTCTTTATCAAAATAGTAACCTCCTTCTTCTTCGGGCTTGAATGTTAACATTTTTTTTTAGATTTCCCATTGTTAAGTTTGAGAGTAATGTCAAAGTTACTCTTTGCTTCTTTTAGTGAGCAAAACCCGTAATAACCATCAGGTATTGTTAACTCGCTAACTTTGGTCCCTGTTTTATCAATTTTTTTAACCTTATTATTCTTCCTGGATTCACTTATATTAAACCATACGACTTTGTAAAATATTTCAGGGAGCGCGACCGTTTTGGCCCCGCAATTTTTTATCAATAGCATGTTCTAAAAACGAAGGACGGTCTTGTGTTGTTATTGTTACAAACATTTTTTTTTAAACGAAATAAAAATGAGTGCATTCAAATATACTGGTGCAAAATATTCTGTTGGGCCGCACTACAATCTTAAAAATATAGCAACTGTTACTTTTGACATTGCTGTGACCCAGACGCCTCTTTTCATAAAAAGGTGAGTACTCCATTAAGCAGATATCTTAACCCCCTATTAAAAACGACCACATCAAGAAAGCGTGGTTTAGTCATCCGATGCATTTTTAAATCAGAACCAGTTAATTTTTGGGCTGTGTTTTGCGCATCAACGGGTGTGGAGTTGTTGTATGGCCGATCATTTAAATCACCATGATCCTTTGGTGAGGTCAGTGTACAGATTTCATTTTTATTACACCTTCAGACGTATTTTGACTGAACTGCAAGCGCCATTACCAAATGACAAACCATTTAATCCACTCGGGCAACAGAATAGACATAAAGGGCTTTTGAAAGGATCTGTAACGAATTCAATTTTAAAACATCAAGACAGGCTTTAGACAAAAGGTTGGATCATAATCATGGCCTAGGCGACCTTTATTTTCGGGGCACGCACAGAAAGTATAACTATGACTGGCATCCTCCTTTCAAATCTTTCTTTTTGGCAAACTGTTTGAGCCCGGGTCCCTACAGCAAGAGCATAAAACAGCATGGACAACATTTATCTTAGACACTTCTAAGGGCCTAACCAGGGCGGAATAGAACGAAATAAACGGCTCTATTCGTACTTACGTTTGGTGTTGCTAGGGTCGCAAGCACAGGCAAGATCGAGCAATAACTTGATCCTTCTACTGGCTTTGACGCCCAAAACAATACTTAGCAAATTTAGAGGACCCATTAATTCTACAGTTGATTTTTTCCTTCAAGATTAAAAGATACCAAAATGTTTTACAAAAACGCAAGATCGAAAGTAGACTTTGCCGTTGGCACTGGTTTATACAGCTGCCTTCTGACCTCAGACTCCAGATAGGTACAATAAAAAAACTATAATAATGAAATTCTTATAGCAGGCAATGAACAAAGGGTTGGGAAAAACGACATAAATTCTGAGCCAGTAATATTTCAAAAAAATAAAAGAACACCCAAGATTAAGTCATCTAATCCCCGAAGTCCAACCCCCCAAAGTCATTGAAGGCTCAGCAAAGCTCGCGGACTCTGTTTTGCGATGACCATGAATATGAAAAGACAGCGCTTGTTTCTGGATTAACTGGCATAGGATTACTTGGTCTTTATCTTACTAAATAGTAACCCAACTATTACAAGAACTAATGTCCATAAGTGCTCGGGCCCTAAAGCCAACTACTTTGCTTGCTGTAGACAAAACCAGCTGACAATACTCCCCAATATTCCTGGTAAAGCGTCGATAGCTTTACCAGCTAATTTTTTTAATAAACTTGCAAGATGATCAAGCTGTTTTTTTTCCCATGATTTATCAGGTGGAGGCGATGGCGGGGGCGGCGGGGGCACGGGACTTTGACCTCCACCGCCGCCTGTAATAGCCAACACCAGTGTGCTTATTGCAAATCCTAAGGCTGTTATAACGCTTGCTAATAAACACCTTGCTCTCTAAACAGTGTTCGTATTCTTTTCTGCTAGTGTCGTGTCTTCATATAAAAATTTTTCGATATTTTCTCTTATTCTATTCACTTGAGTTCGTAATTGGTCCCGGTTAGTAGTCGTCACTTCTAGTCTTGCTGATCTTTCTTGTTCAAGATCTTTTAGTCTTTGGGCTAATTCTTTCTTTAATATCAGGCCCTAATTTGGGCGTCATCACCCTCAACGAGTTTTCTTTTTCTCTTTTTATATGCTTATCTATTCACCTATTTTGCTAAATTGTTTGTTAATCGCCTTGATGGTTCTTAAAGTACGACCCAAGGGCTAATAATTCTCGCATAGGCAAGGGGGAAAACATTAATTGTTTTTAACGCTGTTCTTCTGAAAAACTGGTTTTTTTGCTTCTATTGTATTTATTAATTCGCCTGCTGATTGATTTTAAATTCTTTAAATTCATTTTGCATTTGGTATCTGTCGGGAGTTCTTGTAGTGGTTTTGAAGTTTAGCAACTGCATCCCTATCAATTTTGGTCTAGCAATGCCCAAGGGGATTTTGTAGCTCGCAGGAGTCTATTTCTAATTGAACCCACGCTAAAAACTTTTATGGGTCTTTTTTAGTTGTAAGCCGAACAAGTTGCCCTTGATCGTTTTTTACAGACAAATGACCATCTTCTAATTCAAAATCATTTGGGTCTAAAAATTCGGGGTTTTTTTACCTAAACTTTTGTAAAATGCTCCGACCGTAAATTTCTGTAAATTTCACGCCGCATTGAGAGCGTTGAGCGATGCTGTGTCAAAGGGAATCATTTCACTCATGTCGTCTCCCCAAAATCAAAAACACATAATCTTCTTCGCCTTCAATTCCTGCCATGTTTTTAAATAATTAACTTTTTATTTTGCTTTATAAAAAAAGGCGGAGCAATCATATGGCTCGATTCTTAACCCGCATAGAAGTCTGAAAGAGCCCCTGGCGTGAAGGGAAATAAACGGAATATTATTGTTCCAAATAATCCATCTACTATTGATGCAGATCAAATTCTTACTGTCAAATTTCCAGACTTAGGAGCGGATGAATGATTGTGCCAGGCTCTGCGCGTCTTACTTTCAAAATAGAACTCGCTTCAACAACAACCCAAACAGGACAGTTGTCCAGAATCTGGACGGGCAATCGTTAAGAAAATTTCTATAAAAATTGAGGGGCAAGAAATATTTTCTTACACAATGCAGACATATTTTTAACCTATTCTGATCTATGGCTAACCGGGAATGAAAGGCTGACTTTGCGTTTCAAGGAATCGAATAAGAAGACCTAAAACATAGAATAGCGCTGGAGATACTAAAGACGGTAAAAAGTATGGCAGCTGTAAATTTTGCGTATGGAAACGCTTTTCCATTCCCTTAGATTTTGAGTTGTTAAAGCGCATGCACCAACTTTCAAGGAGCATTAAAAGACAGATTGTCATATGAACAAACTTTTAACGAATACAAACGTGTTATCAAATCATCAGACACCGAGCAAAGTACAGCATTTCTGACATTCGTTAGAGTTTGACGTTGTTAGCAACCAGAATTAGCAGCTGATTGAGCAACAATATCAGAGAAAATAGTATATATTACGACAAGTGATTCATCATACAACATATCCCAGAAGCAGGGCAGACACTATATGGAATTTTAGTTTTAGCGTCGCAGCAAGATCGCTTATAGGTATTTTATTGCTGTGTGAAGATGAAGAACCGTTCAAAAGAGCAAGTGAAAAGTTTTTTAATCCTAAAATAACGAAGTGCAATGTTCGATTGAGGGTAGTCCTAACCAAATCTACGCTAGCGGGCTTAAACCTTATCAGCATTTTGATGAAATAAGAAAACTGTTTGGGGGCGGAGGTGTAGAAGTCCAACAGTTGACCTTGTGTCTAAAGATTTACATCTTCACAATGTTAGGCTTGATGATTATTTAACAACAAAATACGGTTTATGGATTGACCTAAGGTCAACAGAGGATAATCAGTTGCATGGAAGCGGGAGAACTGTGAGAGACGTAATAAACATTCAAATTGATAAAGAAGAAGAAGCCGATAAACCGCTTAATGTACATTTGTTTTTATATATGATGCGCAGCTGAATATTGGAGATAACAGATTAAAAGATGTAGTATACTAAATTATTTTTATTTAAAAAAGCATGTCTGTTCAGGTTATCCAAAAGTACCTACAGCGCCAGAGTCACCAAACGAAGGATAGTAGAAACCCTAACATAAAAAACCTTCAGATTAACCAACATTACACAAATGCAACAAAAACTAGAGCAAGACCTTTCAAAATACAGCAAAACCAAACGAAGGTATTCTGCTGCCTTTAATGCTGTTACCTATGTTAATACTGGAGCATCGACTATAAGTGCCCTATCAGCAGGAACGAGTGTAGGTCTCTTAGCAACAGGCGTAGGTGCGCCCGCAGCTTTACCTCTAGGCGGTTTGTCTTTAGCTCTCGGCCTGTGTTCATTAGCCGTAGGTGCTGCTAGCAAAAAAATAAAAACTAAACTCCAAAAGCACACAGCTATGGTTCAACTAATAACAGCTAAACTTAGTTTCGTTCAAACTGACAATAAAATAAAGCGCTAGTTGACTCAAACATCACGGATGAAGAATTTAATCGTTTACAGGCCGATTTTGATGACTACAAAAGACAAAAGTTTGATCTTCAAAGAAAGGCGAGGACAAGTTTTTCTCAACAGCCAGACGCCGAGCAGATAAAAAAGGAATGCTTAAAAAAAGTAAACGAAACATTAAACTCTGTTCTAAACACGCTCACATTAACAACACCAAAGGTGTTTTATACTTAGTTTATGAGTCCAAGCGCAAAAGACCGTCGATATTGATTCTGATTAAGAATTTTTTTTTAATTTAAATAAATATTTGAGTTAGAAAAGAAACTCACATGGCTAAGACATATGAAGGACCAGATGAATTGTTTGAAGGAATGCTTGAGAGAGAGCGTTTATCAAGAGCACTGAATGATATTGATTTAGAAGTCATTGACCCTGCAAACGTACGGGCAAGTGTTGTACATGCAATTTCTCAAGTTCCAAGTAAACTAACAATAGACCCGCCAGTTAAAGTAATGTAGCTGTTTTAATCGACTATATAACAATAAATGAAGAAAACCTAGAAGTCTGGGTCTCGACTAAACAACAGACTATTCTTTCTCGTAATGACTTAACACCCGGTTGGGCAGACGAACTGCTTGCACAGTTTGATGTGGCCGCTGAAGAAGCCAAAATGAGAGGCTCTGGTTGGTCAGAGGGCGAAAGTCTTAGAGATCAGATTAAAACAGGCTAAGTATGCACCGATTGTAGGCAAGTCTTACATTCCGCTGCCCCCAGCATTAGTCGCAAAAAGAGCAGTTTTAAACAAAAGAATACAGACGACAAATGTTTCATGTGGTGTGTTCTCGCAAGCTGCATTATATCCGCAAAAAACGCAGAGAGAGTGTCTAACTATCACCCTTACATCAATGATCTTAACTTTAGGGAATATCATTTCCTGTTAGTGTAGATCAAATTGATCAGTTTGAAGAACAAAACAAACCAATAACTGTTAATATCTACACATGGGATGAGGAAACAAATTTGGTGCCGATTAAAGTGTCCAAGAACAGTCCAACAATAGGCAATCCAGACAAAAATCATGTTGACTTACTACTGATGCTTTCACCAGCGGGGCTACCGCATTACACATTAATACGCACAATGAGTAAACTAATGCAGCAATGCTTCAAAGAATGGGCATAAACAAGAATTCTGCAGAAAATGTTTAACAAGAATTCCATCCGCTCAAGCCGCAAGCGAGCATAAGAAACATTGTATCGGCCCAGTTGACTGTAATACAGAACTAATTACGCCCCAGAAGGCAGTAAAGTTAGTTTTAAGAACTGGAAACGGATGCAAAATTCTCCATATGTTGTTTACGCAGACTCGAATCACTCATTGTTCCTTATGAAGGGCCAGCGCCACAAAAACTTCGAAAAACACTCTTAATGAGTAATCATCAGATTTGTTCATTTGCCTTCATCATTGTTAGGTCGGATGGCGCTCATTCAACGCCAGAATTATACAGAGGGCCAGATGCTGCAGAATACTTCTTAAAACGCATGCAGCAAGTGCGTAATGATTGTTCTAATAATCTGAATTTATCTGAAATCATAATGGCGCCTGAAGACCAAGAACAGTATGACTTAGCCACACATTGTTGGATTTGCGGTTTAGGCCTCTCATCAGACGCAGAAAATCCGACAGTAAGAGACCATGATCACATTAGCGGAAAGTTTCAGAGGAGCGGCGCATAACAAATGCAATCTTCAACTAAAGTTTGATCCTAAGACATGGAAGCTTCCCATCTTCTTCATAACTTGCGAGGTTACGACTCTCACCTTATAATGAAAGCAGTAGACGATGCCTTTAGGTGTCATGCATCGCACAGTCATCAGAAAAGTACATGTGTTTCACTTTAAATAACATGTCTTTTTATGACTCTATGCAGCACATGATGGTTCATTAGAGTCGCTGGCTATGTCCTTAAAGTCCTGCCCAATAACGGAAGAATATTTTGACCCAACGCTTGTTAGAAAGGGTGTTTACCCTTATGAGTACATGAACAGTTGGGAAAGGTTTGACGAAGAGACACTTCCTCCTAAAGGCGCGTTCTTTCTAGTCTTAGAGGAAAGGACATTAGTGATTCTGATTACCAGCATGCTCAAGATGCGTGGCAGAAGTTAGAGTGTAAAACGATGGAGACTATCATGATTCATACTTGATGGCTGATACATGTTTGTTGGCGGATATTTTTGAAAATTATAGAAAGACCTGCATAAAACATTATAGCCTGGATCCCGCGCATTACATTTCTGCGCCCGGATGAGTTGGGACGCTTTCTTAAAGTTTACTGGAGTACAGATTGATTTATTGTCAGATTTACCAATGCTTCAGATGATTGAAAACGGGTTGCGGGGGGAATTAGTATGGCGTCGCATCATTACTGTAAAGCAAACAACAAATACTTGGACGACTATGATCCGAGTAAAAGGTCTAACTATCTCATGTATTTAGACGCAAACAATCTGTATGTTGGGCAATGGCGCAATCACTTCCATTACGTAACTTCAAGATGTACACAGGTACGAATAATATTCAAAAGGCATTAAAGTGGTTGAACAGTTAACGCCTGATCAGCAGCGCGGCTTCATTCTAGAAGTTGACTTAGAATATCCTCATGAACTCCATGACCTGCATAATGACTATCCATTAGCAGCAGAAAGTCTAAAGATGGATCCAAGAGAGCCACCTAAACTTGTGCCCAATCTTCGGGGCAAAAAAAATTATGTCTGTCATTACAGACTTCTACAATTTTATTTAAGACATGGTTTGAAGTTGACAGCTGTTCATCGATAATTGCTTTTGATCAAGAACAGTTCATGAAACCATACATCATGAAGAACACTGATCTCAGAACCAAATCCACAGATGCTTCAGAAAAAGACTTTTTCAAGTTGATGAACAACAGCTGTTTTGGAAAGACTATGGAGAATCCGCACAAGCGCAAAGATGTCAGATTGGTCACCAGAGAGAATGAAGCAATTAAGCTGACTTCAAACCTAATTATCAGGACTTTAAAAGATTTCATGATCAGCTTTTTGGCATAATGATGAAAAAAAAGAAAGTCAAATTAGACAAACCTGTATTTATTGGGTTTACTGTTTAGAATTATCAAAGCTTTTGATGTTAGAGTTTCTTTATGACTACTTTAAGCCCTCGTATCCCGAGTCCAGAGTGCTTTACACAGATACAGATAGTTTTGTTATAGATATCCCTACTGAAGACATCTATTAAAGACATGGAATTAGAAGTAGCTAAAGGGCATGCGGGGTGGTACGACACATCTGATTACCCTAAAGATTCGCCTTTGCATTCAATTACTAACAAGAAGGTTTTAGGAAAGATGAAGGATGAATTATCTGGAAAGGTGATCAAGGAGTTTGTTGGTTTAAGGTCAAAAATGTACAGTATTTCGAGCCAGGAGAAAATCATTAAGAAAGCAAAGGGAATATCTCGCAGTGTTGTGCAGTCAAACATATCACATGACAACTACAAAGAAGCATTGTTTGGCAATAAGACTTTTCATCATGACAACGTAAAACTGCGATCTAATCTACATGAGATCAACACAACAGTTGTAACAAAGAAGTCGTTAGATAGAACAAACACAAAACGGGTGTTTGTTAATCCAGAGTTTTCATATGCAATTGGGCACTGGAGAACCGTAAATTAATTAAAGCGGAACGGTGCCTGGCGGGATTATCTGCAGTTCTTCCTTCACAAAAGATCTTTGAGGGGCTGGCTGTTTTGTTGTGCCAGTTTCTCGTAAATAATACACGGGCGGATTCATTTTTACAATTCTTTTTATTTCATATGGATCAATACTCCAAATTGGATCGGTTGCCCTGATGCGAGTGTCCCCTTCTGCTTCCCCCGGTAAATAAAGGTTACCTTACTTTCAATCCAAATGGTAATAGTTTGCTGGATGAAGACTCTCCTTCAGCAACATTTATTGTTTTTTTTTGATTGCTTGTACTGGTTTTAACCCTTTAAATTCTTCATTATTCATTGCGCGCAAAACTGAGGGCAATCTTCTAACCCATTCTGTGTTGCGAGAATTGTCAATCAGCTCTCTGTGATACTGGTATGAAAAAAGTCTTTCAGCTAACTGTTTGTTAAAGTTTTCAACTAAAGCCTGTGATCTGTGAACTCCCGGAATGCCTCTTTTAATGGTAACTCTATGTTTTAACAATAATTGATTCACTTGGCCTTTAAATTCTTTTCCATCATCAACTTGAATCATGCGAGGGTAAGTTAGCGGGCCTCGCTGGTATATCAGCTGTATGGCAACAGCAACAGCAGAAGCACTCTTTTGTGTTAATGGTTCTGCATCTTTGTACCTTGAAGCTATGTCAATGACTGTGAGTGCGTACTTAAATCTTTTTCGTCTAATCCTATCAGAGGGTAAATATAGAAGATCCATTTGATGGGTGTCGTTTGGAGTTGTGTTCCAAAGTGCGGCCTCTGTATTCGTCTAGGGGCAGGTAAATAAATTTGCCAAATTGCTTGTTTAGATAACCATTCTTTGCTGTTTGTTCACTGACTCCTGCCGCTTGGCTTAGCTTTTGTATTGCTGTGATACCCTTCCAATATCCTTTGGGCGAATAATAGATTTTGTTCATTTTTTATTCAGCCAATATTATGTGCAACAAAATACACGACGGTCATACCAAAGGCAATAAACGCGATTTCTTGCATCTTTTGTTTTTCTGATGGTTGATAAAAGTCACTGAATTTTGGTGGGGGCAATGCCTGGACCGGTTTGCCTGTTTACTAGATAATATTGTTTTATTGCTTGATCAACATCTTTAAATATGTAAGCTGCATGCCCTGTTTTTTCAGTGTGTCATTAATAAATCTAACTGCTCAAGTCTCTGCTTTTCATAGGCGTCTTGTGCAGCTGCTAGTTGCTCCATAGCTTTGTTATGTCTTTTTCTCTCGCCGTCATCCCGTAGTTTACTAAATGCGAAATTACTTCTGCTAAAAGCAAGCGCATTCACCACAGCGCCACCTATCATCATTACGAGTGAAGCCATTTTTTATAAATGTATTTTTTATTTACATATTTATACTGTCTGGAATTATTCCTTGCTTGACTAGAAAATCTTTCGTGGCAACCGAAGCTGCAATGATAGCAATCAGCTTTGCTGAATCCTCAAAGTCTAGTTTGCCAAGATCTGCTGGTTTAATTCTTAACAGCTTTTACCAAGCATTGAGTATCCTACACTTAGGCCTCCAATAACAGCAGAATGGTATACAAGGTTGGTAACAGTTTTTTCGGTGCTCATTTTTTAAAAATAAAATAATTATAATTTAATAAAAAACATGAACAGTGATGATCTCCTACAGCTACAAGGCAGCCTAAACCTTCCTGAACTTATGAATGACCAAGTGATGACCAAGCTATTATGCCCAAAAAGGAGAGGCTGTATTCTTTGGCAGCATGTGGAAAAAACAAAACAGTTCCTCGGAACTGAATTCAGCATTGAACAGATTCAACAGATGTCGCCGCAAGACATTTTAAAGTATCATAACAGGTATGAAGCGCAGCTGGGGTCTAGAATGGTGAAAAGTGTGGGGCAAACGGTTCTTAGTTTGTACACTAAACTAGTCAGTAGATTTGCTCCCATTGATTCTGAACAAGATCTTACGTATGATTTAACGCAAGATCCAGTTTTAAACAAAGTCATTAGAGTCTCTAGGGTGTGATCTATACACAGATTTGGAACATTGTTATCGCCATTAATCATGGGATTAATAACTTTTAATCATATAGATTTTGTTTCCCTTCAAAATGCACGAGCTGGAAAATCATCAGAACCAGAATCAGGAAACATTGAATCAGGTGGAGAAAGTAACCAAGCCAGAAAATCAGCAGAAAACACTGAACCAGGTGGGGACCAGTGAAAAGCATCCTCATCCTGGGCGTGTTAAAGCAGGAAAAAAATTAGCAGAGTGGAACAGACAAAAAAAAATTAATGTTGCAGAATATAACTCATCATGAAAACATAACACCGCCAACGCCAGAACAAGTTGATTCAATGCCAGCTATAAAAACTCCATGTGATACAAGGGCCCCAAAGTCTTCATGGAATATTGAACTTAAAACTGTTGCCATTTTTGGCGCCATTGCTGCTGTTGGGGGCAGTTATTACGGCTATAAAATATATACACAATGGCAACAGAAACAAAAGCAATCAAAAAAATCTGAACCACTAAATACAGAAAAAGACAACAGCACGCCAAAAACCGCCAATAACAAAGCATCATTTTGATCCATTTATAATGCAATAATATTTTAAGAACTTAATTTTAAATTTTTTAATAAAAATAGATCATGGCGTATTATAAAATGATAAAGTCAATAAATAAAGACATGGGAGTCTATAAAAGACATTTCCATAGACCAGAATTGTAATCAATGCGGTTTGCTTAGGATGTAAGAACTTCCTTAAGATCTATGCTGACCGATCTCGCGCAGAGAACGCCGAGCAAGATATTCTCAGCGATGACGCGTTTTTTGAGGCGTGTGTGTACTATATTAGACATCTACTATTTAAGATAAAAACATAGATTGTATTTTTTTTTGATAATTATAAGATAATTAAATAAGACCTTGGTTGTACTTAGAGGATGACTTAGTTATGATCTTAGGTTAACTTGGGTAAGAACTTGATCAGAACTTATTAAGAACTTGTGAATGACTTGAGGATGAACTTTGGGGCAACTTGAGGATGACTAAGGATGACTTAAGATAACTTGAGAATAACTTGGGGCCAACTTGACTTGAGATAACTTGGGAGTAACTTGAGTTAAGAACTTGTGGATGACTTGAGTGTGTGCATGTGTGTGGGGTGGGGTGGGGTGGGGTGGGGGTGGGGGGGCGTGCCTGCGTGGGGTGGGGGTGGGGGGGTTGTGCGTGCGTGGGGTGGGGTGGGGGGACGTGCGTGCGTGGGGTGGGGGTGGGGGGGCGTGCGTGCGTGGGGTAGGACAAAACACACACACACAAACAAACACAAACAAACAACAAACCCAAACAAACACACAATAGACAGGACAGTGCTTGTGGGAAAGTGAAGGGGGCTTTTTGTTGTTACACTTGAACGTTGTAAATTCAAGGCAGCCGCCGAAAGCACTTAACAAAGTCCTGAATCAATAATCACAGGATCTGTTTCAGTTCAATCGGCGGCCGCCCGAAGGCAGCCTTTAGAGGTGAAGGAGTGTTGGCGCCGCTCCAGTAGGTGGGGTAGAGGTGGGCTTTGTGGGTCAATCGGCAGAGTCTGCCGATTGGCCTAGTTTTGTTGGGCGCTAGTAAAACTACCGCTGTGGAAGTGGCTCAATTACTCCTGCCATGCAGGTTCTAACACGTCATGTGTATCATGCCAGAATGCTTTAAAGTTGGGGTTGGATTGTATGTATTTCAGAATGAGTTTTCGTTTGCTGTATAACTCGTTGAAAGAAATCGCAAGTTTGTGAAATTTTGAATAAGAATAGAAACAAAATGACACTTCAATTAGTCTTCTTACACGAGTTGGCTCACCAGCAAATCTTCTTTCAGATAGGACTCCCAGTTTTTTGTTTTTGACTGTTTCAAAATTGTCTTTGCTTTCTGAAGCCAATGCCCTAAAAAAAGAGCCTGAGAAAGAGATTCCTTTCGTCATCTTCACAGAGTAACAAGCACTCTGTAAGATGGGAGTCATTTCTTGAACAGTTTTAAAGGTTTTGGTTTCATCAAATGGATCGGAAGGCAGCTCACAAAGCTGTGTTTTCAAATATTTGTCAAGATCTTCAACTGAGAGTTCCGTTTTTTGTTGAGGAAACAAAAACGAAATGCTTCCTTTTGGCTTTGTGGGAGAAGAACAAGGCTCGCCACTCAATTTCTTTGTCAAAAACTTTGCCATGGCCTCATGATAAACAATGTATTTTTCCACAAGATTGGTCTGTTGATCAGAAAGTTTTCCTTGCGAAGATAACAACATTTCATCCATTTCTTGAGTAATATTAGTGTCACTTCCAGCACTGGCAGAAGGCATTGAAACATCACTTCCCTGACTCGCCATGTTTTTAACACCACAAGTTCTAATGCTAGCCACACTCGCGCACGTCTTTACAGCACGTCTGTCAGATGTAAAATGGTAGAAGTTGCCACAACACAACGCGTCACGTGATTTAAGCTCGGCACTTGATTTGATAAGAGGCTACACAAGATCTGGCACGCAGCAGGCTCGCCTGTCACGCGGTATTGCCCTTGCTAAGTCATGAAGCCCAACAGCACAATTAAGTGATCAGGCGTCAACCTAATGGCGGGTCTTTGCAGTATTCTGATTAGTGCGGATTCCTTAGGCAGGTTAACAATTAGCAATTAAAGGCTTACCTACCCCGGCCGTTTGTATATGGGGGGCGCGTTCAGTAACTGCTAGTTTTCCCTACGTTACTCTATGGGGATGTGTTCAGCCACTGCTGCTTTCCCCTACGTTACCCTATGAAAACTTTAGTAAATTAGTATTACTAGTCAGAGAACGTTATAAATGCCAAATCCTGGGTCACTTTCGCCCGAAACTGGTTTGAGGGCGAAAGTGAGTCAGGATGGCATTTATACGTTCTCTAAAAGAAAGAAAGAAAAAAACCGCTATGCAAATTGTGAGTGTGTGTGTGTGTGTGTGTGTGTGTGTGTGTGTGTGTGTGTGCTAAGGATAAATTATAAATACTTCCCATAAAAGATGGTCAGAGATCATGCTTCCTTCTTCCCCATTAATGCACATAGGCATTCTGATTGATCAATTCCCGAGCCTGCACACATTTGGAAACAAAATCATGTTATCAAGCCCCAAGTTCTCTATCACCATTAGAACGTTATCATGTTGAACTTGCCAGATAAGTGTGGGACTGTCTAAATATACGTCATCGATATAATTTATGACGTCTTCCACGAACCCACAAAACTAAAAGAATGACAGTTTGTCATGTTTATCCGGTGTCAGATATTCTTTCGATGGGTTTTCTCGACAACTGCATAGAGTCTGGGTAAGAGTGTGAGTCTATCACCGACGTCAGCCGAGCTGAATCATAGCTGTTCCGCACCGGAAGTTGACCTGGAGAAACAAACAAGAAAGACAACATCCAAAACGGTAAACAGGTAAAAAAAAAATAATCATTTCATGCTAAGCATTTGTCACCTTGGGGTGAACGGTAATTTCAAATTTGAAGAAAACGTGGAAAATCAGAGTTAAAAAGAATAAAGGGCTCCTGAACTCCAGTACTGCCTACGAACTGACCAGAGGCTAGAATGCCTATAAGAATGACAGGACAAACATTTCATAACAAATGTAAGGGAAAGGAAATTGAAGTCAGCGGAAAGCGGCTCTATTCTGGTGCTTTCCTGTACAAATATTTACAAAGCTGTGCAGTGGAGGAAGTGGTATGAAAACAGACATGCATACAAGGAAAATGTGCGTGCATTTGTCAGAAACACAAAGGTAGCCACATAGGATACACAGAAATTTTAATTTGGTATTTTTTTTCTGCAAATGTTTATAAAACAGCAGTCGAGGAAACGGCAGGAACACAGAAATGCATAACAGAAAATGTGCGTGCCTTTGTAAGCACAATCAAAGGCAGGCACACACACAGAAATTTAAAACGAATTGGAAGCTGTGTTAATTCAATGCTTAAAAAAGAATTATTCATTGAAATGTATATTAACTAATGCAGACAAAAACTTGTTTGGAGCACCACTGGAGAATATAATTTGGACACATGATTCATGGTTGATATCAGGACAGTCGTACGCCGACCTAACAACCAGTAATTCCGTTAGATTTGTCCTGTATAGGCCATAGTGCAGTTTAGTTCACAACAAAACAGACAGAGAGAGAGAGAGAGAGAGAGAGAGAGAGAGAGAGAGAGAGAGAGAGAGAGAGAGAGAGAGAGAGGGAGGGGGGGACAGATAGACACACAGGCAAACAGAGAGAGACAGAGACAGAGAGATGATCTGCAGACCTCAGCCAATCCAGGTTAAGAGCCAGGACAGCAGCCTCCTGAAAATGCCGTCGACATGTTGTCTGATGTCAATAGGCACCCGCCCTCCCTCTGTCTGGTTGTTCTTGTTCTTCAGCGTGCCGATGCCACGTGTCTGAGTCTGCAGAGAATCCGACCCCTGTCCGGTGCCTATGGCTTGCCAGCTCCACGCCCCAGAGTACCTGTGGGAACCCGCCAAGCAGAACCCTTAGTCATGACAGTTGCTTTAGTTTCAGACTTTTGCTCGTTTTTGGTTGTCTGTGAACTTTTGGTATTTCTTTTCGCTGAAAACCACACACACGCGCACACACACACACACACACACACACACACACACACACACACACACACACACACAACACACACAGCACACACACACACACACACACACACACACACACACACACAACACACACACACACACACGCACGCAACACATGCGCACAGGCACGCACACACACACACATACATACATACATTCACACAAACACACGCACGCACCCACGCACACACACACACACACACACACACACACACACACACACACACACACACACACACACACAGACGCGCGCGCATACGCACACACATATGCACGCGCATACACATACTCTCTGCAGTTCGAGAGAGAGACGCTTCACATACGTTTTTTTTATTATTGATAATGGCCTGCATAGCCTTTATGTCAAGGGGTGTACATTAATATTTGCAGCGCCGAAAAAAAGTAAATAATGCAAAGAATTCTTATATGCTTGTGAGTCATGGACGTTGAAATCAGACCTTGAGAAAAATATCCAAACAATGAAATGAGTGCTTCAGACGACCTTGGCATCTCATACAGAGATCACATCAGCAATGTGGAAGTTAAAAAGCGCATCGAGAATGAAACTGGTCCATATGTCGATCTCCTAACGTCAGTAAAAAACCAAACTGAAATGGTATGGACACATCACACGATCAACAGCCTTGCCAAGACAATCATGCAGGCACAGTACCAGGACAAAGCGAAGAGGT
>CM031598.1:37360964-37363464 GCA_018398815.1 Conus ventricosus | reverse complement strand
TTAACCAAGGTCATTACGAGCTATTAATGCTGCTACCACTTCATCAGTTGCTAGTGCTGCTGCTGCTGCTGCTGCTGTGACGATCACTGACCATGCCGCTATTACCTGAGGCCTTCCTCCAGCGGTCAGCAGGCAGTGGTCAGTGTAGAGGTTCCTGCCACCAAACACGTCAGACTGTGACCATTGGCGCCAGGACCCGGCAGTGACTAAAGCGTTCGGATCCACGCTGCTTTATGGCGTCTGCTTGCCAGTTGATAAACCCTGGGTACCACACACACACGCACGCGCACACACAAACACATGCATACACGCGCACACACACACACACACACACACACACACACACACACACACACACACACACACACACACACAACATAATCACAATTACAATCATACACACGCACGCGTCTGCGCATAAACAACATACGTTTGTATGCAGGTTAGAAATACTCAGATATACCAGAGAAAGGCAGACACACACACACAAAAAACCCAGACTGACGCACAGACAGACAGAAAGAGCATTTGAAGGAGGCAGGAGTGAGAGAGAGAGGAGAGAGAGAGAGAGAGAGAGAGAGAGAGGAGAGAGAGAGAGAGAGAGAGAGACAGACAGACAGACAGACAGACAGACACGGACAGAGAGACAGAGAAAGACACAGAGAGAGAAAGACGGACGGACAGACAGACAGAACGACAGCCAGACACACAGACAGATGGGCAAGCAAATACACAACCACGGATATAAAGAAAGAGATCAAGGTGCGCGTAAGCACGCACGCACGCACGCACGCACGCACGCGCGCGCGCACACATGCACACACACACATATGCGTGCGCGTAGTACCAGTAGCAGCGATAAAAGCCAGAGGAGTACAGTAGCAGTAACAGCAGCAAGAGCGGCAGCAATAGCAGTTTACCAATAGTAGAGGTAGAAGCAGTGGAGTGGTAGCAGCAATAATGGAAACAACGTAGCAGCGATAAAAGCCAGAGGAGTACAGTAGCAGTAACAGCAGCAAGAGCGGCAGCAATAGCGGTTTACCAATAGTAGAGGTAGAAGCAGTGGTAGTGGTAGCAGCAATAATGGAAACAACGTAGCAGCGAATAAAAGCCAGATGAGTACAGTAGCAGTAACAGCAGCAAGAGCGGCAGCAATAGCAGTTTACCAATAGTAGAGGTAGAAGCAGTGGCAGTGGTAGCAGCAATAATGGAAACAACATCAGCAGCACCAGCCATAGTAGAGGCAAAAAGCAGCAAGTCGAGTAGTAGTAGTATGTAGTAGTAGTAGTAGTAGTTAGTAGTAGTAGTAGTAGTAGTAGTAACAGTAACACCACTAGCAGCATTTACAACAAGAAGTTCTGGCAGTCATAATATTAGCAGTAGCAGCGAAAAAGGCAGCAGCAGCATTAGCATGGACAGCAGTAGCAAAAACAACAAACACCACCAGAACAAAACCACCAGCCAACCAGCCTCCGTGGCGAAGTGGTTATCGTCGCGGACCCTGGGCTGGGAGGTCGTGGGCTCGATTCCAATCAGAGCCATGTGGGATTTTTTTTTCTGCCACAACCGGCTCCTACCCAGAACTGAGTTTGCTACGGGCTCAGTTGGGAAGACTTGGACCACACAGTCGAGTTTCTTCACTAAATGGATGCGTCTCTGAGAGTGTTGTTCAAAATTCCTGACCAACACTGCGGCGTTGTATCTCTCGGGCCTGGCTGATGCGGGATATACGTGAAAGTAAGCGTAGGGTACAACCCTGTCATGCAGTCTCAGAACATAACGGAAATCCGTAGCATCATCTTCATCATCGTCATTCTCATCGATCACCATTTTAAAAAAAAGTCTCCATGTCTGTGACCTTTATGCCCCGTTCTCATGGTGACCTCAGTTTCGATGTCCTCTCCGCGTCTGTGGCCTTGGTTTGGTTCCGTCGGGATCACCGGTATCGGCGAGCCCATGGGGGCTGTCGTTGGACGGACGTGGTGGCGCCCTCGGCGTGAGAGCTCGCCCACGCTGGCTCCGCGACTAAGCAATTATTGTCGTCAGTAGGGTGCTTAGTAGGTGGTGTCCTGCGTATGTTAGATCAGAACAGGGCGCCACTGTACACCACTGAAGTGACTCGGCAGCAGCGGTGTGTCTCCTCCTGTGGGTTGCCTCGTGACGATTTGATATTGGCTGCTCCTTATGGATTGCCGGTGCGGGGTTGCGGCACACCGGGCCGGGCTGTGGCTGTAGACGGTGGCTCGGAATGAGTCGCCGTCTACACACACACCAACACACACACACAACACACACACACACACACACACACACACACACACACACACCCACGCGGCGCGCGCGCTTAGTACAAGTTGTGGTGACAGAAGCGAATGTAGCACAGTGGAAGTGGCAGTAGTAGCTGTAACAGCAGCAACAGCAGTAGCAATAGCAGTATACCAATAATAGAAGCAGCAGCAGCATCAACAGCAGCAGCAGCGCAGCAGCTGTAGTAGTAGTA
>CM031598.1:37335964-37348464 GCA_018398815.1 Conus ventricosus | reverse complement strand
TGTATTGAAATATACATGAAGCATTAAAGCTATTGTAATGAAGCATACATAAAGCATTAAAGCTACTGTAGTTGAAACACGTACACG
The DNA here is from genome assembly GCA_018398815.1 of Conus ventricosus. Taxonomy (NCBI): domain Eukaryota; kingdom Metazoa; phylum Mollusca; class Gastropoda; order Neogastropoda; family Conidae; genus Conus; species Conus ventricosus. The sequence continues at coordinate 37,348,377 of CM031598.1, read as the reverse complement.
ACAGTGAATCTAATTCGGTTAAAAATCCTGCATGTAGCTTTAAACCTACTGTAGATAATTAATGTAGCATTCAAATCGCTTTGGATGAAGAATGAGTGTAGAACTAGAGTTGCTCCAGGTGCATGTGGCTTTGAAGCTAATGCAGCTGTAGCACGCATGTAACATCAAAGAGACTACAGATGAACCACGTACACAGCATTAAATCTATTAAAGATGTCGCTTGCGTGTAAAATTAATCATACTTTAGATGAGTCGTGCACGCAACAATAAAGCCACACGCCAAGAAACGAGGATACATCAGTCGAATTCTGAGGGCCGGCATTATCTGCATGTCGCCTTAATTGTATGTTCGTCTGTGGTCGTTTGTCCATACTACCATCTGTCTCTGTCTCTCTGATTTTCTCTGTCTCTGTCTCTGTCACAGTCTGTCTGTCTGTCTGTCTGTCTTCTTCTCTCTCTCTCTCTCTCTCTCTCTCTCTCTCTCTCTCTCTCTCTCTCTCTCTCTCTCTCTCTCCCCCTCATGGAACGCCTCGCCTCCCCAGATTGCAACTGCTGACCAGCCCAATTACCATACCACCACCCAGCTCTGATACCACTCTGCCCAATCCACATCCTCGCCATGCACGAAGCCTGCCTCTACAGTTCCGCCACAGTCGCCCAAGGGAAACATGCACACACAGTTCACCCTGGCAGTCACCACATCTTCTCAGTCAAAACATGAGCATGCAGACACCCAAACAAAACAAAGCCAACCACCTGCCCACTCCGATGTGAAAATATCACGCTCACCCTCTCCTACAAACACAAAACCGGCACAGAGTTTACGTCCTCAAAGCAAACCACCACGCTATTCCTACGCCTACAAATGTAACCCCGCAGTACAAATCCTCAAACAAAAAGTCAACACTCTGGTCAAAACTATTGTCAGAAGTTCAAAACTCTTGCAATCTCACACCAGAAGTATTCGCCGGTAAGAAGCACAAAACAACCACCTGAAATCTGAACTCAAACACCTAAAACAAACTCGACCTATACCGCACCCAACCCAACACCAAACCACACCATCTGGCAGCCATACTGATTCTGCTCTGTTCGCCTTCCGCACCTCCAACAAGTTCTCCATGCTGCTCCATGTTAATGAAAATGGGGAGCATGAGGTTCAGAACGAGTCAGATACTGACAGACTTTGATCGAGCCACAGCGCAGACACAGTCTACCACTACAACAAATGTCCCCACAGTCAAGACAAACCCAGCAATATTATCACTGATAAAAACACTACTACTCAGGCCACTGACACAATGGGTTGGAAAACAGTCCACAACAGAAACCACCACCACAGGAACAACAAAAACACTCAGTCAAAGATAGTGGTTAATGATGCAACTCAAAACAGTCAGGGTCAGACTAGCTGCGACAACACATTATCACCTCGTCAGCTTCTTGCACAACTACGGGTTGACACCACCGATATCTCAAATGTCATTATAGGTGACTCAGCCATACGAAACATTACCCCAAGCCTCCTATTCTACAAAGATAAGAGCCAAATCATCAGTGTTCCAGGTCTCACTGTCGATGATCTTATTCATTGGCTTAAACACATTCCACGCAACAACAACACACTGCAAATCATACCACACATCAGCATAAACACAGTCAAACATACATCAATCACGAAAAACACATGGACACAACTGATCAAAAACATCAAACATGTTTTCCCCCAGGCTAGACTATTGGATTCCTCCATCATCCCCCAATGGGACAGCACCCCCTCAAAATGACCGTCCACCTCTCCAACTTGACCCTCGCAAAAGTGTGTACCAAAGAACACATTGTGTATGCCGACCACACCTCCATTTTCATCACCAAAAGCGGAGCTCCACGATCCCCTCCACCCCAGCCCCAAAGGCACAGACAGGTTGGCGTACAGCCTCAAATACGCCGACCCAAAACACCGCAGACAACCACTGCTGAGAACGCCCATTTTAAGACCACGTGGCGAGAGCTGGATGCAGTCCTCACACCCCCGGCCTCCCAGCTACGATATCAATACCAAAGAGACACTGGTCTCTCATTACTACAGAAGCCCCAGACCTCCATCCTACCCCGGTTCAACAGCCACCTACAATGCCTGGAACAACAGACGGGTCTATTCCCATCCTCCACCTCTGGCGACCATACATCCAGCTACCCCTGTCTCATCTTCGACAACCCGACATCCAGCTAGCCATCCTGCACCTCTCGCGACCCGACATCCATCTTCTTATCTTCCATCTCTGGCGAACCGACTTTCAACTTCCTATGTTCTGCCTCCGCCCTACAAAACATGTCCTCGCAATGTGTTTTCGAGATTCAAGTGTGAGACGAATGCACAGTGTGTGTGTGTGGTGTGTGTGTGTGTGTGCGTGCGTGCGTGCGTGCGTGCGTGCGTGCGTGCGTGCGGTGCTGTGATGTGTTGTGTGTGTGTGTGAATGCTAGCGTGCGTGCGTACGTGTGCGTGTGTGTGTGTGTGTGTGTGTGTGTGTGTGTGTGTGTGTGTGTGTGTGTGTGGTGTGATGCTAGCGTGCGTGCGTACGTGTCGTGTGTGTGTGTGTGTGTGTCAGTGTGTGCGTGCGTGAGTGTGTGTGTGTGTGTGTGTGTGTGTGTGTGTGTGTGTGTGTGTGTGTGTGTGTGTGTGTGTGTGGCGCGCGCGCGTGAGTACAAGCGCGCGTACGCGCGTCCGTGAGAGCGCAGATTTATCTACAAGTTCCACTATGTTTAATACAAGTTCCCCTCACCTCCCTTTCTTATTGTTATATCCCCCCCCCCCCCCCCCCCCCCCCGAACAAGTATATCAGAGGGTCTACTCATGGACACTGAGAATGTGTGAACACACTCTTATTTCTGTTTTTGTTTGCGCTCAGAACATCGATTGCGTTTATTGCTCTATACTTCCTGTCTATCAGCGTGTGATGATAGTTATTGTTTTAGGCTGACATTGCAAACTTTGCAATGTCATTGCTGTACTACAGCCGCGAATTTCAGAGTGACTTGCGTACACCAGACTGCGGCAGGCGGCTCGTGCAGGTGCTGTCGTTTCGTTGACTGAAAAAACTTTGGGCCAACCTCCTGACACTGGGACCAGGACTAATTTCTCACCGCCACAGGTTGTTTGTGAATTATATGATTTTCTTTTCTTTTCTTTCTGCGTGTGTGTGTGTGTGTGTGTGTGTGTGTGTGTGTGTGTGTGTGTGTGTGTGTGTTTTGCTTTGTTTTCCTTTCCTTAATCCATACTCTTTAAATCTGCTCTAAAGTGGATTGTGCTCGTAGCACTCATAGCATCCCCTTTATTTACACCGCTGTGAACACTGATTTTGTTTTCTTTTTTTGTGTGTTGTCGTCATTGTTTTAAGCTTAATACTTTGTTTATCTTTGTTTCTATTTGTTCGACATCGTGCTCCAACCATTACTCTTTTTTGTTGTTTGTTGTTTTACTGGTTTATTAAAATATCTAAAGATACATTCTGTTATCTGTCTTTAGGCATAATAGTTAACCTTTCGTTCTGTGCGTTTGTCATCATTGTGCGTTATCCACAAACGTTACTTTTTCACCTGTATTCTGGTTTATTGATCTATAATTCTCTGTGTCTTTTTTGTGAAAACTGTCTTCTTCGTCGGCTTTGTGTCACTATTCCCTTACCACCCATGCCTTCCCATAATACCGCTATTCCAGGACTTAAAGTTGGACATCTCAATGTCTATCATCTACTTAATAAGGTCCATGCAATCTCATCATTCTTAAAACAGTCACCCCATCCAGTACACGTATTTGGTGTAAATGAAACAGGGTTAGACTCTCGCATCACAGATGATCTTGTTAGCATTCCTGACTACAACATAGAACGACGCGACAGTGATCAACCCCAACACACTGGCCTTGCCGTATACATTCGTCAGTCAATTGCCAACATTACCCGACGTAGAACTGATCTTGAAACTAACACTGTTGAATGTATCTGCATTGATTTTTTTTTAAAGTACAAATCACCGCCATTAATAATCGGACATTTATATAGACACCCATCTTCCACATACGAATGGTATGACAACTTTGTACAAATGATGGATCGGATCTGTCACAAAAATTCAAATACACTACTGTTAGGGGACTTTAATATTGATATGTTAAAACAACAACCAGCTTGGACAAGTACACAGTCACTTACTGCTCTCCATCAGTTAGTACAAACCCCAACGAGAATAACTAAAACAACTGCGACTCTTATCCATCATGTATACACAAACAACAAATCTGCAATATCAGACGTTTCAGTGGTACATTCTGGTATTAGTGATCACTGTCCAGTCTTCTGCAGGTGGTCCGTCAGGCTCCCAGAACCACCACCCAAAGGTCACACGACCATCCAATACCGTTCTTTCAAAAGTTTATGAAACAACATACCTCCAGGACTTAAACATTTCCCCATTTCAGTTCACTTATGATTTCTCAGACGTTAGTGCTGCACTGTCCTGATACTAAACATTCCTCACCATCATAAATAAACACGCGCCGTTACATCAAAAAAGAGTTAGGCATCCGCAGATGAACTCGTGGTTAACACAAGAATTGCTGCAAGAAATGGTTCTACGTGACCAACTCAAGGCAGCAAATTTGTTTGACGAATACAACGAGCAGAGAAACTTTGTTTCAAACGAAGTTGAAAAAGCCAAACAAGACTACTTCAGTCAAATGATTACAGATGCAAAATCCACAGCGCCAATGTGGAGGGCAATAAACACTATTGTACACAACAAGCGTACAGATTCACAAAATTCAAACACAAACATCACTCCGGACGAATTTAATACCCACTTTCTGTATGCATCCACACACACACACACACACACACACACACACACACACACACACACACATACATTCAGAAAGAGAGAGAGAGGACACACACCCACAGACTCATTTGCAGTTCTACAGGCTTAATGAACACACAGACAGTGTGAAGGACCTAAGGACTTCTTTAGAAAATACCGGAAACTAAAAGAACTCTGGGGAGAGCGCAGACCTCCAACTAAGTGAAACGGGTCCTGAAAAAGGTCCACCAGGGGATGTAAAAGGTATAGACTGAATGAGTTGCAGTTCGTACTTTTTTTTTTCAATAGACCATAGAAAATACAAAATTTCAAATTTGTATCTAGACAACTTTTCATATTGTTTGAAAATATTTTTATTTCATTGATACTTATGAAATCGTAAATTGTATCTCTATGATTTTATGTTCAGAAAAAAAATGTGTTATTGTCTTGTTGAACGAATTCCGGCCGTCTGATTTCGAATTGCATCACCGATCCACATCAAAAGCCATTTGGTTCTTGCTTGGCCCACACTGTATCTATCTCCCTAATTTTGTGCAGTCTTTCAGGTGAACATGAAAAAAAATGCAAATGAAAATATAATCTCATTGGCAAAGTTGATTAAAAAATACCTTTGAATAGACAACATGGAACGGAAGAATCACATGAAGAAAACGATGTGATGATACGAATGATGATGGTGATGAAGGTGATGAAGATGACAACAACGATGATGATAAAACCTAATACTTGAGATTGTACGACCTAATAATAGCATAGGTTATATCCGTCACACACACACACAACACAACAAAACACACACACACACACACACACACACACAACACAACACAAAACACACACACACACACACACACCTGTTACCGCAGTAAACAATACAACTGCACCGAACCACTCAACACACCTGCTGTTAATCACGATCTCATTGATCTCTTCCTTACCTGAATTCCCAGAGCTCGTAATTACCACGACAAGCAGAAGTTCAATAACACACACTTGTCGAATCGCCATATCTCGATCTTAGTCTATCGACAGGCCTACATGTCACACACAGTCTGAATCGCCTGTTCGGGCTCGATTTTAGAGCTGCATTAAAACAAGCCCCATTAGTGTAGAATGATGATTTTCCGACCCTAAACAAAAATGAAGAAAGGGGTCACTGAATTAACTGATTTTTATATCCTGTCAACCTGTGTTAGCGTGGTGGTCGAACTGTGTCTGCTCGATTAGGTGTCCAAGGGAGGCAACTCATTAGCAGCGTATAGTAGTGTAGGTACTGGCATTCTGATTGATCAGATCGTAGTCCGTGTTTGTGCAACAGCCAATGAAATTCAGTGACTGTTTGCAGATGTAAGATCCGTTATTTTCGTTGCAACTACCAAATCGGATCTGTGACGTTCGTTTCATGAAGCAAAGAGAAAACGTTTTAACGCTCTGTGTGTGTGTGAGAGAGAGAGGAGAGGAGGAGAGAGAGAGAGAGAGAGAGAGAGGTGTGTGTGTGTGTGTGTGTGTGTGTGTGTGTGTGTGGTTTGGGGAACGGTGAGGGTGGGGGGGGGGGGGGGGGGGGGAGGCGTAGCACGTGTATATGCGGGGGTGTTTTTCAAGCGTTTCGAACGGGTACGCGTGAAAAGGTGCCCACACATGCAGTGTGTGTGTGTGTGTGTGTGTGTGTGTGTGTGTGTGTGTGTGTGCGTGCGTGCGTGCGTGCGTGCGTGCGTGCGTGCGTGGTGTGTGTGTGTTGTGTGTGTGTGTACGCATGGCGCGCGGATCCAAATGTATGTTTATGTTGAGAGAGAGAGAGAGGGGGGGGGGGAGGAAGAGAGAGGGAGACTGTGTGTGTAGACTTGGGAAAAAGAGAGAAACCGAGCTATCATCGAAGCGGAGTTGACAAATCGGGCTGTCTGACGCTTCACTGAGAAACGCTCGTGGGACAATCAGCCTGTCGGTCCGCCCCACATGCCCTTTTATCACCTTTGTGCTATCACTGTGGGCCAGCGCCCTGCGTACAATGACAGTACGTCGCGACCAGTTCTTGCTGTCGTTTTTACATTATTATTTGCGAGGCACCCCACTCCAAAGCTTGCCGATCTATTTCTTTAGTCTTCGTTTTCTCTTTTCCTTGCTTTGTTTATTTTTAAACTTCCTTCCTTCCTTCTTTTTGTCTCTTTCTTTGTTTTCTTCTTCTTTTGTATGTTTCTTTCGTTTTAGATGCTTATGTTTATATATATACAATGAGTTAAACAAGGGAACATCTGTGGTCGCATTTTTTTCCCTATTCTTCAGTGAATGAACTCGTGATATTGATAGCAGAAAGGGTAAACATGTTATTTGTTTTATTGATAATGTATACCGTGTCATACCTTACACAAAATCTATATTTTATTTGTTTTATTGAGAATGTATACAGTGTCATACCTTACACAAAATCTATATTTGGCGTCATATACTTTACCATGTCAGACCATAGCATTCCACGGCAGTTAGTTAGCTCTGCAGGCCGAGATTTTTTGTGGCTAATGCAGTAATAAGACCATCACGTGACGTCCACACTACTTCCGCCAGGGAAGAAACCGGTGTAAACTTCCTGTTCCTCATTCAACCTCGGCCTCCTGCCTAACAAGGACAGGTTTTTGCTCTGTCTCGCCTATACTTCTGTTTTTTTTGTAGAGATTGCTTGTGTGCTTGCCTTCTTTACTTGCTCTGTTGTGGCTTACGTTCGATCATGGGTACCATTGCCGCGTGAGGCTTATGGATGGCATTTTATTTCATTTTATTCACGCTCTAGGCGTGACGGCTCACGACTTCTCTTCACCCCATTGTTCTCCATTCGTCCCTTACTCGCCGGGTTTGGGGACGCGTCACCCTTGTAGTAACGCGTCAGCCACTCTCTCGTTATTTTCTTCCCCATTTCCACCGATTTCCATCGATCTCGGCGCGTTGTTTATTCCCAATAGCATCTCGGTCATTCACATCGACGATCGATCTTCGTCGGTCGCTCGAGCCTCCACTTTATTCTCGCCATTTCGGCCGACCTCTGCGTGGTCGTCCTCGGTCTTCGTACCGCTTCACTGCTATGGAGGTTTTCCTCCTCTATTATTTTCTCCTTCTTTTCCTTGCATCACTTCTCCTTATCGTCTTCTTCGATCGCTCGTCTAGTACGGTCGATCGGGTTTGTACCCACATTGCTACCATCAAATTAGGATGGCGGACATGTTTTAAGAAAGAAGAGGAAGAAGAAGAAGACTTCGCCTTTCTATCTCCCGTCAATCATTTAAGCCAATAATAAACATTTGTTATCCTAACATTCCCTCTACGGAGTCTCCTTTCGGCCCCTCGTATACCTTCAGTGCGTCTGTCGATTTTACTCTCGCGCCCATTGCTTCTCTTTCGATGACCTAACTCTCACCGGTCAATCGACCCGCCATCTTGGATTTTCCACTACGATCGGCTTCTCCTCCATATTGCCTCACCGCATGGTGCCCATTTTCGATCGCACATGCTTGCCGGTACGGGGATTTCCCCAGACCACATCTATTTGTACCCTATATGGCACTCTATTATCCTTACTACAGGTAGATCGAGTGACTTACGATCTCTTGATCTGCCTACTGGTGCACATGTGCTTAGTGCCTAATTTATCACAGGTAGATTGATGGTCTTACGATCTCTTCATCTACCAACTGGTGCACATTGATTAGTACCTCCTTAGCATTATTACAGGTACACCAGGGGTATTTTACTCTCGCGCGCCAGTGCGCGTCACTCTCGGCGATCGATCCCTTCCCGATCAATCGATCCGCCATATTGGATTGTGCCATGACGGTTGGCGTGTCCGCCATATTGCCTGGCCGCATTCACCTTGTGTGGCGGTACCCGGCTTCCCCGGGCGTATTTTCCTGTACCTTATTTACCATTATTACAGGTAGAGAGAGAGTGTCTTACGATCTCTTGATCTACCAACGTGTGCACACTTATTAGTTCCCCATTAGTAACATTTATCTGTTCGCCATTTACCATTACTCCTGGTAGATCAGGTGTCTCTACGATCTCTTGATCTACCAACGTGTGCACATTTATTACTACCCCCATTTATCATTACTACTGGTAGATTGGGTGTCTCGACGATCTCTTGATCTACCAACGTGTGCACATTTATTACTACCCCATGTATCATTATTACAATGTAGATCGAGAGTCTCCTGGTGGGATTGGATTGAATAATTTCTCTCCTTTCACGATCGTCGGTACTCTCGCGATTTTGTGCATTTTCGCACAGCTCTCCCTTTTCTTCCCTCGCGACTTTGTTTACTTCTCGCGAGTTGTGGTCTGCCATTTCTGGCACTGTCTCCGTGCTCTGTGCCCCAGCTTAACGCAACTATGTCCTCGACATACCTGCTCGGTATTTCTCTGCACACGCCCTTTGTTTATTTTCCACGATCGTACACTCGCGGTCGTCGGCCGCCATTTTCTCCCTCGTCGGTCGTGTTTCCCACCATTTTGTCTTCTGGCCGGCCCGTACTTCGTACTGGGTCTGCCTTAGACGGTTTAGTGCTCAATATCTTCGTACTAGTACACAATATCCACTTTAGTGCTAGAAAATTTTGTCCTAGTACAAGTTCGTAATACTATACGCTGATCACGATTGATATCTAACATTACTCAGCATTCTACCTGTTGGTGGCGTGTACGGATAGTTCGAGTTTTCTGTCGATTTTTCGACTCCTTTACACAACACCACACGGCCGATCGAGATTAATTTACTTCTTCTCGATCGACCATTTTGTCTCCTCTTTGTGATCGTGTGCTACGGGTTTGCTCTGCCACCATTGCCCAACATGGTGAAGGACAACCGTCGGGTCGAGCCACTTCACCACTCAGAAGTCGCTCACATTCCCGGAGAACCCGCGGGTCGATTCCGATCCAGAGCAATCCGTTCTCATGGAAGAACGTACGGTCAGGGTAGATGGAGATGACTTTTCCGCAGAGGGGACGCGTGACCATTCCTCCTCTACCCGTCCGACGGACACACGATCGCTGCGTCCGAAGGCTACTAGGTAAGCGGCCGCCATTTCTAAATGTCTCTCTTTTGACCTGCCCAGAAAGTCTAAGGGCAAGGCTGCCCTCAAGGGCTGATCCAAGTCAAATCTTCTCACCGAAATTCTCCCTCCCACCGTCTCCATTGGCCGGCTTGCCCTCTAGCCTCCCGACGCGCAGTGAGACTTCTGTCTATCATGCTGTGTCACGCGACCCTCGGCCCCTGGGGAACCTTGCCGAGCCGCGAACCAGCACGGGTGACGGGTCTGGGATGGAATCACCACCCGCCACTCGCCTTGATGAGCCACGTTTCACTTTTCCCCCCGAACTTGATACGTGGACTCACAGCGCTCTGCCCCACCGCGCACAGGTGCAGCCAACACCTGTGCTCGAGGAGCGCCATGACTCCGGAAGCAGTATTATGGTCACCCCGTCGCACGACCTCGGCGATGTCCATAATTCTGGGCGCGTGGTCACGCCGCGCCAAGAGCCCGGTCGTGTCCATGCACAAGGGCCGTCGACCAACCCGATCGACCGCCACATATTCCCCTAGGGGTACAGGACGTTGGGGAGTCGACTTAATTGGCTTCCCACTTGGGCAACGTCCGCGGTCCCGTTCCTCTGGGGGGAGGATCAACCAGCGGGACAAGGGTAACCTGACTTTTCCTCTGGGGAAGGAACACGGTGCCGCAGCCAGCACAATCCACACATATGCGGGTAGGGGGCTCGACTACCGCGTCCTCCCCACCACCACTAAGGCCCTCCCAGGCCCACACCAAGGACGTGTATGTGGCAGTGCACGTCCCTGGGTGGGTACGACAGGCCACGGCCCTCGATGCCCCCCCTGGTGTTTCAGGTTACCCGGGTCCTCGGGGACATCCTGCCACACCCCAGGCCGCCACAGCCCACCTACCTCCCCGGGACCGGTGGCTCTATGCCCCGAGAGAGACCAGTGGCTTAATTCCAACACGCAACACGACCAGCTCCACGGTGGAATGTGGCACCCAGCCTCATCCACCTGGGTCGACCTCGGTCTCCCACCTCGGGCGCTGTCCGATCGGCAGGACGGGCTCCCCCAACCTAGCCTGGCCGCCAATCATAGAGCCACGAGGGACCCGCCCTCGCATTCCCCCACTACCCAGCTAGGGCGGGACCCACACGCACCCCTGAAGTTGCCTCCTGACGAAGATTCCACCCAACCCTGCCAGGAACAAGACCACCCTGAGGCTGAAGATGAGGAAGAACTACCCTTCTCCTCATTGTGCGATGTGCTCACCCTGGAACGGTGCGCCCTGACCTGGTTGTGAGGGAGGCCCCACCCTCTGACAATGTCCTTTCTTTCACTGACATCACCGAGCCGCCCCCTGCCCAGCGATCTAAACCCAGGATCATCGCCCCACAGTCCCTCACCTCCATCTGGGAAGGTCCGGCAACTCGCACCAGGGGTGCGCAAGCCGGAGAAGGACGGCGCCGTCCCACTGTCATCGGACCCTGGCTCCGAGACACACCAGGAGACGGACTCTCTCTTGTTCAGCGACCCATTTATGCGACACCTGGTCAACAGGATCTCGCATCACCTTTAGCTGCGGCGGACAGCGCAGCCAGGAGCCACTTTAACTGCCTGTTGGTAGCTAGAGTTGCCGTGCTGGCACGGTCCTCTCGCTCCCCGGCGCTTAAGGCACTGCCCGCCAAGCGCCCTAATATCCCCTCTAGGCCGAAACCGAAACAATCCTACCAGAATATTCGGTTCGGCCAGCAGACACAGTCCCTAAGGTGACTGGGGAGTCTCCCATGGGAAACTCCATCCTTATAATCCCATCTCACAGACGCTACCTACTTCTCGCCTGGCAAGATCGGGGTTCCAGAAAATCTGGGAAGCGGTTCGTACTTACACTGAAATATGTTCGTAATGGGTTCAGACAAACGGCCCTAGCGTAGCAGACGACACTCGCCTTGAAGTATTGATTTTTCCAAGGTCTCGTCCTAGTTTTGTATAGTCTCGTTTCGCGTGAAGACGCGATACTTACATCCGCCATTTTCCCGTCGGTGCTCAGGCAATCGACATGTCAGGAAAGTGTGCGTTTCAGGATCTTGGGGTCAAGGTAAGCAGTACTCGTTGTTAGGATCCCCAAAACATCATGTTCTATGTTTCTGTGTGCGAAAGATCGCCTCATTTGCCATCTATGGGCTCACAAACCACAACACTCATGCTGACTATGGCCACAAAAAGCCATGGCTCAGTATCTTAAATACACGCTCGTTCGTGTTCCTGTCTTTACAAGCGGACGGGTAGGGAGAGTGGCACTAGTTCAACCTCTACACTCCCCCTCCATCTCGGGCTGTCCCCTTTTGAGAACCCTCATACCTCGGGAGTGCGGGACGCACAGTGAGCGACGAGCAGGCTCCCCCTCCCCCGCTTCCAACCCAGGTCTCGCACCGACTTGTTCTCCTGCCCGCGGTAGCCTCTTCCTCCTTTCCCCTGCTTCCAACTCAAGTCTCACACC
>CM031598.1:37320964-37330964 GCA_018398815.1 Conus ventricosus | reverse complement strand
AAGATCGCACAAATGGGCGTCCTAACGTTCTTTATCCCCCCCCCCTCCTCCTCTCCATCATCCACTTTTAACCTTCCCCCCTCATCCACCCTATTATTGTTGCTCTGCGCCCCTCCCCTCCCCGCCCCCTCCTCCCCTCCACTCTCCTTTCTCGTGCCCTGTGGCACGTGTCACGAGTCCTGGCAAAATATTTCTCTGGAAGATGGAGGAGGAGGAGGAGGAGGGAGGGAAGGGGGAGGAGGGGGAGGAAGAGGGGGAGGAGGGGAGGGGAGGGGAGGAGGAGGAGGAGGGCCCTTTCCGACAGGGATGAAATAAAAACTGTTCTGCTGGAATGTGGAAGATGGAGACCAAAGAGGATCATCCAGACTGCCCACGGGGTCACAGTTTTCCCCCAATCAGCGAAAAGGACACGTGATTAGGTGGTGATGTGGGGGGAACGGGTGGGTCCAAAACCAACGGGAAAGGGAAACCGGTTGTGGGGGTTTAGCTTGGACAAGACAAATGGTGTTATCACAGACAACAGGGCTGCAATTGTCAGTGTAGAATGATGAAAACAGCTTTCTTTTCCCTTTCCTTCACAGAAACAGACAGACAGATGGACAGACGACAAACAACAACACACCACCACACACACACACACACACACACACACGCCGCGCCCCGCGCGGCGCGCGCGCGCGGCGTGCCGCGCACACGCACGCACGCACGCACGCACGCACGCACGCACGCACGACACACACCCACACACACCACACACACACACCACACACCTAGAAAAAGAAAACACCCGAAGGTGCTGGGGAGGACCCAGAGAAGCTTGTCCCTTTACCCGCCTTTAGAGCAGTCCTGTACCACCCTTGGAGGGGCCCGCGCTGTGTTGACGATGGGTACAGGCACGCACAGGACACTCCATTAAGATATCAAGGGACATAAACTGCTCCTGAACAGAGGTAAATTAGACTACAGGATGCAGCTCATAACAGCCTTAAAGTACATCCCCATGGGTGTACCAGCCCCTATTTCATGACTGCAGAGCCCACCGGCGAAAAACACCACCCCCCAGCTGCCAGCACACCCCACAGACCCAACCACCCCCGCCCCCGGACAGATGAAGACAGTGCCACTCCAGACACAGCCAAGCTTTCGCCATACGGTCTTATGTGCCCTCAAAAGAGAACCAAAGTTGTGTCTTTCCCCCTGTCAACAGGACTTTCCTGTGGTCAGTGGGTCTTTCCTTCACCGTCACTGGGCCTTTCTCCAGGGTCAGCCTAGTTTAAAGGGAAAGAAGAAAAAGAAACACCCGAAGGTGCTGGGAGGACCCAGAGAAGCCTGTCTTTTACCGCCTTTAGAGCAGTCCTGTACCACCCTTGGAGGCCTGCGCTGTGTTGACGATGGGTACAGGCACGCACAGGACACTCCATTAAGATATCAAGGGACATAACTGCTCCTGAACAGAGGTAAATTAGACTACAGGATGCAGCTCATAACAGCCTTAAAGTAGCATCCCATGGGTGTACAGCCCCTATTTCTGACTGCAGAGCCCACCGGCGAAAAACACCACCCTCCAGCTGCCGAGCACACCCCCAGACCCAACCACCCTGCCCCCGGGCAGATGAAGACAGTGCACTCCAGACACAAACAAGCTTTCGCCATACGGTCTTTTGTGCCCTCAAAAAAGAAACCAAATTTGAGTCTTTCCCACTGTCAACAGGACTTTCCCTGTGGTCAGTGGGTCTTTCCTCACCGTCACTGGACCTTTCTCCAGGGTCAGCCTAGTTAAGGCAAAAAAGGTAAAAAGGAGGTGCTTGGGGGAAAGGGCAATGGTGTTTCACCCGCTCAGGGCTGGCAATTTGGTCAGTGTAGAATGTGAAACAGTTTTTTTCTTTTTACAGGACGACAGGACCCAAAATGGGGCAAACGCAACTGAAAAAACACAACACAAACAAAACCACAGGCCCCCGGGGGACACACCCACACGCAGACCACCGGGGAACCCCCAACCCCCACGCCGAGCACACCCCACAACCAACCACCCCCCCCCACATTAAACACACTCACACACCCAACCCCCCAACCACCCCAAAATCCAAATTACCCCCCACCAACAACCCCTTCAACCCCACCCACACACCCACCCAAAGCCTAGTTTAGGGAAAGAAAAAAAAGAAAAAGAAGGGGGGAGGAAGGAAGAGAATTAGGAGAGTGCCTTAACCCGGGGGTGGTGGGGTTTGTGTGGGTACCAGGCACCACGGCAAACTTATTAGGGGTATCATTACTAATTTTCGCTTCCCTTTCAAAAATTTGACTTTCATTCCTCTAACGTATAAATTCTTCCCAAAGGGGGCCAGGATTTCTGTGAACCCACCAAAAAATCCGTGAGAGATCCCCCCGACAACCCCCCTTTTGCCCGCGAAGTTTGAATTACGGGCCAACCCGAAACTGCAGTTTCCCTTAACGGGCTTTTTATCAAAAGAGATTTAAAGGACTTTCCCGTAAACAATTTCCCCGTGGGTTCGTTGGGTTTTTATGTTGGGTTTTAGGGTAGTGTTGGAAGGGAAGGTGTTTTGGGGGGAAGGGAGTTGTGTTTTATTTTTTGGGTTGTATTGGGGTGAGTGTGTTGGATTTGGGTGGGAAGGTTTGGTTGGGCATTGTTTGGGGTTTAGTTGGTGTTATTGGTTTTTGTTGGATTCCCCGGGTGTTGTGGGTATTATGGGGTTTTTTCGGCCAAGGGTGTTTTGGGTCCTTTAAGAAAGCCAAGGGATCTTTTACCACAGGACCCTTGGCCCGGGGTTTTACGTCACTGGCCTTTTTTGGGTCGCCTTTTGGCAAAGAAAAAAAGAAAACCCCAAAATGTGGGGCCCCGAAAAGTTTCCCCTTTAGGGGGTTTCCACCCTTTGGGGCCTCCGGGTACTGGTTACAAAAGGGGAAGGGAAACCCCAAAAATTCGGGGAAAACCCCGAACAGGGAATTTTTTGCAGTCTAAAACCTTTTCCTTCCCCGGGGTTCCGGGGTATTTCCGAAGCCCCGGGAAAAAAACCCAAACCCCTGAAAAAAAAACCCCCCCTCCCCCAAATTGGCTCCCCTTTGCCAGCGTTTCCCATACGGCAGGCCCCAAAAAAAACCCAAATTTTTAGCCCCCACCAAATTTGTGGGTAGGGGGCTTTTCCCCCGGGGTTTTCCAGGGGGGCCCCTTTTTGGCAAAAAAGGGGAAAAAAAACCCCAAAAAGGGGGGGGGCAGGGCCCTTTTTCCACCTTTCCCTTTTAGGTCCCGCCCCCTTTATGCCGGGGGAAAGGGGGAAAGGCGAAAGGGCCCAAAGATTTCGGGCTTTAAGTCCAAACGGTAAAAAAGATACAGGTCAAAAACCCCCTTTTTTTTTCAGGGTTTTTTCCCCCCTATTTAGCTTCAACCCCCCAAAAAAACCCCCCCCCTTGGGCCCGGAACCCGAAAAACCCCCGCCCCCGGCAATAAACACCCCCCCAGCCGCCAAACCCCCAAGGCACCCCCCCCGAAACCAAGGGTTCTTTTCCCCGCAAAAGGACTTTCCTTGGGGCTTTGGGGCTTTTTACCCACATTTTAGGGTCACCTGTTAAAGGAAAAGGAAAAAAAAACCCAAGGGGCGGGGGCCCAGGAAAACCTGTTTACCCTTTTTCGTTGTAACCCCGGAGGCCTGGTGTTTAGATGGGTTTCCCCCCAAAAAAAACCCCCCAAAAAAATGCCCCAAAGAGGAAAAGACACAGGGCAGCCCAAACCCAAAAAACAACCCCCTGGGGCCGCCCGCGCTGCCCCCCGGGAAAAAACCACCCCCAGCGCCACCACCCCCCGGGGGGGGGGGGGGGGGGGGGGGGGGGGGGGGGGGGGGGGGGGGGGGGGGGGGGGGGGGGGGGGGGCGCCACACACCACGCACGCACGCACGACGCCGCACGCACGCACGCACGCACGCACACATCACACACACCACAACTACACACACTACACACACACTCCTAAACTACACACACACACACACACACACACACACACACACACACACACACACACACACACACACTCCTAAACTACACACACTACACACACACACACACACACACACACACACACACACACACACACACACACACACACACACACACAGATGCCTACGCTTTGGGGGGAGAGAGAGAGAGAGAGAGGAGGAGAGAGAGAGAGAGGAGAGAGAGGAGGAGAGAGAGAGAGAGAGATGCAATAATAACGATGTGGTGTTTTTTTTTTATTTTACCTATTGTTTGCAACACTACGGTGTCAAAAGCATTAATTAGGTGAATTATCATTACTATTTGCGTTTCGTCCCTTTTTCAACAACATAGGGCACCTTTTCATTCCTCCGTAAGGATAAGTTCGGTCCGACTAATGTGCCAGATTTCTGGTGATACACACTCATCATCCGTGAGATGATCCTCCCCGACTTAATCATCTATTGTGTGAATGTCACAGCGTATGTGTGTGCTAATTACGGTACGTAGAAAGAAGACTGTCATGATTATTACTCTTCTTCAACAAGTCTCTTTATATCACGAGTCAGATGCTGGATAGGAAATTGGTCGAAAACAAGTTCTGTGTGTTTGTTCGCTTTGTTTGTTTGTTTGGTGTGGTATTGTGGTGTTTGGTGTGGTATTGTGGTGTTTGGTGTGGTATTATGGTGTTTGGTGTGGTACTGTGGTGTTTGGTGTGGTATTGTGGTGTTTGGTGTGGTATTGTGGTGTTTGGTGTGGTGTTATGGTGTTTGGTGTGGTATTGTGGTGTTTAGTGTGGTGTTATGGTGTTTGGTGTGGTATTGTGGTGTTTGGTGTGGTATTATGGTGTTTGGTGTGGCATTGTGGTGTTTGGTGTGGTATTGTGGTGTTTAGTGTGGTATTGTGGTGTTTGGTGTGGTACTGTGGTGTTTGATGTGTTATTGTGGTGTTTGGTCTGGTATTGTGGTGTTTGGTGTGCTATTGTCGTGTTTGGTGTGGTATTGTGGTGTTTGGTGTGGTATTGTGGTGTTTGGTGTGGTATTGTGGTGTTTGGTGTGGTATTGTGGTGTTTGGTTGACCACTGTGAGCCGCTAGTATCTGAATACCGATGTTTGTTACAAAATCAATAAATATTGAAACTGTATTGTATTCCATTGTTCGTTCAGATGATGGGTTAAGAGATTCATTCGGACTTTTTTTTTCTTTCATATTAAAAAAAAATCCCTGCTCTTATGAGAAAGTACACTTTGGTTACATTTCAGACAACAGTTGTTACTGCCAATATGTAAACATAAGAAATATTCAGGCAATGTGTTTTGGAAAAAGTGCATAGCCTCAATGTATCAATGTCAGCACTGTAGGTTGAAACGATGTGAATACATTTTTGCGGGTTGTCGGGTATATGGAAACCAGTTAACCGATCAACCAACCAACCAACCAACCAACCAACTTCGTCTGTAAACTGAAAGTTTACCGGTAAAGGTCTGTTCTGTAACCAGCCACCTGGTTGCTGGCATTTTTCTCCTTTGGATTCCAATGAGTCTGTTGTTCATGCACCCGCATAATGTTCATTTCTTTTCACCTGCTGTGATATGAATTCGGTGTCTGTATTAGTAGTTCACAGACAATGTGTAGTATGTCTTTGGTCTGCTTGTAAGAAAGTACAACTAAAGTCAGTATGCACCCCATGCACTTAAACTGTCAAAGGTTTTCTTCTCCGTAAATTCACAGATAGTCTCAATCTCAGTGGCACCCAGCCATTGATTATTCAGGTGTCCAGTTATACCTGAGCTCTAATGTCGGATTCTTACATTTGGTTGATGTGCAGTTGAAATGTTATTCTTGATATGAACAATTTTATAAGTTTCTGAAAATGTCAAAATTTAATAAAATATACAAGAATCAAACACACACACGTGCACTCACAAAACGTGCGTTATCACTCACACACACGCGCGCGCGCGCGCGCGCACGAACGCACGCGCACACACACACACACACACACACACACACACACACACACATAGATGTATGTATGTATGTATGTATGTATGTATGTATGTATGTATGTATGTATGTGTGTATGTATGTATGTACGTACGTATGTACGTATGTATGTATGTATGTATGTATGTATGTATGTACGTACGTACGTACGATGTATGTATGTATGTATGTATGTATGTATGTATGTATGTGTGTATGTGTCTATCTATCTATCTATCTTCTCTCTCCCCATCTATTTATCTACATATATGCACACACGCGCGCGCGTGCGAGCGTACGCACACGCACACGCGCACGCACACACACACACACACACACACACACACACACACACACACACACACACACACGCACGAATGCACGCACGCACGCACGCACGCATGCACGCACGCACGCACGCACGCACGCACGCACGCACGCACACACCACACACACACACACACACACACACACACACACACACACACACACACACACACACACACTGTGAGGAATCACTAAGAACAACCATAGATTTTTCTCTTACACTGTCTGAAATAAATATCTGCTTCCTCACCTCTTCATCTTTTTTTAGCGAAAAAAAACAACAAGAACTCACAAATACAAAAGCTGTTGACCGTCAATTCAAAAGGAAGAAAAATGTTTATCATACATAATATCGTTAGATAAAAAAAAATCATAAACCATACTATAACTGTCAGTCATTATCAATGTTTCGATAAATTTTGGTTGTGGCATCGGACAACAATCAAACATTTGGGGTTGTGTTTGTCATTGTCAGTTACAAAAGATTCACATTAGTATAGGACGATCGAATTCCTCCAATATAGACAGTTTATCGTCTTGTTGTGTTTGACGTAGATGCGTAAATTAAATGTCAGCACTGATTATGATCAACATCTGCTTTGGTCGATTTACTTCCAAAATGGCTGCTGCGTCGTATAGCCAATGAGATCACATGTCGCATGATGTCAGCTCAGACTATCTGCAAAAATTATTTTAATGAGCGTGTATGGTTGCCATTATATTTGATCGCGTTATTCTCATTTTTGTATTTTAGAAACAACTTCATGCCCCTTCTATCATTCTCCAACTATCTCCATTTTTTGTAAAGTGTGTGCGTGCGTGCGTGCGTGCGTGCGTGCGTGCGTGCGTGCGTGCGCGCGCGTGTGTGTGTGTGTGTGTGTGTGTGTGTGTGTGTGTGTGTGTGTGTGTGTGTGTGTGTGTGTGTGTGTGTGAGACAGAGACAGAGAGAGGGAGAGAGAGAGAGAGAGAGAGAGTGAGAGAGAGTGTGTGTGTGTTGTGTGTGTGTGTGTGTGTGTGTGTGTGTGTGTGTGTGTGGTGTGGTGTGTGTGTGTGTGTGTGTGTGTGTGTGTGTGTGTGTTGTGTGTGTGTGTGTGTGTGCGGTGTGTGATATCAGTATTATATACACTGGCAGTGATAAATGTCAGTGGTATCTGTACTGTCATTGCTGTCCCTGGTATACATCTTTGGTATGTGTTCTGTCAGTGGCAGCTCTACTTCATTTTAATGTGCACAATCATTGTTATCCTTACCGTCAGTGGTGTCTGTCAGTAGTATCTGTACTGTCAGTGGTATATGTCAGTGGTATCTGTACTGTCAGTGGTATCTGTACTGTCAGTGGTATCTGTACTGTCAGTGGTATCTGTACAATGGTATCTATACTGTCAGTGGTATTTGTACTGTCAGTGGCATCTGCACTGTCAGTGGTATCTGTACAATGGTATCTGTACTGTCAGTCGCATCTGTACTGTCAGTGGTATCTGTACAATGGTATATGTACTGTCAGTGGCATCTGTACTGTCAGCGGTATCTGTACTGCCAATGGTATCTGTACTGTCAGTGGTATCTGTACTGACAGTGGTGTCTGTACTGTCAGTGGTATCTGTACTGTCAGTGGTATCTGTACTGTGAGTGGCATCTGTATTGTCAGTGGTGTCTATACAATGGTATCTGTACTGTCAGTGGCATCTGTACAGACAGCGGTATCTGTACTGTCAGTGGTATCTGTACAATGGTATCTGTACTGTCAGTGGCATTTGTACTCTCAGTGGTATCTGTACTGTCAGTGTTGTCTGCACCATCAGTTGTATCTGCATAGACCGTGGCATCTGTAGAGTCAGTAGTATCTGTACTGTCAGTGGTATATGTCAGTGGTATCTGTACTGCCAGTGGTATCTGTACAGTCAATGGTATCTGCACTGTCAGTGGCATCTGTACTGTCAGTGGTATCTGTACACGGTATCTGTACTGTCAGTGGTATCTGTACAGTCAGTGATAGTGGTATCTGTACAGTCAGTGGTATCTGTACTGTCAGTAGTATCTGTACAGTCAGTGGTATCTGTACAGTCAGTGGTATCTCTACAGTCAGTGATAGTGGTATCTGTACAGTCAGTGGTATCTGTACAGTCAGTGGTATCTGTACAGTCAGTGGATTGTACAGTCATGATGTGTATCTGTACAGTCAGTGGCATCTGTACAGTCAGTGGTATCTGTACAGTCAATGGTATCTGTACAGTCAGTAGTATCTGTACAGTCAATGGTATATGTCAGTTGTATCTGCACTGTCAGTAGTATCTGTACTGTCAGTGGTGTCTGTACAGTCAGTGGTATCTGTACCGTTAGCAGTATCTGTACTGTCAGTGGTATCTGTACAGTCAATGGTATATGTCAGTGGTATCTGTACTGTCAGTGATAGTGGTATCTGTACAGTCAGTAGTATCTGTACCGTCAGTGGTATCTATACTGTCAGTGGTATCTGTACTGTCAGTGGTATCTGTACAGTCAATGGTATATGTCAGTGGTATCTGTACAGTCAGTGGTATCTGTACAGTCAGTGGTATCTGTACTGTCAGTGGTAGTAGTATCTGTACAGTCAGTGGTATCTGTACAGTCAGTGGTATCTGTACAGTCAGTGGTAGTGGTATATGTACAGTCAGTGGTATCTGTACAGTCAGTGGTATCTGTACAGTCAATGGTATCTATACTGTCAGTGGTATCTGTACAGTCAGTGGTATCTGTACTGTCAGTGTTGTTTGTACCGTCAGTGTTGTTTGTACCGTCAGTGTTGTTTGTATTGTCATTGGTATCTGTACTGTCAGTGTTGTTTGTACCGTCAGTGTGTATCTGTACAGTCAGTGGTATGTATATGTACAGTCAGTGGTTTGTACAGTCAGTGGTATCTGTACAGTCAATGGTATCTATACTGTCATAGGTATCTGTACAGTCAGTGGTGTATCTGATACTGTCAGTGTTGTCTGTACACGTCAGTGTTGTTTGTACCGTCAGTGTTGTTTGTACTGTCATTTGTATCTGTACTGTCATTTGTTTGTACGTCAGTGTTGTTTGTACCGTCAGTGTTGTTTGTATTGTCATTGGTATCTGTACTGTCAGTGTTGTTTGTACCGTCAGTGGTATCTTTAATGTCAGTGGTATCTTTTCAGTCAACTGTGTCTGTACTGGCAGTGTTATTTGTACTTTTAGCGCCGTCTGTACTTTTCGTTTCATCTGTACCGTCAGAATATCAGAAAGATATGAAGTAACCTGCCCATTCCTACACTTTAAAATGCGCAAAGAGAGTTTATGATCAATTCGGTGTTTTTTTTAAACAGGAAACCACACAACACACACACACACACACACACACACACACACACACACACACAACACAACTCTCTCTCTCTCTCTCTCTCTCTCTCTCTCTCTCTCTCTCTCTCTCACACCACACACACACACACACACCTCTCTCTCTCTCTCTCACACACACACACACACACACACACACACACACACACACACACACACCACAACACACACACACAGACACACAAACTAGAGAGAGAGCATGCCATTGTTTGATCAAGGACAACGATAGCCATCTGCGCCAGGTGACATCTGGCTTACCTTTCCCTACAATCTTGCGCCATTGACTCGGGCTGTGGGGGTGGGGGGAGGTAAGGAGGCAGGAGGCGGAGGACCTGGA
>CM031598.1:37280964-37308464 GCA_018398815.1 Conus ventricosus | reverse complement strand
GCGTCCAAATAGCCCCATTCCTTTGACTTTAATCTATCTGCTTGGAACCACTGGCTTGTATCTTGAGGGCCCATATGAAAGTAAATGAGGAGAACCAATTTTCAGCCCGCCAGAAACATTCTCAAAACAATCTAACTGCGTCAGTCTGTAAAAAATTTCGACTCCTTAAGCAGGGCCTTGGCGCAATCGTTTTTGGTGTGCAGCCTTTTTGGGGCAGCTGTGTTGTGTTTTGGCTGAAGCGATTGGTGCTGGTGATAGTCTTGGATTGTGTAGTCCGTCCGACCATGTCTGCATTGACAAGATGGGGCTGGTCCGATTCATTGGCCTGTTGCCGGTTCGCCACTCTTTGATGGGCTGTCGCCCTCCATGGCCTCTTGAGAGTTAGAGTTTCGTCCTTTTTGCCTCCACCCATCATGTCTTGAGAGGTGTAAAATATTCGCGAGTACAATAAATGCTCTGCATTTGGGTCTGTCTATCTGTCTCTAAAATCTGTCTCTGTCTGTCTGTCTGTCTGTCTGTCTGCCCTGTCTGTCTGTCTGTCTGTTGTCTGCGTCTGCTGTCTGTCTGTCTGTCTGTCTCACTCTCACGCATACTCACAACACACACACACACACACACACACCATACACACACACACACACACACACACACACACCCCACACACACGAGCGCGCACACACACACACACACACACACACACACACACACACACCCCACACACCCCACACACACACACACACAAACACACACACACACACACACACACACACCCACACACACACACACTTTGGTGCTTGCAAGATATGTTGTCGAGTTTTTTTAATCACTGTGTCCTTAATGCAATCTGTCTATCTATCTAGTTTGTCTATCAATCTATCTATCTATCTATCTATCTATCTATCTATCTATCATCTATCTATCTATCTATCTATCTATCTGTGTGTGTGTCTCTGTCTGTCTGTCTATCTATTTCTATCTGACTGTCTGTCTAGATAGATATATTGATTGATAAGACTGATCATTGGTGATGAGACATTGCTAATTGTCCAGGCTAACTACGGGCCACAGAGGCCTCGTTTGTGGTTGTGTATATGGATAGGGAGATGGAACAACAGCTGTACAGCGATCATCGAAACTTCATGAAGCAATTTGTTCCATGAATAAGAGTGACTCATGCGAAGCAGGAGACATTAAAGCTGGACGCACAGTGTGAATGAGATCATTGTCGTTAGGAATCATTTTTCAGCTATAGTGTTCCCTGCTGCCAAAATAAATGAGTATTTTGTTTTACGGTCTATTTGGCTAAGTGGTTAAAGCATTTTGTTCTCAGTCTAAGGATCCAAGGGTTCAATCCGCATTTAAGAGAGCCGTATTAGAGTAGAGTTTTCTTCGGAGTCCGGCCAGATCTGGGCAGAAATAATTTCATGCAATTCTTTCCGACTGAGACTGTCACGACCGACCCCTGGAGGTCTGCCCTGACAGGATCGGTCTAGGTGGAAGTGAAGGGAGTGACTGACCTCACACGCCCCGCAAGAGACCACACCATAAAGATTACGATACAACACCCCATTTATTCACTACCAACATACACAGTCATAAATAATCATTCCAACACACACAACATGCACAATCACAATCAAGCATTCCGACACACACAACATGCACAATTATAAATAAACATTTCAACCCATACGACGTATACAATCACAATCACAGCATTTCAACACATATGACATATACACAATTATAAATAAACATTTCCAGCATCCATCCCTTCCCCACACATGGAGGCCTCCACACCACTGCCTTTCCAAAGTCTACTGGGAGCACCCTGTCGCACTAGGTGCTCCAAACCGGGTCGGTTCTTGAAAAGAGTCGTTCAAGGCCGACACCCTTGACACGCACAAGCAGACAGTGAAGAGCGCGTCCTGGGGGGGGGGGGGGGGGGGGGGGGAAACGTGGCGTTGTTACTGGAGGTCCTGGACGGGGATCAGGGCCGGCCAGTCAAGCCGGCGGGCTTTTCTACCAGTCCGCGGTCCCGACCAGAGCGTGGCCTCAACCAGCGCGTGGCACCAACCAGTCCGCGGTCCCATCCAGAGCGTGGCCTCAACCAGCACGTGGCACCAACCAGTCCAGACTCCGGGTGAAGCCCCCGGGAGGGGGGGGGGGGGGGGGGGGGAAACGTAGCTGGGAGGAGAGAAGAAAGGGAGGAAAGGAAGAAGGAGGGGTACTGGAACCCCGCCGTCAGTACAGTCTGACCCATGCTGTTAAAACCTAACAGCCACTCGCATGATGGGCGAGGGGAGGTCTACTAAGTTCAACAACAACACCAGCTCAACACAGACCTGAGCATAACACAGTAAACCAATCAAATCAGGAATGTTCGTTAAAGTCTTCTCACACGAAGCAGGTAAGAGACTGCATTAAATTAACAGGCTATAAAACAAATATGAATCATCTTCATCCTTCTCTCACTCATGCTTAACATTTTCCTTTCTTAGGAAATAAACCAACACAGCAATTATCGCTTTATAACTGCCACCACATTTGCAAATAATAATTCAATGGCATAATTATCACATTTTATAGCCACATTTCAAAATAACACAAATCTCCAATCACGCATCCAAACGACAAATCATGCGTACGCACGCTCGCGAACATAAAACTCGTTCTCCTTGCACACACAAACAGACGGTGGCCGAAGAATAAGAGTCCGGCGAATGTGACAGGGGCGGACGAGCGAGACCAAGCAAGTACCAACCCTGAATCACCAGGTTCTCTCCCATCCCCACCGACTACCGCATCACCAGATGCATAAACAGGAGAAAGAATTTTGGAAATAATTTAGAATGGCCAGGTTAAAGATTGAATTAACCAGAGAAAAGGTCTCAAACAATATTTCTTTTACAATTTTGAAAACAAAAGAAAATTGCGCAAAAGAGAAGAATAAGCCGGCTAACAACAAACCAAAACAAACAAACCACGAAACTGATGCTTACCAGCTACCCGTGGGTGACCCCGAAGAGGCGGGTCAAACGACTCTCTCTGCCCTCTGTCCAGTCGAGAGGACAGAAGCGCAGATGCGGAAAAAGAAGAAGTGATGTCCCTCTCCTACAGGCCGACTGTAGGAATTGAAGATACCGACTGTACCTTCGACGATACGGTGAAGAACCAAGACCGGAGCAGGCGCTCCCAGAGACATCTTCCGCTCGAGTGAAGAGCTAACCTCCCTCAGCGATGGCGGCCAACATGCCACCTACGTCACAGAGTGAGCATACTTCAAGCTAAAAGAAATGAAGCACGTGCGACAGGTAAAAAGACAGGCGAGAGGCCGATAGACAGCAAGTTCGAGAGAAAGGTACCAGCCACCCGTGAACCTGCAGGATGAATAGCACGGGCAGTGGAATTAGAGAGAGAGAGAGAGAAAGCAAACCGAAGTTGAGCTGAACTACACCAAGGTGCAACCGCACCACAAGCCACATTAAGGGACGGATACACGACAACAGCAACGACAATAAATAAATGAGTAATTCCGCCACCCTAGATGGGTCAAACGTCGTAGGCCTCGTGACAAACTCGTGACAGAGACTTTAAACTGAGGTCGGTTGTGTGATGATATACATTTAAACACAGACACGTATGCATGTAGACACACACACAAACTCGTGCAAAACACACGCACGCTCGCACACACACACATACACACGCACACACGCACACACACACACACACACACACACACACACACACACACACACACACACACACACACACACACACACACACACACACACACACACACACACACACACACACACACACACACACACACACACAACACCCCCCCCCCCCCCACACACACACACACACACACACACACACACACACACACACACACACACACACACACACACACATGCAGTTATTTGTCATAAGTCAGTATATATGAGAATTGCTTCCGATAGGACAATAAGATCAAACACTTCATCGACTTGGTAATCTCCGCTGCTGAAAAAAGAAGTCACTCAAAATTCGATTTTAACTTCAGACAATTTTCTTTCATATTTTCCCAGAAGACGATGTTGTAATCGTTCCCTGAAGGCAAGCGAATACTGACAATCGTGCAGGTGTTTCTGTCGTTGTCCTTTCCTAAAACTACACACTCACTGTCGTTTAAGCCAATATTCTTTGAAATAATGTTTGCCACCAGCAATCTGTGACATATCCGTATTTGGAGTCATTTTAATTTCAGGTTAATCAAAGTTCTTTTTTTCCACATTTTTATCAAAACCTTTTCTGAATGACTCGATGTGTATGTTCTCTCTTCCCACATTGGGAATATATGAAAAGCTTTTTGTTCGCCTGTTACAGTCTTGTAGCATGCTCTTCACTGTTTTGCCCCAGTGACTACGCGGAGAACAAGAAGAAGAAGAAGAAGAAGCAGAAGAAGAAGAAGAAGAAGAAGAAGAAAGAAGAAGAAGAAGAAGAGAGGAGGAGGAGAGGAGGAGGAGGAGGAGGAGGAGGAGGAGGAGGAGATATGGAGGAGGAGGAGGAGAGAAGAAGAATCTTTACTGACTACACTGCCCAGGTAAACAAACTTGTCAACTTCCTTGATGTCTTCTTGGTGAAGTCACACTGGATCTTGCTGTTTGTTATTCACCCTCATGACCTCTGTCTTCCCGATGTTGATTTGGAGCCCAGTCTTCTCAGCTTCTTCTGCGACACGACATAGCTTCTCTTGTGCATCTTGCTGCTTGTAGGAGAGGAGGCTGATGTCATCCGCGAAGTCCAGGTCCTCCAGCTGCTTCGTGAAGGTCCACTGAAGAGAAATCATACTGTCGTCCCGGGGAAAGTATTGACAAAAATCATCCTGGATAGATTGAAGACCGCCCTTGACCAGACACTTCGGGAAGAACAGGCAGGCTTCCGCCAAGATAGATCATGTACGGACCATATCATATTGCGACACTGCGGATCATCATCGAGCAGTCTCTGGAGTGGCAGACCCCCCTGTACACAGTTTTCGTCGACTTTCAGAAGGCCTTTGACAGTGCCGACGGAGACGTCATCTGAAAACTGATGTACCACTACGGCTTTCCACCAAAGTTCGTCACCATCATCCAACAACTATATGAAGATGCCACCTCCCAAGTCATCCACGATGGGAAGCTGACGTAACCCTTCTCTGTACAAACCGGCGTCCGTCAGGGTTGTTTACTTACGCCGACAGTCTTCCTGATGGTGACTGACTGGGTCATGAGACAGTCTACAGCAGGCCGGAGGGCAGGTAGCCAGTGGGCCTTCACGAAGCAACAGCAACAACAGCAACAAATACTCTGACATCCTTTGCGAATACTTCACTCTTTCATTTCATAAAGAAAATTATTCTTCAGCTTTTTTCAAACTAGTCCTACCGTTACAGGATTACCTGTATAGACGGTGGCCCAGTGGATAACACACTCGTCTTTGAAGTGAAAGAAACATCAGGTCCGTAGTTCAAATCTCGCTCTGGGTGCTTTTTTCCCCCCAATTTTCCATTGAATCTTAAAAGTGCTCAGAGCGCTTGTATCTCGGGATGAGACAATAAACCAAGGTCCCATAAACGCTGCATGCACGTACGTGGCACACCTTAAACAATCCACGACAACGAGGAGAGTTGTTCTTGGCATGTAAGGGAGACAAGAAGAAAGGGGAAACATTGACTAGAATAATCGGAAGAACCAGAGAAGAATCAGAGGGGGAATGAGTGTTTGACTATAGTGTTGAGTGGATCTTAACAGTACACTCGTGTTGGGATACGTTGGTGATCAGACCTCTCCATGAGTGAGGTGACGAATTCTTTCAGTCTCTCGGATGGAAGCATACTTATGAACTGAGGTTCCTGTGTGTAGCAGGCTACTTCGCGCACGTGAAACATTCCCTGGCAAGAAAGGGGGATATCCTTGCCAGAAAACTTGCAAGAAAACCCCATCCTTATTTAGTTTAAACAAGTTATGGAGTATCTTTGTCTTGTTCTGTTCACCATTGCTTTCTCTTCCTGTCGAATTTGAAAACCTACCTTTTTCAGGTTAGCTTTTCAACAGATAAATTGTAAGCTGTATGTGTGTTATGCATATATGCGTGCCCCTTTTAGATTGGGAGAGCGGTTTTACGTGTCTGCGCAGATGTTTGAGCGTGTGGCGTGTGTTTGGATGTTGATGAGAGAGTTTGAGAAAGAGAGAGTTTGAGAAAGAGAGAGTTTGAGAAAGAGAGAGTTTGAGAAAGAAAAAAGTGTGTGTGTGTGTGTGTGTGTGTGTGTGTGTGTGTGTGTGTGTGTGTGTGTGTGTGTGTGTGTGAGCGCGTGTTGTGTGTGTGTGTGTGTGTGTGTGTGTGTGTGTGTGTGTGTGTGTGTGTGTGTGTGTGTGTGTGTGTGTAAGACATTATTTTCTTATCATCATTTTTTTCATTTTGCATGCAGGCCTTCTGTGAAGCGTTTTAGGCTTCAGAAAGCATTACATGAATGTTTACTATTATCATTCATATGATCCAACGCAGAGAGAAAACCGAAAAAAAAAAAAAAAAAAAAATGTTATGTGTTGTACCGCGAAGAGCAGCAGCCGTAATTTCAGGAGAAACGGGCCGTGACGGTGAAGCTGTGTAATAGAGCTCAACTCAGCACAACGCTGCACCATGGTCTCTAACTCCAGGAGAAACGGGCCGTGACGGTGAAGCTGTGTAATAGAGCGCAACTCAGCACAACGCTGCACCATGGTCTCTAACTCCAGGAGAAACGGGCCGTGACGGTGAAGCTGTGAAATAGAGCGCAACTCAGCACAACGCTGCACCATGGTCTCTAACTCCAGGAGAAACGGGCCGTAACGGTGAAGCTGTGTAATAGAGCGCAACTCAGCACAACGCTGCACCATGGTCTCTAACTCCAGGAGAAACGGGCTGTGACGGTGAAGCTATGTAATAGAGCGCAACTCAGCACAACGCTGCACCATGGTCTCTAACTCCAGGAGAAACGGGCCGTGACGGTAAAGCTGTGTAATAGAGCGCAACTCAGCACAACGCTGCACCATGGTCTCTAACTCCAGGAGAAACGGGCCGTGACGGTGAAGCTATGTAATAGAGCTCAACTCAGCACAACGCTGCACCATGGTCTCTAACTCCAGGAGAAACGGGCCGTGACGGTGAAGCTATGTAATAGAGCTCAACTCAGCACAACGCTGCACCATGGTCTCTAACTCCAGGAGAAACGGGCCGTGACGATGAAGCTATGTAATAGAGCGCAACTCAGCACAACGCTGCACCATGGTCTCTAACTCCAGGAGAAACGGGCCGTGACGGTGAAGCTATGTAATAGAGCTCAACTCAGCACAACGCTGCACCATGGTCTCTAACTCCAGGAGAAACGGGCCGTGACGGTGAAGCTATGTAATAGAGCGCAACTCAGCACAACGCTGCACCATGGTCTCTAACTCCAGGAGAAACGGGCTGTGACGGTGAAGCTATGTAATAGAGCTCAACTCAGCACAACGCTGTACAACGGTCTCTAACTCCCAACATGTAGATTTCCTCATTTTGTCGAACCCCTTTTCTGATTTGGAGGCCATTGCCAGCCATAGCCTCAAGCACCCTCAGCTGTTGAAATTATTCGAACTGAACGCCTGTCTAAAATCCGATGGATACAACGTACTTTTTGCTTGGGTATCCAGCCATGTGGGCATTGAAGGCCACGAGGTGGTAGATCAGCTTGCCAAGAGTGTCACAAAGAGTCTTGAGCAGACTGTCTATCCCTCACAACTGATCTGAAACCCAAAGCCCACGGTTATGTCAAAGACCTCTGGCAAGAGGAATGGAACTCGCAGACGGATAACAAATTGTACAAAATCCACCCAAACCTGAGTTTTTACCATGTTCCCGAGGCGGCCGTAAAGAAGAAACAGTTTTGTGCCGCTTGCGTACAGGCCACTCTTTTTTACACCCATTCTTATCTTTCAAAACGTGAAGAAGCTCCGTGGTGCATTCCATGTCATGCACCACTCAGGATGGAACATACGTTTGAAGTGTTGGGATTTGCACGATGTGAGACATAAACATTTTACAGCAGACTCCATGAAAACCTTGTTCAGAGATGTCCCCCCACCTGATGTGATCTTTGAATTTCTGAAAGAGATGAACACTTTTTACGACTGATAAAAGATTTTGCGGAGGAAAGATTTTTGTCGAAGGTTCCGGCGTGTCTTTAGAAGGTGTACTTTAGAGGGTTGTGTGAATGTTTCCGGTTTTGTTTTTATTTTAATGACTTGTATGAGTTGACTTGAACGCGGTGACAGCCCTGATATGGCCCCTTGCGGTTGGCTGGGCTATAAGCAACATTACCTTACCTCACCGTACACAATGATGCGATAAACATAAGTTTCAAAACAATGACTGAGGGCGGAAAATGAAGCAAAATTTGAAAAGAGAAGGGTTAGTTACCGCCAAGGACATAGACAAACAAGAGTACAAGAGATACACATAATACAACACTCAAATGATTCAAGGGCGATCCGTAGTCCATTGTCACTGTCCGCTGGACTATAAACAACGCGGTGGATTTAATCAACTCATCAGGCGTCGACCTCTCTGTTAATTATGTTTATCATTTTGGATCCCTCATCCTCACCCTCAACCCCCACCCCACCCTCACCCCACCCACCCACCCACACACACACACACACACACTCCCCGCCCGCGCATCCATCCTTGCTCCTCCCCCGCCCTCCCCCACACACCCTCCCCCCTGTACTCCACCCCTTCATTCCAGCAGCTGTGACCACATTGTATGTTTCCTCCCTTCGTTCTGCTGGCCGTCGGATGACCTTTGTGGTCAACTGGTTGGGGGTGGGGGGGAGGATGGGGAAAGGGCGGGAGAGGTAGGGGGTGGGGGTGATGGGATGGTGATGGTGGAAGGAGATGGACTGTAAGTTGCGAGTTTCTGATTGGGCAACCTGATCAATCATGACAGATTAGTTGCGGAATGCTGTGTGTACGCTTGCGCGCTTGCTTGCTTATGTGTAGTTTGGGTCCTTTCTATATGTGTTAGTGTTGATGTTTGTGTGGTGTGTGTGTGTCGTGTGTGTGTGTGTGTGTGTGTGTGTGTGTGTGTGTGTGTGTGTGTGTGTGTGTGTGTGGTGTGTGTGTGTTTGTGTGTGTGTGTGTGTATGTGTGTGTGTGTGTGTGTGTGTGTGTGTGTGTGTGTGTGTGTGTGTGTGCGCGCGTGAGTGCGTGCGTGCGTGTGTGTGTGTGTTGTGTGTGTGCGTGCATGTGTGCGTGCGTGCGTGTATGTACTCGTGCAAGAGAAAGAGACAGACAGACAGGGAGAGAGCGAGCAAATTTATTGATTGCACTGACAATAACATATGGTGATATGCATGTGTGTATGCATGTGTGGTCTGCCTGTTCTTTGCACGTCCTGCCTTTATCTGTGTGCATATGTTCATGTCCTGACACAGAGAATACAAATGTTGTGATGCGTGTGCAGCATGGAACAGGAGAGATATCACAGGGTCTGGGGAAATGGGAAAGATTACAAGCAGATCAAAGGGAGGGGGCAGTATAAAAAATGATATGAAGAAAAGAAAAGATTAGAAATCGACCCCCCCCCCCCCCCACCCCCACCCCCACCCCCGTTCCCCCCAAATAAAATCAAAGTATCAGACAACTGAAATTGGATTTAAATATGTATTAATTTCAGAACCAGAAATTACTTTTGCTAGCCGTAAAACTTCTTTTTATGGCATTCTACTTTCGTAACATCAATTTCGGACTCTTTATGGACAGAGGTTAAGATTGTACGTAGACAAAGAATATGATGACAGGACACTGGATATACACCAAGACACGCTACATTTTGACAGAACCTGGTTCTCCATGAATCTGAATGAAGTTTGTGACTCAAACCTTGAAATATGTCTTGGACAGAACGAAGCATCACATTTATCTTGCATGTGCTATTCATGAATATGATTTCGAAAGATGAATCAATTTCATATATATCACGCTTTAAGACAGTGTTCTCGAAACCTTTTTTTTACATTGCGCTGTCTCTCGTTAGTTTTTCTGTCATTTCATTCCAGTATGGCCCCCACAATGTAACAGGAGCCAGCAAAGATTTAGTTTTATTTCTCTGGACCTCAGGCAGTGCATCGAATATCCTATTTTAAAAGGTACACCTAGATCT
This sequence comes from Conus ventricosus, assembly GCA_018398815.1. Lineage (NCBI taxonomy): Eukaryota > Metazoa > Mollusca > Gastropoda > Neogastropoda > Conidae > Conus > Conus ventricosus. The sequence continues at coordinate 37,298,254 of CM031598.1, read as the reverse complement.
TTCTTCAGAGCGTGCCGGTGTTCCCCGGGTTCTATGTTCCCCAGTAGCGCAGTTCCCCGTGTCTCTGTTCCCCAGTGTCGATGTTCCCCGACCGAAAAAGCGTGCCGCTGTTCCCGTACCGGTGTTCCCCAGGTTCTCTGTTCCCCAGTAGCGCTGTTCCCCAGGTTCTCTGTTCCCCAGTAGCGCTGTTCCCCAAACTGATTTCTGTCCAGTCGGCATGAAACCCCTCTTCTACGGCCCTCCCGCTCCACCCCCAATACCCCGACCCCCCCCCCCCCCCCCCCCTCCCCCCCTCCACCCCGCCCTCGCACTGCCTCGCCTATAGCAATGAAAACAACAGTAACAACGTTTAAGTCAGCAAAACCCACCAACACCACCAACGGCAAAAACTTGGGGAACAGCGGGCCTGGGGAACACCGGGACTGGGGAACACCGGGACCGGGGATTTGCGGGAATGGGGAACAGCGGGATCGCCACAGGGTGGGGAACAACGAAACTGGGGAACTTAGGGACTGAATTTCGATTTTTTTTCTTGAGGGGAACACCGGACTGGGGAATATAGAGACTGGGGAACAAAGAACCTGGGGAACAGCGGCAGGACCCCCTTTCTTCACTTTTGAATTCAGTTCTTATCATTTTTATGCAGTCTATACAGGACAGATTTAGTAGCAAAGTGAGGCGACTCCAGGTGGACATCTAAACAACTTTTAATTGTAATTAATAGCCAACCGCCAAGAAAACGTAGATAAACGAATCACAAGACAAAACAAAATCTTGTGATTCGTTTGTCTACGTTTTCTTGGCGGTTCGCTATTAATTACATTTCAAATTTTTGTAGGACAAACATTGAGTTTATCCTTAAACAGGATGTTGCAAGCTAATGAGTTTGTTCGATTTTTTGTAAGAGATGGACACATTTTCTGCAGATCACAAGAAGAGAATTTCTATGTCAATAATGACAAGAGAGTTGTAGGACTTTTTGCACCTTATCTTTTGTTAGAAGGTATTTACTGCAGATTACGGCCAGGTTTTTAAGGTGCATGATGACAAGGTCCTGCCTTGGAAATCGCACGAATTGCAGTGAACTGTAGCCGTTACAGGCTACAAGGTGAAACAGATTTAATGTGCCAACTTGGCAGAAAGCAGAAAGAAATAAAGAGCGTTTCGTGTTGTCCTGTACGTCTCATGTGAATTAAGAGCATAGTATATAGCGCTGAATATGTATACATACATATATAGCCTATATACCAAGCTGCTCTTTAGTTCCTGGAATGGTGCTCGGTACTTATCCTTGGAATTTATTAGTTTTTTGTAATTTAGTCCCTTGCGGATTCATTCCAAGAACTGGCCCTCAGCACTTGTGTCTTAAGAGGTTATCTTTTAATATTTTCTACTTTTCACAAGAAAATGTAGCTTGGTTTGCTCTTTCATGATTTTCTTTTGCTTCTTAGGTGGCACCTTTGGTTGTTTTTTTGAAACCTCAACAAACATACTACGGTATTGCACACCAGCCTTTTCTGGGATAGCATTCTTCTTAAAGCCGAAAAGGCAGAGGAGTCAAATTACCACTTTCCGCGGTCACTGAGGAGAAACAACCAGGTTTCGAAATATCGATGTATGACCAGGAGTTATGTGTTAGTGAGTTTCCTCCCTATTGGAGATTATAAGCTTGCTGAAGGCTCATTTTGAGAAGCATTTATTTTATTTTTCCCCATCCACCCACTTGAGCACATACTGTTAGTTAGGCAGTATTAACTGCCACTGCAGATATGAATGCTTATCTCCCTCTATTTCTTCAATCTAAGACATAAGAGCAAGCTTTGTTTATAATTGTATATATATATATATATATATATATATATATCACGAACAGTATAAAATGTCCTTTAAAAATCCAAAAGAGCTCATCCGTCTAGGGAGCAACATCTGTTAAAAAATATCTTTCTTAGAATATTTTTTAACAAAAAAAAAAAAAATATATATATATATATAGAGAGAGAGAGAGAGAGAGAGATTCAGTCAGAAAGAAAGAGAAATTAGTGTTAAGAGGAGAAGAAAAGGTTGAAGATGTATGAGAGAGAGCTGAACACTCAACTGTTTTTTTAGGCTCATGTAGCATTGATCGTAGAGGCGAGCACTCTGCACGTTGGAACTATTACTTGGACGTAGCCCCTCGCAACCTCTGAGATGCTTTGGATTCTCTGCTGTCCAGAGACATTTTGATCTGCAAATTTGATGAGATGAAAGAAAGTATCGTTTTTTTTATAACTGAAAAGAGAGAGGAAGTTTTTCTTTTCCCTGGTGGAAAATTTAAAGAGAATAGGGGTCCGTGACCCCGGAGTGGTGTGCCATTTTTGTAAGGCAAATAGGTCGTCTGTATGATCTGAAAAAGAAGTTTGTGACATGGTCAGTGTGACCTAGATTTTTTTTTTTTATTCATACTTTATATAAAACGGACGTCTTGTTGAATTAGAAGAAACTGCATAAAAGAAAAAAAAGAGGAAATGTTAAACCCCCTTCGCACCAAGAGAAGTGAGGCGCGAATAGAAAGAATTTTCTTTCCTTAACCGGGGAGGAATTTGAAATTGTATTCTGGTTTGATTCATTGAAAGAAAGGAATCAGATGTATTGTTGCGTGAGGGGGCGAATGACTGTCTCCATGTGTGTGTGTGTGTGGTGTGTGTGTGTGTTTGTCTCTGTCTGTGTCTGTGAGTGTGTGTGTGTGTGTGTGTGTGCGTGCGTGCGTGCGCGTGCGTGCGTGCGTGCGTGCGTGTGTGTGCGTGCGTGTGTGTGTGCATGGGGACCATCATGTTTGATCGTGTTACCTGGGAGTGTACAAGTGGAACAGCTTTCTGCAGAGGAGTCCATACTGAGTGTACAGAGGGGGGGGGGGGGGGGGGGGAGGGGGGGGGGGGGAGGGGGGAAGCGGGCGTTTTCTGCAAGTGTGCTGGACAGAAGTCCTTCAGGAGTGCTCAGGAGGGAGGGGAATTCTCTGGGGCTACAGAATGGGGGGTTCCAGGAGAATGTGCAGGAGAGGGAGCTCTTTGGAAGCGCTCAGGAGAGCAGTCTTCTGGGGTCTGTTAGAGACAGGTCCAACTGGAGTGCACAGGAGAAGTACCAGGAGGGGATGCCCCCGGGAAGGCACAGGAAGGACATTCTGTGTGAGTATACACGAGGGGAATCTTTTCCTGTTGACCGCGCTCAGAACAGGATATGGAGTACACAGGAAGGAAGCGAATCCCCTAACATCCTGTCTCATGGTTAGCCCTTGTAGTCTGGTAATATTTTGGCCTGATATGCCCTGACCTTGAACAAAGTCTTTCAAAGCTCGTTTTATGTTTTTTGAACTCGAAATACATGGCCCTTCTCACAAACCAAAATCGAGAAAAATTTAATGGGGGGAATTTTTTTTTTTTGCGGAATAATGGCTTGCACGATAAGCGAAAACGGGCAAAATCCACTCCGTGACATAAATCAGCATTCACTATAACAAACTGGCAAACTCAAGTTACTTTTATGCTTCAAAAGATGTAAGTAGCCAAATATAAAGATCGTAAGTACCAGTCTTCAGCAGTTTGGTTGATATACTCAATAATATCAAAACGAGACCCTAAACCACGTGACAAATTGGCATGCATGTCGGATTGTACATCACCAGCAGAGACATGCAGCCCAAGATTGGAAGTGGAATTGTTTGCAAACTTAAACATGAACTATCTTGAGTTGAACTACACAGCACAGTCGAGGACATTCCTCAGTTAAGTATCAAAATACACACCGTTCTCATGGTACCCCCTTAATTTTGCTCGGTCCGGCACAAGATAAAAAGTTTAACATGCATATGTCAGGATGACCTAAAACCTGTCCAGTGTTAACCACAAGTGAGAATAGTAATTCATTGGCATGTACCTCTCCACAATACAATTGAAAGATTGATAACTCCAACTACAGCACTGAATGCAATGTTTCTCACTAAGGGAATGACATGGAAACTTCGACCAACCTTTGAGATGCAAGTTGTCCGTAACAGCCCGTTCAACCCTTTGACCTCAGTCTTCGACATCCGAATCAGCAGCTGTGTCACTGATGACGCTGTTAGTACAGCTTTATGCATTTGGACACGTTAGTAACTGATATAACATTTGGGCATCATCCGTGACCCATAATGAACATACTTACAAATTTTCAGAAAGATCGGCCAAGTACTTTCTGAAATATTCCATAAAGAAGAAAAACCGTTACAGGCCGTTACAGCCGTTAGTAACGGTTATAACGGTAAACTAAAACATCGGGCATGATCAGTGACCCATAATGAACATACCTACAGATTTTTCAGAAAGATCGGCCCGGGCGAGTTGAACACATTTTGACCACGGACAGACAGACAGACACACAGACAGCATTTCTTCGTTCCCATTCTAAAGTACTCCCTGTTCTATAAGAACTGGGAGTACAAAAAGGAGTGGCGAATTATGCCCCCTTTTCACCAAAAGGGGACAAACAGGCCTGCCTAACTCTCAGTGACCCTCTCTAACCCCCCAACATCGTCGATCACGTGACTGATCGGCCGAATTCTATTCTCCATCTCCTGACTTGATGAGGGGAGCTCTTCACCTCCTCCCGTTCCTTACGGGTGGGGATTAACCTCAGGGGGGCACTTTGGTGGCCTTATCAATGATTGTCTAGAGCCCCTAGAGCCCCTAGAGCCCCTGTTGGACAGCTAATCCGATCTGCAGTGGGGCAAGAAGTGTGTTGGGTCGAGTAAGCTGCATTATGGCTTGTCCTATTGCAGCAGTTTTTGTTGGCAAGTCTTTCCCCTTGAAAATATTCGAAATCAGGACATGGAGTGATTCAGGGAGGTAGGACAGCTGATCTTCCGCACCAATGTCTGGGTAGCTGTCCTTTGAACACACCTTTGCATTGATGTCACCACGGATGAGGCTTGCGGCTGTCTTTAGGATTTGAAGTTTCTGCTGCTTGGGGATCATCGTCCTTGGGCTGCTTGTAAAATTCCCGAAGGATGTAACCTGCAGTTTCCTTCAATGTGACAACGTCTGGTGTCCCAAGTTTCTCGGCAATGACAATGCCGTCACCAAAATGTTCCAGTAATTTCTGTTTCATGTATTTGGAAGAGTAGGCTGCGTCTTCAGGTGACAACTTGCTCTGCATGAGCCTCACAAGATCTAGGACAGTCACCTGCTCTACATCTTCATTCTCCAGATAATCAACAACTGCTTGGAAAGCTTCCAAACAGCGTTCATTCCGGGGGCGCCCAAAGCACATTTTTTTTGGCAGCAGGTTCACCACTCGCAAAAATACCAGTACTCCTTGCCCTTGTCTGAAAATACGTGTAACAGACGCGGTGGTAGACAGCATCACGAGCAAAAAGATCCTGCATGTACTCTATCTTGCCTGTTACCTCTCTTGACCAACTGTCAGTCTCACCCCTCTTCTTGCCAAACTGCAGAACAGAGTCCTGGAATTGCGTTGTCTGTACAGAAATCAGTGGATGACCGCCCCTGCCTTTCTTGCTTTCTTTCGCCTTTTGACCGCAAAACAAACACAAAGGGATTTTTCCATGTTCTAACGACTTGTTCTGGTGCACAACGTTTTCGAGGTGACTTTGCAAGTTTTGGATCCCTTGATGGAAAATAATGTTTGTTAGTGTGGCGATCTCTACAGTTCTTATGGACATTGTCACCAGACTTAGCAAACACAGCTTCTCCAAATTTTGCACTGATACTGTTGATGGTTGTGCAGCCCTTTTCTGTGAGCGTAACTGGCTTGGCATCAAACCCCTCTCCACAGATGATACAGGTCTTTTCTTCTTGTTCCTAAAAACAAGAATACGATGGCATTAAAATCGTCAAGTGAAACACTAACACTAAACTCAAGCCAAAAAGTTAAGCAACTATTTTGGACGTTGCACAACGTTTGAACGGTGATAAAATTTTAACCTGAAATGGACCATGCCATGAATAATAGTGGATGTGTGACTGTGTTTTGGCCGACACGTTTTGAGTTCTTCAACGAAATGTCTCCGAGTGATTAATTAAAAAATAAGTTTTGAAATCTTTCATTGGGTTGCTTAACTTTGGGCGTGAGTTTATATGTGTATGAGTTGCTGTGGTGCTTTCAAGGGGTGAAAATGAACATAGCCGGGCTAAATGACTTACTAAGCTCGTATGTTTTTTCCTTTCACAGAATTAGAAACCTATTATAATACAGTTACAGCAGTAAGACAAGCGAAAAGGTAATTGTTGTAGACGTGAAGACTTGCGGGAAAGGCGCGTTGTGTCGCAAACAGTCCGCCATACTAAACCGGCTTGACTCTGCACTGACCTGATTCCACTCTTTCAACACTCTCAGATGCCAGTGAACAAGTGATAACTGCTGCTGTTAGGTGCGGTAAACAAAACGGGTCAGTTTAAAATGATTAAATCTATACATTTTGCAAAAAGACTCACCTCTGATGGTGGCAAACATGATTGTTGTTCTGGTGATGAATCAGTCGCCTCGGCTGCCATTGCTTTTACACGCGCGCAGGAATGCCAAGAGAGCGAGTGTCGCTGTTACACGCGCGCGGGAATGCGGATGTTAGCGGGGAAGTGCATGCTCAGTGTATGGTCGGCGAAAGTTGTCAAAAATCTCGTAACGTGAAAAACTAATTTCGAATTTTTTTTTTTTTTTAAACGCGCCAGTCAATTCTCCTCGATTCTTCATAATCTTTTACTGATTGTTATCATCTACTTATTTTCCAAAGGACAGCTTTGAAAGACTTTGTTCAAGGTCAGCCGAAAATATTACCAGACTATTGGTGTCTTTGGACACGCCATTGACAGAATAATGTCGCTGTGTTATTTAGTCATTTATTCATGGCGTTTCTTTCTTCTTTCTTTCTTCCTTTCTTTTTCTTTCTTTCTTTCTTTCTTTTCTTTTTTTTTTTTCCTTTCTTTTCTTTCTTTCTTTCTTTCTTTCTTTATTCTTTCTTTCTTCCTTTCTTCCTTTCTTTCTTTCTTTTTTCTTGTTTCTTTTCTTTCTTCTTCCTTTCTTCTTTCTTTCTTCTTTTTTTTCTTTCTTCTTTCTTCTTTCTTTCTTTCTTCTCTTCTTTCTTCTCTTTCTTCTTCTTTCCTTTCTTCTTTCTTTCTTTCATTTCTCTTTCTCTTCCCTTTCCTTTCTTTCTTCCTTTCTTCATCTTTCTTTCTTCTTTCTTTCTTTCTTCTTTCTTCCTTCTTCCTTTCTATCTTCTTTCTTTCTTCTTCTTCCTTTCTTTCTTTCTTCTTTCTTCCTTTCTTCCTTTTCCTTTCTTTCTTTCTTCTTCTTCTTCCTTTCTTCTTTCTTCTCTTTCTTCCTTTCTTTCTTCTCTTCTTTCTTTCTTCCTTCTATCCTTTCTTCCTTTCTTCCTTCTTTCTTCTTCATTCCTTTCTTTCTTTCTTCTTTCTTCTTTCTTTCATTTTTTCTTTTCTTTACTTCCTTCTTTTTTTCTTCTTCTTTCCTTTCTCTTTCTTTCTTCCTTCTTCCTATTTTCTTTCTTTCATTCTCCTTTCTTTTTCCTACTCTTCCTTCTTTCTTATCTTTCTTCTTCTTCTTCTATTTTTTCTTCTCTTTCTTCCTTCTCTTTTTTCTTCTTCTTTCTTCTTCTTTCTTTCTTTCTTCTTTCTTTTCTTTCTTCATTTCCTTATCTTTTCTTCCTTTCCTTTTCTTTCTTCTTCTTTCCTTTCTTCCTTATTTCCTTCTATCTTTCTTTCTTTCTTTCTTTCTTTCATTCTTTCTTTCTTTTCTCTCCTTTCTTTCTTTCTTTCTTCTACTTTCTTCACTATTCTTTCTTTCTTTCTTCTTCTTTCTATCCTTTTATCTGAATTCTTTATTATCCTTTCTCCTTTCTTTCATTCTCTTTCTTTCTTCTCTTCTTACTATTTCTTTCTTTCTTTCTTTCTTTCCTTTCTTTCTTTCTTTCTTTCTTCCTTTCTTCCTCACTTTCTACTTCTTTCTTTCCTTCTTCTTTCTTCCTTCTTCTTTCTTTCTTCTTTCTTTAACTCTTTCTTCCTTCTTCCTTCTTTTACTTCTTATCCTTCTTTTTTTCTCTTTCTTCCTTCTTTCTTCTTTCTTCTTTTCTCTTTCTTTCTTTCTTTCTTCTTTCTTTTTTTCTTTTTTTTTTCTTCTTTTTTTCTTTCTTTCTCTTTTCTTTTCTTCATCTTCTTCTTCAATTCTTCTCTCTTTCTTTTTCTTTACTTCCATTTTCTTTATTCTTTTTTCTTTTTTTCTTTCTTTCTTTTCTTTCGTCCTTTCTTCTTCTTTCTTTCTTTTTCTTTCTTTCTTTCTTTCTTTCTTCTTTTCTTTCTTTCCTTTCTTTCTTTCCTTTCTTTCTTTCTTTCTCTTTTTTCCTTTCTTCTTCTTCTTCTTTCTTTCTTTCTTTCTTCTTTCTTTCTTCTTTTCCTTTCTTTCTTCTTTCTTTCTTGCTGGTGACAGCCATGTGGCCAGCCGTTCAGTGACGTCAGATACGCCTGGGGACGAACCATGCTGACAGTGTGGTTCACACAGAGGTGAGCCCTGTCAATTCTAATACACCCCATGCAATACTGGAAAGAATGTGACAATGTTTGTGGCAGTTTGTGCAAAAAGACGCACGATGGAAAAAAAAACACCTCCTTAATCATAAAAGTGTTATTTTGTCCTCTCAATATCCCCTTTGAATCAAGGATCGAATTCAACGATAGTCCCTTTATCTCAGACATTAATCATAATTCGGCAGCGTAACGCTTGCACACAAGGTACGAATACAAATAAAAAGGCTTTTACATATCTACGCTAAGGAAGTTCTCTTGCATTTCATCCCCCCTAGCCCCCCCCCCCCCCCCCCCCCCCCCCCCCCCTCCCTTCTGCGCACATTATCACAAACATGTCATACACGTCCAGTCTTCTCTGTCATATCCGGGAGGGGATTGCGTGGGGGAAATGCCAAGATATCCAGAATTTACGTCTCTGCTTGCGGGCACCACGCTCTCATACTGTCGGTATGTCGACCATGATTGAACATTCCCAAACCCTCGGCTTGTCGGAATCAGCGGCGGATTTGGACAGCTCCGCATGACATGGCGACCGCCATGCGCCACTCCGCGGAAGGACGGCACAGACTGATGGTGGGGAAGGGCCGACTGACAAGCGGTAGTTGGACAGTGTAGGGATGTGACCTGTTTGTCAAGGTCGTTGGGGGAGTTAGCCAGATGAAGCAGTGAACGGATGTTGTTGTGTGGTGTGATGTTGCGTAATTGTCATAATTTCAAATGATGTTGCGGAATGGATATCCTGGATCTCTCTCTCTCTCTCTCTCTCTCTCTCTCTCTCTCTCTCTCTCTCTCTCTCTCACCTTCAGTTCCCTGCAGAAGAGCAGGATTAATGTGTGTGATCCGCTCTTCTGGGTTGTGACGTGTGCTCGGTATCGGGATAGTTTCAGTGAGTCTGCTCGGCTTATATCTCGCCCGACTGCTGAGGTGATCCCAGAGAAAAACTTGTAAAACCCAAAGGCAAGATTCAGATCCGAAACCAAGCGAATTCCTGAAACTGACAAGACCTATCCCAAGCAACCCATCCACAATCCATGAACGAGTCGAAATCAGATGAAGCAAATGTCCTTTAAGAAAGACGAAAACTGCAGATAGACACGTATCACCCAGGGACTAGGGAACTGTTGAAGAACGAAGACGGCGGAAAGACAGAAAAAAATGGACTGAAACTTCGCAGAATGTACCTAAGAAAACAGTTACAGACATACCGACATCAGCACGCAACAGTCGGAACTGGAGGAACGTGGAGAACTGTTCTTCAGTGTGGTGTCCTGACGACTGTGAAGGGTTCAGGGTGAAGAAGAGGACAAAGAAAACAAAGAAAAGATTTTTAAACGTCGTCTTGTTAACAGACAGGGAAAGAAACCAACAGAAGCGGGTGAAATCATCCTTGACAAAAGTAACAAGGCCTTCACATTATTTGCCTCTAGATGTTTTATGTGACAACGAGATGTATATATTTCACAGAACATTACAAATGAGCTTCTTCACTCTTAAACTTTACTTCATTGATCAAAGAAAAAGACACACACAGACACACGCACACGCACACGCGTGTGTGTGCGCGCGCGCGCTGTTCAAATCATCACTCCTTTATTTTGAGACCGTGTTTATATGTCACCGAGTTTCTATGTCACCGTGTCTATATGTCACCGTGTCTGTATGTCAGCGTGTCAATATGTTTCATCCTTGCCTTAACCCTAGCTCTAGCCGAACCCTGACCCTAACTGAACTCTAATCTTAACCAAACCCTGACCCTAACGCAAACACGCCGAGATTGTGCCATTCAGACATGGTGTTTTTTTTTTATAGACATGGTGACATAAAGAACCCTCGTTGAAACGAAAAGGCGATATAGACACATGGTAACATAGAGACATAGTGTCACATGGACACGGTGACATGCAGACATAGTGATATATCCAAAAGAGACATAGAGAGCCGACCCATGGAACCTACATCCTTGACATTATTACCCACCCTTGATTATAAACGGGACAACATATCTATGAGTTTAACTTGTCTATTTTCCGAAATGCATACTAACGGCAAAGATTTATCTCTGGTTGTGCTACTCAGGTCAGAATGGGCCCGAAACTTTAGTAGAAAGCACTCATCTCTCTTTCTGCGCTACGAGCATCGAATTGTACATTCTGAGAGACAATTTGACGAGTAACCTCTCCTGAGGTTGAGCTTTCGTAGGGTCGCAAATCAGTGTCCTACAATGGTGTTTGTATAAAGTGTAAACAGAGAACAATGTCAATGAAATCTATTTACTGTCTGTCTGTGTGTCTCTCTATATCTTTTTCCTCCTCACTTTCTTGCATACTTCCTTTCTCCCTGTTTGTCAAACAGTAAATCAAGTATACGAGCAACGAAGTAAGCGTGCGTATGTGCAACCACATGTATATACACGCAGACACTCATGCACACTTTATACACATACACACACGTGCTCGGGGTCGCGTGCAGGCACGCACATTCAGGCACACAAACAAACAGATGAACAATATGTGAAAAGAACGTACGATGTAAATAGGTAATAATCAGAAGATAAAACATCTCTCTCTCTCTCTCTCTCTCTCTCTCTCTCTCTCTCTCTCTCTCTCTCTCTCTCTCTCTCTCTCTCTCTCTCTCTCTCTCTATTGTTTGAGGGCTGGATGAAAAAAGCCACTGACTTGTGCTTATTCCTTTCCCTCATTAAACAACATTTCGTTCGTTCGTTCGTTCTCTTACGGTGTCAATATGTTTCATCCTAACCCTAACCTTAGCTGTAGCCGAATCCTAACCCTTGCTGAACTCTAACCCTAACCTAACCCTGTCTCACATAAAAATCAAAAAAGAAAAAGTAAGTGGTGTTAATTTTCGGTCTCCTGACGATGCTTATATTTGTTATACGGTTCTTTGAACTTCAGTCGTGACCTGCAAATGCTAGCAGTTCCACGGAGCTCTTCCAATAGTTTCTCTTGGAGATTCATATCAGTGCGTTGGAGCCAGGGTGGTGCTTTGGAGGCTGACACAGCGAGGCTGCTGCAGGATGTGTGCTGGTATCAACAGACTGGACATGGGTATCTCTCTGAACAGCACTTTTTTTCATAGCATAGAGGCGACAGAAGAGCCAGCAATAGTCTGAGAAACCTGGTGGGCTCCCGAAAGCTAATGGATATTGTCCACCTATGGTGCAAATGTAGACACCTTTTCTGTAGAAGTTTTGATGTAGCTTCGGAAGATGGGGAGACGGGGGGGGGGGGGGGAGGTGATGAAGAGGGAAAGGGGAGGGGATCTTCATCGCTTTCACTTAGGTTGGGATCACAGTCCAGTTGAATGAATGTGTGCTTTGGAGGGATTTCCCTTCCTCTTCCTTTCAAATCGCGGTCAGAGAGACGAGGTGAGGATGGAGTTGGGTGGCGGTGGTTGGACGGATCAGACAGAGGCACATGCTTCAGTTCCACAGTTTGGTGCTGCAGATGCCTGCTGTACTTGTGACATTGAGGTGCTAGCAGGGAACTTGATGTTGAGAATATATTTCAGGTTTGTGTGTGTGTGTGTGTGTGTGTGTGTGTGTGTGTGTGTGTGTGTGTGTGGAGAGAGAGAGAGAGAGAGAGAGAGAGAGAGAGAGAGAGGAGAGAGAGAGCGAGAGAGAGAGAGAATAGATTACGTGAACAATTAATAAAGCACTTAAGTACAAAAAAGAATTCTAATCATGTCATGTTTACTGATGAAGGTACTTTATACTACACATTACTCTTGTGACGTGTGTAAGTATTTGTGAAACCGTGGACAAGTTTCAGAGAGAAATAATCATGAACAATATCGTTTATGTTTTAGTGCTGTGTTTGCAAGACTAGTATAAAAACTGTTCACGCATCTATATAAGAAAGATACGTCGGACGCGTCTCGATCTAAACGTACACACCAATCTTTCTTTTCTCATTTTGCCCTTCTGTAGGACCATCTTATTTCTTCTCTCTCAGATCCCCACCGTCCTATTCTTCTTTCTCACCTTCCCTTCCTCAGCCTCGAATCCTATCGTCCGATATCATCTCTTTGCTGATTATGGCAACAACTTAAAGGAAGCCTGGGCAACCTGAATCGTAAATCGTGTCGTACATGCCGTAAATCAGCACGTGCACAGACACAGCCCGGTCACAGGGGAAGGGGCACTATTCATGCATAGCCCGCACCACATCAAGGGCGCTGGTTGCAGATTTATTACAGCTCGGCCCACCACCCACACGGAGCTCTTTCAAGGCGGCCACTGATGGGAACGGCCGATGGGGCGTGAAGCAGGAAGACAGCAATACATTAGTTCCACTGAAGTTGTTGCTTTAATCCGTCTCTGCTTTAGACTCCCCTGAGTCTTCCTCCTCTCACACACAAACAAGCATGTATACACGCACTCACTCACGCACACACAAACAAGCATGCATACACGCACTCACTCACACACACAAACAAGCATGCATACACGCACTCACTCACGCACACATGTATGCAGGCAGATGCACACGCACACACACATGCACACATGCATGCACGCACGCACGCACGCACGCACGCACGCACGCACGCACGCACGCACACACACACACACACACACACACACACACATGCATACACATATGCACACATTTCTCTCTCTCTCTCTCTCTCTCTCTCTCTCTCTCTCTCTCTCTCTCACACACACACACACACACAACACCGCGCGCGCGCGCGCGCGCGCGCGCGCACATGTGCACATATACTCACACACACACACACACACACACACACACACACACACACACACACACACACACACACACACACACACAGTGTGTGTGTGTTTGTGCATGTGTGTGTATGTGTGTGTGCATGTGTGCATGTTCGCATGTGTGTGGGTGCGTGTGTGCGTGTATGTGAGTGTGTACGTGTGTGAGTGAGTTGTGTGTGTATGTGTGTGTGTGCGCGCGCGCGCGTGTGTGTGTATGTGTGTGTGTGAGTGTGTTGTGTGTGTGTGTTGTGTTGTGTGTGTGTGTGTGTGTGTGTGTGTGTGTGTGTGTGTGTGTGTGTGTGTGGTGTAAACGAATCTGTGCGTGCACGTGCGTGCGTGCGGCAGTCAGAGCCGTTCTGTGATAAATTATTTACAGCGGCACCAGTCTCAGTGGGTGTGACTTACTTTTCGAACGACTTCTGAATGGCTGTTTACATATTTCATGTACATGAGATCCTGACAATCAAAGCATCGGCCACATGTTCTTCTCTTTCCTTCATACTGGTGATGGAAGGAACTCCTAGATTAACTTTAAAAAAATTCTTTTAATATTTTTTTTAAGGTGGGGCCTCTATCCTCCTCTTTTTTTTTCCCCACCTTTTTTTTTTCTCTCTCCAACAGGTCACCACAAATCTCACGAACTATGCAAGTCTGTATGTTCTATTACTAATGGACATTCTCAGGTGCACTTTTAGTGTTCGGGCATTTGATACCAAGCGTCAGGGTTTATTTACGTTCTATTGTGTGGTGTAGTGACACATTCACTTTGTGCATGCGAACAAAGAGAACGGAGGAAAAAGGAAAAGACAGAAAGAAAGATGGAAAGAAGAGAGAAAAAAGAGGATGAAAGAAAGACAGACAGCGAGATAGAAAAAACGAAGAAAGTAAGAAAGAAACAAGATGCAAAGCATATAAACGTACTCCCAGTTTATCCTGCTAATTTTCACAAAGATCGGCCAAGTACTTTCTGAGATATTCCATGGAGAAGAAAAGGCGTTACAGGCCGTTACAGCCGTTAGTAACGGCTGTAACGGTAAACTAAAACATCGGGCATCATCCTTGATCCATAATGAACATACCTACAAATTTTCAGAAAGATCGGCCCAGTAGTTTTGTCTGGAGCGAGTGGAACACATTTTTGACCAGGGACACACAGACACACAACACACACACACAAGACACACAGACAGCATTTCTTCGTTCCCATTCTAAAGTACTCCCTGTTCTATAAGAACTGGGAGTACAAAAAGACAGAAAGAAAGTAGGTAGATATAATACAAACGGAACCGGATGAACTTGTTAGGCTAACAAATCTTATAGCAACTGAGAAAAAAGGAAAAGACAGACAGAAAGAAAGAGGAGGAAAGAAAGACAGACAACAAGATAGAAAAAGGAAGAAAGAAAGAAAGAAAAGAAGGACAGAAAGAAAGTAGGTAGATATAATACAAACGGAACCGGATGAACTTGTTAGGCTGACAAATCTTATAGCAACTGAGGAAGAAGGAAAAGACAGAAAGAAAGAAAGAGGATGAAAGAAAGGCAGTCAGCGAGATAGAAAAAAGGAGGAAAGAAAGAAAGAAAAAAGACAGAAAGAAAGTAGGCAGATAGAATACAAACGGAACCGGACGAACTTGTTAGGCTGACAAATCTTCTTGCCAAATGATAGCAGAGCCAGTGAAGTCTCCATGCCGCTCTGAATTGATCGACCTTCCGACTCTTCATCCTAAATCATCATGTGACTCGAATTGGGCGATTTCCAGGATGATGACCTTTGATCTATATTTAGGAGATCTTCTTTTAAATTCAGGATCCAAGATCGTTAATGTGCGCGTGATTCAGCAATCCTGCATTCGCACGGGGAAACGATTCGCTCAGGCCATTCGGGATTGCGCCAAGGGACGTAACCAGGTGAAAGCTATGTTGCTACGCAATTCACTTTGTGACTGATTGAACAGAGCTTCTCTGACGTAGGTCGCCTCGTGATTGTCCGACTTCAGTGTGAATTGTCAATTCATAGATACACATTTCATTTGGTACGACCCCAGTTCGGAAATGATTACGTAACAATCTGGACAAAGAGGTCGCTGGAATCGATTTCACAGATCAGTTGTCTGAACGAATTTTCGGGTTTGAGCGGGTTTGGGCTTCGGTGGAGGGTATCCTCTTTCTTGAGAAAATATTATTCCAACTTCAACCGAGATAACGATCTGTAGTTCGTCTCTCTCTCTCTCTCTCTCTCTCTCTCTCTCTCTCTCTCTCTCTCTCTCTCTCTCTCTCTCTCTCTCTCTCTCTCTCTCTCTTCTCACAGTGTGGTGTGTGTTGTGTGTGTGTGTGTGTGGTGTGTGTGTGTGTAAACAAGAAATGAAAAACAAATACGAAGCGTAGTAAACAATCTATTTTTTTTAAAAACAAGTTGGAGCAAAAATGTTCCTATGTATATCATAAAGCCTCTAAAAGAGAAGAGAAACTACTCTATTCTGAATCACTAAATGTATCGTGGTGTATTGATGCTCTTTTATGAAGTGCAATAGTTTTGACTGTGTTTTTCTTGTGCTAGTGTTTGCATTTCTTTGAGTCGATCGGTAAATCGTTTTTAAACGTGTACTTGATGCTGGCTTAGGTTTTCATACGTCTGTTAGGATGACGCTATCATTCACGTCTGTGTTCTCTGTTTGAGCCTTTTGTTTACCAATATTTTGTCCAGCCAAAAGAAAACAAAACGAAAAACAAAAATCATTGCAGCAGTGTTATTTCAGATTCAGCTCCTTTTCATTTAAAACTCTCACTTCCTCTTGGACATACACGATATAAACGGTCGGGGGGGCGGGGGGGTGTCACACGATCAGACATAAAATCGCATTTAATTATATACTGTTATGACTTCTTTTTTCAGTCACCATTAATAGTAACTTGTTCTTCCGCTCCAGCTCCACCTACACTTGTTGCTGCCGTTCCTTCTGTTCTATGTACACCTACACTTGTTGCTGCTTTTCCTTCTGTTCTATGTCCACCTACACTTGTTGCTGCCTTTCTTTCTGTTCTATGTACACCTACACTTGTTGCTGCTTATCCTTCTGTTCTATACACACCTACACTTGTTGCTGTCGTTCCTTCTGTTCTATGTACACTACACTTGTTGCTGCCTTTCTGTTCTATGTACACCTACACTTGTTGCTGCCGTTCCTTCTGTTCTATGTACACCTACACTTGTTGCTGCCTTTCCTTCTGTTCTATACACACCTACACTTGTTGCTGCCTTTCTTTCTGTTCTATGTACACCTACACTTGTTGCTGCTTTTCCTTCTGTTCTATGTACACTACACTTGTTGCTGCCTTTCTTTCTGTTTCTATGTACACTACGCTTGTTGCTCCCTTTCCTTCTGTTCTATATACACTACACTTGTTGCTGCCTTTCATTCTGTTCTATGTACCCTACACTTGTTGCTGCCGTTCTTTCTGTTCTATGTACACCTACACTTGTTGCTGCCTTTCTTTCTGTTCTATGTCACCTACACATGTTGCTGCCTTTTTTTCTGTTCTATATACACCTACACTTCTTGCTGCCGTTCTTCTGTTCTATGTACACCTACACTTCTTGCTGCCTTCTGTTCTATGTACACCTACACTTGTTGCTGCCTTTCTGTTCTATGTACACCTACACTTGTTGCTGCCTTTCCTTCTGTTCTATGTATACCTACGCTTGTTGCTGCCTTTCCTTCTGTTCTATGTACACCTACACATGTTGCTGCCTTTTTTTTGTTCTATGTACATCTGCACTTGTTGCTGCCTTTCTTTCTGTTTATGTACCCTACACTTGTTGCTGCTTTCCTTCTGTTCTATGTACATCTGCACTTGTTGCTGCCTTTCTTTCTGTTCTATGTACACCTACACTTGTTGCTGCTTTTCCTTCTGTTCTATGTACATCTGCACTTGTTGCTGCCTTTCTTTCTGTTCTATGTACACCTACACTTGT
>CM031598.1:37260964-37273464 GCA_018398815.1 Conus ventricosus | reverse complement strand
AATGTTTTTTATGAACTTGGTTTTGAAAGCGTTTAACCTAAGTCTGTAAAACAGTGAAACAATTTTTTTGCGGTGTTTTGGGTGTTTATTGACATTTTTTTTATAAAATGTATAATCTATTAATGAATTCTTTTTTGAAAAATTTTGTGATCGAGAGTTTAGACAACACTTTATTGAAGAGTTAGGTTTATGTATTTTGGGAAGCATGTAGTCTTTATATATCTTTTCAAAATTTTCAAAAGAAACTTTTTGTAATAGAGAGTAACCTTCTTGTAAACTTAAAAGAATGGGAATATCCTTGGATTTAAAGGATTTTTTTGCACCTGCCCGAGCAGTACGATCAGCCCATTCATTTCCAGATATTGAACAATGAGATGGGATCCAACAAAAATCAACTGCGATGCCCCTTGATATAAGAACATGAATAAGTATTTTAATTTCTGTGACGATTGCAGCCCGGTTTTTCGGGTTTGTTGATTCTAAAGCTTGGAGAACTGATTTAGAGTCTACACAAAAGAGTGCACCATAGAAATTGAATGGTGTATCAATGACATACTGAATAGCCATTAAAATTGCTATTAATTCAGCTGTGAAAATGGAGAAGTCCTTACCAAGGTAAAAAGATTTCTCAATTTTTAAAGTGGGATGACAAAACCACAGCCTGCCTGATTGTCTAATAAAGAACCATCAGTGAAGATTTTTAGATGATTGGGATAAAAATCATTCATATGGGATCTAGCTTCATATGCAAGAACATTGATGTTATCAAATTTGGACAATTGTGTATAGTTATAATCAAACTTTGCCTTAAAAAGCTCCCAGTTTGGGATGGGGCTTATTGGAAAACGCACAGCTAATTTCTTTTGATTAATGTTTAATTTTGTCAATAGTTTAGAAGAAAATGTAAGAATAGTTTTATATAGATCGGATACGTTTTGCACGCTTAGGAAAATGAATATCGGACCTAATTTCAAGTTCCATTTGGTTTGAATTTTGAATGGTAGAGCATCTTAAAATGTATTTAGCACAGGCTAATTTTCGCTGATCATCAAGAGGCAAAACACCTGCTTCATGGTAAGATCCTATGATGGAACCATGAAAGAGTGTGTGTGTGTGTGTGTATGTGTGTGTGTGTGTGTGTGTGTGTGTGTGTGTGTGTGTGTGTGTGTGTGTGTGTGTGTTGTGTCTGTGTGTGTGTTGTGTGTGTTGTCAGTGTGGTGTGTTAAAAATTACCGTCTGAAATGAGAGGCCAGTGAATCACTTGCAGCATGTAATGACCATAACAGGCAATCAACAGGCTGTTAATCACCCCGCTTCTGCTGTCTCTCCATGTTCTTGTCTGTCTGCATGTGTGACTGTAGCAAACTTTGCAGGCACTCCCGTGATCCACAAGGGATAGAAGTACCAAATATTAATAAGAACTGTCGAGTCGTCTCCTTCGTAAAGTTGTTGAAAGTCAACGTCAAAGGTTAATGGTCAAAGGTGAAGGTCACATCATGGCACTGTATAAAAAGAAATGAATAGAAGCAACATAATTTACGTATTGCTTGCGTATATTGTTGAATGTGGTAAAGTGACGCTTGTTTTCACATAATGATACTGGCTGTAGTTACAATCAATCCTCCGGTTACGCATTCTCATGGTATAGACGGCAAACAAGTGCCATTCGTTTCAGAAAAAGCCAGCTTTTCAGACCGTCCTCTGCGCCGCCCCCCCCCCCCCCCCCCCCCCCCCCTTTTTTTTTTTTACCTCCCTCCAAGACACAAGCCAGACAACAACACAGTAATGATCTGCTGTAGATTTGAATGAGTACAGCATTTTGCTTTGAGGTGTAAAGATAAATCATAGTGTGATCTTTTGTGCATTATTTTTTTAAATCACAAGCGCCGGTGACAAAAAAAAATCTTTTGGGTTGCTACCTTTCGAAATACAAAAATCCATATCTACGTTTTATGATGCACAGAATTAAGTTAATGCATTTTTCAGCGATTCATTTAGTTAAGGAATGGACTCGGTTGTTACAACAAGAGACGAACCTCACCCTCACCTAAAGCCCATAACTACAGAAGTGGTCGTTGGGGAAACCTGAGGACTGCAGACGCAACCTCCCCTCTCCATCTGTCTCTGTCAGCAGCCGCCGGCAGCAGCTCACGTGTATGGAGTCCGGTCCATTTCTTGATGTTCTCATGCCAGTTCTTCCGCTGTCTTCCTCTTCTTCTCCCGCCCTCGATGGTGCCTTGCATGACTGTTTTGGACAGACTGGTGTGTCGAGTGTTGTGCCCAAACCATATCAGCTTGCGCAAGAGACAAGCCAGGTACTTAAACATTCTGAATAGAGAAAGTAGTGTGATTTCAGCTCTTACTTGTTTTCTTCATGAGACACATTCTTGCCAAATGACATGCTGATAGAGCACTGAAACCTGTGCGAGAGGCGATGACCCTTTTACTGAAACAGAAAAAGCTATCGCTGCATGGCGTCACAACCTCGCTGGCTTCTTCAGTTGACAGCATGAATCAGAACGCTCAATTGGTAGGAATGAAAGATGCCAGATTACGGGATGACCATGTTCTTCTCCTAATACAAAGACTTGATGAAATGTAGTAGACAACATTGATATTTTATTATCCCCCTTCGCGCAACCCACACCGCCACCCCCACCACCTCCTAAAAAATAATAGATAGATAGATAGATAGATAGATAGATAGATAGATAGATAGATAAATAAATAGATAGATAAATGGACAGATAGATAAAAGAGAGAGCTGAAAGAAGAAAAGAATTACCATGAATGGTGATCTGATTCGAAGAAATAGAAACAATCAGCTGTAAACCAAGGTTTTGAAAATACGTACGAAAACTGCCCCAAACCACTTCCCACCATTCGCACCCTCCTTCTTCCGAACCTTGGACCGTGTGCGTGTGCGTTGTGTGTGGTGTGTGTGTGTGTGTGTGTGTGTGTGTGTGTGTGTGTGTGTCGTGCGTTGCGTGCGTGCGTGCGTGGTGCGTGTCGTGCGGGTGTGTGCGTGCGTGCGTGCGTGGTGTGTGGTGTGTGTGGTGTGTGGACACTTTTCATCATGACTATGTGAAAGTTTATCACGACTGGTCAGCCATTTCCTGACAGAACTGCCTCTGTATCGGCCACGGCCCAATGGGATTTTGCTCTAAAACACTTCGTCATCCATGTCAGCGTTTGAAGCCTACCATAAATTTCAGCCAGCATTTAATGTTAAACTGATAATTGATCAAAAGACAACTCCCCACCAATCATTCCATTGTTTTGGGGATCCTCACCGATGAATCACAAACAATCTTCAAAAACATGACCTTCCCCTTAGTTGACGTCACATTTCAGGCCTTTGCACTCACCCCTCACCCTATCTTTCCGCCAGCCTCAAAGGCACAAAATAGTCCCATTCCTTTGATTTTAATCTGTCTGCTTGGAACCAGCTGGCTTGTACCTTGATGGCCCATTTGAAAGAAAATGAGGAGAATCAACTTTCAAATACAATAAACATTCTCAAAACAATCTGAGTGCGCCAGTCTATAAAGTCTATAAATAGTCGACTCCTTAAGTTAGGCCTTGGAGCATTCATTTTTGGCGTGCAGCCACCTAGTCGCGCACAGCGAACTACAGGGGTTATGGCCGTCAGTCTTTAATGTTGTTCGTCCACGGCTTGCTCGATCCACTCTGGGACCATAACAGCCTCTAGTGTATTCGCAGAACGCTCCGAAGCGGGGAGCTATGGCGAGATATTTTCATGCTCCAGACATGCTTACAGTATTTGATGACAGCGAAAGGAGATTCTTGGCTGCCATCGTCTGTGAGATGTAATCATGTTGTTATAATTGTTGTTCTGTGGGCAAGATGCGTAGAGTTGGTACCGTCGGAGGCATTTCTTGGTGCGTAGAATCCTGCCTTTCTCCTGCTGGAAATCTCTGCTGACGTTCAGCTCTGGCATCTGAAGAGGTGGACGGATATCATGTTGATGATCACTGTTATGTGCAGCGAAAGTGAGGGTGGGGGGGGGGGGGGGGGGGGCTGTGTGGACAAGAAGGGAAGAGAGAGAAGAGAAGAGAGAGAGAGAGAGAGAGAGAAGAGAGAAGAGAGAGAGAGAGAGAGAGAGAGAGAGAGAGAGAGAGAGAGAGAGAGAGAGAGAGAGAGAGAGAGAGAGAGAGCAATTGAACACAATTGAACAATTGAACACAATTTTAATGTTTCAGGCCTCCGGCCAAAACAATGTGAGGTGCAGTGCACACATAAAGAGAAAAAAGACAAATGACAACAAAAGGATATTTTTCGATGTACTAATACTGCTAATTTATGAGGGTAACTAATTATTCATACTGTGTGGGATACGAGTACTTCTCTTTTTTTCAATGCACAATAAATGTCCATAGCAATATCTCTTGTAATATGCACATTTTCGTTTGCAAGTAATTGTTTTAGTTCAATAGAGTTCACGTTCTGAAATTGTCTGTGCTTCAGTATGTATTATTTTCTGAAAGGCATATAAGCATTGCATCTTTAATAAGTGGAGTTCGTTCTCAAGTTGGTTACAAAAAGACATGCTTGATATTTTCTTTGTATCTGCTATTTATATTCAGGTTGTTTAAGCCAAGACGAAATCTCGTGAAATACATTTTAAATTTGTTACTGTTAAAGTTAGATAAGAGAGAGAGAGAAGGGACATAGATAGATAGATAGATAGATGATAGTTAGTAGTTTAGATAGATAGATAGATAGATAGATAGATTTTTTGATAGATAAATGGCAGATAGATAAAAGGAGAGGGTGAAAGAAGAAAAAAATTACCATAAAATGGTGATCTGATTGGAAAAAATACAAAAACAATCAGGCTGAAAATTAAAGGTTTTTGAAAATACGTACGAAAACTCCCTAAAAAACCATTCCCCAAACCCATTCGCCCCCTCCTTCTTCCCAAACCCTTTTAAACCGTGTGCGTGTGTGCGGGGTGGGTTGTTGTGGTATGTATGTATGTGTGTGTGTTTTTGTGTGTGTGTGTGTGTGTGTGTTGTTTTTGTGTGTTTTGTGGTGTGATGTGTGTTGGGTTGTTGTGTGTGTGGGTTTTGGGGTGTGTGTGTGTGTGTGTGTGGGTTGTGCTTTGGCGTGCGTGCGTGCAAGCGTGTGTGTGCGTGCGTGCGTGCGTGGGGTGCGTGTGTTGTGTGTCCCGTGCGGGGCGGGGTTGTGTTTTTGAGTGTGTGTGTGGGGCTTTGGTTGCGTGCGTGCGTGCGTGCGTGTGCTTTGCGTGCGTGTGTGTGTGTGCGTGTGTGGTTTTGTGTGTGCGTGCGGCGTGTGCGTGTGTTGTTTTGTGTGGGGTGTGAATTTTGCGTTCGTGCGTGCGTTGGGGTGCGTCCCGTGCGTGGGGGCCCGGGGCGTGCGTCCCGTGTTTTGCGTGGGTGCTTTGCGTGGGGGCGTTTTGTGCGTGGGGTGCGTGCTTTGGTGCGTGCGTGTGTGGGGAATTTTTTAAATCTTTGGACTATGTGAAATTTTATCACGACTGGTCGCCATTTCTGACAGAATTTGGCCCTCTGTATCGGCCAACGCCAAAAATGGG
Source organism: Conus ventricosus (assembly GCA_018398815.1). Classification (NCBI taxonomy): domain Eukaryota; kingdom Metazoa; phylum Mollusca; class Gastropoda; order Neogastropoda; family Conidae; genus Conus; species Conus ventricosus. The sequence continues at coordinate 37,267,886 of CM031598.1, read as the reverse complement.
GGGTTTTTGGGTTTCTAAAACATTTCGTCTCCATGCCCGCGTTTTTAAACCCCTACCAAAAATTTTTCAGCCAGCTTTTAAAAGGGTTTAAAACTGAAAATTTTGATCAAAAGAAAAAACCCCCCCCCCACAATCATTTCCATTGTTTGGGGGACCCTCACCGTTGGGGGAAATAAAAAAACCCGTCTTAAAAAAACAGACTTCCCCTTATTTGGGACGTCACTTTTCGGGCCCTTTTTGCCTCACCCCTCCCCCTTTATTTTTCCCGCACCCAAAAAGGGCACAAAATAGTCCCACCCTTTGGGATTTTAATCTGTCGCTTGGAACCAGCTCCCTTATACCTTGAGGCCCCATTTAAAAAGAAAATGAGGGAATCAATTTTTCAAATCCCAAAAAAAATTCTCAAATAAAAAAAATTCTAGGTCCCGCCAGTCTATAAATATTCGACCCCTTTAAAGTAAGGCCTTGGCGCATTCATTTTTGGCGTGCAGCCACCCGTCGCGCACAGCGAAAGTAAAGGGGTTATGGCCGTAGTCGTTAATTTTTTGTTGAAACCCCGGCTTTTCTTTGATTCCCCCCTTGGGACCATAACAGCCTTAGTGTATTTGCAGAATGCTTGAAGCGGGGGGGCAATGGCGAGATATTTTCATGTCCCGACATGCTTTTCAGTATTTGATGACAGCGAAAGGAGATTGGGTTTGGGTGCCATCGTCTGTGGGGATTAAATTGTTGTTGTAATTTTGTTCTGCGGGGGTGGGGATGCGTTGGCTGGTGCCCTCGGGGGCAGGGGGTTTCTTGGTGCGTAAAAACCTGGCCCTTTTTGCTGCTGGAAAATTTCCGCTGCGTTCAAACTCTGGCATTGAAGAGGTGGAGGATTTCTGTTGATGATCATTTTTATGATTTTCAGCGGAAAGTTGAGGGGGGGGGGGGGGGGGGGCTGTGTGGACAAGAAGGGAAAGAGAGAGAGAGAGTGAGAGAGAGAGAGAGAGAGAGGGGAGAGAGAGGAGAGAGAGGAGAGAGGAGGAGAGAGAGAGAGAGAGAGAGAGAGAGAGAGAAAAGGAGAAGGGAGAGAGGAGAGGAGAGAGAGAGAGAAAAGTTGAACACAATTGAACAATTGAACACAATTTTAATGTTTCAGGCCTCCGGCCTATAACAATGTGAGGTGCAGTGCACACATAAAGAAAAAAAGACAAACGAAAACCCAAAAGGTATTTTTCGATGTACTAATAATGCTAATTCATGAGTGTAACTAATTATTCATACTGTGTGGGATACGAGTTCTTCTCTATTTTTCATGCATGATAAATGTACATAGCAATATCTCTTGTAATATGCACATTTTCGTTTGCAAGTAATTGTTTTAGTTCAATGGAGTTCACGTTCTGAAATTGTCTGTGCTTCAGTATGTATTTTTCTCTGAAAGGCAAATAAGCATTGCATCTTATAAGTGGAGTTCGTTCTCAAGTTGGTTTACAAAAAGGACATGCTTTGATATTTTCTTTGTATCTGCTATTTATATTCAGGTTGTTTATAAGCCAAGACGAAATCTCGTGAAATACATTTTAAATTTGTTAACTGTTAAATAGGGGTTTGATAAGGAGAGAGAGAGAGAGGAGAGGAGAGAGAGAGAGAGAGAGAGAGAGGAGAGATGAAGAGGAGAGAGAGAGAGAGAGAGAGGAGAGAGAGAGGGGGGAGAGAGAGAGGGGGTGGGGAGGGGGAGAGAAGAGAGAGGGGGGAGAGAGGAGGAGGAGAGAAAGAGAGAAAAGGAAGAGAGAGAGAGGAGAGAGGGGGGAGAGAGAGAGGAGGAGGAGAGCGAGAGGAGAGAGACAGAGAGAGAGAGAGGGAGACAGAGGGAGAGAGAGAGAGAGAGTGAGAGGGAGGAAGAGAGAGGGAGAGAAAGAGGAAGACAGGGAGAGAGAGGGGGGGGAGAGAGAGGGGGGAGAGAGGGGGGAGAGGGAGGAGAGGGGAGGAGAGAGAGAAAAAACGAACGAACGAACGAATTTTATTTTCAGAGGGTAGTGGAGTAAGCATAACTGCTTTTTTACATCAGCCTCGGGGCCAAAAGAAAGAAAGAAAAGATACAATTCTGAAATATAATAATACAAATGCAACAAAACTAATGTACAAGAGTGAACACAGACAGAAGGGGTGGGATATGGTGGGGTGGGGGGCATAAAGAGGAGAGAGAGAGAGAGAGAGAGAGAGGGGAGAGAGAGAGAGAGAGAGAGAGAGAGAGAGAGAGAGAGGAGGAGGGAGAGAGTTAACAAAAAAAATAGCAGTGAGAGACAGAGTGAGGGAGAAAGGAAGCGGGAGGCAGAAGCAAGGCATGGCATTTAACATTAACATAGAAGGTACATAAGAGAAAGAAAGAGCGAGAGAGAGAGAGGAGGGGGAGAGAGGGGAGAGAGGGAGAGGGGGGGGGGTAAAAAAGAGAAGGTAACATTGTATCATTAAATTCAGGTCTCAAATGAAAGAAACCCAACCATTTATTTAAATTTTCCATTAAATATCTGTGGTATGCTTTTTTGAAAGATAATAAAACTATTTTTGTTTTTATGTATTCTGGGATTTCATTCCATAATTTTCCTCCTGAATAGATAAAAGATGTCATAAAGAGATCAGTTCTTGGACGAGGGATAAATATCGTGCTTTTGTTACGAAACTCTCGTACGGGAAATTTCACTCGGAGATGAATGGTGCAAGGTTATCTTTAATCTTAACATAAAGACGCTTTGTTGAAGATACATTTAAATTCAAAAGGCAAGATGTTCAGTTCTTATAATCACTTATTTCCAGAGACGAGATTTAAGAAATAAGTTTGAGAGGCGTCTGTAGAGATTTTTCAAGATCCCTTAGGAGGCTTTACTAGCAAAATCCCAACGGTTGAAGCATAGTCCACATCGCTTTGAATATAAGCATGAAAAAATAATTTCCGATTTGTGTTGATCCAAAAATGTTTGATTCTATTAAGCTGAAAGATTTTTTTTCGATGGGGAGAGAGAGAGAGGGAGGGAGGAGAGAGGGGGGAAAGGAGAGAGGGGGGAGAGAGAGAGGAGAGGGGGAGGGGAGAGAGAAAAGGAGAGAGGAGAGAGAGGGGAAAGGGGGAAAGGGGGGAGGAGGGAGAGAGGGAGAGAGATAGAGAGGGGGAGAAGAGAGAGGAGAAACGAGGAGAGAGAGAGGGAGAGAAAAGACAGCCCAGACAGGTCGACAGACTTGAGAGACAGAGATAGAGACAGACGTTTGAAGACAGAGAGAGAGAAACGAGACTGAGACGACGCAGCAGAAGCACGAGATACAGCAAACAGAACAGGGATCGGTACGAGGGCTTCCCCCCTGGTTTAGTGGACTGAATCCTTAAACATCATAATATCATCGCCTCCAACGGGAATCTTTCCCAATAAAAATGGCACGCAAGCAGCGAACCCTTCTCTCCAAACGTTTTGAGATAGAATACAATTCATTCGCTGCACAACGCGCGCGCGATCACACCGGTAACAAGCACGCTTGCATGCGAGCCGGATAGAGGAATGTGCTGTGCGCGCCAACCACAGGGATACATGTGAGCGCGCACTCGTTATGCAGGATGCAGGCCACGATCAGTTCTAGACATGTTGTGTGCTCCGGTGCAAGTATCGGGAACTGTCATCTTCCAAACCTTCATGCGTTCACAGATTTTCAGTGACGCAGAGATGGGAAACATCGTCCTTTCAATGAATTGATTCTGCCTGAAAAGTTGGCGTGTGTTGTTCAGTTGATAAGAGTTGACAGTTAAGTGCGCCTCTGTGTGTGTGTGTGTGTGTGTGGGGTGTGTTGGTGCGTGCGTGCGTGCGTGCGTGCGTGCGTGCGGCGTGCGTTTGCGTGCGTGCGTGGGTGCGTGGTGCGTGGTGCGCGGCGCACGCGCGCGAAACGACACTTATTTCACAAAAAAACAGTATTCAGAATTTGTTTTCTAAAAAAGGGTTTTGTTAAAAAAAGTATGTATTTACGAATCAAATTCAACAAAAAGAAAAAGAAAGAAAAAAAAAGAAATCAACAACTGTAAAAGGTCGGAAAAAAATTCATTGCGCTGCATTTTAAAAACAGTCAAATAAAAGAGCTCCACTCTTGAAATTGCATAAGGGTAAAGATTGTTTATGTGAAACCGAAAAAGGCGCATTTGAAATTTGGGAAATTCATTGTGTGTTTTTCAACGCATGTGGTGCGTGCGTGCGTGCGTGCGTGCGTGGTGGTTGCGTGCGTGCGTGCGTGCGTGCGGCGTGCGTGCATGCATGCGTGCGTGGTGTGTTTTGTGAGTGTGTGTGTGTGTTGCGCGCGCGCTTGCGTGCGTGCGCGCGTGCATGCGTGCGCGCGTGCGTGCGGGAGGTGTGTGTGTGTGTGTGTGTGCGTGCGTGCGTGCGTGCGTGCGGGGTTTGCGTGCGTGCGTGCGTGCGTTGTGTGTGTGTGTGTGTGTGTGTGTGTGTGTGTGTGTGTGTGTGTGTGTGTGTGGTGTGTGTGTCCGCTGTCTGTCCCTCCGTCTGTCTGTTCTGTCTGTCTGTCTATCTGTCTGTCTGTGTCTGTGTCTGTGTGTCTGTTTGTGTGTTTCTCTGTGTGTGGACGTATCAGCTCACGCACATGAGCAGCTATGTCTGATATAACACCGCGACAGTTTGCCTCACAAGTGGCAACGGCCTGGGGTCGTTAAAAACACAAGGGGGAGCTGCCGAAAGCCCCCTGGTTGGGGAAGTCACATTGCTGCTGATGAAAAATGAATGAAGAAAACGCCGTGGAAAAATGTGCCTGATACCCTGACCATTGATCATCAATTCCAGCGTCTGGCTGGTTACAACGCGTTGTGTCACAATAGCACGGGGCCAAGGGTGCGGCATCGTTAGATACGGAACTTTACGACATGATGTAATGGCCATAGTCTATTAGTTTGCAGACAGAAACGTTTGCTCTCAGTTTCTGTGGTAAAATCTCTTCCAGTTCTGGCACCTCTGATTCTATAGACATTGCAGAAACCCAAAGCTAAATTTCTATTTTTGTTTTTATATTAGTTTAATTTTTGGGCTTGGGGGGGAAAAAAAAAAAAGATGTGTACGGATATGAACTGAATATTTGACCCCGACCTGTCGTTATAGAATCTCTTGTTTACATTTCTTTGTGGTATGTCACAATAAATGTTTGTATCACGTAACAAAGAACGACAATTGCTTTTTGATTTGAAGTCCTTAGTGGGGGGAATAGTACATGTTTTTGTGTGTGTGTGTGGTGTGTGTGTGTGTGTGGTGTGTGTGTGTGTGTGTGTGTGTGTGTGTTTTGTGTGTGTGTGTGTTTGTTTTGTTGTTTGCTTTGTTTTGTTTTGTTTTTTTTTTTTTTCTTTACTTTAGAAAGCAACGAACATACACACACAAAAACAACAAAATACACTTTTAAGACAAAACGAAACGGAGCCACTGTTCTGTGGTTTTGCTTCATTTTTCAATCTGACGACATAAATGGTTGTAGCACTTTTTTCTCATCGTTTTTTTTTACTCTTTTTGTTGCTCGTGTTTTGGAGAACGTATCGCAGTCTGGAGACGTCGGCCATTCAATGATGCACCTGCTCTCTCCTTTGTTGGGTGGGCTGCTGCTGTGCTGCTGTTTTATGGAAGAGGGGTCGGGGTTGGGGGGGGGGGGGGGGAGGAAGGAGGGGAGGGCGAGGGGAGAAGAGGGGGTATTTTCTTCCGTCTCGTCTTGGAATGTTTGTCTGTAGGGTATCTGTCCGCCTGTCTGTCTGTCTGTCTGTCTGTCTGTCTGTCTGAATGTTTCCATGATCAGGCTATTTCTGCGTGTGTGTGGAAAATGGGGTAGGGTATTGCGTGGTAACCCATGTTTATCTGGGAAACTAAAATTCTAAATTGACATGAAGGAAGACAAAGTGATGTACATCGATCTGGTGTGGTGCGGCATGTTCGTTCTTATGGATTTTGAATACAAAATTTTTCGTGGTCCATCAGGTTGTTGATTCATCGAGGAGAGAGAGAGGGAGAGAGAAAAGGAGAGGAGAGAGAGAGAGAGAGAGAGAGGAGAGAGAAAAGAGGAGAAGAGGAGAGAGAGAGAGAGAGGAAGAGAGACGAGGAGAGAGAGAGAAAAGAGGGAGAGAGAGAGGAAGAAAGAGAGAGAGAGAGAGAGAGAGAGAGAGGAAAGAGCCAGACGACAGAAGACAGACAGACAGACGGACAGACAGACAGGACAGATTCAGATTAAGTGTTTTTAATCATATATAGGTCTTTGCCACTCTGATGGGGAGTAACTGAACAATTGTTTCAACAACGTTTTTTTTTTAATATACAAATTTTAGGGTAATGATAGTGTTTTACGAGACGCACCTTGACGCAGCTGAACGCCTTTTACAAAAAAATTGACGATTTTTTTATGGTTCACAAACAGACAGACAGAGAGAGGCTGTGTATCATTACAAGTAGTAGACTTCTTTCTGTGAGTGAAAGCTTTCGAGGCAATATAAGAAATGGGCAAGATGCTTCGCATCTGCAACAGCAGAGATCATTTAAAGCATCAGGACGGACATAATACTTCGCTGAAATGAACTGTTCTCCCGGATTGTGCGTTCAGGACATACGAGTCAGAATAAAGGGTAATTCAGATGCCTGTGCACATGGGCAATGCACACAAGACATAACTATTATCCTCTCACGTTTGTAAATATCCTTAGCAATGTGATTTCAATGGGCACACACAAAGCCGGGACTCACTAGAGAACTTTACGTAAAACGTGATTCTTAATTATGTTTAAGTATTTGAGGAGAGAGAGAGAGAGAGAGAGGAGAGGGGAGAGAGGGGAGAGAGGAGGAGGAGGGAGAGAGAGGAGAGAGAGAGACGTACCTACTTCACAGCAAAAAACAAACAAACAACAGCAAAAACTGCGGCATGGCATGCAATG